>CM040121.1:221086288-221713198 GCA_022559845.1 Amorphophallus konjac | reverse complement strand
CGGTAGCGTCCCCTGACGTCTTACATCGCACCGCAGGTGAACCGCCTGACGTGGTAGGTCCTATCCGAGGCGCGAACACCGTACAAGTAACCACAAACAAGTAACTAGCTGGGGTCACGTCCGTCGACGTGGGTCCAACCGCCCCCAACCACGTGTGCACACACAGACCTTGCGTCACTAGGTCTGGTCCTCTGACCGGTTTTCCCCCGTCTCGAAAGGTGGGTGCCTGTACACCACTCCCAGGTGAGACCAGCACCTCGTACTGGTGGGCTACGACTAGTGGAGGGTCACTGAAGGAGTAGACTCTCAACTCAACAGAAAACAACGTCCGAATCCGACGACGTACGGGGACAACCCCGCGTACCGGCCCCGTCGCACGGTGACCACAGTCGGAGAAGAAACAGGACTCACAGTCCACGGCCACGCACGCACCGTGCACTAGAGTCGAGAAAACTCAAGTGGCGCTAAGCCACTGGACTCTGGACAGTCCTCTAAACGCACTACAGTCAACGGTCCTTGAGTCACAAGACTCGGGGTCAAGACCGTTGCACGCAACAGCACAAGGCCATCAATCTAGTCCAATCTCTAGGTCTAAAACCACGGTAGCACGAGTACCGAGATAACACACGAGTCGCCAAGGCCACTCCCTCAGGAAGGGAACGCAAGGGACTAAGGCCACTCACACGGGCCACACGAAAAAACACAGAAGCACGATTCCCAAGACAACACGCAAGCCGCCACGATGATTTCACATCTTGAAGCAAGCGGGAAACCTCCAGCCCCAGGCCGGACAACTGGACTCACTGTCCAAGGCCAAACACATGGCCCACACGGGAATCGCCTTCCAAAGGAACCCACGATATGCGGGGGAGACCCCACCGCACACACACCGACACACGGTGACTCGATCAAGCATAACACAAGAGCCCGGAACACGTGGGGTCACCCGGACCCACCACACCTACGGGCACGCTAATCGAGGTAACACGGTCCCTCCTGACACCCCAAAAAAACACAGACACAGAACCCATGGGGTGTCCGGGATACTCACAAGGCCGTAGGTCGACCACTGGGTCCCAACCGGGTCGACCGGAGACCAACACAATGCGAACGGAACGCTAAAGGTCACCCGGACCCTTAAGCTCACGGGCACGCAAAACGAGGTAAGCAGAACCTCCAGACATCCCAAAACACGGTCACGGAACTCCACTGGGTGTCCAAGGCACACATGGCCCAAGGGGAGCACGATCAGCCGCAGACCGCCCGCCCCGGGCAGCCCGGCTGGTCCCTCCAAGAACGCGCTACACGTGCATAGCGCGTTCAGCCAGAACGCGCTATACGTGCCTAGCGCGTTCAACACGAACGCGCTACGTAACCATAGCGCGACCAGGCCAGGTCGCGCTATGATCCTATAGCGCGACAACCAGAACGCGCTGGGGCCGTAAGGCGCGACCCAAATCGCCTTGCTGTTCATCTTCTCCGATGAACGCGTCCTGTCGGGGCAGCGCGACCTTCAAGAACGCGCTACCCAAGGCTAGCGCGTTCTCAGTCCGTGCCCGAAAACGGTGGAAACCGCGAGAAAAGCCATGCCACGCCCCGTTCACCCCCAGGTGAAGGGGAAACAAAAGGGAAAACCTTCCCCAAGCCCCTAGGCATGCATCTAAACCCCTGGATCGCCCAAAAATACCATAAAACGGGAGATCCGGCTCACACCCCAAAAACATGCATTTTGTCCAAAACGCCCCGTTTAGCCCGCTCGGCTCACCACGGCCTACGAAACTCGCGGGAAAGGAAGTACACGGGCTGAGGGTCCATCACCCTACCTCCACCGAAGATTACGCGCACCGTGGACGCCGATCCACGAAGAAAACGCCGTTGAAGCCTTGCCGTTCCACGAACTCACGGCCGAGCTTCCACGCGCCTCCACCGCCTCGATCCTCATCCACCCTCGCCCGTGCCTCACCCGCGCCGTCCCCACCTCACCCGTACTCCGCCCCGTCGGCCGCCGGAGAGAGAGGGAGAGAGGAGAGAGCGTGAGAAGAGAGAGGGAGAGAAATGAGAAATAAGAGGGGGAGAGAGAAAAGGTTTATATATAGGAAAATCTGGAAAATCAGAAAAATTCAAAAAAATAGAAAATTACACCCTCGCGATCCTCGGAGCGCACCGATCGCAATGGTACCACTCGCGCCCTGGTGAACAGCCCGGTTCACCCGCAACGAGGTTCCAAAGGGAAAGCCGAAACCCACGCCGGGAATCGGAAAACACACGCGGAAAAAAGCCGCGGAACGCCTCCGGCCTCCGAAACGACTCCGGATCGCGCCGATCCGAACACGAAAGATGTCCGAAATGAAAATTCAGACACAACGGAGCTGGACACTCCGAGAAACCAGATCCGAGACCCACAGAGAAGGATCCGAAAAATCCGGGGCATTACAAAGCTCGTTTCTCATTGAAAAAGGGTACACACGAGGTAAGGTAGATCAAACACTTTTTACTAAGAAGCAAGGTAAGAACATCTTGATTGTTCAAATTTATGTTGATGACATTGTGTTTGGTTCTACAAAATCTGAAATGTGTGAGGAATTTGCTAACCTCATGACTAGCGAATTTGAGATGAGTCTAATGGGAGAACTTCAATTCTTTCTCGGTTTGCAGGTCAACTAAGGAGAAGATGGTTGCTTCATAAGCCAAGCCAAATACATCAAGGAGCTGCTAAAAAGATTTGACATGGCAAACAACAAAATCATTGCAACTCCGATGAGCACCTCAACTTCACTGGATTCGGATGAAAATGGTAAATTGGTGAATGCCAAGGTTTATAGAGGTATGATTGGTTCTTTATTTTATTTGACTGCATCCCGACCAGATATCCAGTTTAGTGTATGTCTTTGTGCTAGATTTCAAGCTAGTCCTAGAGAATCCCATTTGACTGCCGTCAAACGTATCCTTCGATATCTTGCCGGCACTCAAGATTTGGGATTGTGGTATCCGTCATCATGTGATTTATCTCTTATATCTTATTCTGATGCGGACTACGCTGGATGCAAGCTGGATCACAAGAGTACTAGTGGCTATTGCCAGTTTCTAGGCGGGTGTTTAGTTTCTTGGGCCTCCAAGAAACAACACTCGGTTGCCCTCTCAACCGCGGAGGCAGAATATGTTGCTGCGTGGAGTTGTGGCACCCAAGTGTTGTGGATTAAACACCAACTCCAAGACTACTTGGTGGATCTTGGTTGTGTCCCGATTCTGTGTGATAACACTAGTGCTATCAACCTTGTAAAAAATCCAGTCCAACACTCTAGGACTAAGCATATTGAGATTAGGCATCACTTCATTAGAGACGAGGTCAGTAAGAAAAATTTTGAACTGCATTTTGTTGATACTCTAAATCAAATTGCTGATATTTTCACCAAGCCCTTGTGTAATGACAGGTTTTCAACACTCAGAAGGGAGCTTGGTCTTTGCCGACCTCAGGCCAATATGAATTTGAAATGATGATCATGCTCAATTAGTTGTGTGTTTTGCACGTTGGCATTCATGCATTGTTTATATGTCAATATGTCATTTTGTATATGTGTCGCATTGCATGTAGATGCATAATAATGAAATGAGTTCATGATTCATAATGCATTGCATGGTCTGTGTAGCATCCTTCCTGCATGGCCATGGTATATCAAATGTTGATGTATGGAAAGACATGTTATACTTGTCTAGAAGTACTTAATATGCGTGAGGTTTCACCTCCGCCAAGTACCATGCGTCATTGTCGCATATAGGCCATAAAGTAAGGGGGAGTTGTCGTTTTGCAGCATTTATACATGAGTTTCATCTCCATTCTGTTGCATTTAATAAGTGTACAACCATATGTTGGATCATGCATTTCATGTCTACCAAATTCATATCCACCCCTGCACATTTCAGGTCATTCTCCTCTTGACACTTATCATTACACTTGCTTGCACACATAATTCTTCGCGTATCCATTGCATATCCTTAGGGGGAGCTTTGTTGATTCTCATAACCTCTTACAAACTGCACTTCAGTGGCTTGCAGTCAGGTTTGAGCTCACGAGACAGATGGACATATGGTGTAAGAGCTTTCTATTATATGCCCTAATGATTGTCCATTCAATGAAAATGGTTTAGATTTAATGATTTCCTTGTAGTTCTGATATATCTTGTTTGAAATCTTCTATGTTCTGAAGCTTTAATAGACCTTAACTAGAGACTGCATATTGTGTTTTGCATGACTATCCTGAAATCTGAAAATCCAAACGTCTTGACAACTTTGGTGATACACTCAGGCTTAATATTGCTTCTAAACATATTGATGAGCTGGAATTCCTGAAAATCATTTTGACAGAGCAATGATATTGTTGCACGGAGAAATATGTCATGTCATCAAAATCAAGTGACAAATGATATGTCATGATGTGCCTCTGTTATCTCTGTCGTCATTCTATTTGGACTCTAGGTAGAGCACTGGCATAATTGCTGAGAAATATATCCTCTCATCAAAGAAATGAGATTGGATATGTCATGACGTGACTTTGCTATCTCTATTCATTCTGAAGCATAACTGTCAGTCTTGCCAAATACCTTGGGATACTGGCGTCTAAACAACGTGTATTCTTATGGCTAGGAAGCATGAACTAGACTTGATTGCTCGTATAAAGTGAGTCATGTGCCTTCAAATACTAAAGATATTGAAAATCAACATATGCTACAATCATTCAATTCCATGCTTCAATCATGATTGTTTAGCCTCAATACATGCTTTTGTGTTATTGCCTTTGTCGTTATTGAATATGGATATATAAGACAAGGGAAAGTTAAACACTGCCATGATATGCACCTTTGGTTCATTTCTATTAAATCTTGGATGTAGCTGCTTTTCGAACTCTGTTGATGATCTCGGATTTCATTAGCTTTAAACCATATATGTTGCTCACGGTATGCTTCAGTTTTGCATATAATGGCTTGCTCTCAACTCCTTTCAGCTCTGGTCTCATAGACATTTTACTTTATCACTCCTTTTTGCTGTTGGCAAAGGGGGAGAATTCTTTGTGTGAGTCTTTTGTACGAGCTATATGCGTTATCGCATTGTAAAAGGGGAGAGCTTATGTGCTTTGTGAGTTGTCATGGGGGATGTGTGAATGATGTACGGGGAGAGTCTAAGGGGGAGAATCCATTGCTCATTTTGTATCTCATATGTGTATGTGATGGGGTTTGCATAATTGTATATGATTCATATCTGCATTCATAATTGCATTCACATGCTATTACTATCATGGATCTTGAGCTGCATATGTTGCATTTGTTATAACTTGTGCCATTTTAGACATTACTATCACATATTGACTCACAGTGTTGCCATCATCAAAAAGGGAGAGAATGTTGTGTCCCTGAGGTCATTTGAGTCATTCTGTGGTCACTTGGGTCATTCGACATCATTCCATGGTCATATGAGTTCTGTGGTATTCTTGGTTTTGATAATGGCTAAACACTATTAGTCATTGATATTTTTCCACTCTCATGTGACTGACATACGTGATGTTTTTGTTCATGACAGATATGCAAATAAATGGA
Source organism: Amorphophallus konjac (assembly GCA_022559845.1). Taxonomy (NCBI): domain Eukaryota; kingdom Viridiplantae; phylum Streptophyta; class Magnoliopsida; order Alismatales; family Araceae; genus Amorphophallus; species Amorphophallus konjac. Next base: position 221,707,610 of record CM040121.1, on the reverse strand, counting down.
CAAGGAATCAAGTGGCAATAACAAACGTGAATGCTCATTGATCGCGCCCAAGCAAGAATGAGAACACAAGCAAAAGTCGACACGTGATAGTCGGCTCGTCACTCATCCAAGGTCAATGCACAAAGAAGTATAGCCAAGAGAATCCAAGGTTAAAGACACAGTTGATACCTTCTAGACTATCAAGGGCGATGCCACAAATATGCACGGGCTGCTAATGGAGTTGAACGACGGAGCTGAAGCGGATAACGGACCAACCCGGGCAAGCACGGAATCAGCCCAGCTGGCGGTCGATCGCCAGCATAGGGGCGGTCGACCGCCCCAGCCAACATCCGCCAGTCTGCAGTCTTTCAGCTGGCGGTCGACCGCCAGCCAGTGGCGGTCGACCGAAAATCCCAGGGACCGCCCGTTTGCAGGTTTCACAGTAGCGGTCGACCGCCAGGAGCTGCAGGTCGACCGCCAGCCCCGAGCCTTCAATGTTGACTTTGTTTCCAACTTCGAAAAGGGCCATTCAACATGGATTTGTTTAATCCAAAAGTCACCTAAACACCCATAAATTATGGATCTGGTCTGAGGCTTGTCTATAGACCATTCAAGGTCTATAAAACCAATACAAGAGGGTTGGAAACCCTAATGCTTCAAGGGAGATCAAGGGAGCTCACTTTCGAGGTACTGTAGCACCTCCGTGAACAGTGTTTCGGGAGGAAGTTCTTCATCCATTCCAAGGCATTCAAGTCTAGATCTGAAGCCATCTCAACCTCCAAGGAAGAAGAAGGAATCAAGGCTCTCAAGGGTGATCTAAGCTGCATCCTACATCTTCTACATCCTCTTCATCGACTCAAGAAGATCAAAAGGAAGATTGAAGCTACATCCATCGTCTTCTTCATCAACTAGAAGAGGTTCAAGGAAGATCATCCTGCAAGAAAGAAGACACCGTCAAAGCATCCGATTCAAGCTTCTACAACTCAGACAAGATCCTTTTCTTTGAGCATACTCTATATCTTATTTGAGTGATTTCATATTTGTTCTCTTTTTCATTTCATACAAACAATTGAATCTGAGAATCGTCCCTACCGGTGGTTAGTAGGAAGGCAATCGGAGGTTGTCCGATCTGCGTTGTTGACGTCCCTACCAGGTGGTTAGGAGGAAGGCAATCGGTGGTCTTTCCGATTTGCGGTTCAGTGCGTGGCACTAGTGGAGCCTCACCGGATTTGGTGAGGGGTGGACGTAGGACTGGGGATTCAGTCCGAACCACCTTAAAATCTCGTGTGTTGTGGTTTGTTTGTGTGATTGTTTCGTTCTAAATGCATGCTTAGGTTCGAATCGATATATTAGTAATCATCTTGCTAAGCAAATCGTTGTGTCCTTCGTTTAGCTAGTTATATTCCGCTCCAATTTATCTCATCTAGCTATATAGAGGGTTACATTACGAAAAGAGGGGCAGATCTATTCACCCCTCCCCTCTAGATCCGCTGTCCACTACACAACATTTTCTTGCATCAGCTGTCCAAGAGGGAGTGGGGGAGGGAGATGACATCCACGTGCAGTTGGGTGGTGACGAGTCAGCAACGGGACGTGATGAGGAAGTAAATTTGGATGAATACCTCGTCATTGGGGGTGGAGACACATCGTATGCGTACGATCATACAGCATGTGAGCGATTGATGCAACCTCCATCAATTGAGCGTCCACCGCCACCTCAGGTGAATTAATATAAAAATTGAATCACATATTTGAGTAGATAGCGTAGTCATATATTCATGTATGATGATGTAAGAAATATATTGCAGGTCGGTCAGACAAATGACAACATTGTGGGAGAACAGTGGTCACGAGTTGCTGCACCGTGGCATTCAATATCTGCGGAACCCAGAAGGTTATCCACTTCAAGAGAGGCTAGGTGGAGTTCCTTATTTAGAGATGTGAAATTATATTCTCATTTGTGTATTTATATGTTATATTTCATTAGCAATTGAATATATTATTCTTTCAATTGTGTAGTCTTCGGTAGCATCAAAAACACCATCTCAGTCTGCTGCGCCACGACGCTCAACATCTAAGGCACTTAGTCAGTCGGCTCAGGTATACGTACAGACTTACACAGTAGAAAGTAAATTGAAAAATTATCTAACCAGGCTTCTGTTTCTTAGGGATGTAGAGGGATACAACATGCAGTCGGTAAGCCGCCCCCTGCTCCACAGAAGAAAAAATCATCATGGACCACATTATTCAGCAGCAAGAAGGACAAGGGACCACCATTAAATCCGATAGATATTGCAGGCATGGAGACATTAGATCCCAATGCAGATGACGACACTCCTGAGCCCTCTGTTGAGCCCCGCATCAATGGGAGTCATGACTCCGATGATGATAGTACATTGACCGGGTCTTCATCCCATGGAGGTGACGGTTCTGAAGGTGGTCAACGAAGTCGGCGTAGGGATATTAGTGCTGGTGGCAGAGAGTATAGGAGTGATCAAGGTAGAGATAATGGGGGCCGCAAATATGCCGCATGGACAGAGGAGCAGCACTTCACACATGTCACGCAAGATGACGACCACGGTGCTCCACCGGCAGGGACGAGGCGGGCAGATGATCATTGGGATCCCTACTATGGAAGTTCTGCTGCAGACAGTACCAGCTATCAAGGCATGCTGTCTGATTTTGAGAGGATGAGCACACATGACTCCCAGGGATCCGAAAGCTCGTATGGACGGTCATGGCCGCAGCAACCGATGTATCATGGTGACTCAGATAGCAGTAGTTCTTTTTTCCCAACGTATCCATATCCTTATGCCGCAGCTGTGCCAGTAGAGGTCGTGTATGCACAAGGTTCGCAACAGTATGAATACTACGTACGCATGTACTGGGAGAACTATGCAGGTTCAATGCGCTATGAAGACTATCTGTCCTATCTGCGGACCACATTTAATGTCAAATTATTTGGAGATGGGCACTGGCCCAGTTGGGTCCATACTCTTAATCAGTATGTATCATTTGGTTATGTTTATAACGAACTAATAATTAATTGTAAATTTCTTCGTATCTTGAGTTTTGTTCTTATCATTGAAATTACTAATGTAAACATTTACACTTGCAGGTCATCATGGACGGACGGCGTCATCCTGCGTGGGAGCATGGATACTCTGTTGAGGGTGATGGACACGTGCATTGTAGATACTGTGAATATCGCGTCACCGACATACACAGATTTGCGGAGCACCTTGCGGGAGTGGGACGCGATGTTTGTGCATGCGACCGAGTTCCGGGAGATGTCCGACATTATTTTCGGACACAGTTACAGGAGAGATACGGTTCTCGTAGCACACCTAGGGCATCTTCTTCTACGTCACGGGTACCCCCACCACGAGCACCGGACGGAGCAGGATCTTCCTCCACGTCCAGAGTTCGAGCAGCACCAGTACCAGTACCAGTCGCACCAGTAGCACATGATAGAATTGAATGTATAGATGTAGTGAGGACTTTTTTTTAGAGATTTTCATGTACCATCCAGTGCTGCACATGACCCATCATTTGTGCACATGGTTACATTTTTTCAGTCTCACCCACATGTACCTCCACCCACTAGGACAGAGTTAGATTATACGGGTGATCACTCTAATGTATCTGATGATGAGTTTTGGGACTCGGACTTCACAGATGAGGAGGATGAGTGAGTTTTTGTATTTTATACCGTATGAATGACTGTCATTATTATGTCACTGTTTAATATAACATTTTAAATAATTTAAGTGAATTTCTTTTGTATTATATCTAACAAGATGTTTAATTAAGCGGTATAATATGTTAGTTGTATATAATTAATTATGTGTAATTTAATATGGATATATTATCATAATAAAAAATTTATAATCTAATATTTTTAAATATATATAACATTTAATCTTTAAATATAATTTTATTAAAAATTTAAAAAAAAATAAAAAAACACGTGTCAAGAGTCCAATGGGGCGGACCGGGTCGCTGTGTGACCCGCTCGACCCGAGCCGTCCCGCGCCGAGATCGAGTCGGCCGGTTCGGACGGGTCGGCAAACCCTGATTGGACCACGTAACGTTCTGAACATGTGATAAGATTGCCGGGGGAGTTATTGGGCGAGCGGAGCGGAACAGGGTCCGAGAAATATCTGAACTCCGACCCGAAATGCCGATAATCGATTGCCGTATACCGTTTACTCGGGAACTGCTCCCGCACGTCGTCGCTGTTCGTCCACCGTTGCGCAGGGTGGCGGGAGGATCACCGGGGAAGGAGGTGGCGAATCCACCAAAAGGCAAAGCAGAGAGGAGCAGAGGAGAGCCTCCGGGTGTGTGGATCGGGGATTCTTGCCCTCTCTCTCTCTCGCTTCCGATCCATCGCCTTCGCCATGGTCGACGCTTACAGCAGCCTCCCTTCTAGCCACCTCCTCGGCTCCGTCCCGGTACGCCCTGCTGCATTCTGCGGGATTCCTTCGTTTCTTCGTCTTCTTCGGTTTCTCCTCCTCCGCTCGTTGGATTCGGCATTGTTTTGCTTTGACTTGCGCGGGAGATCGTTTTGAAGATGGATTTAGACATGGCCGAACTGGTGGGGATGCTGTGTGGTGATTGTTGTGCGGATGAAGTGGATTTCTGTCATCGTTTTGGCTCATTTCTTGGGCTAGAATCAGTCGACATTAATGCAACAAGGACCTCATTTTTCAGTGTGTTTGGCTCATTCCTTTTTCTATTTGGATTTTAGTTTTTGGTATTCCTATGATTTATATGGTTGAAACTTGCGTGCAGGCTGTGATTATTGAAGACAGAAGGCCCGAAGCGAATGAAGGTTTGACACTAGCATGTGTTGTTTTTCCTACAGTTCCTTGTTTCTTTTCCTGTATCGTCTTATGGTTATAATCCGAACCAAAACGGATTGGTTAAGCCGAAACCGCGATAAATAGCAAGTTTACGATCCTTGAAATAATCTCACTTCCCAGTTGGTGGTATAAGTTGGTTTTAAACTATCATTCATTCCTCTTGTGCAGGTGCAAATGCAAACACGCGAACGTTTCCAACCAAGAGTGAAGACTTCCAAGACTCTAGGGGTCCGTATGGTATGTATTACATGCCATATAAGACATGTTCATGTTTTTGAAATATCCTAGTTGATGAAGGTGCACAACTAGTAAATAAGATTGTATTGGGATTTCACATGGTTCACTGTTAAGTCAAGAACATCAGAGAAAAGTAAAGCATACTGTTTTTGGGCTTCAAACACTTGCATTTTTAGTATAAGGGAAACAAGTTACATAGTGCCAAAAATGACAAACTACAGAGCTTGAGAAAAGAGGGGAGGCTCAGATACAAGAGTCTGAGAAAGAGCAGTCTGGATACCCAAGGGCCAGTCGAGCTTTAGGACTGTCATTTGTTCGCTGAGGGGATTTTGGATAGCGCTTGGGGCATGAGCGTCACCATTGTCCGCTGAGTGCCGATCTTTAGGTGTCGTCCGAGCTCCACCCAGTTTGAATCTTCCAGTTGATACCATGCTCTTGGGTTTTGTAGGCTTATTAGATGGAGCCTCATGCGCTCGCTCAGAGTCGACCATCGCTGTCTGGTACCCCTCTCGCGGATGACAGATGCGTGATCGAGGGGTAAGGATGGCAGGTTTGATCGCTCCTCCGTGGGCCGAGAGTGCTTGCTTTTGCTTCGCCCTACATGGGACCTGAGTTTGTAAAGGCAGGAAAATAGTACTTGGCCCATGGTTCCCGAGATAAGGCCATTGAGATGATGTCCCTTCATATTGGGGACTCTTGGATGACCATGTAGGGGCACCTCCTTGAAGAGGACTTGGGCTATCACACCAGTTGTATATAGCTGGTACTATGTGGGGCGGAGTTTCTGGAGTCTTGCTTGATGGCTCCCAATCTATTTGGTGGCCGTCTTCTACGTTGGGGAGCTTGGATCCACTGGGCGTAGAGGGCCTGGTCGACATCCCCACGCCGCATGTTCGGCATGAGTGTGTCTTTTCGGGCTTCTCAGTTGGACCATTAGAAGCGCGTATCCCCTTGAGTGTACCTTGCCGAGCTTCAGTCTGCACAAAGTTTTTCACCACAGTGATAGTCCCTCGGGAGAACCCTCGGATGCTTAAGTCAGCAGATTGAGGGAGAGGTAAGAGTGGGGTTCTCAAGAGGTGGGGAGGGTTTAAGACAAGGGAGTTGGCTTGAGAGAGGCGCAGAAGGGTGGCCATGGAGCTCGGGTGGCTCTGCCAGAGGGTGGTCGTGCATCCCTTGGAGGGAATTCTGGCAAGGTAAGAGAAGGCCCGGTGAAGAACTTTGTGTAGGTTGAAGCTCGGCAAGACGCACTCAGGGATTCCTACTTCCGATGGCCCAACTGGGAAGCCCGAAAAGGCACACTCACACCGGGTATACAGTGTGGGCGCTCGACTAGGCCCTCTGTGCTCAGCGGATCTAGGTTATTCGAGGTGCAAGAAATACTCTAGAAATTCAGTTCCTCATCGCACCAGCTGTATGCAAGCTGGTGCGGCAGCCTGAGTCCTCTTCAAGGAGGCACTGCCACATGATCATTCGAGAGTTCTCAGTATGAAGGGGCATCATCACGGCAGCGATATCTCGGGAACTGTGGGCCAGGTACTATTTCTCTACCTTCATAGATTTAGGTCCCATGCAAGGTGAATCAAAAGCAAGCACCCCGGCTCACGGAGGAGTGACTAAGCCCGCCATCCTTTCCCCTCAACCATGTATTCGTCACGGGCGAGGAGGACACTAGGCAATGATGGCCTACTCTGAGCGAGCGTATGGGGCTCCACCTAGGAAGCCTACAAAACCCAAGAGAAAGGTACCGATTGGAAGATCCAAATTGGGCGGAGCTCGGTCGACACCTGAAGATCGGCCCGCTGCGGACAACGGCGACACTTGTGCCCCCAGTGCTACCTAGAAGCTCTCAAGCGAACAAATGACAATCTTAAAGCTCGGCTGGCCCTTGGGTATCAAGGCTGCTCTTTCTCAGGTCATGTATCTGAGCTTCCTCTCTTTTTCTTAGGCTCTATATTTTTTCATTTTTTGGCACTATATAACCTGTTTCCGTTATACTAAAAATACAGTGTTTGAAGCATACGCAACAATTGGGAATTTAGGATTAGTCTTTTATCCTCAGCCTCTAAGGGCATGTTTGGTTTTGCTTATGAAGGGGGGGGATTCCAATCATAAGTGTTCTCACATAGGCCAATGCCACCTCAGATTTTCAAAAAGGGGATTATGGAAGGAAGAGAGAGATAGAGAGAAAAAAGTGAAGCTTTGAAAAATCTCAAAAGCTGGCCAGGACCAACTTTTTGTCTCTCTACTAGACTATGCAAAGAATCCATAATCTCTAATCAAATACCAAATGCACCCTAAACCCCACAATTGTAGTAAATCACCTTAAAAATCACTGTCATGATGACTGATAAGGTTGGTGTGAATAATTAGATACTATTGAAAAGGGGAGGAAAAAAGTAGAAATCTTGATAGAGAATCTGGGATAGAAAAGCGGCAATCGAATGCAGTTTGCTTCAAAAAACTGAAAAAACTTAGGGAGTAAATGCTTGTCTCACAGTGGTTTTATAAGGAAATATCAAATGGGCGACTGATGGAGGTACATAAATTTGGGAAGGATTAACTTATATGCATGTGTTACAAACAATGTTGCAAAGACATGGTGCTTGGCTCGCTAGATTGCTTCGGGTAAGGAGTTGTTCCTTCTTTCACTGGACACCTTCAAACAAGTCTCCTTTCTTTTCCTTTGGTACAGGTTTGTTTTTTTGTGAAGAGTCTGGTTATGTGGATATGCCTCGCACAGTCAAGGGAACGAAGACCTAAGTCAATGTCCAATATCCCAACTGACTGCATGTAGTAAGCACAGGCAGCTTAGAAGTTTGTTTCCTGGGTCAAATATGCTGGCCAAATAAAAAATGTGTAAGAAACTTAGACTCATAAACTGAATACACTGCTGGAAGTACATGTAATTCCCTAATCCCTATTAGTCTGGAGGTTGCACTACCACATGCCACTGTTCTGAATATGGGTTATTCATTTTTCTCAGATACACGTTGCTAATTGAATCACAGATTCTACAAAATTCATGTGACCACATACCCTCATCTATCCTAGAATATTTGGCCCTTTACAGAGCCTGTTCTGGACCTTCTGGTAAATTCTTATGGCGATCTCTGGTCACAAACAGGTAATGAACTTTTCAAGTTTCTTCAGTCCATTTAGCATATAGGAATCTACATCCGAAGACATTTGGGCAAGTCATCAGCCTTTTTTGTGCAATAATGAAAACCATAATTTCTCCCCCACCTTTCAAGCATCTTATCAGCATGTAAATAGCACCTTAACTTTTATTGTGGCTAGTGGCGCCTTCTCTCCACTTCCTGCTGCACATAAACTCTGCTCTGGAACTGTCTGCATTGGCTGAAAGATTCTCTTCAGTTCATTGCTGCCTCACATAATGATCGGAGATGTGAATGCAGTGATGGGATCATTCTTACTGTAGCATCCAGCCAAAAATCTCATGAAGTTCTCTTCCCAATACAACAATGGCTCACCTTTTGAAACAACATATTTTTTTATGAAATACTTTGAAGCTGAGAAAGATCGTGAGGATGTTTTATGTTTCAGTATATTGCTGCCTTCTCTCCACTTCCTGCTGCACATAAACTCTGCTCTGGAACTGTCTGCATTGGCTGAAAGATTCTCTTCAGTTCATTGCTGCCTCACATAATGATCGGAGATGTGAATGCAGTGATGGGATCATTCTTACTGTAGCATCCAGCCAAAAATCTCATGAAGTTCTCTTCCCAATACAACAATGGCTCACCTTTTGAAACAACATATTTTTTTATGAAATGCTTTGAAGCTGAGAAAGATCGTGAGGATGTTTTATGTTTCAGTATATTCTCTTGCATGCTTGCAATAGATATTCTCAGTTATTTCCTCTCTGGCCCAATGCTCAACATTCTTTTTCCCAATATTTAGGAAAAGGGCCTTGAAGGCTTCAATGATCAAAGAATAGTGCCACTTGCTGAATCACATTTTTGTGGAAGGCTCATCATCTTCTGTAATAATAAACTCACTACTTAATAGACGACGGTCTTTTCCAACACGATATCAATGTTTTCCAAGAATGGGAGTTCTGCACCAGACCTCATTAAATTAAATGGTTTCAGATGGCTGACCTTGGAAGGAATTTCTCATAAGAACTTCTATATGAATAATGACCAAGATATTGTCCGGCCCCTTCATTTTACATGAGTATTGATATGAGCTATACATTTTTAATTGTATAGTGACTCTTTGTGTACTTTCAGTTATGAACTAGCTACATAGTCCACAATCTCATGACTTGATGACATGGGGTGAGGGCACCTAGGAGAGAGAAAAGCACAATGAATGCACAAATGATATTGAAATTTCTTTTTTCTATACTTGTCCATCCCTTTCCCTTGCATCATGCTATTTTTTCTTCAATTTTCATTTCATTCATGCCTCATATCATCTGATCAAGGTGGCACGCAAAATTGGCCACCAGCTCTGTATCAGTTGTTCTATATGCCTTCGAGCATGCCATGTGAGGTGCAACTTCTGGAATTACCCTCTCCAAATGGACTCTTCATAAGAGTAATCCAAGAGGAGTGGCCCATTGATTCCTTCTCATTTGCAAAGGGGTCAACTAGTTCAAATCTCCTGGATAAGTGCACTAGCTGATTGCTCATTGTAAGTCTACCTTGAACCCTCCATAACAAAATATTCCCCTTCAAGGATTGGCTTGGGAGCTAGAGTTTGCCTCATCATAGTGAAACATACCTGATCCACTGAATTTGAATTCAGACTTCAGAAAAGGTCCTGCTCTTATTCCATCTCTATGTGCAGCTGTCTGCTCCATCGTGTTAGATGGATATATCTTGCAAGTGGCCCAACAGGTCTTTGAGTTGATTTATCCCTTCATATGAAAGATTCCTCTTGAAACTGGGAAATTAGCCTCCTCCTTCCCACCCAGACATGAATAGCTCTGCCACTAAAGCTTCTTGGTTAACGGTTATGCCATAAAGAGAAGGCAATTTCCCTACCCAACATCCATCACCACGCCATCTACCTGTCCAGAGTGTAGCCCTTTGCCCATTGCCCATTGCCCATTGGGACCAATACAAGTATATAAGATGTCCCCTCACTTGCAGCACTCATTTCCAAGCAGGAAAGAGGTGTCCAGATGTTTAAGGATGTCCAGTGATTTCTATAGTGCCTTCACGTTCAAAGGCATTGTCCTCTTGTCCTGCTTTCCGAAGCCATTTGCAGAGGAGCACTGAATTCAGTTTTTGCCTATGTTCCTGGTACCCAGCCCTCTAATTCTTTGTATTTGCAGATCCTATCCCAACTATCATCCACTCTTTACTTTTCTCTTCAACTCCATACTAGAAGAATCTACATTGAATTTTTTCCAACTTCACAACAGAATTTGGAATCTTCAACAGATAGAGAAAGGAAATGGGAATATGTGAGAAGACCTCTTCATAAAGAACAAATCTCCCACCACAAGGTGAAAGTTTGCCTTCCCATCTTGGCAAATCCTTATAATAATATTTGCAGTGATTGCCCCAGACCAGGTGAAAATGGAGGCCCAATTAGGCGATGAAACTTTCTCCACCTTGCATCCCAATATCATAGATCACAACTCCCTGTGATCTATTCTCACCTCCACAGTGTGGCTCTACTCGAAATTCAGTTTCAGCAAGCAGATCTCCTCCATGACCAACATCTGTGACAATGAATTGCTTCACCAAGTAAACTGTGTTTACATAGAGAACATATGTGAAAAAGCTATCTCATCAATCAACGCTTGCTTTTAAGCTCCTAGGTTTCTCATTTTTGGGTAAGCATGGAATCTGTTTTCATGCATATCACACATAATTACATAAGCTGCTCAACTGATTGAAATTCAGTCTGGAATTGGGGTTTCAGAACATTTAAGTGAGCTTTGGAGTAATTGGCATGATATGAAATAGCAGTAGTTTACAAAGCTTACGTTACATTATAGATGAACATTTGTTTTCAAATTATGTAAATATAATCCAAAATTTGGGAATGAGCCCCAGGTTGCGGTGATCATGGCTTGAACTTGATCATCTGCTGGCCTTGAATAGATCAGCTATTTAAATCTGTTGGCAAAGACTGTTTAGTCTATCTTAGGTATTCAAGAGCCACTCTGCATCTATATTAGTTTTGGGCCTCTCCACCCATTAACTCTAGCTTTGGCTTAATGGTTCGGTTCAGTAACAAGGTTTTAGAGCTGGTTCACTTTTTGGTTTCTCCCTGTTTAGCCTTGTGGTTTTGGAGAGTGCCACTTATGACTTTACCTAGATTCACTACAGGGTTTGGTGGGGGGGGGGAGGGGGTTAGCAAGAGCCATTTAGCCCCAAACCGGGTATTCACAACCCACTCTGCGCCTATGTTAATACTGGGCCTCTCCAGCCTCTAACTCAAGTTTTGGCCTGGTGGTTTGATTTAGTATAAAACCCTGCATAAGTTCATTCGGTTCTCTAGTAATATACTTGCATTCTCATTGTTACCCAAGGCTATCTTGTCGCATTATACATTCATGTGCTCTCTTGTTGGATGCACTTATAGATATTCTTAGAATTATGCATGACGAAGTTTGTGGTGTTTCTCTTTATAATTATTCTTGTATCTGCTAATCCTCTTTCCCCCTTTTGCTCTTTAGCTGTCTATTAGTATTCTTATTGTCATGTTATCACCAATGGACCTTGGCACCTGTGTCTCATGCACAAAGAGAAGATTTCTAGTTGGCATGCTTCTTTGCCTTTCTGTAGATGTCATTGATATCATGTCACTAACTGTGCAGGTGGAAGTGAGCAAGCTGCAGTGAGCTGGAGGGGAGTATTTACCATTTCATCCTACAAGCCTTATTTCAATGTTGATACTGATGTTGTGGTGGATAGATTAATAAGTTCACTTTATCCCCTTCATGGAGATTTTTTTGGAAAGATTGATGCAAATCCTGACCTGTAAGTTGTACTTCGTATATCATTTTTAAGATGATTTAAAGTGTAATGTCCACATCGCATGAATTCGAGTGAACCTTTCACTGTAACATTTGTCATCTTGTGCTATTGCAGAAGCAGCAGCAGCCTTTCCTCTGCTGCTGGTGGTGCTGCTGCTTCATGCTTGGTTTATTTTTTGCTCATTATTTTCCTTTCATTTGAAACTTTGAATGAGGTTGGAACATATAGGCAAGTAATTGAGTGATGCAGACGCATGGTGAAACATCAGAACACTTGGTTCCTTGTGTACAGTGGTTGTGTTATGGCTCTCATCCATGCATGGACAAATACGACTAGTTATGATGTCAAGTCAGAATAGTACTATTGGAACCAAAAAAATTGATGAAAAAAAAACAGAAGAGAGAAAAAGAACACAAAAAAGGGGCCGGCCCTTCCCTTCCCTCAAAATGGGGGTTTGGACTGGATAAACCCCCCAAGTGGGAGGGGTTTGGACCAGTTAAACCCCCAAGTGGGGGGTTTGGACCGGGTAAACCCCCAAATGGGGGGTTTTGACCAGATAAACCCTCCCCTTGGGGGTTTGGACTGGTTAAACCCCCAAATGAGGGGGGGGGGGTTGGACCTGATAAACCCCCAAGGGGAGAGTTTGGTCTGGTTAAACCCCACAAAGGGGGTTTAGCCTGGTTAAAACCCTCACTATGGAGGTTTAGCCCAGTTAAACTCCCCCAACCTGGGATTTTAGTCTGGGTAAAGCCCTCGGAAGGCCACTTTGGACCGGATAAAGCTTGTAACCACCCCTGGACTCTATAAATACCCCTTAATGGGATCAAAAAAAAAATGGAGATAAAAGACATGGGGAGGACTCAACTTGGAGCTGCGAAGACTCGTGCTTGTGCTTTTGAAGGCTCGTCCTTTGGAGGGCTTGTGCTTGTGCTTGTGTTTGTGCTTGTGATTTTAAGTGCTCAGGGTGAGGGTATGTTATAAAACTGTCCCTCCTTGAGTCTGCACACATGTCTTTGTGTTGTGATTAATGTAATCTCCTTGTAAATGTTTTGGGGAAAATCATGTGATTCTCTGAAATAATCAGGAATCCTATAAGCACCCCAACTTTTACAAAAATGTCTGGGTAGGCCTCAAATGGCGTAACCGCCTCCTAAAATCTATAAATAGGCCCCATGGGTTTACACCCAACAAGGGTATGTTGCACATATACCCCTGGGTTTGTACATATGCCCCTATGGGCTGTGGTTGTGCCTTATGTAATTTCGTGGTCTACATAGATATCCTTGTGGTTATGTCCCTTGTGCCACTCTTTGGAAGAGATTATAAGAAAATTTTCTTCCAAGGTCGATCCCCGACGTTACGTTGATGGACATATGAAGTTGTACCACAACCCAAGGGAGCTCAAAAAGGAGAAGCAATCTCTCGAGAGTCTTTAGCCGGCGCGTCTTCACCAAGGAGTGACTTGTGCCTCATGCCAAGATTACACGAAACCCCTGTTCAGTTTAGATGTTACAAAAATACCCCTGGTCTGTCCAAAACTACACGAATACCCCTGAACTTTTCTAGAAGTTGCAAGCAAACCCTCTGTTTACACGCGAAATATAATGCGGACACGTTGATGATGAATTAAAATTTGGGGTTTTGGGTATAATCAGCATGTTTATTTGTATTTATTTATTTCACGTTTTGAGTTTATCAGACGATTTAGGGTTTGTGTACATGACTTTTTTCCACCGACCGGAGTCAGTGTTAATTTACATCGGAATAAGTCCGAACACCTTTGATTAACTGTCAAAGAACGTCTTTTTGCCTCTATACGTTGTGACTTTAATGATCTTGATGATCCCCCATTACGGGTACATACTCTTGCAAAGAAATTTGAAGACTTTATATTTTGGAACGTATGTAATTTGAATTACAATCGATCTTTCAAGACGTTTACATATGGTCCCGAGGTCTTCAAATTACATCCAGTCGCAATCAATCTGTCTGAATTTACTTCAGTCTACATTTGGATTTTGAATTTACTTTTGTCCTAATCGGGTCATTGAATTTACTTTTATCCCTTGATCAGACGGTTGAACTTGAATTGCATCATGATCGAATCGTTAGATCGCCACAATGATCACTGTCGGTCCGTCGGATCTACTTCATGGTCTTGATCAGGCCATTGAATTTGAATGTGGTCGAGGTCCGACCATTGGATTTGCTTTGGATCGCTATCTGACCATTGATTTCAAATTTCATCACGATCGATCCGTTAGATCGCCAAGATGATCGTTATAGAACCGTCGGAGTTGGTCATGGCCACTCTTTTGATTGTGATTGGATCCTTAGTTTGACTTGATGTCCATGAAAGGCACTTCCGCGCAAGGCGAGGGTATATTTGTAGCTTCTGGCCTTTTCTGGGTGTTTCTACAGTTTTCCTAAATATTGGGATATTCTTGTAGTTTTAGAATGACCCTAGGCATTTCTGCCTTTTCTGGCCCTTTTTGGGCATTCTTGCATTTTTTCTCTTTCTTGGTATTTCTATAATTTTTGACCCTTGCTGGGTACTACTGCAGTTTCTTGACTTTTGGAGATAGCTTTGTCGTTTCTTGATTCCCTGGGCATTCCTGTTATTTCTCGACTTCTCGGAGGTCGCCCCGTCGTTTGACTTCCTGGGCGCTCCTGACTTCAGTTCTTGACTTCTCAAAAATAACTCCATCGTTTGACTTCTTAGGCATTCCTCGTCTTTATTTCTTGATTTCTCAGAGATAGTCCCGTCATTTGCTTCCGAGACATTCCTCGTCTTCATTTCTTGACTTCTCGGAGATAGCCTCGCCATTTGACTTCTGGGGCATTCCTTGTCTTCATTTCTTGACTTCTCGGAAATTATCCCGTCATTTGACTTCTTGGGTATTCTTGTCATTCCTCGACTTCTCGGAGATCGCCCTGTCGTTTGACTTCCTGGGTGCTCCTGACTCCATTTCTTGGCTTCTCAGAGATAGTTCTGTCATTTGACTTCTTAGGTATATCTGCCATTCTTGACTTTTCAGAGATTACCCTGTCGTTTGACTTCCTGGGCATATTTGTCATTTTTTACTTTTCAAAATATATTTGACATTTCTTGACTTTTCGGAGATAGTCGCGTCACTTCTTGACTTCCGGGGCATATCTGTCATTTCTTGATTTGTTCAGAGATAGCCCTGTCACTTTTTGACTTATTGGACTTATCTGTCATTTCTTGATTTTTTAGGAGAGAGTCCCGTCACTTCTTGACTTATTGGGCTTATCTGTCATTTCTTGATTTTCTGGAGATAGCCCCGTCACTTCTTGACTTATTGGGTTTATTTATCATTTCTTGACTTGTCAAGGTTTATTTGTAATTTCACCCATTTCTGAGTTTCCGGACATGATAGTTCTTGGCCATGAAAAGTATATATGGACTTGGATGGATAGTTATAAGTCGAACTCAGGAGAGCGTACACCGCTTCAGGGAAAGGGCGTGGTCCCGCTCCACCGAGTCGTGCAAATGGCGTAAAGCAGAATTGGAACATTCTTTGGTGATTTCTGAACAGGCCATGAACTTTGTGCAATTTTTAGACTAAACCGAGGACTTTCATGCAACTTTCCCACAATGGGGGTATTTCTGTAATTTTATGACATTTCAGGTTTTTCTGCATTTTTCCACCATCGGGGGTATTTCTAAAATTTTCTTGCCATCGGGGATATTTCTATAATTTTTCTACCACAGGAGGTATTTCTAATTTTTTTTTTGCCATCGGAGGTATTTATGCAATTTTTCACCAACAAGGGTATTTTTATAATTTTCCCACTATCGGGGTCATTTCTGTAATTTTTTTGCCATCGGGATATTTTTACAATTTTTCCATCATCAGAGATATTTCTAAAATTTTCTCACCCCTCAAGGTTTTTTCTACAATTTCTAATAATGAGAGCTTTTTCAAAGCTTTTTCTGCATTTTTCTGACAATAAAGTGAATTTGCTGCAAAGGTTTACCGTTTTATGCCAGAACAAGGTCATTTTATGGCCGGACAGGACAGAGTTTAATTTACAACAGAATAACCTTCGCGGCGCATTCCATTTGTTTTCTCATTAGGGGGGTGAGATGTTACTTAAGGTCACCACTGCCAAAGGAGATGACCAAAACTCGTCGGGCGGGGGGGGGGGGGGGGACCTTTTTGTGGTGACCGTATCCCTCTTCTGCCTCCCCAACCCAGCTTGCGCAGGACTCCTCTTCCTCTTCGTGGAGCTCCTACTGCGGACTGGGCAACCCTCTTACACTATTGCCCTACTTCTTCTTTCTTCCTCGTGCTCCTGCTACGGACTGGGCACCCTCTTGCGCTGTTGCCCTACTTCTTTCTTCCGCGCACTCCTGCTGCAGATTGGGCAACCCTCTTGCGCTGCTGCCCTGCTTCTTTCTTCTGCTCCTACGCTGCTACTGCTCTACGTGGAGAATTCTCCAAGCCTCTTCTTCTCTTCCTTGGAGTTCCCTCTCTGCTGTTGCTTTGCGTGTTCCCTTCCTTGGCTTTACTTCTCTCGGTTCTGCTGGAGTTCCCTCCTTTATATAGGCCTTGAGGAGTGGAGCGGAGGCATGGTGCCTCTGGTGAGGGCTCGAGGAGATCTCCCTCCGGTGGAAGCTCAACAGGTAGCTTCTCCTCCTTCTCCTCTTCTTCTCCTTCTTTTTTCTTTTTTTTTTTTGGGTTTGTGCTACGCTGGAACAAAAGAGGACCGGAGGGGCCTCCCTCCGATCATACAGTGATCGGAGGAGGTCCCCTTCCGGTTGTACATCACCGGAGGGAACCCCCTTGGGTACTACCGTGACCGGAGGGAGTCCCCCTCCGGTTTATCACCCACTGGAGGGGGCTCCCTCCGATTTTTAGGACCGAAGGGGGTCCCCCCTCCAGTTCAATGCCATCGGAGGGGGTTCCCTTTGGTGTTGCCTGACCGGAGGCCCCTCCCCTCCAGTCTTCCTGCTATTCGCGAGAGAGGGGCAAGGGGCGGAGGGGGTTTTGTTCTTGGCTTGGTGTCCTTTTTTTTAGCAAATTTCAGGGTTCAACACCCTCACTCAAGAGAAAATTAGAATAAATCTAGAAAGAGTACAAAATCTCAAATAAACCTAAAAAAAGATTCGCGATTGCAAATCAACTCAGAAAGGCTGCAATTGAAAATAAACCCCAAAAAGTTCAAAATCTCAAATAAACTCAAAAGGGTTCACAAGCTGTAGAAATATCCCGAAAGGGTTAGGAACTGCAGAATACCCCGGAAGGGTCCCAAGTTGCAGAAATACCCTGGAAGGGTCTAAAGTTGTAGAAATACCTCGGAAGAGTAAGAAACTGTAGAAATACCCAAGAAGGATCCAAAATTACAGAAATATCCAAGAAGGGTTCAAAATTACAGAAATACTCAGGAAGGGTCAGAAATTACAAATATATTCAAAAAAGGGTTTGATCTCTATGAAATTCAAACTCAATGGTATGTTTTGGTGATGGAATGAAGGCCAAATGTAAATCAAATGACTTGACTATATAATTGGGGTTTCATGTATTTTGTAAAAATGAATCCAAAGAATGCAATGTTTAGTTTTCTCCTACAATCACTTTGATCAAATCTGTTTGATAAAACCTCTAATATCACAGTGGATATTGTAGGGGTCGAAAAAGGTATCTTTGACAGTTAATCAAGGGTATTCGGATTTTACACCGATGTAAATAAACATCGGCTACAGTCGATGGGGGAAATATTCCGTACCCGAACCCAAATCATCTGATAGACCTAAATTCGTGGAAGTAATAACGCACACGCTACTTAAATAGCCACAAATGTGCATTTTCTTCAAAAATAAGATTTTTTTGGTGGTAAACAAGTACAAACTTGTAGCTGAGATTAGATTCTTCTTTTTAGGCTTCTCCTCTGAATTTTAAAATTTAAAAGATTCCTTGACTTAGGATACTTATGTGATGCATGCGGGAGCTTATTTTTTAAGATTGGAATAATAATGACTGGAGAACAGTGCTTCTAATGTGGATTTCGTCTTCAGCTAATTAATTTATTTTCATCTGATACAACTGGAATAATCATGCTTAGAGAATGATTATTGTGCTGTGGACATGGTTTGCCTCTGATTAATCTGGTTTTGGTCTGACATGGCCTAGGACTAATTCTAACATCTGAAGAAATGGGAAAGGGAAATTGGAATTGGTTGTTAAATTTTTATTTACTGATTAGGCATTTACCTTAAGTTGTTTTGTTTCTGACTTTACCCACTAAAAGGTCATTTATGAGTTCTTTAATGTTGAACCTTTCCACCAGCCTATGGCTTGTCTCAGTAACATCCTACCATGAGGGAAATCCTTGGTTCTCTGTGTCTTGATGATGATTGATAAAAGATAACACGGTGCTAATGCGTCCGGCCTGCTGCAGTGCGAAGAAGTGCAGTATGGCCATTTAGATGTTCTTATGAATTGATTTAGAATCTGATTGATACTTGTACATCCAACTTTGTTCCCTATTGTGTATACCAATGATGGCTTGAATCTTATGCTTGGACAAATGCCATGAATTATAATAGATGGACACCATTACATACCCTAAGGTGGGCCAAAGGGGGCCACCTTTGAATATGTAATGGTGGGTGCAACAACATTCTTAATCACTTCAATGTAGAGACAGGGTACCTTTGTGTATCTAAGGGTGGGCCAAAGGACCATAGGTGTCACCACAGACTTGGCTGATTTTCATAAGCATTAAGAAGAGCTGTGCTTGCATGTGTAAAGGTGATTGGGAAGTAGAAACATGCGTTCGAATTCTCGTGTGTAGAGAGAGAGAGAGAGTCTCCATATTCTCTCTCCATGATGGGAGGTGGGGAAATGTAAGCCAAGAAAAGGAATGTTCTGATCACCTAGGAAATATTTTCTCAAACTAATGTTTTGATGTGTTTGCAAAATATGTGAAATTTGGTTGTGGAAATAAAAGAACACGTAAATTTAAGGATTGCAAAAACCCCCTAAATATTTGAAGCATGGTTTAAAAAACTGGCCAGTCCACACCGGAACCAGGTGAATTAAATAGAAACCAGCTGACCTGGTCCAATTCACTTGGTTTCTGAGCCAGACTGTCAAAAAGATTTAAAAAATAATGGTGACAGGCCAAAAGATAAAAACTAATCATAAAATATTCTCTTTCAAAGGTCATCTGCTCAAGAGGTTTGGGACCATGTTGCCGGAAAATTCAGTGTTCTTACTTGATAGTGGATAGAGTGGAGAGTGAAGCTTTGTGGTGGCTTTTATGTTGGGTCTTAAAATTGACCATAGATATGGTGGCCGAGTCCTACAGGGAGAAAGGAATAACAGAATTTTCGGAAGGGAAGCAAGAGAAGCAGATAGAGTGGTCTCTTTCATTTGTGAGAGAGTGAGAGAATGGGCCAGCTAGCTTTGTAACATACAATCACAGAACTCTTCCTTTTTTGTTTTGTTGGGGGGCTAGTGAGTGACATACTGGCTTAGTGTGCATAGTTTTTTGTACAGGGATATTTGGGGCATACCTTCTATACATGTATATCCCTTCTTTCCATTTAATAGAATTGTGGTACCATCCACTTTATAAAAAAAAATGGTGGCCAAGTCCTACATGCGACACTATGGCTATTTGAGGAGTGAAGAATAGTATCTTTCTGGAGGGAAAGCAAGTATGTTTTCTCCATTTGTGAAAGGGACATGAAGTGTGCAAAGCTTTTGTGCAAGATTGAAAAGTCTGAATCTTTCAATTTGGTTTGTTTGGGCAGGTAGTGTGAGACATCAACTTGACGTGGGTTTTTCTTTTGTATAGGGGGCTTTGAGAGCATTCACATATTACACTTGTACATTCCCTTTTTCTGTTTAGTGAACTTCTCGTACTATCCACTTCCAACAGCAGTGGAGTATTGGATGCTCAAAGTTGAGGGATTGGTCACTGGTCGCAGTCATCCTCCTCTTTCGTCCTTCCCTTTCTCCTTTCATAAAAGGAGCCAGAGATACGGAGGTAAAAGTAATTGAATCAGTGGACACAACCCATTGTGAAAGCATGAAATGACCGTCCATTTAGTCATTAAATTGGTTAACCCTAGTCCCTGGTGTTCTTGGTGTTCTTTCTTCTTTGCCAGCCCCTTCAAATGAAGAAAACAAACACCAGGAACATAGCCTAACATTAATACATGAAACAGTGAACCGTGGGTCCACTGTTAATGCAAGAAAAGTGGGCATCCCATCTTTAACTTCCTAATGGTGGGGATTCCTTTTTGTGGTCTTGTCACCAATGTATTAGGATTATGTGATGCTAGTTGAAGTTATCAGGTTGAGATTGATTCCTTTTGTATTTTTAAATCACCAAAAAGTTGTAATGTTTTTGTATGAAACTCTTATGCCTATGATTGGTTGTACATCATTAGCATGAACTTAGAATACTTACTAGTGTCATCATCAATTGACATTGTCAACATGTTTTTGAGCGTTGAAGTCCTATCTCATTCATACCTTGTTGAACTCAGTTTGTATAAATCAGTCAATTTCTATGTCATCAGGAAACTACTTAGGCTCTACCTTCCAATAGAAGTGCTTAGGCATCATCTCTAACGACCCCCCTCCCAAGAAAACACCCCCAACAAAAGAAAAAAAAACTGATGCACTTTTTATGTCACTTGGGTGCTGCCGCAGGTCTTGAAGAACATTACTTATGGTGACCAAATGTTGGCCATACTGTTGAATTTCATGGTTCTATTCTTTAAAACAAGCATTACTTTCTATGACAAATATGGTTCTTGCTAGGTATGGGCCTGTTTGGATCTCTACAACATTGGTATTTGTGTCAGCTGTGCTTGGAAACTGCGCCAGCTATCTGATGCATAGGAAGATGGATCCGAGTGCAGAGTGGCAATTTGATGTAACCTATCTTAGTGGGGCTGCATCTTTAATATATCCTTATTTGCTTATATTGCCAGCTGCATTCTACTTCTTACTTCAATCCTTTGGATCAAATGCAAGTCCCATGTGTCTCTGGTGTATTTGGGGTTACTCTCTTTCCATTTTTATGCCAAGTTCTGTAAGTACCCAATCTCCATCTATTCATTTCGTCAAGTTTTATATGCAATATTCGCCTATTCATTTACATGAGTACTATCCGTGATTCACAAGTTGCAAATGTATCTTTTTAATGATGAATTTCCTGTTAATAGTTTCTAACTCTGTCCATTGCTCTTGAGTTTTGAGATGATAAACAGTCATCTACATTAATAACCATGATGGCATAGACAAAAATGAATTGGTATGGTTTTGAATAATGATGAACCAGTGTATAATTTATAGATAAATCGAAGTCTACTATTTGTGTATAGCCTTTGTTTGCCTAACTACTTTGTCTGGGCATGCCCATCATTCAAAAACCTTATCATATCAATTGAGGATTGGCTTGATGCAATGAAGGTTTAAGGATTTGTCAGTGTTTGGACCTTTTGTGCTGCTTGATGACAACCCTATACAAGACATGGAATGCAGAATCAGCCGATCTAGATTGGGATAAGTTGATTTGACTCAGAATAGCCGGGTGGCCATCCAATTCTGCCCCCTATTGCTGATCCCAATTAGAAAAGTTTAAAAGATTAAATAAAACAAATAAATTTGGACGCGCTGTAGCACTGTGGTTCACCCCTTCCCCCCTTGGGGAAGGGCGTGAGTTTGACCCTCGCGTCCGTCGCGAGGCACCGGTTTCCCCGCTAATCCCCCCCCCCCTCAAAAAAAAAAAAGAGTACCTATCAAAAAAAATGGACAGACTTGGTCTGAATCAGACCAAAATCGGCCGGATTGCATGTGGATCAGCTGATTCTTTTATGAACTAATTGATCTTGATTAATTAGGTTCAATAAAAGGTATATAAACTTTATAAAATGTCTTTACATAATGTCATATTCGCATAAAATTTATAAATATGTCTTTTCATTACTTTAAACCTCTTGTTTTTATGTGAATACTTTTAAAAGCCTTTTTTAATGGATCAACTTAGTTCCCTTGGGTTGGCCCATCCATTCCGGATCAGGATTGGGCATACCCGATCTGATCCTGCCTTCCATGATACAAGATGGTCCCAAGAACTTGGCCAAGGTGATTCTGCCAAAAGTTCTATCAGAAGATCCATGGCATGAGTTACTGAAGGGAGTACCCGCCTTCTCATTAATTGTCCCTTTTTTTCAAATCTGTCATTGGGTATATGTAACTGAATTTCACTTTGACCGCCTACTTATTTGGAATTCTGGTGGTTTGTTCAGTTGTTTTGGAGCCTGTTCTAGTGAATTATGCTTCAGACATTTGCTGGACATTGACCAAGTTACTTGAAACAGATTTTTAGAGTTGCTGAGCGGGAATCACCTAATTCAATTCTTCATTGCATTGTGACCTGGAGTCCATATGATAGCTATGAACCATGCTCTGTTTGTCTGGACAATCAGATAGCCTATTTCGTATCGTTTGGTAAATTAAATCATTTTACACAGCAGATTTGGAATCCCCGGAGCCTGCTAAAGGTGAAGCTGCTTGTACGGAGAATCTCACACGGCCGACTACCGACTTGTGATAGGCTGGCTACCTTCATGACAGGCATCCCTACTATGTGTGTGCTTTGTGGGAAAGAGGAGGAGACAATGGACCACCTTTTCACAGGTTGCTCATTCTATAAGAAGATTTGGACTAAGGTAGTGAGTGGATTCCCTTATGCCAGCATCTTCCAGGGGAATGTGCAGCAATTAATCCGAATGTGGCACAAGAGATGGACGCTCAGGGGGGATAGGTGCATTTGGTGGCTCATCCTACATCCCATCCTTTGGGCCTTATGGGGAGAAAGAAATGGTAGAATATTCAGGAAGGAATCTAGGACCATTGAAAGGATTGTTTCTTTCACTTTGTAGAAAGTGAGAGAGTGGGCATCGGCTATATGTAAAGTGGACCCACATGATTCCTTCTTTTTTGTCTCGTTGGAGGGTTAGCGGGTGCCACTTAAACCATGACGAGGAAATGTTTTGTATAGGGATCTTTTGGGGACACCTTTTCTACACTTGTGTATCCCTACTTTTTCCATTTTAATACAAAGTAAATTAAATCATTTTAAATGTGAAAATAGCCAAGGTGGCTTGTAGTGTAGGTCTAGACCATCCAACCATCTGAGGCTGCTAAAATTGGCATATGTGCATCTGCTTTTTTAAACTAAAACATGTATGGACTTTCAAATGCGGATTCAAATTTGGATTGAACGTGAGAGTTTTAGGATTCCCATGCTTGTGGTTTGGACCTGGCCTCTTGCAGATATCCCAAGTAGGTTACAGGAATCGTTCACATGTGTCCTTGTGTTGTTAGAAATATAAAGGTACTGCATGCAAGAAAAAACTTAGTACTTGGAATGATATCCATGGCTTGATTCAGAATAGATCAAAAGGTTAAATAGCTTGCTCAGTGGACATTTTAATTCAGGGTCTATCTACCTGAATTTTTGTCTATTTGACTATTTGTCTGCAATATAATACATGTTTCCTGAACTAGTTGATTACTACCTATGGTGCTTAAATTTCTATGTAATATATTAAGTTAATTTTGCCACCCAAGGGCAGTTTATTCATGTGATTACTTATGATTCTCCTGATAATATGTTTATTTGATGTATTTACTCTATGTTTTCAGTTGCTCTTAGTCATCCCTGCTGAGATAATTCGGTGGATTATCACAATAGTTGCTGGTTCTGCATCCGCTTTCTTCATTTCATCAAACTTGAGATCTTACACCGAGGGAAGTGATCTGATGCTGTTGACAATCGTTGCCTTCTTGCTGCAGTTCTTCCTAGCCATTGTTTTCAAGATTTTCTTCTTTGCATGATATGATTGTACCAATAAAGAAATGTGATCAATGCCACTGATCTGTGATCTACAGGTAACTGAAGATGGTTTTTGTTCATGTATTCTATCTTGGACTATATATGCATGTGTTGTCTTCATTTATTTATTACTATTATTATCTTTTTTGTTGTAGAAAATTTGCATAGCATGTCCATTTCAATTTCAAGATGTTACAGTTTTAAGAAATGTGTATATCGTGACAGACTGGTGACCACTATATTGGCAATTTGACCAAATAATTTACTGTGTTTCAGGCTTCTTTTTGCAGATTGTACGTGCTGATGGCACATGATGCCTCATTGCAGAAGCTCTGGTTCTGCTTCCAATTTTATCGTACACACCGTGAGCATCAAAGATGGTTCTAACCTGAAGAGAGATGTGAAGTGAGATATACATGCAAAAGTTCTGTTTTTACAAAAGTTTACTTGAAAGGGTATTTTGTTTTGTGGGATATAGCAAGGTCTGTTCTGCATTCAGAATATAATGGTGGCCATGACTAATCAAGAATTGTGCTAAAGGAAATAGCCCAAGATGTTCGTGTTTCTGGGGGTCAATACATCTGTATCTTTTGCTCCGAGTCTTGCCTTATCCATCAGCTTCCTGAAAACTACTGCAATTTCATGTTAAGTGCATGTGTTTCTTGTCTTTCTTTGTTATAACGCACCATATTATATATTTATTATTATTATTTATTGGTTTGAGTTCAAAACTTGATTATCACTTGCCTCTCCATTATATGGGTGCTACTCAAATCATTCCAGTCAAAATATTGAACCTGTCAGATACTCTGTTTTGAAAGAAAGATTCGGACTCGTTGGTTCTGGTGCATGAGGTTGGAACTGTGTCTGCAATTAGGTTCCTTTGGTTAAACTTTAGCATTGATGTTGTCAAATTCACAGTCTTCATACTTGTTCTATTAATCTCATGGTCAATTATCTTTAAGAAGGATTATTCATATGCTTGTTATCCTTTTAGTTATTCTTTTGCCATTTGGATGGATGAGCTGTTTGCCCATCACGTCTTGTTTTCATATTTCATTTAATTCTGTTTCTTGGTCATAACCCCAAAGCATAGGCACCAACTTGTCAACCCAAACTACGTCTTGATACCATTGAGCATAAGTGAACAAAAGCACAGATAATCCGTCCTGAGAATACATGCATATTCATTGGCCGGTGATGGGAATCATAGATGAATTTCGTTTAACACATGATGCTCTCCAACTGCCGCACTCTATCATAGTTGCCTCAAGTTTGATACTTTATGGAGCAGACCATGGAGTCTAATGGTCCCTTCTTTCATTGCTTAAAACCTTGATTCCTTTTCAGCGAATTTTAGACAGGCATGTGTAACTCACAAGACCTATATTCTGTTGGAATGAGCATAACTGCCACACCACTATCATAGTTTTCTTTATGAGCCACAGTTCTGAATCATGCACTCATTTGCACCCGTGTGCAAGCAAGCAAGCAACAATTCACACCACCTCGCAGCACGCATGTGCAACTGCCAATGTTTCATCTAGTGTACAGCATAGAGCTCCTGATCCCCATGTTGCAGAAGGGACTATCAGTAGCTAATAAACGAAGCATGGATCAGGTCAGCCAGTTTAATTAGGGAAATAGGATCTGAAAAATTCACGGGGACATATCCTCCTGCTTCCTGCTTCCATTCCAAGTGGAAGAGCAATTTCCATAGGAGGTCAAGGTAAGAGTTATGAGTAATACTTGCTCCACACCTGGGCTATTTGCACACCTTGGGTGTGCAGTGAGTTTTTTATTTTCTTAATTATGTGCCGACTTCGAGGCCTACCTGAGATACATGCCCATATAAGGCCCACCATCACCGGGTGTCTATTTTTTTTTTTGAAGGAAGGTTGAGATGTCCCTAATGGGCCGAAAGTGGTTGGCCCATTATGTCCACTCTCTATCCTGAGGGGAATATTCTGGACCCTTCTTTGAGACCCTTTCTTGGGCCTTGAACTCTAATTGCCCAGAAGATATCGTAGTCGCCCCCAAAAATGCAACGGTGGAAACTGGACTGCCATAAAGCGCAATCAGAGTGAAACGAGGAATGTCAGTTACTGTTATAGTCAAAAGTCAATTCTTTTTTTTGTAAGAAGACTAGAGATATTGTGGGTACCAGCACCAGGATTAAACGGTCCAAGTTGGGCTAGATCATCCTTCTTTGTCCATATCGCATAAGCGAACATTTTTCTTACATGACATGGTAGAAACTTATCACATCAAACGTAAATCATGTAGAAATATCTGAGAAACGTATATGTATATAAAATTATTGAAAATTTTGATATATATATTTTCATATAACACACTGAGAAGAATATGGTGACCCAATCAGATTTCAGGACGAAAGAGTACAGTCCAGTCCAACAAAGGGGCCTAGAGGATCCCATCCCCCTTCATGTGTCCCTTCCTTGTGCCCATAATTTGTAAGTTTATTAACCTGATAGAATTTCAAAGAAAGGAGGTCCAAGAGCTGGTGGGTCTCACATGTATGTAGGCTGAAATCCATGGATCTACAAATCTGAGTGAGATCGCTTAGTGCATTCCAATACACATACGGTACACAGATACTTGCTAAGATAATTTTCATATAACATGCATGATCGTCACTAGGTTCTGGAATTGACGATCCATTCTTCAATACAAAGCATTGAATTTTTTATTATCAGTTGATACCTTAAGGTTTGTCAAAATAGCCCCAGGTATATATGTAAATGAATAATATAATTAATTATCTATGAGAGACTTGAGAGAATTGGAAGTTTTATTTTATTTAAAATTCATTCAAATGATAATATGATTGAGTAAATTGTGTTTCAGCATCTACATGTAATTATTGCTTGACAGATCCTTCAAGAGTGATAAATAAAAATAAACTATGCAAACAGATAAGATATTAATGCTTATTATCTCTCTTTTGGTAGGTTATTTTAGAAAATAGTGGATTGTTCCACCAATTTTATCTAAAAAATAGAGGTTCAGTGGCAGAAGAGGAGAGGCTCCTCTCATGCCAAAGAATGAATATTAAAAGATTACACGGCTCGAAATATAGTATTCCAAGACTTCATGCACAATATCTAGACCGAGCATAAATGAGAAAACTTGTAGGCAAATATTCTCTAAGAAAAATCTGTTTCCCCTAAAGATTGTGTCATTACTAGTCCTCCAGCGGACTCTCTTTTGTTAGGTGCAAGGGAGGTCAAGAGAAATGATATTCCCTTGTTGCAAAAAAGTCTCCCAAATGATGTATCCTACCTAAGATGGTCTAAGGTGTGTTCCCCTTTATGTACTTTTTTAAATAAGGAGTTCCCCATATTCTCTTATGCTTCCTTTGGCATTAACCTTGTAGACGTAAGTATCTCGCAGCCTCCCCGGACCATTGGATGGTCCAAGGATTTTTGATGATGGGAACTGATCCTAGTTTAACCACTATAATTGGCACCATGCCAAAGGGGAGAGCAACGGGGAAAATTTGATTAAAAACATCACAATACTTGGGTCTAACATCTCCAGAGGTGAATTACATGGTCTGGACGAGCCAAGATGTATAGCATGAGAAAAAGATGAAGGGCTCATGTGTAGAGCCTGAAAAAGAGAAGAGGAGATTCTCGTACAGAACTGGAGAAGGCTGTTGATGGTTGCCAATGTTCCTTCTACCGATGTATGGGTCTTTCTGGAGGAGAGATCCACACCCCTTGGATAACTTATGTAGGCGTGGTCTTCACGTCCCAGGTTATCTCGCCCGAGTTGGTCGTTGAAAGGTTGAGTAGCAGGCTAGCATGCAGTCTAGGTCTTCCATAAAGGAAGGCTTGGGTGATGGCGGCGGTGGGAGGAGGGCACTGGATGGTAGACTAGCATCAATTCCACTTCAGGAACCTACAGTTGAGGTCCGGCTGTTATCAGAGGTGCACGGTGTCTCCATGCTGACCATGCGGGCGGAGGCAGAGGGCCATCTTCCAGGCAGGTCAGGCGGCAAAAGTGGCAGTGAGCGCTAGCTGAAGACCTTGCCCTGGGGTGCGTTTGGGACCTAGAGCCATCCCTAGCCGCACCCCCCCCGAAGGTCCACCGCCACGACCTTCTTGGGTAGTCATCCCCATCACCATTGAGGATCAGAGGGAGGACAGAGGAGGGAGAGCGAGGTCAAGAGAGAGAGGGAGAGGGGGGAAGAGGTCGATGTGGGTTTGTTGTCTTCGGCGCCATCGAGGATAGGGAGTGGGGGTGTTCGGGCGGTGAGAGGCGTCGGCACCCCCCTCGGAGGTTCTCTGTCGTGACCTTGGGTAGTCGTCTCTGTCGCCATCGAGGAGAGAGAGAGAGAGAGAGAGGTTGGTGAGGGTGGCGGTCCCTAGGATGAAAGGGGGGGCTATTAACATGTAGGGGAGAAGGTTAACCCACCTCGTGAGATGGGTTTCAAAACTCGGATTAAATCTGAGTTAACCCTATTTTTAGCATGATTATTAATTAAGTTGTCCCGCCTATCAAATCACAAAATTGGTTAACTCCGAGTTAAAACCAGGCTAACCCGCTATCAAAACGGGGCAAAGTGATCATATGTCACCAACCAGATCTACTACCCACTCACCTCGAACCCATACAAAAATTCACTGCCCAGAAAGAACCCATACCAGATCCATTACTCTCTTTGTTTTTCGGGTGGGGGTAAGGTATTCGAGTCCAAGGGCTCGAATACCTTACCTGGGGTCGGATAAGGAGGCTATGTGTGAGATGTGAGGGTGGGGCCCACCATTTCTCTTTCATGGGTTAAGAAATCCTAACCGGCCTTGTTCTAATATCAAAGCGGCCCTTAGATAATATCTGCATACTAGAAGCCACACACAATCCCCGAACTAGGCTCAATCTCTTTTGACCCATATCTCAACTGCGTCTAGATCTGCACCTGAACCCCCCACATTTCCATATCTTGTCACCACCTATTCCAAGCCCATCTGAACCCAATTTCTCCGCCCATTCATGTTAGTAGCACCACTTCGCACCCAAATTGTGAAATACAGCACATCATCCTCTTCTTTCTTATCTACCGTAGTCCATTAATTAGCCGAAAACCTGTCCACTTGCCCTGGCCATTTTATAAAAATCATTTTCATTTTTTGAACCAAGCCTACCATCAGCCTCTCTTGCGACCCAATACACAGCAGTCTAGCCCTTCCCCGTATCACAATGTTAAAAATACTTGTTGCAATCTGGCGATTTCAAATTACATTACGATTTCTCTAATAGGTAAAGTCTGTACATCGTTGCTTGCCAAAGTCTGTACATTGGCATCTGTTCCTACGTTTCAACTCCAAGTCTGCACATTGGAGTCTTTACCTACGATCAGCTTTGAAAGTCTGTACATTGGGAGCTTTACCGACGTTGCCTTGCCAAAGTCTACACATTGTGAATCTTCAAGTCTGTACAGACTTCGCCTTGTTTCAAGTCTGTACATCGTCCAGCTCTTTGGCAAAGTCTACACTTCTTAAAGTATGTACACCCGTTAGGCTTGCTCATGCATTGTTCTTCTGAAGTCTGTACAGTCGTGGCTTCTGCCTCAAAGTCTGTACATTTGTTTCAAAGGCGAACTCTATACATTGTGCATCCTTGGGTTAAATTCCATTCATTGGAAGTCTGTACAGAGTTTCTTTTGGCTTTAAGATGAAGTATGAACATTGCATAGTCTGTACATTGCTTCTTCAGTCTGCCTCGGCCAAGTCCATACATTGCTTGCTTAGCAGACTGTGAAGTCTATACATCGGTTGTTCAGCAGCAGACTTGTAGCAACCCTGGAAAAAAAATAAAGATTTTTAAATAAAACAAATTAAAATAAAAGATAAGTAAATAGATGACAAAGAGCCTAAATGAGTAACTCATTAATCAAGAGGAAAATAACGCCTTTGGTCAAGGCGCTACTTCATTAAGAAATGCCTCTAGATAAGGCGCTAATTAAAAAGGGACGCCCAAACAGCAAGGCGTCAATTATCAAACGGCCAAAAAGGGCAAGTAAACGTAACGCCCTTTATATGGACGCGTTTTATACAAGAAACGACGCTTGACAAGGCGTCAATTTAAATTAACGCCCTCGCTTAAGACGTTAATTCAGTTCGAGTTTCGTTCGAACCCAGGAGTCTATCCAGGGCAAGTTCTGGATAACTACGTCGAAGGTGGAATATGGTAAGGACTCTATCATGGAAGTATTACTTCCAATACAACTCTAACCCTATTAGGATCCCCAAAATCCTATAAATAACCTTGTCCATCGAACCCTAAAAGCTATTTGGTCGAAGGAGGTTTCGCTCTGCTGCTGTGCGTAAAGAACATGTTTATGTTCTTCTTCCTGCCTCTGTTTTAGATCAACTCATGAAGAATATTAATTTTTCTTCATCTTATTTTCCTTTAGGTTGCCTGCCGTGCTGAAGAACGAGGGGTTCTTCATCAAGCATCATCTTCTTCTTCTTCTTCTGCCGGTGATCAGAAGACTCTGTTGCAAAACAGAGTATCGTTTCTCTTCACATATCTTCACCCAGATAGTCATCAGGTAGGTTTTCTCAAGATCGTAGTCCAAACTAGCTTAATATCTTTAATAATATCATCGATCCTCCATGCATATAGTTTTATTGTGGTTTCAACTGTTTCTATGCAATTTTCAAAAAAAAGCAACGCCCTTGACCAGGGCGCTAATATAAAGAAGCGACCCACACTAGGGCGCTACCTAGGAGTCGTCAATTTCATATAAATTGATAATTACCCATGTTTAAAATTCTATATCTATGAAACCATGAACCTAATCTAATGCATGTTCATCCTGATTGAATCCTGCTATTTTTCTGGTCCTGACCATGTACCTGTTTTCCTGAAATTTATTATCTGAAATTTAGAAAATTGTTGAATTAACGACCTGCACAAGGTCGTCTCTTATTGAACTGACGCCCCAGACCAGGGCGCTAATTGAAAAGTAACGCCCCTGTCCAGGGCGCGTTTTTGTTAAAATTCTAGAATATTAATTTTCTGCAGAATAGAAATATTGAAGGGACGACTGATGTACAAGTCGTCAAATTTGTAAATAAACGCCCCTATAGAAGGCGTTAATTTGATAAGTAATGACTTAGATTAAGTCGCTATTTTCCTGTGACACTATTTTACACTGTTACTGTTAACCGAGAGTTTCATATGTATATATCTATATATATATATCTATATATATCGGCACTATATTCCAGTCCGTGAATATAGTCCCATGTTTCATGATGTTTTATCGTTTACCCACTAACTCTCATTGACATACAAGCTCTCCATTGGACATTCCGTTCCTTTGGACTAGCGAGTTAGTCATAGAGACCTCCGTAAGACTCGAGCCTTGGATTCCCTCAAGGCCGACTGAGCTGGTTGTACCATAAAAACCCATTACACAATCTTTGCCATGTCACTCTGTAGAAACATGGTATACCGGCCCTCATGTTATGCAAAGTGTGTATCATGAGAATTCTCTTAATGGGATGAGGTTATCATGCCATTTGATGCTGTTCTTGTAAACCCCAATTCTATATTCAACATGATGTTCTTGTGGACCTCAATTCTATATTAAGAATGAGGACGTCTTGCCATTGATGTGCTGTTCATGTGGACCTCAATTCTATATAAAGAATGTCCATACTTGTTTGTCATGGTATCCAAGTTAGGGGACCAATTCCACCTTATTTTTTTATCGATAATCATGATTGTACCGTTATTATCGCCTATCTATGTCAAGTGTCATATTTTGGACTCTATTCTATCAAAGTCTATCCTACGTGTCTACAAGCTTTATCCTTGAAATTCCATAGTGGCTATATACAAAAGTGGATGTTAAAAATATATGATTAATGCCTGCGCATATAGGGCCCGATCTGGTCTTGGGAGGAGCACCCGAAAGTACTTGTGCCCATGGGAGTTGATTGATCACGGTATTGGCATTATACCGAAGTGCATGACTAGCTTAATTGAACATTCCATAAATCTTGTACTAGTACTTGACTTGATATTACATGACTTGCGTGGCCCGAAAAAGGGTAATTGCATACTTGCTTGACTTGAAACAAAATAGCCAAATTCCAACATGACATGATGAGTTTACTTGCTTGAATATCTTGATATCTTTTGATATAAGTTCTTGAAAGTTCATGAATAGTACTTCCTGCTATCTTATTGTTATCCACTCTCTCTATCTTGTCGTTTTGCGAGCATGCATAGCTATAGTGCATTCATGGAAAAATGTAATTACTTAAACCCATTGCTAGTTCTTGAGATATAATTTCCTACTGAGCGTTCGCTCACTCCGTGTTTCCCTACTTTTCAGGTAAGTCCGACGATGAGGGAACTCAATCTGAAGGGGATGGTCAAGAGTGAAAGAGTTAGAACTACTCAAGCATAAATTAGTCCTATCTTTTCTCTATTTTTCTTGAGTCAAGCGTTGTATTTTATTTTATTGAGTCTAGTATTTGCAAGGGTTTGTAATAGAGGATTTGGTTATCTTTACTTTTGCGCATCTCTGATTTTGGTGTCGAATACACTAATACTCTGATTGACATGATTGATATAAACTCGTCACGGTTTCCGGGTTTCTTCCGCTCTCGGGGCGTGACAGTTTTTGTGGTATCAGAGCCTAGGGTATTCAATTCCTAGGAAAAACCCAAGTCCAAGGATAGGTTCAGACCTTTAACCAGTGAGATTGGGTAGAACCAAGGGTTGAGTTAACATAAAAACTTAAAAGCCCTTAACGCGAGTATATACTAATATAGTTATTGTAATTGTAGGACAATGGCTGCCGAACGTGCTCAGTGGCGTAACATGCAGCGTACACTGCAAGGCATGACCCAAGTGCTGCAACAAGTGGCACAGGGAGGTGCACAACGAGCCGGAAGTCTCCACCAAGTCTTCAAGAACATGAACCCTCCCAAATTCATGGGTTCTACTGATCCGGATGACGCAGAGCACTGGATCAGGGAGACGGAGCATATATTCCGTGTTATGCAGTGCACGGATAAAGATAAAGTCTTATTAGCTACTTTCCAACTAGAAAGGGATGCCCGATGTAGACACGCCATTCTTGACGCCTCCTGAGAAAGTCTCATATTATTATATAACGCCCCGCAACGGCTTACGCATTTTTCTCGGGTCTTCTTCTGCCTTTTTCGGCATCCGGAATCGTCTCGTCACGGCATTCGGACGGCATCAACACCAGTCAGACGTATCAAGAGGTTCCGGAACCAAGATGTTGACTGTCGGGCGGCCGCTGAGTAGGAGCCGGGTGGGTCTTAATGGGGGCGTCCAGGGCCCATATTTTTGATTTTATTTATTTCTTTTCTTAGGGCCTTAAACTAACTAAAAAATATATATATTAATGGCGGCGTCCAGGCCTCTGGACGCCTCCATAAAAACAATAATAAAAAATGTTTATAAAAAAGTCAGTTGGCATAAAAACACAAAAAATAATAAATAAAAAAATATATATTTGGAGGCGTCCAGGCCCCTGGACGCCTCCATAAAAATAATTATAAAAAATCAAAATACCAGCCTTGGCACAAAAGATAAATAAAAAATAATAAAATAATATATTTATGGAGGCGTCCAGGCCTCTGGATGCCTCCATCAAAACCCTCACGGGCGCCGGCCACCGAACGACGGTTTGTCGTGTGTGAAAAAATCTAAAATATGGAGACGTCCAGCCAGCTGGACGCGCCCATTTCTGAATCACGAGGCGCCGCTCACAAAACCACGCGTTGTGCCAAACCGCGTGCGGCCGTCGTCGGCTTTCGGTGGACCTGCTTGAGGCGTCCGGGACCCTGGACGCCTCCACAAAAGTATTCCAAAAAAATCAATAAAAATAGAATAAAATATTATTTCGGCCCTGATGGAGGTGTCCAGGGTCCTGGACGCCTCCACCCTCCGGAGCTCTATAAATAGAGCCCCACCCCCTCAGTTCTGGGAGAGCTTAGAAGTGATCCGATAGGCTGCCGGAGCCCAGAGGCTACGGAGTCATTTTCTAACCCGTGGGTTCTTTTGTAGGTGGAGGTTCTACCGGCTTCTCGGGTGCTCACGCTCGCGAGAGGAAGGTCGTCTTCATCCACCGCGCTTCCACGTCGTCCCCACGCTGCCGGAGCTCCGCCGGATTTCACCCTCGGCTCATCCAATAAGCATTTTCTTCCCCTTTTTCTTCATAGTTCTTTTGCATTCATCATCTCGCATCCTCTATCCCCCTTCATAAGGGCGCCTCTTCTTTTATACTTCTTGCATCCATCATCTCATTTTCCTCCTACTCGAGTCCGAGAGGGGTTTAAAAGATAACACCAACCAGGTGTGTGTCTTGCCATCATTTCGTTATTTTTATCGCAAGGATTTGAATACTACACCTCCATCTTTCTAATCCACTTGTCATTTGTTTGTCGTTGTTTTGCAAGGGTAGCTGAGGAAAGCCCTCTCCGTCGGCCGGCCGGAGGGAGAGGAAGAAGCAACCCGCCATCTCCCGCTCTTCAGGTAGGCGCGATCACTTTCTTATTTTGGGGTCTTTCGGCCCCTGGCGATCACATCTTATTTTCGAGGCCGCGGCGAGTC
Source organism: Amorphophallus konjac (assembly GCA_022559845.1). NCBI lineage: Eukaryota > Viridiplantae > Streptophyta > Magnoliopsida > Alismatales > Araceae > Amorphophallus > Amorphophallus konjac. Next base: position 221,673,049 of record CM040121.1, on the reverse strand, counting down.
ACTTCCCCAATGGCCGTTTAAATTTCCGTTCTTATATTCTCTTTATACTCTGTTATATTCTGCTCATATTCTCGAGGCCGCGGCGAGTCACTTCCCCAATGGCCGTTTAAATTTCCGTTTTTATATGTTATATTCTTATCTATTCGTGTTCTCGAGGCCGCGACGAGTCACTTCCCCAATGGCCGTTTAAATTCACGTTCTTATACGTTATATTCTTATCTGTTTGTGTTCTCGAGGCCGCGGCGAGTCACTTCCCCAATGGCCGTTTAAATTCCCGCTCTTTGTATTCTCTCTATATTCTGTCATCTTATTATCTGCTCATATTCTCAAGGCCGCGGCGAGTCACTTCCCCAATGGCCGTTTCAATTCTTGTTATTTAATTTTTGCACCATTCCCGTCCCCCCGAGGCCGCGGCGAGTCACTTCCCGCTATGGCCGTTTAAACCCCATATTTTGCTATATCACACTTGTCCCGCTCGCCCCGCCGGAGCAATCTCCCGTGGTGGCCCATTCTCTCTCTTCTCTTATCTCTGTGTTGCAGCAAACAAACACCAAAAGAAAGAAAAGAGGAGCCCGCGCGCGCTCCGCGTCCTCTCCGCCCTTCCCCGAACCGCGTGACGTCGCTCACAGATTGGCGATCACGGTGGGACCTCTACTGCTTCCTTTCGGCTACCCTTGCAAGTTCGGCACCACCCGTGCCTCTCCACCTTCGCGCCCGCGCACGCCCCCGTTGTGCTCACGGCAGCACCGTCAGTTTTGATTGGTTCTTTGTTTATTATATGTCTATTATTTCTGTTGTTTTCCCACTCCATATATCTGTCAGCATTCCATTGCATACATCCATTCCCCTTTTCTATCCTTTTTTTCATTTTTTGAGGATCACCCTTTCCCGGTGAAGGAAGGACTCTCCGTTTGGGAATTCCTCTCAACGGACTAGAATCTCCTACACTGGGACCTCCGTAAGTCCCCGACATCGAAGAATCTCCTCTTCGTTCACTGGACTGGTTGTACCATTGAAGTTCTCCGGAGTTAGTCATTTCATTCGTGGTGAGACGAGAGACCCTAGCTGACACGGCGGTGAAACAAAAACAAACTAGGGTCCCCATTTTGTGTGAACTTCGGATCTCGCTAAAAATACAAAAAAAAATCATCAAAATCAAAACACAAAAAAGGGCGTAAAGGCATCCACTTGTTTGATAATCTCTGCTACCTACTTGCTAGTGTATGTTTTTGCGTTCTGGGAAAACTGTGAGCATGTCTCACGAGTCTTTTGAGGAGAACCACCCTAGCCGTGGTTTGTCAGCCGACCCGCGAGTCTATGCTATGGACTCGGGTCCTTCTCATGACCCCTCGCATGAGGTGCAGGTTATTGCCGGGGACACGTCCCCGCCACAGGATATCACTTCCTTACTGGGCGTCCTCACCAACACGGAGCTTACCTCTGAACAGCTCCGGGCCTTCCAGGCCATTCTAAAAGGGAAATCTGTTTCCCCCACGCCCCAGGAGTCAACTCCGGCCATCGCACCTCTCCAAGAGTCCGTGCAGGCCATTCCATCTCCCTCATTGGCGCAAGCCATCCAGCCTCCCTCGCTTCAAGGACAAGCGAGCCAACAACCACCCTCATTCCAGTTCCCATCACAATCTCAAACTCCCGTTGTTCCCCAGACACCGCTTCAGCCGGGGCCAACTGTCGGCGGTCCGACAGCTCCCTCTCATTCTGGGTTCCTCCCTCAAGTCTCCGGGAGACAGTTTCTCCCCCAGTGGCAAGTGCCACCTTCACCCCCAGAGGAGCTCGCCCAATCGCTCCTCAATAGGTTCAACCGCATGGACGAGCAGTTTCAAAATCTGAGAAGGATGGTGGACGTGAAAGCCACCCCGGAGGTTGCTTTGCCAATCCTTCCCGTCATTCATCTTCCTCCCTCCGAAATGCCCACGTACCGCAGATACAATGGTACCGGCAACCCCTTCATTCATCTCAAGGATTTCATGTATGAGTCCTCTTACTGGCAAAACGATCAGAGGTCCCTGGCATACCTCTTTCGGAGATCATTGGATGGTCCCGCGCTTGAGTGGTTCTATTCTCTGGAGCCCCGCGAGGCCGAGAATTTTGAAATAGTCCAGAGAAGGTTCTTGCAGAAATATAGGGATAGGGTCTGTCCCTCACTCTCCATTACCGACCTAGTGGCCGAAAAGATGAAACCCGACGAGGATTTTGTCCGATATGCTGATAGATGGAGGTCTCTGGCGGAAAGAATAAGGGATACCCTCTCCGAGCCCGAACAAGTGAAGATGATTGTGTCTAATGCAACCCCACAGTTCAGACACGTCCTGGCCATGAATAAACTTACTACAATGGAGGAACTCTATGAAAGGGCCCGGTACATCCAAACCCAGCTAAAAGACTCCCCCATCATGAACATGTTTGAGTCGCCGAAGCCCAAAGTGGTCAGAAAGACAGGCGCTGGTGTCCCGGGCGGAGCCATAGAAGGGGTCGTGACAAATGAGCAAGTCAGTGCGGTCAATAATGCCAACTATGCGGTCAACCCAAGGCCTCCACAAATGCCCCGACTTCCCCTTCAACCAGGTCCTTTCCCTCTTCGTCCTCCACCCCAAAATAATCCACCCCAGAATAATATGCCTCCATTGCGCCAACCCCAGCAACAACAACCACAACCTCAGCAACAACAACCACCGCTTCAGTACAACCAAGTTCCACCCCCGGGGAACTATGGTCCCCAACAACAACAAAGGAGGCCGCTCGGTCCCAAGAGAGCCTACTATCCACCATTGCCAGAAACCTTAGCAGACATTTTTAATGCCCTCATGGCATCAAACCAACTCGCCCTACCCAGAGAAAGGCCCGCGTGGCCCCCCAATGTTGATACCTCCAAATACTGTGTCTACCACAGGCAGCCGGGACACACAGTAGATTACTGCTTCCACTTCAAAGATTACATCCATGATATGAATGATGAACATCAAATAGATTGGGATGAGATGAGACGATACGTCGCGGCTCTCAAGGCTAGGAGACCTCCTCATAGGCCACAGCAGCAGTTACAACAGCAACAGCAACAGCAACCACAACAACAACAGCAGGCTCAGCAGGCCCCACAACAACAGCCCGACATGGGCATAATCCAGAATCCATTACCGGAGCACCAACAGCCCAATCATCAGGTTAACCCCATCTCCTCCTTCCCGGAAGTCGGGAGAGAGCAGGTGTGGCACCAGGAAAGTACCTCCATTCTTTCTACCTCCAAACCTATCGTCATGCAACCCCCTCACCTTGCCCGGGTAGCACCTCTCTCTCATCAACCCGCGTCAGTATCACCATCACCATTTCCACTACCATTACGCCCTCTCATCCGTATCCCGACCTCCTATCAACCGACACTCTCCACTACGCCTTCACACCCTCTCACCTTCTCTCACTCCCCCACCTTACCATCCACCTCTACCACATTTACCCCTACGCCTTCTAAACCCCTTATCATCCGTCAACCATACATAACCCCGTCTTTCTCCACCACATCACCACTAATGCCTTCAAAACCACTCATCACCCACCATCCACCTCAAAACCATTACCCGTTTCAAACCTTACCCACTTCCACTTTGCCTCCGCCTCCACCTTCCAGACCCCTTATCCTTCATAATCCGCGCGATATCCCCTCTACCTCCACCATGCCTCCACCTAACAAACCCCTCATCAGAATCCCTGCTCCCGTCATCACCCCTGCTTCATCAACCATTCCTCCACTACTACCCCTCAAACCCCTGTTAAAACTCACTGCTACCCCCACAGAGGTACAAAAGCCGCAGGCAATGGTGCTCCGGAGTGGAAGGATTTTCCACAGGGTTTTCCCCCACAACAGTCAGAATCCTGAGCTATCTCAGCCAGAGAAGGATGATGGAGAACAACCAGAAAGAGCTATCCCTGGAACACAGTGTGATCTATTGAAACACCTGGATAAGACACATGCTCGGATCTCCATCCTGGAGCTACTTCAAAGATCCACATCCCACCAGGCAGCCTTAATGGAGTACCTTCAAAGGGTCATGGTGAACGAGGACCTCCCTGTAGAAAAGATTTCGACCGTCCTGACCCCAACAGACACACAACCGGCCATCATGTTCCACAACTACGAGCTCGCTCCCAAGGAAGCTCGAAATATACATTGTGCATTTCAATAAAAATTAATGGGGTATCCATAAACCCGTGTCTTGTGGACACGGGTGCGTCCATAAATGTGATCTCCATGTGCACTCTTCAGTTGTGTGGGATCGACGAGGAACAAATAAGACCTTCCTCGATCACGGTCACGGCCTATGACAATAGCAAAAGGCCGCCGCAGGGGATGATTATCCTGAAGGCAGAACTAGGCCCCATGTCAATTCCCACAGAATTCCATGTCCTCGACATGGACCCCACATTTAAGGCTATACTGGGTCGCCCTTACATCGAAGCCATGGACGCTGTGCCTTCCACCAACCATCAGTGCCTGAAGTTTCCTTACAATGGGAGAATTATTAAAGTGGTCAGTACACCTGTCCTTCACGCAGTGGATGCTATCAACACCTCTCTGCCTTCTGTTTGGCCGTCTCATCGGCCCATATTATCACTGCTGGACGTGCGTGATCCATCTCACATCCACTAGCACCAAAGGAGCCGGTCAGGGCAACCGCAACATCATGTCTCCCTTTTCACTCCAAAGGTTGGGAGATTATGAGGAACATCGGCTATCAACAGGGAAAAGGTCTGGGCGCACGGTTACAGGGTATGCTCAAGCCGCCAAAAGAAATTAGGCCGAACCGTAGGTTGGGCCTAGGCTTCAAAGGACCGTTCAAGGCGGATTGGGAGCCCCTCACATGGACTCTATCAAACCACTTCAGTAGAGGACCCGTTGTTCAGATGGGAGATTACCCACGAGAAGCATATGGGGGATCACATGCTGTATATTTGGCTGAAAAATGTCCGAGGATCACCAAAAGAGGCAAGATCAAAGATCCGGAATGCGAATGAGACAAATGGTTCGACATACGGGACATTTCCGTTGCACTAGAAAGGATGTTCTCGTCTCCGCAGCTTGAAGGACCACCATTGATCTCCGAAATACCAGAGAATATTACCACTCTTGCCAAGGTTCCAAACTATCCTCGTCCTCGCCAGAAGGACCCTGTCATCGACGGATCTTCATCCGTCCTCAGCATTGCCGTTGACGGCTCATTAGCCGCCATCTTCTCCATCCACTCGTCTCAGCCTTTGCTGATATCTTCTTCCTGGGCCAGACAATTATCTGATGATCTTCCCAGGTCCCCTTCTTTGCTTACATACCTACGCGGGCTTTTCAACCCGCGCCAGGTCTTCAACCATGATCTGCTCTATGAGCCTCACAATCCTCTAGCCATAACCACTTTCTCTCTCCTCCAATCTCTTTCCACTGCTTTGTCATTAAAAATGAAAACGAAAAAAAAACGTCAATTTTCAAACTCCCCAATAACACATCTTCGTTGAGGAAACCTCCTACATCTCCCACGGGTGCGTACCGCCTTGCGGACCACCCGTCCAAGGTCCGATGAGCGACCTTTTCTACCCCTCCTCTGAGGGGTCTTCTCCTGTACATTCTACACCATCCTCTTCGTCTTCCTCTTCTTCTGTAAATATTGTCAGTCAATCTAGGAATGATAGGCCAAGGGTAGTACCTAGGAAGAAATCCAAGGGTAGGCAGATCCCTCGTCGATTCCTTCTGGATTTGGCCGCCAGGTGTCAGGCCCTTCTTGCCATCCCCCAGTTGTTAGAAAATCCCATCCAGCTACCTGAAATAGAATGCGAGGGCGACTGTGCATCTGATGAAGGGTATGGAGTCTACGAGATCACGGATGAAGAATGCCCCACTGAAGATGAGGGTGAAGAATATGAGGATGCGGCGGGCGCATACGCTAGTGGAATGAGGAGATTCGACGAGCCGTCAACCGCCGTAGAAGAATCCACCAAAGAAGTCAACTTGGGAACTGAGGAAGACCCTAGGATCATCCTCATAAGTGACAACCTACCACCCTCTGAAGAAGAGGCATTAATTGAGGTCCTCAAGGAATATAAGGACACGTTTGCATGGAGTTACGAGGATATGCCGGGTCTGGATTCAACCTTGGTCGAACACCGTTTAACCCTAAAACCAGGGTCCGTCTCGGTAAAACAAAGGTTAAGGCGTTTCCACCCTCAGATGGCTTTGAAAATGAAAGAAGAGGTCGATAAGCTCCACAAAGCCAGGTTCATTAGAGTCGTCCTTTATCCTCAATGGGTGGCGAACATTGTCCTGGTCATGAAAAAGATGGGAAAGTCAGGATTTGCATCGACTTCGGGACCTTAACCGCGCGTGTCCAAAGGATGATTTTCCCTTACCTCACATTGATGTGCTGATTGATAACACGGCAGGCTACGAAACCCTCTCTTTCATGGATGGATTTTCAGGATACAATCAAATTCGTTTGGCAGAAGAGGATCAGGAAAAGACGTCATTCACTACCCCTTGGGGAACATATTGTTACGTGGTCATGCCATTCGGATTAAAGAATGCTGGAGCTACTTACCAAAGAGCGATGATGGCCATATTTCATGACATGATGCACATATATCTGGAAGTGTATGTGGATGACTTATTGGTGAAATCAAGGACCAGGATGGAACATCCAGAAGTTTTGGCTAAGGTCTTGCAAGGTCAAGAGAGTTCCAACTGAAAATGAACCCGAAGAAGTGTGTGTTTGGTGTGTCGTCAGGTAAATTGCTGGGGTTCATTGTGAGTAAAAGAGGGATCGAGATAGATCCCGACAAAGCTAAGGCCATCAGGATATGCCGCCTCCCAAGAATTTGAGGGAAGTCCGAGGTTTAATCGGGAGGTTGCAGTTTATTCGTCGGTTTGTGTCTCAACATTCACAAAGGTGTAGACCTCTCTACGAGTTGACCAAGCCAGAGTAGAATTCCACTGGAATTCTAAATGTCAGAAAGCTTTTGAAGGGTTGAAGGAATATCTGGCTAGTCCACCCGTTCTCATTCCACCCAAACCAGAAAAACCTCTGATCCTTTACGTCTCAGTCTTGGATGACTCCGTGGGAGCCGTCCTCGCACAAGCTGATGAAGAAGGCAAGGAACGGGCAACCTATTACTTGTCCAAACTTCTCAATCCCTGTGAGCAGAAGTACACCGGCATGGAGAAAACCTGTGCTGCCCTCGTTTGGGTAGTGCAGAAATTGAAGCACTACTTCTTGGCTCACGAAGTCCACTTGATTGCTCGAATGAATCCTATCAAATTCCTTCTGGAGAAAGCCGTCCTTACGGATAGGCTAGCACGCTGGCAAAGTTTTCTCTCTCAGTTCGACATCACCTACATCCAGCAAAAGGCGATTAAAGGCTATGCCATAGCCGAGCATCTCGCTCACCATCCTCTTCCCAAGTTCGATCCCGTCCAATCAGAGTTTCCAGATGAGGAACTAATGTCCGTCAACCAATCAGATGAGCCAATGTGGACACTATATTTTGATGGAGCTCTGAATTCTCAAGGGAGAGGAATCGGCATCGCCCTCCTGTCGCCTGAAGGCCTCACATTCCCATTGGCATACCAGCTTAAATTCCAGTTACCAACAATATAGCCGAATATGAAGCTCTTCTAGCTGGCCTAGAACTCGCCCATTCTTTTCGTATCACTGAGTTGCGAGTCGTAGGTGATAGTCAACTCATCCTTCGCCAGGTGCTCACTAAGTATCGCACTCGCGATCCAAACTCAAGCCATACCAAGAACTCACTGCTGCCTTTGCCAAACTGTTCGCCAAACTGATCTTTGTTCATGTCCCTCGTCATCAGAATATTCTCGCCGATGCCCTCGCCTCGTTGGCATCATCCATAAGGTTCCCTCTAGGAAGATGGTTTAAGTCCATTTCCATCTATAAACTTCACGCCCCTGCAATCGATGATGCTTCCTACGTAAATATCAAAGACAGGATAGCAAGGAAGATCCTGCAGGAAGATATCCTTGAAAAGAGGGAAATCATGTTGGCAGAGGCCGAAGAAGAACTGGCTGATGAAGAGAAACCATGGTTCTATGAAATTGTCAAATACTGCCAAGATCAGTCTTATCCTGAAGAGGCCACCACAGAGGACAAGAAAGCCATAAGAAGGGTGGCTCAGAAATATACATTAATTGGAGGTCTACTCTATAGGAGGAGCCTTACTGGTATTCTGTTAAGATGTCTTGGTGACGATGAGGTTTGGAAATGTGTAGAGGAGACGCACTCGGGTGTGTGCGGTGGCCACGTGAATAGTCAGATGCTCGCCAAGAAGATCATTCGGCAAGGCTTTTACTGGCCCACTATGGAAGAAGATTGTGCTGTCTATGTCCGTAGGTGTGTCAAGTGTCAACTTCACGCCGATAAAATCCATTCACCATCTTCCTCACTTCATCCAATATCCTCCCCATGGCCTTTCTCCATGTGGGCATTCGACATCATTGGTCCCCTAGGTGATCCCAATTCCCTCACCAAGCAGAAATCTTTCATCCTTACTGCGACGGAATATTTCACCAAATGGGCCGAAGCCGAAGCTTACGCGGAAATCAAGGCGTCAACAGTCTGCAAGTTCATCATGAAGAACATTCTCGCCAGATTCGGCATCCCAAGCACGATCGTCACCGATAATGGGCCACAATTCATTTCTCAGGACCTACAGGACCTCTGCAAAAGGTACGCAATTACATTGCATCATTCATCGCCATATTACCCACAAGGTAACGGCCAAGCGGAGGCCACCAATAAAACATTGCTCAAAATCATCAAAAAAACCTGCGAGTCTAGTAAGTTTTCAGACTGGCCAGAAAAGCTTATCGAAGCTCTATGGGCCTATCGCACTTCAATCCGTACCCCCACCGGGCAGACTCTATTTACCCTTACTTATGGTATGGAAGCGGTAGTCCCGTATGAGACTCTGATCCCTTCTCTCAGGGTACAATTGGACGAGGAATTTCCCCTCGACGATCGTCATAATTCACTCCTTGCCCAGTTGGAACTATTGGATGAGAAGCGGCTGGCCGCCGCCGAACACGCGCGTGTGTATCAAAATAGACTCGCTCGCTTTTACCAAAAGAAAGTCGTTGAGAGAAAATTTAAAGTCGGTGAGATGGTCGTAAAAAGAATTTTTGTCAAACCTGGAGGGCCGCGTTCTAAGCTCCAACCCAATTGGGAAGGACCATTTGTAATTCAAGCCGTGTACCCTGGCAACGCCTACAAGCTAGTCAACGCCGAAGGGACCGAGTTATCCCACCCCTGGAATGGGCTTTATCTTAAGAAATACTACCCTTAGCACAAAACAAAAAAAAATGATGAAAAGATAAAAAACATCAAAAACACAGAAATATTGAAAACCACTAAAAATATGGAAAATTCAAAATGCCGATGCCTGGCAGTCACCATGTAGTTAAGTCCCTGCATCTAACCTTCATGTTAGGATAGGGCCCATTAAGGCTTGGTAGGCACCGGGTCTTGGTTTGCCAGAACCGTGGAGACCCCTGTCCGGCCACGTCGGCCTATGCTCGCTCGAAGGAAGCTAACATGTGTTCACTTATGTATTTTATTCAAAAAAGTTGGTAGCATCACCTACGGTAGGGCCACACCTAGAAGATCTCCGGAAGCTGTAATCTTTATTCTTTTCTCTTCGACCAAATGAGACAGTCGGCGCCCTTAAAACACTGAGCATGAGAAACCGAAACTCAAACCCCAAGGGCAAGAGTAGGATCCATTTCCTCGAGCATCGATCAGTGCACGAGAAGAGGGCAGTGTCCCCGCAGGCATACAAAAAGGGAGCCCACAAACGTCAAACGACTATATCTCCCTCACAAAAAGAAATACAAAGTCAAAATCAAGAGAAAAGCCTGGTCGTGACCGTGCCTGTTGCGATAAACAGAACCCCTCAAAGCAAAAGTCTGAATCCACAAAAGGGGCCGTGGAATGTAAATGCTCGAGATTTGGTCCGAAGCTGTTCGAAAGGAAAGAGTTAATGGGCCCTTATTCGCTCGCCGGGTTAACGGCTTTGCCGGTCCTCTCAGGAGGTTTATCCCCTACACTCTTCCTTCTCCCTCTAAAGATGAAGGTTCGATGGAGTTTCTGAAAGGTGAAAACTGCCCAGGGTCTGCGACCTTATTTTAATATACACATTTGGTTGCCTACTTTGAAAAGCAAAAGCTATCGCTGCGAAGGAGTCTCTGTGTTTCTGGCTGGTCAAGACCCATGTTTACCGCCTTGATGTCTTCTTGTTTAACCTCGGGCTTAGGCCAATGCAAGCGCGTCACCTATGGGTGCGACGGCATCTGATTCCGGGTCAGCGTCGCGCGGTTGGTCGTTAGGGTTCCAGGGTGTTCCATCATATACCATCTAGAGTTGTGAGGAAACAGACCCGGGTCGGGCAAATCATTTACCTCGAACACCTTTTGGGTGAATCCCTGTGGTCGGAAGCGACTGGGAGCCTAAGCATGGCATGACGTTATTGTCATCAGGGTAAGTCTTAGCCGGCGAGATCATCATTCGAGGGGTCTAGAGGCCCAAATCAACCTAGATATGCACTTAGGATACCTGGGAGGTTAGTAAGAAACCCCTGTCTCACGTAGGTTAGGTGCCATTTGGGTGCTTGCCGGGCGTTAGCAACAAAAAAAATTGAAATGATAAAAGCAGCAAAAAAAAATGGAAAAGAGAAAATGCACATATTTTCAAACAAAAAAAATCTTTTTATGATAAAACAAAAAAAATATCAAATATAAAAAAGAAAACAAATCAATTTTACATGATTACATTTGCGTGCATCATCTCACTTTTAATACCGCTTGCATTCGTGTGCTTGCCTGTCGCATTTATCATCACCGCATCTTTCCCTTGCCTTCGTTAAATAAAGGCTTGGCCCCTTGACCAGTTATCAAGGACAGTCACAGTGACCATTTGCTTATTGAGCAAGGGGCCAAGTCAGAACAGAAATTCTGATTTGTTTGTTTCAGTGATGTGTGCAGGGATTCAGGCAACAGAAGCATAGGTGAAAAACAAACAAACCGAACCTTGTGTTTTATTCCCAAAACCAAAAAAAAAATTACATCAAGTTCCGCCCTCTCTCTCTGCATTACTCGTCCCACTACTCTCCGGACAAAACACTCTCAAAGGTGCTACCCAACTATGAAAAGCGGTACTCCTACCGCTCTGTACTCCTCTTCCTATTCCCGCATCCCGGCGTTGATCTGCGGAAGCAGTAGAGAAGCTACCAACACGAAAGCCACGCTCTCGTGCTCTTCGGTAGTGCTCCTCACCATCTCTCAGCCACTGTTCAGCAAGGCCAAGGCTGATTCGGAGTTCGAATAGTTGGGCCTCCATGGCCCTTCGTTCCTCCCTTTCAGTCAATCTGTTGGCTCTTTCTCTCTCCGCGTCTCTTTCTCTCTCTGCACGTTCTCTCTCACGGTCTTCCCTCTCCAACTGGAGAGTGATCCTCAGTTCCACGACATCCCTAGAGGAGTCGTCATCAGGATGACGCCGCAGTTCCCTCTCCAGTTCTGCTATCCTAGCCTCCTTCTGCGCAGCTTGGGCAAGCGCTCCTTCCGTCTCCTTTTCCTGCCAAATGTACCATCTCAGATACGCGATAAGGCGTAAACCAAGAGAACCCAACACTGAAACTTTTACCTGTATACAGAGCATCCCTTCTGTCTCTGTGGCACGCTGCGTGGTATGAGCAAGTTGCTCATGAAGCGAGTCAAGTTCTGAGGTGGGAATCCACAAGCTGGAAGAGGCACCACCCACTCCCATCGCTGGGGAAGCCGCGCCAATCTGGGCATGCTACGACCGCGTGAATTAGCAGCCAACATCTGGAATCTGGGTTTTTAATTAGGAACGTACTGTACACCTACCAAGGCGCTCGTAGCTCCGCGGGCATCACCCAACTGTTGTTCCATCTCTGCCAAGCGAGTTCGTAAATTCGCTATCATGGCATCCCGGACATCCTGCAGCCTTACAAGTCAGCATTTTCACCAGAAAACCAAAAAAAGGAGAAAGAAGAAAAGAGAAAAAGGGGAAACCTACCTCCACAAGTCCCCGGGGTTGGAGCCGCTCTGCGTACTTTATCCTATATAGACGCAAGTAGTCTTCGCTATCCCGCGCCTGCGATTCTACAATCATGCCACCCCGTTGCCAATCTTCGTACTGTTCGGGGAATCGCACGCGCCAGTCAATGCAGGTCGCCGGTCCTCGCGTCTTTCTCCCGACACGAGGTGGCGCAGCCGTATCCACCCATTCCTGAGCCAGTCCTAAAGTCCTCATAACCAATCGTAGCCGAAGTGGCTCGATTTCATTCAGGCAGTGCATCCACAGTTCCTGTCCGAACCGGGCACGACTTGCTAGAACCCACGGCTGGTCAGCATCGACCATGTCTGAGTAGGGTCTCCAGTTTACCATCGCTGCAGGGAACTCCTGTAGCTCCCGCCTTAGCACCATCAGTTGGTAGGTTAGGGGTGCCGCACTCATGATGGGTTCCCACCGCCTGGCTAGCGGCACCATCGCAGGTCGCCAATGCCGAGCTCTCCCCATAGGGAGGTAATAATAGCTCCACAGCTGCTCGGCGCAGGCCATCAGAATTTTGAAAAAATACAAAAAAAATACAAAACAAGCAAAACCAAAAATACCTGGATGAATGGTGTGAAACCACTCACAGTCATCTCACGATCCGTTTCTTGGAATAGGCCTGCAAACAAGTGTGCCAGCATGGCGGCTCCCCAGGCATAATACCCTACTCTTTCAAGGTCTGACAGCAGCTCCAGGAAGCAACATTGGATACCGTCCCCTTTCGAGCCCAGTACCAATCTCCCCAAAAGGAAAAGGAGAAATCTCCTTAAATCTATGTTGCATCTTTCCCAGTCGCCGAAATCTGTGCAGTACACGGCGCGGCATCCTATTTCTATCCTTTCCATGAACTCTTCTGAGGATTCATCGTCCCGCCGACGAGTGTCGGTGAGCCCTAATGCATCCATCAGGGACGACCTAGCTACCGACCTGTTTTTCCGACCATCCAGGTCCAAACCCAGTAACTTCTGGGCACCTTCTCTATAGTCCGCGTAAGTGACTCCGGTCACTGCCTCGCCCTCTACCTTCAGGCTTGTGATCCGGATCACATCCTCCAAGCTGGGCACCATGTGCCCCCAGGGCATCAGGAATGCCCGGCTCACTGGGTCCCATCTCTCACACAAGGCTTGGATCAGGACTAGGTCAAGCTGGATCGGCTCGATCCGAAGGAAGGTACCAAATCCCATCATGTCTAGCCTCGCCTTCTGAAAATCTGGGAGGCCCCTGTACGCTGCTACTACCAACTCCCATAAGATTTGTGATTTCATCACAACCTACACATACAAGGAATGGGGGTGAGGTTTGGTCAGAAGAAAGGAAGAAAAAATGAGAAAAGGGCAAGAAAACTTGGCTTACGAGTTGTGATTGGGCCCTTTCGCTGAAGTGCCCTTCAAGGTCTGAAAGCCTCCTGGAACTACTACCACTGGACCTGCTTCTCTTCGAGGAATGGGAAGATTCGCCCTCCATCCAACTCTCAGAATTTTGAACTCCTCCTCTCCCGTAAGAAATTGTGCTCCTCGAGTTAGCTCTTGATATACCTGGGAGGATAAAAGGGACAAGAATTTATAGAAATGGAAAGAGTGCGGGCCAAGATTGCCTCCATCACCTGTCAATAATAGCCCTCGCAATGAGGCACCGCCCAAGCGGTCCCATGTGTCGCTTCACCGCTCGCACAGGGTGATTGACTGGACGAAGAATAGGACGAATAGCCCCTATGTTGTCTAGGGATACCCTATCATAATTTGGAGGACGTCCGTAAAATTTGACATAACATCCGGGAAAAGGAACTAGGGCCGTCATTATTGACTTCGACGGCAGATTCCCGTGGAAAATGGTCACAACAAGATGCGATTCTCTGCTTGGGGCGGAGTCTCGACAGACCTATCACATGGGAACAGTGCAAAGGAGAAGAAGTGTAGGGAAGAAGGAACGCACAAAGGAATAAATAAACAGCAGAAAATTAAATCACTCCATTCATAATTCTACATAAGCTGTCACAAACACTACAATCATAGAGAGGTGGCGGGTCCACTAGCTCGCCAATCCTCACCATCACTCATCTCTCTGGGCACTCTCCTCCTCTCCCCCGAGGTGAGGGTCCCTCAGAAGCCTCCGGGATACCCGTGCAGTAGCACCTGCCTCGCCTCTGGGCGCCTGCTCCGTAGCAGTGACTCGCTGCTCCTTCCCTGGCGTGGCAAAGAAGCCACTGGCGGTAAAGCGACCGGACTGGCGGAGTCGCTCCCCGAACTCTCGCGCTCTCTCGTAGCGCGTCTCCATCCCTCCTAGCCTCTGCACGACGGCCTGAAGGCCCAGCTGGAGCTCCCTCACTTGGGCCTCCAAGGCCCTCCTCTCGGTCAGATCCCGCTGTCGCTCGGACCTTCTCTCGGCTTTCTCTCTCTCTGCCTCTCTCCTCATCATCTGCAGAAGAACCCTTAACTCCAGGATGTCTGGAGAAGGTCTCTCCTCACCGCGATGCCGCAGCTCCGCTACAGTCGCCACCCAGGCGTCACGCTCCTCTTCCGCCCGGGTCGCGCGGGCCACCGCACCGGCAAGTTGCTCCCGGAGGGAGGCAATCTCGAGAAAAGGGGCCGAGGAACTGGAAGATCCGCCAGCCACTCCCACCGTCGCTGTCTGCTGAGCACGCTGGAACAAAATAAACAACGGCCGTCAGTGAAACTCCAAAATCTGAAGTTAAAAGTGCGGCACATAACTTACCAGGAGCGACAACTCATGTTGAGCGACGGCCAGCTGTCGCCTAGTCTCTGACAGTTGGGCGCGTGAGCCTCCGATGCCACGAGTGTCCCCAGCTTGGGGAAGCCCCGCGTAACTCTCTCTCTGCCGCCGCAGGAAGTCGGCACTGTCCTGCACCAGTACACCCCCTTGCTGTCCAGGGAGACGTACGTGCCACTCCTCGAGCCTCGCCTTGCCATGACTCTCCCTCCTGACGCGGCTCGGCTCATCCGCACTCACCCACTGATCGACCAGACCTAGGGTCCTTGCCATGTCCTGCACCAAGAAAGGGGTCCCACATCAGTCAAAAGGAACGCGTCCCCTGTCTAGGACGCGTCCATCATTTGAGTGCAACACTCGCCGAACCCTTTCCCCCTCGCGCGGCTCGCTTCAAAACCCAAAATGAATTAAAAGAGGAAGAGATCGAAGCACCTACCGGACCGTGTTCACCTCCTCCCACGCCATCGGGCCCCTCGGGTCCCTCGGGGGCCCGGAGCGGCCCTTCCTCCTCCATGGACGCCGTTCCGTGCTCGGGTGCATCCCTCCTTGGGCGAGGGGTCCCGCGTCCCTCTCCACCTTCACCGTGGTCAGGCCCACCGAACTCCATCGATCAAAAGAGGAGGAAGACGAGAAAGGGGGCAAGCGAGTTTCGGCAGAAGGCGGGCTCGTTTGCGGGTAAGGCACGGGAGAAGAAAGACCACCCGTCGCTTTAAATTTGAAATCAAGGATTAAGACGCGTCCTCGCGCCTGGACGTGCCCAAAAGGGGGAAAAGGAAACAAAATCCCCCCGTGCAAAGCGTAGTTCCCCGCTGTTCAGGGCAAGGTCTCGCGGAGCGTGCCTCAAAGGACAACTCAGTGCAAAGAAGAAAGTATGGGAGAGAGAAAGGTACACACAACACAAAAAAGCCATTTCCATTTCATATAATAGCCGAAAGTACATCATACAGTGAGAAGGGTGACGTACAAGCACCTCTCTAACTCTCACCGTCACCCTCCTGGTCATCTCCTTCCTCCCTCCTCTGACGGGGATCCCTAGGGGGCCTCTGCGACCTCTGTGAACCCTGAGAAGCCGTGCTCGCCTCTCCAGGTGGCACCATGCCAGCCTCCAAGGTACGGCGACACTGCTCGGCCGAGGAAACTAGAAAACTACCCACAGAAAAGGAACCGGACTGACGAAGTCACGCACCGCGCTCCTTCGCCCTCTGATACCGCTCCTCACTCTCCCGGAGTCTCCCCTCCGCCGTGCCAAGACTCAGCCGGAGCTCCGACACCTGGGCCACCAGAGCTCTCCTCTCGTCCCAATCTCGATATCACTCTGCCATCCTGTACTCCCTTTCTTTCTCCATGGTCTCCCTATCCCTCTCCCTCTCTCTCTCTAGGGTCTCCCTATCCCACTCCCTCTCTCTCTCCATGGTCTCCCTATCCCTCTCCCTCTCCTCTCTCTCTCTCATCGCCTCCCTCCTCGACAGCTCGAGGGCGATCCGCAGATCCAGCACGTCATGAGGGAGCTCCTCAGCCTCCCGTCGATGCTCCTCCTCCAGCTCCGCAATCCGGGCGTCACGCTCTGCCACCCAGGCATCGCACTCTGCCACCCAGGCATCGCGCTCCTGCTCAGCACGAACAGCACGGGCCAGGGCCTCCCGAATCTCGGCCACCTGTCAAAGCACGCATGCACCGTAAGAGAACAGTGATAGAAGGAAAGCAGCTAGAAAAGGGTCGGGGCCAAGCAAACACTCACTCGAGCCTCGCGGTCACGCTCGACCTCCTCAGCCCGAGCCACCGCGTGCGCCAGCTGCTCCTGGAGGGCAGAAACCTCCGGAGGAGGGCCCCGCGAACTGGAAGCCGCTCCACTAGCCATCCCGGCTGCCGCTGTCTGGTGGGCCCGCTGAAACACGGGGCAAACGTCAGTCAAAGGCTAAGCATCAAAAATCCAGGTCACAAAAAATGCATTGCATAGACTCACCAGGATCTCCAACTCCTGTCGGATGGCCACCAACTGCCGCCTGGCATCCGCCAGCTGGGCCCGCAGGTCGGCGATCATGTTGTCACGAGCATCCTGCATTGCACATAAGTCAGTACCACATGCATATACATATAGAAGGGAGAAGCATTTTCATTTCACACTTACCCCTGCCATACCGCCGAAGGAGAGGCGGTCCCCGTACGTAGCTCGATATCGTCTCATGTAATCTGTGCTGTCCTGTACATGGGACACCACTGGGACCCCGCCCTGCTGCCAGTCCTGGTACTGTGCTGGGAAACGCGTACGCCAGTCCACAATCTTCGCCTTCCCCTTGGTCTTCCGCCCAATGCGGGCCGGCGCATCTACATCAACCCACTCCTGGGCCAGCCCCAACGTCCTCATGACCAGTCTAAGCCGCAGCGGCTCAATCTCATTCAGGCAATGGACCCACACGTCCCGCCTGAAGCGAGGAAGACCCGCTACAACCCAGGGCTGGCCAGCATCGCCCATGCCCAGGTAGGGCCTCCACACCACCTGCATCACCATACATACATTATGTTAGTTACCATTCAGTCACATGCATAAACACAAAAAAAATCATACGCATCATACCATGGCCTCGGGATACTCGCTCAGCTCCCGACGAAGTGACGCCAGCTGGTAGCCGTGGGGTGCTGCAACCACGACCGGCCTCCACTGCCGCGCCAGAGACACGGCCCTCCTGTTCCCATGCCTAGCCCTCCCCATCGGGAAATAGTAATAGCTCCACACCTGCATCCATCATACATCATTAGTACAATAATTGCATATTTAACTGTGGGAATGCATAAATAAAATGTTTACCTGGAGGAAAGGTGCGAAGCCACTGACTGTCGTCTCCTTCTCCGAAGTCTGGGAGAGATCAGCAATCAAATGGGCAAGCAGAGCCGCTCCCCACGCGTAGTGTCCCACTCTGTCCAGATCCGCCAAGATCCCGAGGAAACGGCAGTGGATGCCATCCCCCTTCGTCCCCAGCAGAAGGCGGCCCAGGAAGAAGAAAAGAAACCTCCGAAGATCTAGGTCCACCAGCTCCCTCTCGCTCGGATCCTGGGTGAAAGCTGCATGAGCATCCCCCTCCAGTCGAGCCAAGAACTCCGCTCCAGTCTCGCTAACCCGCTGGCGCGGGTCGACGAATCCGAGCGCCTCCATGATCTCTACTCGGCCGACTACCCTGCTGTCTCTATCAGTCACGCTCGTCTCTAACCACAGCAGGTCCAGGGCACTCTCTCGGTAGTCGGGGTAGGTGATCCCGCTGACTGCCTCTCCGTCAACCCGTAGCCCGGTAATCCGAGCCACGTCCTCTAGTGTCGGCACCATGTGCCCCCAGGGCATCAAAAACGCCCGGCTCGGTGCGTGCCACCGCTCCCTCAATGCCTGGATAAGAGGAAGGTCGAGCCGGAAGGGCTCGATCCTAAGGAAAGCTCCAAAGCCCATGGCGTCCACACGCGCCCTCTGGAAATCCGACAGCCCATGGTATGCTACCACCACCAGGGACCAGCTAATCCGGCCCTTCATCACGCCCTGCAAACCACAAAACCAACAAAGAACACATCAGCATCATGAACAGTAATAAACAATAACACTGTATATATACTACTTATTCTTTTTATTTTATTTTTACTTTTTTAAAATATTTATATTTTCTTGTGGAGGCGTCCAATTCCCTGGACGCCTCCTTCCAATTTACTTTTTTTCTTTTTTAGAAAAAACCTAAAACAAAATTTATTAATAATATGTATATTTTTATGGAGGCGTCCAGGGCCTAGGACGCCTCCTTATTTTTTAATTTAATTTTATTATTTACGTAAATAAATAAATAAACAAAAAGAAAAAGAAAAAGTGGAGGCGTCCAGGCCCTTGGATGCCTCCTTCTCTCACTACCCGGCCTTCTCTCACAGCCTCTCGCACGCCCGTTTTAGCCTATTGAACCACAGAGTAAGAATTCCGAAGTACTTACCGGGTCGTGATCGTCCTCTCCCGCGTCACCAGCATCCGCAGCGGCCTCTGCGGCCAGAAGCGGCACCTCCATCTCCTCCTCCGCAGCAATCTCCTCTGCTACGGCCTCCTCAGCATCGTCTCTCAGTCTCCTCGGACGACGAGCCAGTCGTTTACGCTTGTCTCCACCTCGGTTCGGGCCTCCTAACTCCATTGGGGCGAAGAATGGGTCTGTCTGGTTTGACCGGATCGTTTGAATGAACAGTAAGTGAGTAAGGGGGGGAGCCTCCCCCTATATATAGATTGAGCTTTAATTAGGGCGTCCAGGCGCCTGGACGCCCCCACTTTTTTATTTTCTTAAAAAATTCAAAAAAACTTAGGGGCGTCTAGGCGCCTGGACGCCCCCAAACCAAAAAATCAAAAAATAAAAAAAATAAAAATTAGGGGCGTCCAGGACCCTGGACGCCCCCCAAAAAAGTTTTTTTTTAAAAAAAATTATAAAAAAATAGGGGCGTCCAGGCCTCTGGACGCCCCCATAATAAAAAATAATAAAAAATATAACAAAAAGAAAAAAGGGGGTTAGAGCATGTATATAATCCAAACAAAAGAAAAAAAGGAAAGGAAAAGAAAAACCACAAAAAAGATAATAATTAAGGGGACGGGGGTCCGAAACATCCAAATGCCAGATTTTATTCCATCAGAAAGCAGAATGAGCTACATCAGGGGTTTAGGCGCCTTAGGCCTTAACTTCCCCAGTTCGGTTACATAAGCCCTCCACGGCTCGCATTCTTCCACCACGTGCGCTAATGCCTTTCCCGCAACACTTGTCTTCCAGGGAGCTTTAATGGCCTTCGCTTCCTTCGCGTCCGCTTCAGTACCCAACTCCCTCTTCTTCAAAGGAACGATGCCAGTCGGTGGCGGGAACGAATGGCGTGGGATGCCAATCTGGAGGCCGCACCGATGCGCATTATAAAGGACGAACTCGGTCGCGCCGATCAGTTGAAGATCAACTTCGGGAGAAGACCTCATGAGGAGATCTAGCGAAAGCAAACATGCCGGTGCGCAAGTAAAGAAGCCTTGTGTCACGGTGCGAAAGTGAGACCGCCAGTCTTCACGTTTCTTCAGCCACGGAACGCGGTTCACTACGGTACCACCGAAGCCTAACACGTCGGCTATGTGATGAAGAGGGCTTTGTTGGAAGAGCTTCGAAGCGGTTGGCATTCCCTCGCGGTGGTCGATTTTGAAATGCAAATCCAGCCAGCAATTCAAGACAAGTGCACAACCAAATGGAGGCTTACCCATGCTCGAGGCAGTAAGACCGCTGTAAAGATAGGCAAGGACGACGGGTCCCACCCTCTTTCCACGCCAGATCCCGCAGATGGCACCCAGTTGGTCTTCCTCCACCATGTTGTCGGTATAAGGGAACAAGAGAGCACCCGCCAGACAGATAGTGAACCCCTTCATGATTCCCTCCAAATAGTCATCATCTTGTGACCCTCTCAGGGCGTCCATGACCCACTCCGCGAGCTTTCGGAGATCGATCCCCTTTTGAGTACGGACCTTTCGGGCTGCGTCGGGCGGCAAGAAGCTTCCAAGGACACTTTCAGAAGTCCCCCGTGTCAGCATCCGCATAGCCTTCACCTTCCCGTCACTCTTAAATTTCTTCAATCCAAGCAGAAGCTCCACCTCCTCAAGGAGGATGGTCACCTCGAAGGTCGGGAAGATAAAAGTGTGGGTCTGGGGATGCCAGATCTCCACTAGTGCGCCCATAGCCGCCCAGTCCATACGAATCTTCTCGTAATGCTTGGCGTGAATAAGGAGCCCCTGCAGATGCCACTTCGAGAGTATGGCCCTCATGCCAATGGAGACATTGGAAGTCAGCTTTGAAAGCCATGGCAGCTTGGAAAACTTCCTCGGGCCTGGGAAGAGTGGATATGGCTGGAAGAGGAAAGAAGAAGAAATGAAGGAAGTAAGAAGAAGGTTCACGTGGAGAAATTTGAAAAGAGTCAGCTTACCATATGCGACATGATCATCCCACTCAGATGACCCTCGAGGTCAGAAAGTCGCCTAATCTCGCTGCTAGGCTTGCTCCTCTTCATAACGCGGGAAGACTCTCCTTCCATCCTGAAATCTCTAGATTCTCCTCTCCTTCCTCTCCTGAGCTTCCAAAACCCACCTTGGTGCATTTGAATGAACTAGCCTAAGGGGAGTTCTTATAGGAAGGGAAGATCGCTACAGGACAGAACATGTCACATCAGCGGTCGCTATCAGGATTTTGTCTGGATCTCCTTTGAACTGTGGTGCGATTCTGCTATGATTCTGCTACTTTATGATGTTGCTAACCTTTGCTGGCCTGTGCAGGTTTTACTAATGGACGTCTTTGTCCTATCTCCTGTCCCACCTTTCATTGGTTGGTCCCACCATGTCATGCATCGTAGTATATGATACGTACGCTACTAGAACATGCCGAGGACCGTGCGGCCCGAACGAATCTGGGATCTGAGTTCCCCTTCAACAAAAACGGTGATGATCCCAGAAGAATTTGGGTTGTACGGATATGCCGTCAATTTGTGATAGAATGGGGACGACGGTTCCATTCAGTGAGTTGATGCACGGATAAACGGGCCCCAGCCCAGTATCGGCTCACCGGGTCGGTATCCTGACCCGTTCTTAACAAGTTGACAATATTATCCTTGGCTATTTTCTATTTTAGTTTGTTTTAAATTTTTCTTTAAACCCAACATGCATTCATATAGGACTTTGATTTATTGCGGAAGATCATTCAAGTGATTCGATTGTGAAAGCCGTTGTGTTTCAATTCCCACAAATATGAGATATTCCACTCCGAATGAAATACTGAGTTTCCTTGAGACAGCCCTACGCTGCTCTTCCAAAGGAGACCCTTGTTTGGACAGACCCTCAGATATTCCTTTACTTTTTGGACCCACCTTGGCCGCAGCACTTCCACATTGGCTGGTAACCGCTCCCCAAAGGTGAAACCTCCGGTTTATGACCCAGGTACTTCCACACCGAGAAGTTGGTCCCTTTTTGTTTCGTGCCTGAGCGCACATCTCACCCTCCCTTATTTGATCTCCGTCCAAGTAATCGTCAATATTTGAAAGACCTTCTGCAAGGTCGCCTCATTGAAACTCCAGGAAAGATTCCAAACAGTTACGTCACAAGCGTGTCTCATCACACCTTGGCATCAACTTATCAGTCCACTCCCACTTCATTTCACTCCACTTCGATACCATTCCACTACGTGTCGCTCCCTTGCAAAGCAGACGCCAAGGCGGGGCAGCTGTAGACACGCCATTCTTGACGTCTCCTGAGAAAGTCTCATATTACTATATAACGCCCCGCAACGGCTTACGCATTTTGAATCACTCGAGTGCTTCCTTTTCTCGGGTCTTCTTCTGCCTTTTTCGGCATCCGGAATCGTCTCGTCACGGCATTCGGACGGCATCAACACCAGTCAGACGTATCAAGAGGTTCCAGAACCAAGATGTTGACTGCCGGGCGGCCGCTGAGTAGGACCCGGGTGGGTCTTAATGGGGGCGTCCAGGCCCCTGGACGTCCCCATATTTTTGATTTTATTTATTTCTTTTCTCAGGGCCTTAAACTAACTAAAAAATATATATATTAATGGAGGCGTCCAGGCCTCTGGACGCCTCCATAAAAATAATAATAAAAAATGTTTGTAAAAAAGCCAGTTGGCATAAAAACACAAAAAATTAATAAATAAAAAATATATATTTGTAGGCGTCCAGGCCCCTGGACGCCTCCATAAAAATAATTATAAAAAATCAAAATGCCAGCCTTGGCACAAAAAACAAATAAAAAATAATAAAATAATATATTTATGGAGGCGTCCAGGCCTCTGGACGCCTCCATCAAAACCCTCAAGGGCGCCGGCCACCGAACGACGGTTTGTCGTGTGTGAAAAAATCCAAAATATGGAGACGTCCAGCCAGCTGGACGCGCCCATTTCTGAATCACGAGGCGCCGCTCACAAAACCACGCGTTGTGCCAAACCGCGTGCGACCGTCGTCGGCTTTCGGTGGACCTGCTTGAGGCGTCCGGGACCCTGGACGCCTCCACAAAAAGTATTCCAAAAAAATTAATAAAAATAGAATAAAATATTATTTCGGCCCTGATGGAGGTGTCCAGGGTCCTGGACGCCTCCACCCTCCGGAGCTCTATAAATAGAGCCCCACCCCCTCAGTTCTGGGGGAGCTTAGAAGTGATCCGATAGGCTGCCGGAGCCCAGAGGCTACAGAGTCATTTTCTAACCCGTGGGTTCCTTTGTAGGTGGAGGTTCTGCTGGCTTCTCAGGTGCTCACGCTCGCGAGAGGAAGGTCGTCTTCATCCACCGCGCTTCCACGTCGTCCCCACGCTGCCGGAGCTCCGCCGGATTTCACCCTCGGCTCATCCAATAAGCCTTTTCTTCCCCTTTTTCTTCATAGTTCTTTTACATTCATCATCTCGCATCCTCTATCCCCCTTCATAAGGGCGCCTCTTCTTTTATACTTCTTGCATCCATCATCTCATTTTCCTCCTACTCGAGTCCGAGAGGGGTTTAAAAGATAACACCAACCAGGTGTGTGTCTTGCCATCATTTCGTTATTTTTATCACAAGGATTTGAATACTACACCTCCATCTTTCTAATCCACTTGTCATTTGTTTGTCGTTGTTTTGCAAGGGTAGCCGAGGAAAGCCCTCTCCGTCGGCCGGTCGGAGGGAGAGGAAGAAGCAACTCGCCATCTCCCGCTCTTGAGGTAGGCGCGATCACTTTCTTATTTTGGGGCCTTTCGGCCCCTGGCGATCACATCTTATTTTCGAGGCCGCAGCGAGTCACTTCCCCAATGGCCGTTTAAATTTCCGTTCTTATATTCTCTTTATACTCTGTTATATTCTGCTCATATTCTCGAGGCCGCGGCGAGTCACTTCCCCAATGGCCGTTTAAATTCCCATTTTTATATGTTATATTCTTATCTATTCGTGTTCTCGAGGCCGCGGCGAGTCACTTCCCCAATGGCCGTTTAAATTCACGTTCTTATACGTTATATTCTTATTTGTTTGTGTTCTCGAGACCGCGGCGAGTCACTTCCCCAATGGCCGTTTAAATTCCCGCTCTTTGTATTCTCTCTATATTCTGTCATCTTATTATCTGCTCATATTCTCGAGGCCGCGGCGAGTCACTTCCCCAATGGCCATTTCAATTCTTGTTATTTAATTTCTGCACCATTCCCGTCCCCCTGAGGCCGCGGCGAGTCACTTCCTGCTATGGCCGTTTAACCCCCATATCTTGCTATATCACACTTGTCCCGCTCGCCCCGCCGGAGCAATCTCCCATGGTGGCCCCTTCTCTCTCTTCTCTTATTTCTGTGTTGCAGCAAACAAACACCAAAAGAAAGAAAACAGGAGCCCGCGCGCGCTCCGCGTCCTCTCCGCCCTTCCCCGAACCGCGTGACTTCGCTCACACCGTTGTCGGGAAGTTTATGATTTTTAAGTTGATTATTTTGTATTTCTGTACATAAATTGACATTAACAATTTTTCTTTTTATTTTGCAGAAAAACAAAAAAATAAGAAAATCAATCCTGAAAAACTCCAAAAAAAAAGAAATATGTCAAGGTAAGTCTTCTCTCCCTTTGCCTCTTCTAGAAAAAAAAAGGGCACGCGGGATCGCTATCAAGTAAGTATCCTAACTTTCTCTCTCTTGATCTAGTTTTTTTTTCATAGTCCCTCCTTCGCAAGGGTCATACACCAACCAGCCAATCCCAAGGCGGCAGGTCTTCACGCGGCTAAGCCGCACTCGTCAACCCAATGAACACGGCGACAACAACGCCATGCGAACGTCCTCCCCCTTGGCGGCTTCACACGGCAGGCACAACTTCTCCACGGTAGCCCATGCATGCTGGCGGCCTTCAACAAAAGCGGCCAAAGCCACTTCTTCAGGCGGGCAACGCGACAGAAGGAAGGGCGCCATGGTTCACGTGGAGAGAGGATGGGCCAGCAACAGCTTCGGGCGCAGAGGTCAGCCTTCTCAGGCAGGCACGGTCGACGATGGTAGGCGCCGTGGTTCACGCGGAGAGAGAAAGAGAGAGAAGGTGAGAGAGAGAAGAAGAGAAGAGAGAGAAGCAAGGAGAGCGGCCTTCCTCCTCACGCGGTGGATGGCGGGTTCTTTTGCGGCGTCAACGACTGCCCACCTTCCTTCGCGGCAGCATCTTCAAATCCTCAACAAAAGCAGCCGCTATTCATGCAGGCCCATTCACAAGACAAAGAGAGAGAGAGGATAGTAAAGGCTATAAAAGGGGCTCAGGGTGCAAAGAGAAGGAGTTGGCGGGAGGTGATAGTTTTTGGGTTATGTTCTTTGGAGTTTTGAGAGAGGAAGTTCTAATTTTTGAGGCTGAGTTGTTGTTGTTTTAAGAGTGCCATTGGGTTACGTGGGAAAGTTTTTGGAAAGTTTTGAGAGTGTTGTTTTAGAGTTTTGGGGAGTGATTTTATTGTTCTCACGTGGGTTCTGTCAAAGTGATGAGTTCCAGGAGCTATGAGAACTTTATGCTTATGCTCTTTTGAGCTGTCTTTGGTGTTTGTGATAAAGAGATGAAGGAAGAGAGAGGCTGAGGCTCACTCATGTGGCAACCATTTCTGTTCTTATAGTTCTTTTAATTGCTCAGTTTTTGGTGGATTGCCTCAGTCATTTCATATTGATATGCTTTGATTTAATTGTAACATATTTCATAAGTTTATCTTTTAAATTGAGTGAGTTGATATTATCCTTATTGTTCGATCATTTCTCTGGTCCATTTCTTCATCTTTATTTTATTTTTTCTCTCTTTAAAACTTAGAGATTTTGGTAATTCTGTCAATTGCTTTTCACTTGTCTCGTGAATTCTGTAAGCCTGAGTTTTTATTATTCCATCACTTTATTTAATTAATTTTAATTCTCAATTTCAATATCAAGTGTTCAACCCAACTCTCACGGTTTTTAATCTTAAAAACCTCAAGGTTTTCAACTCTAAAATCTAAAATTTCTCATGGGTTTGACTCAGTCTCATCACTTAACTATTCTATCTAATTTATTGTGGATCGAAAATTTAAATTTGGTAGCGGGCATATTAACGACGTGTGTTTCACGCTATCAATATCCCAATTACGGGAGAAGAAAATGAAGTTATGACTGTAGAAGAAACTCGAGAACTTGATTGGCGGGAGCATCTGCTCCAATGGTTTCAACGCCAGCAGTTGTCGAAAGAAAAAGAATAGAGAATGAAGTTAATAAGAATAAAAGATTCTTACGAAATGAGAAACGGGACTTTGTTCCGAATAATGGCGGATGCCAGAAACAAAATCTTGCTGCGTTGCTTGTCCACTAAGGAAGCCCTGCAAGTCATGAATGAGGTGCATGTCGGGTCAGCGGGAGCACATCAGGACGGTCCGAAAATAAAAATTGAAATAAAAAATTGGGCTACTATTGGCCCACTATGTTTGATGACTGTTGCAAGTTCGCCAAGACTTGTCAGAAATGCCAGGAGCATGCTAATATTTCAAGGAGGCCTTCGACACCACTGCACCCCACCATCCCAAGTTGGTCGTTCGCTCAATGGGGCATGGATGTGGTGGGTCCTCTGCCATCCTCCTCCTCTGGATGCAAGTACATGTTGGCGGCCACAGACTACTTCTCCAGATGGGCAGAAGCGGTGGCATTAAGAGAAGTAACGGGGGAGCTGGTCGCCAGGTTCTTCCGCCAGAATATAATATTCCAGTTTCGGGTCCCCAGCCGAATCATGTCTGACAATGGCAGCCATTTCAGGAACCAGAAGATATACCGGTTGGCTGATAAATATAAAATTGATTGGAGGACTTCGTCTCCCTACAACCCTCAAGCTAATGGGCGTGCAGAAGCTTTCAATAAAACGCTGTGCACCTTGCTGGCGAAAATCGTTAACTCTAGTAAAAGAGATTGGGAAGAAAGGATGTACGAAGCACTTTGGGCTTATCGTACAATTTATAAAACCCCAACTGGCCGCTCACCATTCTCCCTCGTGTACGGGACAGAAGCGGTGGTACCTATTGAATTGGTAGTCCCATCACTGTGGGTCACCATTCATCATGGTTTGGTCGGCAACGAACAAGCCAATGTGGAAAGAAGATTGGAGGAGCTTGCCGGTTTGGAAGGAAAATGACTCTGAGCACAACAAAATATTCAGCTATACCAAGCTCGCATGGCCCGTGCTTTTGATAAGCTGGTCAAAGAGCGAGAATTCAAGAAAGGTGGCCTTGTTATGGTCAAGAGAAGAGAAGTTATGGCATCCAACCCCAAGGGAAAACTGACTGAAAATTGGATAGTCCCGTACATTGTCAACCGGGTCTACGAAGGAGGCGCTTATGTCCTTGTAGATCACAAGGGCGTCGTCCAGTTCTCCCCTCTCAACGGGAGGCATATGAAGTTATACTGGGCGACTGCACCGACTCCTAAAGACTAAAGCACCCATGGCCCAACCATAATCCCACCAGGTCATAATACCTCTAGCGGATCTTACGTCTGTCTGGAGCAAGAAAACCCCTTTCTTGCTCGGGTATTAAACACATGCCCGTGAATCTTACTCGTATGGCCTCCAACGGACCTTACGTCTGTCTAGAGGAAGAAAACCCCTTCCTTGCTCGGGTATTAAACACATGCCCGTGAACACTATTTACAAGGCATCCAACAGACCTTACGTCCGAGTGGATGAAAGGAGCCCTGCCTTGAATACAACCCCCACAAATGCCCTCGACGGACCTTACGCCCGTGAGGGTAAGGAAAATTCTTTCCTTTGCACAGGCATTAACCCCATGTTTGTGAATACACATCCTAGCGACAGCCGGCTTCGCACCCTAGCCAGCTCATATATCATATTGCCATTATGGGCCTTACACCCGAATCGGCATCAATTCTATCCTTTCCGTTGGCATTCATCCTTGCCAACGAATAAGCCCTTCTTTGGCACAAGGCTTCGTGCCCTAGCCAACTATGTCCACAATATTGCCATTGCGGGCCTTACGCCCGAATCGACGAATACCCCCCTTTTTACGTTGGCATTTGATCTTGTCAACGAGTAAACCCCCTTTTGGCGCAAGGCCTCGTGCCCTAGCCATTCACATATGCACAGTGTTGCCATTGCGGGCCTTATGCCCAAATCAGTAGATATTCCCCTTTACGTTGGCATTCGTCCTTGCCAACGAATAAACCCTTTTCGGCGAAAGGCTTCGTGCCCTAGCCATTCGCATATACACAATGTTACCATTGCGGGCCTTACGCCCGAATCGGCAAGATTTCTACTCCTTGCGTTGGCATTCATCCTTGTCAACGAACAAACCCTTCTTTGGCGCAAGGCTTCGTGCCCTAGCCAACTATGTCTGTAGCAACCCTGATCAAATAAAAAGGAATAAATAAATCAAAATAGATTAAAAGATTTAATAAAATAAATGAAAGAGCTTGGAATAAAAAGAATTAAACCCTAATGAAAATAACGCCTCAGATAAAGGCGCTACTTTACAAGAAAACGCCCTTACATAAGGCGTGTTTTTAAGAAAGGACGTCCACAAGACAAGGCGTCAAATTTCAAACGACCAAAATAAATAAAAAGGGCAAGTTTGCATAACGTCCTTTGAATGGACGCGTTTCAACAAGTAACGACGCCTGACAAGGCGTCAATTTAAATTCGACGCCCTGACCTAGGTCGTTAATTCAATTCGTCTTTCGTTCGACCCAGGAGTCTATCCAGGGTAAGTAGATAACTATGAGAAAGAGTTCGAATGTAGTAATAACTTAATCTTAGAAGTGTTACTTCCACTAGAACTCTATCCCTAATAGGATCCCCATAATCCTATAAAAGCCCTTGATCACCCAAGCCTAAAAACTATTTGATCGATCATCTGTTACGGTATGTATTCCTGAAGCCTTTTTCTATGATTCTTTAGGGTTCGTGAAGAATAATTCTTCTTCTTCTTATGTTCAGGAAACCCTGCTGCTGCCGACGAAGAATAGGTAATATTCTTCTATCTTTTTCCTTAAACATCGATTACAACTATGAAGATTATTAACATCTTCATCTTTTTTCGTTTTCTCTTCCTCTACAGGTTCTGTAGCGTGAAGATCTCTGAAGAACATTTGTTCTTCTTCCTGCTGCTGCTGCTATTGTGGATATCGCGTTGCTATTGAAGCAACAGAGCTCATCTTCTATCTAATCCTTCACGTTCCATCTTCCCAAATCTTCTAAGGTAGGATTTTCTCAAGCACTATAGCCCAAATCACCATAATAACTATGTTAAACCATATATATTAGTTCATGCATATAGTTTTTGAGAGTTTTAAATGTTTCTATTGTTGTAAAGAAACGCCCTTTCCACGGGCGCTAATTTTATACGCGACCCAGACCAGGGCGCTATTTAAATAAACGACCCTGACAAGGTCGTCAATTTCAGATTTGACGCCCTGTACACAGGCGTTAATTTCATGAATATAGTAAAAACCCACGTTTAAAATTAGATATATATGAAATCTTGAATCTAATATATTGCATGACTCCACCTGTGAAATCCTGCTATATTTCCTGTCATGACCTTATAAGTGTTCTCCTGTACATTTAATTATCGTGAAATTCTTGCTGTTCATGTCAATCCCTGAAATTTCTTGAAATTCACGACCCTGTATAGGTCATTTTTCACTGATCTAACGCCCCTGTACAGGACGTTAATTGAAAAGTAACGCCCCTGTCCAGGGCGTGTTTTTGATAAATTTCTGAAAAATATATATTCAGCAAAAATAGGAGTAAAGAATGAACGACCACTGTATATGTCGTCAACTTATAATTAAACGCCCCTCACTAGGGCGCGTTTTTGGTAAAATACTGAAATATTAAAATTTTACAAAAATGGAAAATAGATAAATGCCCTTACTTTAGGCGTTAATTACTTGAGTAGTGACTTTACTTAAGTCGTTATTTTCCTATAAAAATATTTTTACCTGTTTCTGATAACCGATGGTTTCAGTATATCTATATATATATATGTATATCGGCACTATATCTCCACTCCGTGAGTATAGTCCCATGTTTCATGATGCTTTATCGATCACCCTCAATTCTCATTGACATACAAGCTCTCCTTTGGACATTCCGTTCCTTTGGACTAGCGAGTTAGTCATAGAGACCTCCGTAAGACTCCTCGTAGCCTTGGATTCCCTCAAGGCCGACTGAGCTGGTTGTACCCTAAAAACCCATTACACCATTGAATGCCATGTCACTCTAAAGAAACATGGTATACCGGCCCTTATGATATGCAAAGAGTATATCATGAGAATTCTTAATGGGATGATGATATCATGCCATTTGTTGAAGTTCTTGTGGACCTCAATTCTATAATAAGAATGAGGGTATCGTACCTTTGATATACTGTTCATGTGGACCTCAATTCTATATAAAAGAGTGTCTATACTCATATTGTCATGGTACCCGAGTTATGGGAACCTATTCTACCTAGTTTTATCGAATTCGTGATTGTACCGCTGTTATCGCCTATCTGTGTCCAATATCGTATTTTTGGACTCCATTCTATCAAAGTTATCCTACGTGTCTACAAGCTTTGATTATTGAAATTCCATATTGGCTATATATATATACAAGAGTGGATGTCAAAATACATGATAAATGCCTGCGCATATAGGGCCCGATCTGGTCTTGGGAGGAGCACCCGAAAGTACTTGTGCCCATGGGAGTTTTAATGATAAGGTATCTGGCATTATACCGAGTGCATGACTAGCTTGATTGGACATTCCCCACAAATCTTGTACTTGACTCGTACTTGACTTGACATGACTTGCGTGACCCGAAAAAGGGTAATTACTTGCTTGCTTGATACATGATAGCCAAAGTTCTTGACTTGACTTGCTATAAAGTACTTGCTTGAATATCTTGAATATCTTGTTGAAAGTTCATGACTAGTTCATCTTGTTCTCTTGATATTATATTCTCTCTATCTTGTCGTTTTATGCGAGCATGCATAGCTATAGTCCATTCATGAAAGATGTAATTACTTAAACCCCTTGCTAAGCCCTTGAGATGTAATTTCCTACTGAGCGTTCGCTCACTCCGTGTTTGTCCCTTACTTTTCAGGTAAGTCCGACGAAGAAGGTCAAATGGATGGGGAAAGTCGAGAGTGAAAGAGCTAGAGCTATTCGAAGTGTCATCTAGTCTTTTTCCTATTTTCTTGAGTCAACTATGTACTTTTCCTTTTAAATTGAATAGAGTATTGGATTTGTAATAGTCTATCCATTATAAAATAAAGGATTGGGTTATCTTTACTTTTGCGCATCTCTGTCTTTGTGTCGAATACACGACCACTCTGATTGACATGATTGATATAAACTCGTCGCGCATATCCGAGTATCTTCTGCGCTCGGGGCGTGACAGTTTTTGTGGTATCAGAGCCTAGGGTATTCAATTCCTAGGAAAAACCCAAGTCCAAGGATAAGTTTTAACCTTCAACCAGTGAGATTGGGTAGAACCAAGGGTTAAAGTTAACATAGTATATGAGTCTTTAAATACTATCACATATTAATCTAGTTATTGTAATTGTAGGATAATGGCTGCCGAACGTGCTCAATGGCGCAACATGCAGCGTACACTTCAAGGCATGACTCAAGTGCTGCAACAAGTAGCACAAGGAGGTGGACAACGAGCAGGAAGTCTCCACCAGACTTTCAAGAACATGAACCCACCCAAGTTCACGGGTTCTACTGATCCAGATGACGCTGAACACTGGATTAGGGAGATAGAACGTATATTCCGTGTTATGCAATGCACGGATCAGGATAAAGTTTTATTAGCTACTTTTCAGTTAGAAAGGGATGCTAGATGCTGGTGGGAATCAATAGAGGCTACTATAAATCAAGATCAGGTTACGTGGGAGGAATTCGTTGAACACTTCAACGTGAAATATTTCTCAGATCGAGTTCAGGAAAAGAAGGCTGCAGAATTTGCTGCACTGAAGCAACGATCCTTGTCAGTGGCCGAGTATGAGGCCCAATTCTCTAGACTATCTCGGTATGCTAAGAACTTAGTTAGCACTGAGAAAATGAAAGCTAGGAGGTTTCTTAATGGGCTCAGGACCCAAGCTATTACCCAACTGGTGCCGATGGACATTCAAGTCTACTCGGAGATTGTACGCCGCGTACAGTTATTAGAAGATGCCACGGAGCTGTCCGATAGAATTCGTGGTAAGGATAAGAAGGAACAAGTTACAGGTTCGGGTTCCTTTAAACCCAACTTCAAGAAGAGGCCTAGCAATGGAGGTACTTCCTCACAAGATCAAAAGTTTAAGAAGACCAAGCCCTTCTCTATCACCACTACCCCTTCAAATACAGTGTGCAAGCATTGTGATAAGGCGGGCCATAGAGTAGAAGAATGCTGGAGGAAACTAGGAGCATGTCTCCGTTGTGGGAGTCGTGAGCATCGGATTCTCGATTGCCCATTACTTAAAGATCAAGCCGGTGACGGAAAGCGCCCGGTAACCAAGAATGCGCGTCTTCACGCGATTAAGGAGACCGAAGAAGAAGAAGGCGGACTAGTGGAAGGTACATTGAAAGTTTGTTCGAAGAATGCATATGTCTTAATTGATACTGGTGCATCACATTCTATTATTTCTAAGAAGTTCGCTGACCCATTACCCCTAGAACCGGAATGGATGAAGTTAGTTTTGTCTACTCCTCTGGGTGACGAGACTGATATTACACATCATTACCAAAACTGCGAAGTGTTGGTTCAAGGTAGAAATCTCCCTATTGATCTCATATGATTAGATCTAAAGGAGTATGATGTCATATTAGGAGCAGATTGGTTATCTAAGTACCAGGCAACGGTTGATTGCCGCAATAGCAAGGTTACATTCAAGGAATTTCCAGAACTAATCTTTACGAGCCCCAAGGGTCGGAGCAGATCCCCTCTTATTTCAGCTCTCCGAGCTAGCAAGCTCATCAAGAAAGGATGCACATCTTTCCTTGCCTTTGTTACAGTTAAAGAAGCTAAAGAAACTAAGCTAGAAGACATTCCAGTAGTGCAAGAATTTCTGGACGTGTTTCCGGAAGATTTGCCGGGATTACCCCCGCAAAGAGAAGTGGCCTTCACCATCGATTTAGTCCCTGGTGCTGGTCCAGTTTCAAAAGCCCCTTATAGGATGTCACCTGCTGAACTCAAGGAGTTAAAGGAGCAATTGATGGAACTAATTCGAAAAGGGTTCATTAGACCAAGTACTTCCCCATGGGGAGCGCCTGTATTATTTGTAAAGAAGAAAGACGGATCCATGAGGTTATGCATCGACTATCGACAGTTGAATCATCTCACTATCAAGAACAAGTATCCACTGCCGAGAATCGATGAATTATTTGACCAAATATCTGGATCCAAGTATTTCTAAAAAATTGATCTCAGGTCGGGATATCATCAGTTAAGGATAAAAGATGATGACATTCATAAGACCGCATTCAGAAGTAGGTATGGCCATTATGAATTCGTGG
Organism: Amorphophallus konjac; assembly: GCA_022559845.1. Lineage (NCBI taxonomy): Eukaryota > Viridiplantae > Streptophyta > Magnoliopsida > Alismatales > Araceae > Amorphophallus > Amorphophallus konjac. Next base: position 221,639,689 of record CM040121.1, on the reverse strand, counting down.
TTATGCCTTTCGGACTAACAAATACCCCTACGGCCTTTATGCAGTTAATGAATAGTATATTCAGGCCTTATTTGGATCAATTTGTGGTGGTCTTTATTGATGACATATTGATTTATTCCAAGACCAAGGAAGAGCATGAGGAGCATTTAAGGATTGCATTACAAATATTGAGGACAAACCAATTATATGCAAAACTTAGCAAGTGTGAATTCTGGCTTGAAGAAGTGACTTTTCTCGGACATGTTATATCAAAGGATGGCTTGTCTGTAGACCCATCAAAGGTTGAAGCTGTAAGGAATTGGGAAAGACCGACCAATGCTAGCGAGATCCGAAGTTTCTTAGGTCTTGCCGGCTATTACAGGTGATTCATCAAGGATTTCTCAAAAATCGCCGTGCCACTTACGAGGTTAACTCGCAAGGAGATCCATTATGAATGGGATGAGGAATGTGAAAGAAGCTTCCAAACTCTCAAGGATCATCTTACTACAGCTCCTATCTTAGCATTGCCAATTGAAGGAGAAAAGTTCGAGGTATACACTGATGCTTCTGGCATTGGCCTCGGATGCGTCCTAATGCAACAAGGGAAGGTTATAGCCTACTCTTCTCGTCAATTAAAGAAGCATGAAGAGAACTACCCCGTCCATGACTTAGAATTGGCCGCGGTAGTATTTGCACTGAAGATATGGAGACATTATCTTTATGGAGTACAGTTTACTGTATACTCTGATCATAAAAGTCTCAAGTATCTTTTCTCTCAAAAGGAACTAAATATGAGGCAAAGACGGTGGCTGGAATATCTCAAGGACTTCGACTTCAATATACAATATCATCCCGGAAAGGGTAATCATGTAGCAGATGCACTTAGTCGAAAGCCGAGAGCACTGTTAGCCAATTGTATGATTCAAGAATGGAAATTGCTGGAACAATTCTCTGAACTTAATATAAGCATGGACACGGACCCTAGATGTGTCACATTATCTCATATAAGCATACAGTCAGATTTATTGTCTGAAATACAAGCACTTCAGAATGATGATCCTACATTAGTAGAAATCAAGGGCAGATTAGAAGGACAATCGGATTTCTAATTAGCTTCTGATGAAAGATTAATGTTCAAGAATAGAACTTGTATACCGGACTGCCCAGAATTGAAGAAGAAGGTCTTAGATGAAGCTCATAGGTCAAGGTATACGATTCATCCTAGATCTACCAAAATGTACCAAGATGTAAAGAGGAATTTTTGGTGGCCCAACATGAAAAGGGAAATAGCAGACTACGTGTCTCGCTGTCTCACATGCCAACAGGTCAAGGCAGAATACCAAAAGCCTGCTGGAAAACTACATCCTCTGGATATTCCCAAATGGAAGTGGGAAGACATCGGTATGGATTTCATCATGGGATTATCTAAGTCAAAAGAAGGACATGATGGAATATGGGTTATCATTGACCGATTGACTAAATCGGCGCATTTCTTGCCAATCAGAAGCCGATGGTCAATTGATATTTTGGCTACATTATACATCAAGGAGATAGTTAGATTGTATGGTATACCTATCTCAATCGTGTCTGACAGAGACCCTCGCTTTACCTCTCATTTCTGGAAGGGACTACAACGTTCGTTGGGAACAAGGCTTAACTTTAGTACAGCTTTTCATCCTCAAACGGATGGTCAGACCGAGAGAACTAATCAGGTGGTTGAAGATATGCTTAGAGCTTGCATCATTGACTTTGGAGGAAGCAGGCATGATCACTTGCCGCTGGTGGAATTTGCATACAATAATAGCTACCAGGCAAGTATACAAATGACGCCTTTCGAAGCTTTATACGGAAGGAGTTGCCGATCACCCTTATGCTAGACTGAAGTTGGAGAGAAACAACTGTTAGGTCCAGACATGGTAAGGGATACAACTGAGAAGATACAAGTAATCAGAGAAAGATTGCAAGTAGCTCAGACAAGACAAAAGGCTTATACTGACACAAGAAGGAGAGATCTTGAATTCCAAATTGGAGATCATGTATTTCTCAAGATATCACCTGGACGTGGCATACGGAGATTTGGTGTTAAAGGCAAGCTTACACCAAGATACATCGGACCTTTTGAAATTCTAGAAAGAGTTGGCGAGGTTGCTTATCGCATCGCATTGCCCCCTCAATTGTCAGATATTCACAATGTGTTCCACATATCTATGTTAAAGAAGTATGTGCATGATCCATCACATATCATTGAGCATGGAAATCTAGTGATCCAGAAAGATCTCACATATGAACAGAAGCCTATGAAGATCTTAGATCAAGAAGTACGGACCCTAAGAAGTAAGGTTATTCCCATGCTAAAAGTACAATGGAATAAGAATTCAGAATATAAAGTTACATGGGAGACCGAGGAATCTATGAGGAAATAATTTCACGAATTATTTTAAGAGGTATACTCTACACTCTCCATATGTAAAGATATGATATTAAATTTGGGGACCAAATTCTTTTTAAGTGGGGGAGGGTGTAGCAACCCTGATAAAATAAAAAGGAATAAATAAATCAAAATAGATTAAAAGATTTAATAAAATAAACGAAAGAGCTTGGAATAAAAAGAATTAAACCCTGATGAAAATAACGCCTCAGATAAAGGCGCTACTTTACAAGAAAACGCCCTTATATAAGGCGTGTTTTTAAGAAAGGACGCCCACAAGACAAGGCGTCAAATTTCAAACGACCAAAATAAATAAAAAGGGCAAGTTTACATAACGTCCTTTGAATGGACGCGTTTCAACAAGTAACGATGCCTGACAAGGCGTCAATTTAAATTCGACGCCCTGACCTAGGTCGTTAATTCAATTCGTCTTTCGTTCGACCCAGGAGTCTATCCAGGGTAAGTAGATAACTATGAGAAAGAGTTCGAATGTAGTAATAACTTAATCTTAGAAGTGTTACTTCCACTAGAACTCTATCCCTAATAGGATCCCCATAATCCTATAAAAGCCCTTGATCACCCAAGCCTAAAAACTATTTGATCGATCATCTGTTACGGTATGTATTCCTGAAGCCTTTTTCTATGATTCTTTAGGGTTCGTGAAGAATAATTATTCTTCTTCTTATGTTCAGAAAACCCTGCTGCTGCCGACGAAGAATAGGTAATATTCTTCTATCTTTTTCCTTAAACATCGATTACAACTATGAAGATTATTAACATCTTCATCTTTCTTCTTTTTCTCTTCCTCTACAGGTTCTGTAGCGTGAAGATCTCTGAAGAACATTTGTTCTTCTTCCTGCTGCTGCTGCTATTGTGGATATCGCGTTGCTATTGAAGCAACAGAGCTCATCTTCTATCTAATCCTTCACGTTCCATCTTCCCAAATCTTCTAAGGTAGGATTTTCTCAAGCACTGTAGCCCAAATCACCATAATAACTATGTTAAACCATATATATTAGTTCATGCATATAGTTTTCGAGAGTTTTAAATGTTTCTATTGTTGGAAAGAAACGCCCTTTCCACGGGTGCTAATTTTATACGCGACCCAGACCAGGGCGCTATTTAAATAAACGACCCTGACAAGGTCCTCAATTTCAGATTTGACGCCCTGTACACAGGCGTTAATTTCGTGAATATAGTAAAAACCCACGTTTAAAATTAGATATATATGAAATCTTGAATCTAATATATTGCATGACTCCACCTGTGAAATCATGCTATATTTCCTGTCATGACCTTATAAGTGTTCTCCTGTACATTTAATTATCGTGAAATTCTTGCTGTTCATGTCAATCCCTGAAATTTCTTGAAATTCACGACCCTGTATAGGTCGTTTTTCACTGATCTAACGCCCCTGTACAGGACGTTAATTGAAAAGTAACGCCCCTGTCCAGGGCGTGTTTTTGATAAATTTCTGAAAAATATATATTCGACAAAAATAGGAGTAAAGAATGAACGACCACTGTATACGTCGTCAACTTATAATTAAACGACCCTCACTAGGGCGCGTTTTTGGTAAAATACTGAAATATTGAAATTTTGCAAAAATGGAAAATAGATAAACGCCCTTACTTTAGGCATTAATTACTTGAGTAGTGACTTTACTTAAGTCGTTATTTTCCTGTAAAAATATTTTTACCTATTTCTGATAACCGATGGTTTCAGTATATCTATATATATATATGTATATCGGCACTATATCTTGTACTTGACTCGTACTTGACTTGACATGACTTGCGTGACCCGAAAAAGGGTAATTACTTGCTTGCTTGATACATGATAGCCAAAGTTCTTGGCTTGACTTGCTATAAAGTACTCTCTTGAATATCTTGTTGAAAGTTCATGACTAGTTCATCTTGTTCTCTTGATATTACATTCTCTCTATCTTGTCGTTTTATGCGAGCATGCATAGCTATAGTCCATTCATGAAAGATGTAATTACTTAAACCCCTTGCTAAGCACTTGAGATGTAATTTCCTACTGAGCGTTCGCTCACTCCGTGTTTGTCCCTTACTTTTCAGGTAAGTCCGACGAAGAAGGTCAAACGGATGGGGAAAGTCGAGAGTGAAAGAGCTAGAGCTATTCCAAGTGTCATCTAGTCTTTTTCCTATTTTCTTGAGTCAACTATGTACTTTTCCTTTTTAATTGAATAGAGTATTGGATTTGTAATAGTCTATCCATTATGAAATAAAGGATTGGGTTATCTTTACTTTTGCGCATCTCTGTCTTTGTGTCGAATACACGACCACTCTGATTGACATGATTGATATAAACTCGTCGCGCATATCCGAGTATCTTCCGCGCTCGGGGCGTGACAATGTCCACAATGTAGCCATTGCGGGCCTTACGTCCGAATCAGCGGATATTCCCCCTTTGCGTTGGCATTCATACTTGCCGACGAATAAACCCTTTTCGGCGCAAGGCTTTATGCCCTAGCCATTCATATGTACACAGTATTGTCATTGCGGGCCTTACGCTCGAATCGATGCCAATTATATTTCTTGCATTGGCATTTGATCTTGTTGACGAATAAACCCTTTTCGACGCAAGGCTTCGTGCCCTAGCCATTCATATACACGCAATGTTGCCATTGCAGGCCTTACGCCTGAATCGGCACTAATTCCGTCTCTTGCGATGGTATCCGTCCCTGCCAACGAATAAACCCTCTATCGACAAAGGAGACTTTGTGTCCGAACCGATAATCACCTGTTGATCCCAGCTATTATCTCAAAAAAAATGGGGCTTAAAATAGAGGTGCCCCGCCAAGCTTGTTCTTTCATTAGGACAAGGGTAAAAAGGGCGATAATCCAGCTGTGGCAAAAGCCCGAAAGGGCGCTGCAGGTAAAATCGGGTACCCCGCCACGTGAAACCCGAAAGGGCACGTGGGCAAAAGCAAGAGGGGGCCGATGCCGGCGAAAACCTGAAAAGGGCGCTTGCATCTGTAATGCGTTTTTTGAAAAAAAAGAAAAAAAGAAGAGGGAAAGAATGAGAATAAAAAAAATGCTTTCCCTCAAAACATCCTCATAAGCAGAACACCCCCATATGTTCTACCGGGAGCAAACCACTTATACCACAAAGTCCAATCGGAATAGGCCTTCCGCCTGTTTCGACATTAAAACCATTTCTTGCTTCTACATTTAACCCACTGTCGATGAATACATCTACCCTGATCGTCATCACCATCGGTGACATCAGTGATCGAAGCCTTAACTCAGACCTTCCATCCTTGTTAATGACATTAAAACTATTTCGTGCTTCGACATTTAACCCAATGTTGATGAATACATCTACCCTAATAGTCATCAGCATCGATGACATCAGTGATCGAAACCTTAACTCAGACCTTCCGTCCTTGTTAATGATATTAAAACTATTTCTTGCTTCGACATTTAACCCAATGTCGACGAATACATCTACCCTGATCGTCATTAGCATCGGTGACATCAGTGATCGAAGCCTTAACTTGGACCTTCTGTCCTTGTTAATGATATTAAAACCATTTCTTGCTTTGACATTTAACCCAATGTTGATGAATACATCTACCCTGATCATCATCAGCATTAGTGACATCAGTGATAGAAGCCTTAACTTGGACCTGTTGGGTTCGGTGCTATGATTCAGAGGGGGGGGGTGAATGAATACCCTTTAAAAACTTTCGCCCAATTAAGATTCTAGTGCTCAGAACTGTGGAATAAAAGCACTAAGACTAACTAAGAAAAACTAATTCAGTCATCTATTGAACCTGTAGGCAAATATGTAGAGTGCTCCTAAGCAACCATCTAATGTGCGCAGCAATTAGACAGATCAAACAAACACTCAATACCACTGTCAAACATATAGTGTGCGCAGCACAGAAATGAACACATGTAGAAGATCAACATATCTCGTCCCTATGCATTCATCTAGCACGAACACACAAAGAGATCAAACCACTGTGCACAAGGATTTTTAGGTGGTTCGGTCCAGCAGACCTACATCCACCCCACACTCAAACCGAGTGTGGATTCCGCTGACTCACAGCTTGAACAGCTGGGCATCACAGCTTGCCAAACAACCGCTGGGCAACACAGCTTGCCGTCCAGTGGAATCCACCACTGCAACGCTAGGGATTACAGCTTACCCGACCAGAGGCAACACCTCTGCAAACCGCTGGGCAATACAACTTAGCCGTCCAGTGGAGTCCACCACTGCATTCGCTGACTAACAACTTGAAGAAAAGTATAAAATGAAAAACGAAATAAGAAAACACAGCAGCAGAAAGCTGTAAATGAAAAACACAGTATAGCTCTTAACAAAGCAGACTGGCCTAGATTTGATCCACGGTCCAGTAAACAGATCTTCAGACTTTAATTTTCTTCTCTCGATCTCACTATCTCTCTTTCTTTCTCTCTTTCTTTTGCTGCTCTCGCACTCTTCTTCTTTCTTCTTCTTCTTCTTTCTTCTTCTGCTCTCTGCCTCTCTTCTTCTTCTTCCTGAATCGTGCAGTCACTCTTTCTTTTATCAGCACTCGATCTCACTGTCTCTCTTTCTTTTTCTCCTCTCTATCTGGATCGTGGCTCTCAGCTGCTTCAATATTCTACTCTCTCTGTATATGCTTTGCCACAGCTTCGATCCCTCTCCTTCTGCTCACGATCAGTCATCTTCAGATGGAGGAAGGCTTCTATTTATGGTAGCAGCAACTAGGGCGTGTGCTCTCCACATTTCCCGCCCTAAGAATTCGGACCACGTGGCAGCATCCAGCAGGCTGTCAGTACACGTGTCATCATCTGGGCACTCCCCTTATCCTCGGATCACGTGCCTTCATTAGGCTTCACGAAGGGTGCCTGTCAGACAGAGAATCACATTATCAATTTAAGTATATGCATTGCAGTGTATTGACTTCGCTGTATAGACTTGTGAAGGCGAATGCATTGTACAGACTTCATGAATGGGAATGCAATGTATAGACTTCAGACTGTATGGACTTGTGAACTCGAATGCGATGTACAGACTCTGAAGAATAGCAACCAATGTATAGACTTCGGCAATGTAAGGACTTGCCAGTGTATGGACTTGATGAGCATTCAGCAATGTGCAGACTTCGACAAATACAACGTGCAGCAGTGTATAGACTTGAATCACTAGATGCATGATGTACAGGCTTCAACTCGATGTATAGACTTCACGACTGATGAATGCAATGCACTGAACAATGTATGGACTTAACGATGTGCAGACTTGCCAAGACAAATGAGCGATGTACATACTTGTGCTAGCAAAGTCTGTATAGACTTGCCAAGGGAAACGATGGTAAAGCTATCAGTGTATAGACTTTGAGTGCAACGTCGGCAAAGCTACCGATGTATAGACTTGCAAGTCAAACTGGTGGACTTAGTCAGCAGACTAGCTCGATGTACATACTTGCTCGTTGTTCAGACTTCATGGACGATGTACAGACATGCAAAGAGAAAGGCTGTACAGACTTGATGAGCGATGCAAGGCAAAGAAATGTATATACTTCCAATGTATAGACTTTCCAACTGAGCGATGTACAGTCTTGAACAATGAAGCTCTGTACAGACTTGATCAAGGTAATCGAGTGTATAGACTTTCAATGTATAGACTTGCCAAGGGGTCGATGTATAGACTTGAACAAGGCAAAGTCTGTACAGACTTTGAGGTTCACAATGTATGGACTTTGGCAACACAACGGCTGTACAGACTTCCACTCAACTGCGATGTATAGACTTGCCAAGGGACACGATGGTAAAGCTATCAGTGTATAGACTTTGAGTGCAACGTCGGTAAAGCTACCGATGTATAGACTTGCAAGTCAAACTGGTGGCTGTACAGACTTCACCTCGAGCTTCTACATTGCAGTGTATAGGCTTAGAATCATATGAACATGGCGCTGTACAGACTTTGAGTGAGAGTCCAATGTGCAGACTTGCCACCGTCCAATGTATAGACTTGATGGTTGTGAGACGATGGCCAAGACAATGCACAGACGGATGTATAGACTTAAGATGAGTGCATGAACAGTCAGATGTATAGACTTCACTTGAAATAGTCCGATGTACATACTTCCAATGCAATGCAATGTATGGACTTCAAATAAGACGCTGCATGAGACGCTGAAGTCTGTATAGACTTTGGCCAATGCATAAGACGCTTAGAAAGACGCTGGACGCTGTACAGACTTAGCCTAAGACAATGCATGAGACGGATGATGTATAGACTTGGGCTGAATGCATGAACAGGCCGTTGTACATACTTGTAAAGCTTGAAGGCCAATGTAATGTATAGACTTACATGAGACGCTCAATGAGACGCTCAGTGTACACACTTCAAGTCCAGTGTATAGACATTGCCTTAGACTCTAAATGAGACGGACGTTGTGCAGACTTTAGCCAATGCAATGTATAGACTTTGGGCTCGCCATGCAGTGTATAGACTTAGAGCACAAACGCCACGATGCAATGTATAGACATGCTAGTTATATGAGCTGCACTGTATAGACTCTGCTATGCATGAAGATGAATGTATAGACTTGCTGACCAATGCAGCAGAGTGTATAGACTTTAGGTAATGCATGCGATGCAACACAGTGAATAGACTGACTGTGGCTGTATAGACTTCAGAAATGCATCTGAGGGGGGTCGACCCATCTAAGAAGGGGGTCGACCCATCTAAGTGCACTGATGCAGTATATGCACAGAAGAAGCAATACACCGATCTTAAAGCAAGCACAAAACACTTTATGCACTTAGTATGGAACACTGCATGATTTAGCACACTCATGCATTCTTCACAAATCAGACATGGCACACTCATGCAATCTCCACAGACTAAATCAGATATAACACACTCAAGCATTCTCCAGATAATATATCAGTCATATGCATTCATGTTGCAGTCATCAATGTGATTTTCTTAGCAAAGCAATATGGTGACTCATTCATGTTGCTATCATTAAAACACCACATAATCATCAAAGCACAAGGGGCACAACAATCTCCCCCTTTTTGATGATGGCAACATAATGAGTCACACTGACTCGTCAAACTATTCTCCCCCTTTGACATAATCAAAAAGAGGAAATGGTTTGAGAGACAAAATTCAGCACACAAAGTCAGAGAATAAATCATGGTTCATTAAAATGAAGTTCTCTCTTATGACAATGAAACAGCTCTCCCCCTATCAACATGTATGATTGACTACTCTCCCTCTAGATGCAAATAAACCATAACTCCCCCTGAAGCACAGGAATGGACTCAGGTTATCCAATAAATCAATCTGAAATCTACCATTACAAAGAATCTGAATTCTGGTGAAAAGACCACAGAATCAGAACTTATTGTAGAACAAGATGGAAGATTCCAATAGTGTGGAGAGTAAAGTGATTGATGATAGAAGGGCAACAATAGACAACAATCATCACAAGACATCTCAATGAATAATCAGTCTGAATCTGATCAGGCTATCTGGAAATCTGATCATGAGGGATTTTAATGCTTGCACCACTTCAATAAGTCTTAAGAAGTGTAGACTCTTCTATCATAAAGGGTTACGAAGTGGCAACTTAACCAATCTGATTTAATTTTGATGTATACCAAATTTACCAAAATAAACTCAATACTCATATCTGAATCCAAGTTTTAATAAAGGTGAACCAAATAATCAGATAACACTCAGAAACAATCATCTTTTATCTTACACATATGATCTCAATAGCACCTTTGAAAAATATACAGATTAGTACTGAAGTTAAACACTTTTTCAAGAACATGAGTTGACAGATTTTTCAGGATAATTTCATTTGAAGCACATTATATTTTTCCCGAGCAATTTAGGTTGATCAACACCTTTTTACATGAGGCACAACACGTCTCAGGTGAAGTGACCCAGTTACTCAGTGTGATAACTATCATTGCCTCTCACTTTGAGAACATAGTTAGCAATATGAGTGTCTTTTTACATGAGAAGACACCTTGATCAGAGGCCAGACTCCCCAATTACTTAACACAAATAAGCCATTGCTCTGTCAGGTTTTGTTTCACTAAATTTTTATCAGAGATAACTATGGCACCTCATGACATGAGTTACTTTATTTCATTGATAAAGAACTCAGTTTCTCAGTGACCGAGTCATTGCTCTGAATTCACAATTTTTCATTTAGTCAACATTTTTCAAGTTAATGTTTAACAACAATACACACTATATGCATCTTAACCAAAGTAGCCCTGAATTCAAATTTTCAGATATCTGATGAGAGAGTCTAAGGTTTACATGACACAAGTGGTTAAAGTTTATTAAACCTTATCATTCAGATATTTTCAATTCATTTAACTACAAATCTGAGAATATATTAATCTTATATCAGTCTGATTCAGTGATAATTCTTAAACCTATATGATAGGAGTTTCTACCAATTTCTCAGACTGAATTGCATGACATGCAGCATAAGTTCCTCAGATCAGAACAATAAATTCAGCACCCAACAATCAATTGTAGAAACAATTCAGTCACAGCAGCTGAGAAGAATGTGAAAGGTGAGTGTAAGCTGGTGCAAGAGTAAATCACCAATAGAGAAAAATTTCAGAAGAGTGAACATCAACACACAGTAGCTGAGTCTGGAATTCAGACAGATCAGCTGACAGATAGTATCATGAAGGGAGTTGAAAGAAACTCTTCTTTAATAGCTCAACAAATAGAAGGCAGAATCCTTTTTCAAGAGAGAGCAATATGACATCAGATGAGAGTTGATCAATTATTAGACAAGAGGTGTTCAAGATGTGACAATCAAAACACTAATTATAAATGCTCCCCCTGTCTAGATGCAATAAATTTTCTTTTTAGGTTTTTCAACTGCACTACTCTTCATATGCAACATCAGTCAAACTCCCCCTGACAAAGTGCATGAAATATAATTAATGAACTGCTCATGATTTTAGAATATGCTCAAGAAGAATTCATGCTTTGTTCAATCAGAGAGAGAATTTATCAAATGCATCAATTTCATTTCAATTTTTTAGATTTTTCAAATTTTATGATATTCAGTACACTGCTCTATATGAAAACTAGACCCTTGGTACTTGGCGGAGAATCTGGTCTCAAGGACCATCTCACACATAGTAAGAACCTCCAGGCAGATTTCCCTGCCTTTTAGTAGCTTACCATTTATATACCAAAGTGGTCATGCAAAGAAATGCAGTGTAAAGCAGTCCAATATGCAGCAAGTTACTTCTTTTTGGAGTTTTTAGTATGATGATGGGCAATGCATTCACAACATATATGCATATGCAATTTCAGACAATCATCAATATGCAAATCATGTATGAGGAGAATTCAGAAAATCCCAGCATGACAATGCTAACCATGATAGAATATGCAAAACACAGATTTAACATGCTATGCTATCATCTAAATGACACAACTTCAGAAGACAGAATTTAAACTGAGTTTTCCGAACTAACCTTAATAGTCCACTTCTGGGGGTTTCACTTTTGAGTGCCTTGGATTATTAACCCCTTTATTCTTCAGCTTCCAAGGCACACCTGCAAAGATTAATCATTTTGATCCTACAGGAACCCAAGAAGTCTTGGGTCCTGAATTACCCCTATCAGGTGATCTAAACAGTTTCTTAGCAACATGGTCATCAAATTTCATTAGAAAATAATTGTCCATAGAGTGACCAAATTTACCACAATATCTGCATGATGTAACAGCTCTTGAATTCTTTTTGTGAACATTTGTATAATCATGGAATCTATGTGAGTTAGCATGAAGATTTCTGTTACTTGCATGAAATTTTGATTTACCATTACCTGCCCACCAGCATTCAGAAGCTCGGTGGCCAGGTTTTTCACATTCAGAACATACAAGTGTCTTTCCTTTAAAAACAGTTTTATTTCTACCCAAAAAAATTCTATTTGTAGGGAATCTGACAAATTTGGAATCAAAGTGATTTCCCTGAGCATACCAGCAGTCCTTGACTGCATGACCATATTTCCCACATTCAAAGCATCTAAGATGCTTGCTTCTTGATTCATTGTTACCTCAATGATTTCCTGACCAGCACTCATCTGCCTTATGCCCAGGCTTGTTGCAAGTGAAACAAATAATATGCTGGCCTGAAGTAGATTTATATCTATGTGGGCCATGAGCATGTGTGAAAAATCTAGAATTCACATTGTTGTCTTCTTTCATTTTAAAGCATGCTTTCATTAGATGACCACGCCTACCACAGTAATAAGAAGATGCATCAAATTTCTTAGTGGCATGGTTTCTATCAGATAGATTCTTAGAATGCATTCCTTCACCAGCATGCTCATCTTCAATTAACAGTCTGCAATCATCCATTACATGCCCTATCTTGCCACAATAATGGCAGGACACTTTAGTTTTCCCGGTGACATGATTACTAACAGACTGACTAGATGCATGAGAATGAGTACATGAAGAATGAGCATTTTGCATTGACCCATTACATTCAGCAGAGCTAACTGATTTCAAGAGGTACTCAGAAATATTGTTTACCTTCTTTGTATGACCCTTCTTTTTCAATTTTTGATTTTTCTTAACAATTATTGTTTGCTTTTCATTTTTCTGGGCTTTGAACTGAAATACAGATGTTGAAGGTAATTTTTGATTTTCATTGTGTTTTGGGGATTGCTTTGAAGTACCAGCTACATTTGAGCTTTGCACAAAGGTGGCATATAGCTGGCTTTTAGTGATTTCCTTAACATCAGAATTGCAATCTGTTCCCCCTTTTGAATTCTTATCCTCACTTTTCACAACAGTATTTATTTCTCTTTCAGTTTTTTCAAACTTGGATGCTGAGTTTTCCAGATCATGAATTTTATTTTCCAAGGATGCTATATGAAGCTCATAACTAGCTATCTCCTGTTCACTGCAATTGACACATTCACTTAAGTCTTTATTTGTAATTTTGTACTTCTCAATTTCTTGTTCTAGATTGATCACCCTTTGTGATTCTCCATCACAAGTGAATTGTCCCCTTTTTAATGTGAGAAGAGTTTCAGATAAGCCAGTGTTTAAACACTTTAGTTTTTCAATTTCAGCTTTCAGTTCAGTGTTTTCCTTCTCAAATTTTTGAGGTTGAGCTTCCTTAAAAATAGATTTCTCTTTTTCGATAGTCAGAAACCTCTGTGAGAAAATAGTATTTAAAACCATCAGTTTTTTGTTTTGTTCTCTCAATTCTTTGTTCTCTTCAGATAGCTTCATGACTCCTTCATTACATTTTCCATTTCCAGACATAAGCTCCAATTTTTCAATTAGTTCATCTTCTCTTTCTTCCACCTTAATTTTCTCAGCAAGCAGATTTCTGTGATCCTCTTTAAGGATGGCAATTTATTTCTTCATCCATTCATTCTCATTATAGAGATCTTCATTACGTTCTCTTAAAGCTGAGCACATTTTGTATTTTGATTCAACAGAAGAAGAGTGTGAAACCTTAATCCTTTCCAACTCTTCTAGATTCATCAATTGTTCATTAGTTTTCAGTTTCAGCTGACTTTCTAATTCGGAAATTTTATTGAAACATTCTTAGTTTTCCTTTTTTAATAGGCACATTTGTTTCATATTCAAGTGATTCTCAGACAAACATTTATCATATAATTCATTTATTTCCAAACATTTTTCACATGATGAATTAGAATCACTTTTATCAATTTTCTTTTTCATTTTCTTATGCTGTTTTCTTAAATGATCATAAGATTCCAGCAGTTCATTATATGCAACAATCCAATCATCCAGGGTGTAATTTTCGAAGATGTTTACCTGGTCGTCATCTTGTTCTTCATCATGATTGCTACTTGGTTCACTCCCTTGAGCCATCATGCATCGATCATTATCTCTATCGCAAGCAGTCTTCAACTTATCCAGGACTTCCTTGGCAGACCTACAGGATGAGACACATGAAATTAGTGCTCTGTCAATTGATGATTTTACCAAATTCAATGCTCTAGAGTTGATGGAGTCTTTCATTCTATCCTTCTTGGTCCATTTGGATTTATCCTTCGACAGTTTGTATGAACCGTGAGTCATTACCTTCCACAAGTCAGGATCGGTTGTCCTTACATACCGATGCAACTTTTCGAGCCATGGGCCAAGGTTACAACCTCTGAATATCGGTGGATGAGCCATCAAAATAGATAACAGACAGATTCAAAGCACAAAACACTCGACAAGAAAAACACCACAACTAGATAAGCAAAACACGGCACTAACTCAGTGATACTAAACAACGAGTAGAAGAAGCCCACTCTGAAATGCACCAAACAGAAATGCAGGATCCGCTACGGATTGTTAGATCCTATGCACATCAACCCGCTCTGATACCAAGTGTTGGGTTCGGTGCTATGATTCAGAGGGGGGGGGTGAATGAATACCCTTTAAAAACTTTCGCCCAATTAAGATTCTAGTGCTCAGAACTGCGGAATAAAAGCACTAAGACTAGTAAGAAAAACTAATTCAGTCATCTATTGAACCTGTAGGCAAATATGTAGAGTGCTCCTAAGCAACCATCTAATGTGCGCAGCAATTAGACAGATCAAACAAACACTCAATACCACTGTCAAACATATAGTGTGCGCAGCACTAAAATGAACACATGTAGAAGATCAACCTATCTCGTCCCTATGCATTCATCTAGCACCAAACACACAAAGAGATCAAACCACTGTGCACAAGGATTTTTAGGTGGTTCGGTCCAGCAGACCTACATCCACCCCACACTCAAACCGAGTGTGGATTCCGCTGACTCACAGCTTGAACAGCTGGGCAACACAGCTTGCCGTCCAGTGGAATCCACCACTGCAACGCTAGGGATTACAGCTTACCTGACCAGAGGCAACACCTCTGCAAACCGCTGGGCAATACAACTTAGCCGTCCAGTGGAGTCCACCACTGCATTCGCTGACTAACAGCTTGAAGAAAAGTATAAAATGAAAAATGAAATAAGAAAACACAGCAGCAGAAAGCTGTAAATGAAAAACACAGTATAGCTCTTAACAAAGCAGACTGGCCTAGATTTGATCCACGGTCCAGTAAACAGATCTTCAGACTTTAATTTTCTTCTCTCGATCTCACTATCTCTCTTTCTTTCTCTCTTTCTTTTGCTGCTCTCGCACTCTTCTTCTTTCTTCTTCTTCTTCTTTCTTCTTCTGCTCTCTGCCTCTCTTCTTCTTCTTCCTGAATCGTGCAGTCACTCTTTCTTTTATCAGCACTCGATCTCACTGTCTCTCTTTCTTTTTCTCCTCTCTATCTGGATCGTGGCTCTCAGCTGCTTCAATATTCTACTCTCTCTGTATATGCTTTGCCACAGCTTCGATCCCTCTCCTTCTGCTCACGATCAGTCATCTTCAGATGGAGGAAGGCTTCTATTTATGGTAGCAGCAACTAGGGCGTGTGCTCTCCACATTTCCCGCCCTAAGAATTCGGACCACGTGGCAGCATCCAGCAGGCTGTCAGTACACGTGTCATCATCTGGGCACTCCCCTTATCCTCGGATCACGTGCCTTCATTAGGCTTCACGAAGGGTGCCTGTCAGACAGAGAATCACATTATCAGTTTAAGTATATGCATTGCAGTGTATTGACTTCGCTGTATAGACTTGTGAAGGCGAATGCATTGTACAGACTTCATGAATGGGAATGCAATGTATAGACTTCAGACTGTATGGACTTGTGAACTCGAATGCGATGTACATACTCTGAAGAACATCAGCCAATGTATAGACTTAGGCAATGTAAGGACTTGCCAGTGTATGGACTTGATTAGCATTCAGCAATGTGCAGACTTTGACAAATACAACGTGCAGCAGTGTATAGATTTGAATCACTAGATGCATGATGTACAGGCTTCAACTCAATGTATAGACTTCACGACTGATGAATGCAATGCACTGAACAATGTATGGACTTAACGATGTGCAGACTTGCCAAGACAAATGAGCGATGTACATACTTGTGCAAGCAAAGTCTGTATAGACTTAGTCAGCAGACTAGCTCAATGTACATACTTGCTCATTATTCAGACTTCATGGACGATGTACAGACATGCAAAGAGAAAGGTTGTACAGACTTGATGAGCGATGCAAGGCAAAGGAATGTATATACTTCCAATGTATAGACTTGCCAACTGAGCGATGTACAGTCTTGAACAATGAAGCTCTATACAGACTTGATCAAGGTAATCGAGTGTATAGACTTTCAATGTATAGACTTGCCAAGGGGTCGATGTACAGACTTGAACAAGGCAAAGTATGTACAGACTTTGAGGTTCACAATGTATGGACTTTGGCAACACAACGGCTGTACAGACGTCCACTCAACTGTGATGTATAGACTTGCCAAGGGAAACGACGGTAAAGCTATCAGTGTATAGACTTTGAGTGCAACGTCGGTAAAGCTACCGATGTATAGACTTGCAAGTCGAACTGGTGGCTGTACAGACTTCACCTCGAGCTTCTACATTACAGTGTATAGGCTTAGAATCATATGAACATGGCGCTGTACAGACTTTGAGTGAGAGTCCAATGTGCAGACTTGCCACCGACCAATGTATAGACTTGATGGTTGTGAGACGATGGCCAAGACAATGCACAGACGGATGTATAGACTTAAGATGAGTGCATGAACAGTCGGATGTACAGACTTCACTTGAAATAGTCCAATGTACATACTTCCAATGCAATGCAATGTATGGACTTCAAATAAGACGCTGCATGAGACGCTGAAGTCTGTATAGACTTTGGCCAATGCATAAGATGCTTAGAAAGACGCTGGACGCTGTACAGACTTAGCCTAAGACAATGCATGAGACGGACGATGTATAGACTTGGGCTGAATGCATGAACAGGTCGTTGTACAGACTTGTAAAGCTTGAAGGCCAATGTAATGTATAGACTTACATGAGACGCTCAATGAGACGCTCAGTGTACACACTTCAAGTCCAGTGTATAGACATTGCCTTAGACTCTAAATGAGACGGACGCTGTGCAGACTTTAGCCAATGCAATGTATAGACTTTGGGCTCGCCATGCAGTGTATAGACTTAGAGCACAAACGCCACGATGCAATGTATAGACATGCTAGTTATATGAGCTGCACTGTATAGACTCTGCTATGCATGAAGACGAGTGTATAGACTTGCTGACCAATGCAGTAGAGTGTATAGACTTTAGGTAATGCATGCGATGCAACACAGTGAATAGACTGACTGTGGCTGTATAGACTTCAGAAATGCATCTGAGGGGGGTCGACCCATCTAAGAAGGGGGTCGACCCATCTAAGTGCACTGATGCAGTAAATGCACAGAAGAAGAAATACACCGATCTTAAAGCAAGCACAAAACACTTTATGCACTTAGTATGGAACACTGCATGATTTAGCACACTCATGCATTCTTCACAAATCAGACATGGCACACTCATGCAATCTCCACAGACTAAATCAGATATAACACACTCAAGCATTCTCCAGATAATATATTACAATCATATGCATTCATGTTGCTATCATTCAATGTGATTTTCTTAGCAAAGCAATATGGTGACTCATTCATGTTGCTATCATTAAAACACCACATAATCATCAAAGCACAAGGGGCACAACAGGACCTTCCATCCTTATTAATGATATTAAAATTATTTCTTGCTTCGACATTTAACCCAATGTCGATGAATACACTTGCCCTGATCGTCATCAACATCGGTGACATCAGTGATCGAAACCTTAACTCGGACCTTCCGTCCTTGTTAATGATATTAAAACCATTTCTTGCTTCGACATTAAACCCAGTGTCGATGAATACATCTACCCTGATCGTCATTAGCATTGGTGACATCAGTGATCGAAACCTTAACTCGAACCTTCTGTCCTTATTAATAAAACCTTTTTTTTGCTTCGACATTTAGCCCAATGTCGATGAACACACTAGCCCTGGTTGTCGTCATCATCGGCAAGATCAGTTGAATGAAACGTTAACTTGGACCTTTCATCCTCGTTAATGAAGAAAAAGACCCTTCTTTGCTTCGACATTCTACCCAATGTCGACGATACCCTGATTTTTGTCATCATTGACAAAATCAGTGAACAAGACTTTAACTTGGACCCTTCATCCTTGTTAATGAAAAATCTACCTCTTGGCCCCGGTATTCGTTCAGTCGGTGAATATAATAATGCTCTGGCATCGGCCTAAAAGAATATTTTCCACTCAATCTAGCCTAACCTTGATTTCTGGGGACATAGCATGGCAGTGGAGCGAACTCCTCGCCCCTTCCCTGAATGCGTGAGCGCTCTCCTGTCCTAGCAGCTAACAGACCCCAAGATTGGTGAAGCTAGTATTGTACCTCCACTCACATTAGGGAGGGAAGGAAAATAAATACACAGCTAAGGCTCAGCACAAGTATGTAAGGCAAGGCTGAAGAAAATATCATTGCATGGAAGGGGTGCATGAAGTTCCTACACTGTTACACACTAAAAAGGGGGGGGGGGCGAAGAAAACAAAAGAGGAAAATATACATCATTGGCCTGGATGGCAAAAGATATCATCGAGCGCCGGAAGTCCGATAGAGGGATGGACAGCTAAGTCCTGCAACCGGCGTTCCTCGGCTTCCAGCCTCCGCAGCTCCTCCTGAAAAGAGCCATCGCCGACAAAAGCGACGGCAGAGGCTACCCGCCGCCGCGACACCCTCATCGACCGTGAGGAAGAAGAAGGATGACGGGGGGGGGGGGAACCCACCGCTTCACCGATGAGCTCGCCGGAGTAGAAGAGGGTGAGGACGCCCACCGAGGACCACCGCGAGGGAACGCCTCACCGGAAACGAGGAGGGAGATGAAGAAGCCTCCGCTGCGGCGGTGAAGATGAGGGGAGAGTGCAAAGGAAGAAGAAGGGTTTAAAACCCTTAAAAGATTCGAAGGGTTTTAAAGAAGAGCTAAGGGGGGATGAATCGGTGGCCCCTCCACTGACTCAAACCCGAGCCCGCCGCCGTCTAGATGGCCAAAGCGCCACCGATTCGGCACGTTAAGAAGGCCACCGCCTCAAGCCAAATGCCCACCAATTCGACGGGCTGAAGCTCCACCGACTCGGCACACTAAGACCGCCACCGACTCAAGCTCAAACTCGCCACCGACTTGACGCACTGAAGGCATCACCGAGTCGCAGACTGATGAAGCCACCGACTCAGCATATTGAAGGCATTACCGGCTCGCATTCCCAAATCATGTCATCGACTTGAGACGAAGTGGGCTCCATGTGTTGAAGCCCGATAAAGCGAATACATTCGCGGACCCCGCTCCGCTCATCCTTCGCACGCGACGTCTGCGGCTGGGGGGCATTTGTTGACACATAAAATATGATTGGGCAGTAATCATGTGCCCGAAGGAGTCAATCAGAAGTCAAAGACGGATCCACTCGGACCGCTGAATCCTCAGGCCACCTTACAAGAAGTGCCGGGGACTCAATGTTTCGTCATCTCAGGTTTATACATCCACCACAGCTCGCTTAAGGCCTACTGATGGTCAGAGCCAATGAAACCGACATCGAGACGATCGTGCCGGATATACCTCTATACTCCGTCCGACCAAGATGAGAATGTAACAGGTGGCTCCCGCCTGATGAAGAAGCCTCCCTGAGATGAATAAATGCCCCTGGCCCCTTAGAATAGGGAGCCAAAGGCAATATCAGCGGAAAACCCAGGTCGCCCGATTAGGACACCCGAAATCCTGAAATGGTCCATAAGTGATCGATGGATGACTATGAAGGAGAAAGAACCCCCAATGCGGTGGCTCATTCAATGAAAATGCCTCGTGCAAGCATAGGGCGGCCCCGGAAGATCGATATTCTTCGTTAACAGCATTACATGCGAAAATTCTGAGATTTTCGTAAGATACACGCGGAACATCGGAATGATCCGAAAGTAGCCTCGAAGGCATACAACCCTGACAGAAATCATCCCAGCGGTTACCATTTCAATGAAGAAGGTCCATGTACTCTCCGAGAGAGGGTGGCAGCACAAACCGGTGTGCCGAAGGGCAAATCAGTGCAAATCCTGGGAAAACCGGTACGGGTTTGGCACATCTCGAAAATCTACGGAAGCCCCGAAGCAACACTTCAAAACATATTTTGGGACCACTGCACTAACTCCAAAGCTACTCTGGATGACGACCTCTCACCGGGTTAATTTCGGGGCAAAATGTCAAAATTACAAAAATACCCCTAGATGGCTGAGTCGATGGCGCTACTTCACCTGATTCGGCGGCGAGCTTGGTAGCTGATTCGGTGGTGCCTTAGAAGAATCGGTGGCACCTTAACAAGGAGTCGGTGGTGTTGTTAAAGCTGAGGCGATAGTGGCCTCTGACGCTGAGCCGGTGGCGCGTAATGCCGAGTTGGCCATCCCCCTTACGCGCAGAGTCGGCGACGCATCGGGCGTGCGTTGAGTCGGCAACAGCCCCGTCCCATCGGCGAACCGATGCCCTATTTTAGGCATTCGCCTATATAAAGGGCCCTTGGCCCTCAAGAAGAAGGGCGGTGTAAAAAGGAAGGCCGGATAGAGGAGAGCGTGAGCAATCGAAAGGAGCGAGGAGAAGAAGTCAGGGAGAAGAATCGAGGATAAGTTGGAAGAAGGTGGGTCTCGGGAGGGGCTCTACATTTCCTTCGGCTCTGTGTTCTTCTTTCCTCAATTTTCCCCTTCCCCTTAAGTAGTTCTTTTTCTTTTTTTCTCTTTCAAATTTCTCCAAGCGCTGTAATCCCCGTTCCCACTCTACTGTAACTAACGAAGGGGGTGAATAGAATAATGCTCCAATTCTTTGTTGTAGCTTGAGTATATCTCCTTTCTCCATAATTTGTTTTGTTGCTAACTGTGGTTGTTTCTACCGATTTCGCTTTGAGATTCCTAATCTTTCCCCGAGTGTGAGGAGGCCAGGCCCTATGGGCTAAATTAACTACGAATCTTGTGACCGCTCATCTTGGGGGTCTTTAGCTGTCTTTCCGTGTGACAATGGCTCGCAGCTACGCCCTTAGTGGGCAACAGTAAATCACCCCTCCCCAAGGGATGTTCTTTTACAGATGGCGTGGTTTTGTTTCCGATCACGGGTTTGCTTGAACGAATGGTGAACGAGAGACTGCTGAGTGCCCTTTCAATCGTCTCTATCAGTTGTAAGGGCGCTAGCGCACTCTGATAGTCGATGTAACAGTAGTCCGCTACTCCCTTCCGAAATCACCATCTGCCCCTCTCAGTGTTCGATGATTTATCCCTGATGGTATCGTCCCCCTTACGTCTTATCTCTGGTGACAATGAGCACGAGTTGCCTATGGTAACCATGATTGCTTGCAGAGTGGGGCTTGTCTCGTGGCAAAGCAGAGTGATATGCATTGTCCTTGCAATTGTTGCTAATCGATGAGCGGTTTTGCTTAATTTGTTTCTAATCGTCCACGCCTGGGGAGGGGAACATCCATCGTCCCTGTTTGTTTAAACCCTCACGGGTTAACCTCACTTCGGGTTCCAGGGGGTCTGTCGCCCTGTCACATGTTCCCCTGGAAGGCCTTTGCACTGAGTGAGCCAAGGAAATCACCATCGGTATGGCTACAATCAGAGACCCATTGCATCCCTGGATCATCACGAGTCTCTAGTAGGCTGGCCCTCGAGACTCTGTTCGTGATGACCCCAGGAACTGAGGTAGTCCACATGGGCTCCCCAGTGTTTATGGTTTGGCACAATCTACCGTGTGCCATACCACTTATCTAATTGAACATCTCCCTGTGGTGGGGAGATGCTGCCCAAATTTCCTCAGATGAGATTGCAGTTTTACGATGATTTTCTTAATCTCTGACAGGTCATGTGGCTACCTTATATGATCATGTTTGATACTCAGAGGGGCTTGCATATCAACGGTTGCCCTGTGCTCGAGTATGAACCTTGCACAGGCAAGGCTGGAAGAGAACTTAATGAACAAAAGGATTACTCAATCTGCTTATACGTTTTGGCAATCATGCCTCTAGAATTCCTTAAATCCACATCAAAAAATGCTTGAAGACTTAGTTGATGAGGAGCAGCTGAATTCCTCTCAATTTCTCCATTAACAAAGCCTCAATCGGCCGATTCGATAGTGTCGCCACCTACTTGTCCGCTGCTCGCTTGATTCGGTGGCGACGCCACCGAATCTTGCCTCTTACCATTTGATTCGGTGGCGATGCCACCGGATCGGCCCTCTCACCATTTGATTCGGTGGCGATGCCACCAAATCGGCCCTCTCACCATCTGGTTCGGTGGCATCCCCACCGAATCACCCGTAGCCCCACCGAATCACCGTCCTCTTCCCCCGCACTGACTTCGCATCGCTTTCCTCATCACCTGCACCGACCCAGCTATCACCCCTTGCTTTCACTTGCACCAACCCTTGTAACACCCGTCCCCGACTCGGCCCCTCTACGTGCCCCTTTTTGTTAAATACCTCTAAATAAATAGCCGAATGCATTATATGTATACATATACATATGTATATACGTGTAAATATATATGTCCATATAAACATGCCAATATCGCACATGCTTGGTGCATTTTGTACATAAATATTTCTAATCATCCATGTCACGAATATAATGCCTGCTTATGTGTTTAATCACACTTCGGTATATAAAATGGCATTTAACAAAAGGCCGGGTCCCGCCAGACTGGAAGTGTCGCTATGCGTGATGGTGATCTTCGGACCTAAGTTCCCCGTCTCGTACCGGAGTGCGAACGTAATAAATCTTAATTCCTCTTGCATGAATAAAAGAAAGTATAGAGGCCTGTGTAGCTTCATGTTTACGTCACGTCTTATACTCTGTTATCATTTGGCCCCGAGTGGCGCTTATCTTGGCAATTAATCAGGGGTTTTCCTCCTCAGAGGATGTAATTAATGCTGTAGCCTTTATGGTATAGCGGACTTCCGACCTCGACCTGAATCACACAATCGACTGACCAAGTCAGATCGAGCGCATCAATAAATTTGTCACTCCGGTGACTGGCACGCCTACGCATCATAAAATGTGTCACCAGCAGCCCAGCCACCAGCCTCAGCCACAGGCTATAATGCCTTTACAGACCAGCCGGCTGGCCCTGCTCCAGTCCCAGTCCTTGGCCGAAATGCCTTCCCCGGGCCATCCGGCCAACTTGGACCCGGTCCCACAGGCTAATAGGGACTACATTTCCGGCTAACAACATGATACTAGCTGATACTCTATCACTCGGTCTTTGAATGACACATCCCAGAACCATCCTGGTAGCCCTAAACTGTGTAGACCGTCATACCCCACGTGTCCATGTCGGCTCCATGTTGCACAGGCCGTTATCCTTCACGAGGATTAGCCCCAACACCCAATCATTCTCCCCTACTGCCCAGTGCTCAGCCGCCAGTTCCCCACACTCTGTCCCCAGGACCCATTACCCGCCATCCAGTTACATTATTCTCCATACTCAACCCCCTTTTACTCCTGCCCCCGAGAGCGGGTATATGCAATCCCCTGTCTCGTATACTAGTACTGTAACGCCCGAGGATTTTCTAAGAATTTTTCAGATTTAAAATATAATTTTATCAATTATTAAAGCATTTAATGGGATATTAATTGAATTATAATGAATTAGATTTAATTATTTAAGCCCTAGGTTGGATCCAAGAGGATTAGGCCCATATAAAAAACCCAATAGGCCCAAGAGATTGTTTTGGACTATTAGCCCATGTTCTAGAAGCTAGGAATGGGTGAAATCACGGAATTAAGGGATAACGACTCTTTAGGAAGATTAGTAAATGGAGAATAATGGGGATAATATCAAAAGTGTTCAAATTATTTCAAATTTGCAGCCTAAGTTTGAAAACGGTCTATCGCGAGACCGCTAAGGGGCATAAAACGGTCGTCCCAATGACCGCTACCCACTGCAGATTCCGTAAGTGAAAGAAAGTGTAAAAAGATTAGATTTTTGGCAATTAAAACTCTAGAGACCAACGAATGAGGACTTGTAAGGATGCTTAGGACTCCCAGGGATCGATCTAAAGTCTAATTGGGACTCTAGAATCGTTCTAATCCTCAAAACTCTAGTTAAACCTATAAATAGATCCCAGATTTGACCTGTGCGACCCTTACTTTTGGCTCGCGTAGAACTCAAGTAAGGAGGCAGAATTAGAGGTAAGTTTCTTCTAGAAATTTGTTCATTATAGTTAGAACTAACTACCCTCCAAATTTTTTTCTAGGAGATCAAGTCTGCAAGGAGTTAGAGTCTTCCAAAGGTGCTCATTCTACAACAAAAACTCAAGAATTACTACGTCCGACCCTAATTGATCAAGGAATTCGGAGCCCTAAACGAGGTAATTAGATAGAGGTTCTTTAGAACAATTTGTTCCTGTTAGTACCCTCTTCTTACCCTCAAAATTTCATATCCATAGGTCAAGGGAATCAAGAGATAGAGGGACGTGAAGTTGCCGATCTAGTACAAGAATGGACAGGATTAGGGCTGACTTCTAGTCCGAAATTGACTATCTAGAAGGATTAATTGAGGTAGGTTATCTCATGAATGGCTCAAACTTTATGTCAGGAGTAAAAGCCCTCTAGTTTCATTCGATTTCATGCATTGTACTTTGAGGATTTCATGTTTTACTTAGGACTATGCATCTAGTATATTCCTTATGCATGAACTAACCCTAATGAAGTAAAAATGAATTTTTCTTGTTAACCACATGAACCTATGCACATTGTTGGCCTATAATTGTTCTATCATGGTTATGGAAGCTAAAATATGTTGATTTCCAGGCATGATATGTCTTAGTTAGTATTTTGTTTGGTTATCATTTGGATTCTGTTTTATGCAGGAAGAGACGGTCTTCCTGCAGACCGCCAAGAACTCTAGCGATTGCCCGATAGACCGCTAGCCACCGTGAAACGATCACCTATTAGACCGTTTTCGATTTCTGATTTCTACAAATTTGTTAACCGAAACATATTGCAGATTAACCTTAATTAATATATGATAAGCCTAGTTCGTTAAGTTTTAATCCAGATTTAGGTACTGGTTTCATATACTTAGTTATTTTTACTGCTCATCATGATAGATTTCATGTTTTTATACACATTGGTATTATTTTAACTTATGTTAATTTATGACCAAAATAATATATTCTTGTAGTAAATACATGTTTTAAATGACAGATGATTCATGATTTAATTTGATCATTATTTTATCATGATTTTCTCTCTTCTAAGAGTCATTTTCTTAAGTACATGGCACATATTCCGGTATGTTGTCATTAGTTACACTTTTGCACATTAGGAACATAATCTTGGACATGATGACCTCTCCTTTAGATATTCCTTCCAACGGACTAAGAAATCTTATTTCAAGGCCTCCATAAGACTCCGCGAGCCTGGGATTCCCACTAGGACGCCGAGATGGTTGTACCATTAAAACCCAATTATCTAGAAGGCACTTATACCGATGGTTTTATATTCTGGACCTTAGCGACCATTGGGTTGACCGTCTGACTCTGCTAGCGGTTCTTCACGTGACCGCTAATGGATCCTTAACGGCCATGCATTAGACCGCTAAGACTCCAGATGTTCTATTTTCAAAATATCGAACTGTCTTATTTAACTATCTTGTACTAGACCGCCAGGATCAAGAAACGGTCCAGTAAACGACCGCTAACTTATCGAGTTTGATTAACCCGGGTTTGACTCAAGGGTTGATTTTCCTATGTTCCTAGATGGTCCAATTGATTATCTAGAACCTGTCACATTATTCCAAAGATACCTAAGTAATTTTGAGAGTAAAAGGAATGTACCGTTATGCTGCCGATTTATTTCCATGGCATAACCTAGTTATTAAATGTATTTATTGAAAACTTTTATTCTCAATAGAAGCATTCCTATTTTTGGTTACCTTATTATGGAACTATAGTTGAAATTGTACATTCTTGGCCATATTATTGTTATAAACGTGAACGTAGCTTGATTTATACTTGAAGATGCAGTTCGAGCACTGATTGTGTTCAAGGGCTCTATGCTAGTCCCCTCGACTGATTGTCGGAAACATACTGTAAACCATGGGGTATGATGCTACTGGCGTCGCATTGCGCTGCAAGTACTTTCTCTATAAATAAGTGAAATATCCATGGTGATCCACATAAATTCACGAAGTACTTGTTACTAAGTGAAGAGTACATTCTTGCTTATTACATGACGTTTTAGTGCATAGCCTTCATGGTTATGAAAAGCACATTCTTGTTACATTCTTGAAAAGGCCAAAATTTCATTCTTATTATATACTTGATCAAATCATATTCTCATATTTCAAGTTTGATTGTATCTTGTTATTTTGGCTTTATTCTCACTGTTTCATCGTATCTACATGGTTTATCTTATTTCTTTAGAGTTAAAACATTAATTACTTTAACATTGCCTACATGTTGATACGAAGATACCTACTGGGCAAGTGTGCTCATTATCCTACTTTCCAATCTTTTTCAAGAAATTCCAGTGGGTCGGATTCAGATTACTCAAGTGAAGGATCCGAGAGTGATTGAAGGATAAAGACTCGAGAGAAGCCTTAGTTATCAATGTGTAGTCGAGTTGGTGCGGACACCAGAGCGAGCGAGAAGCACGAATCGGTGAGCCGTCGGTACTGTACGCGGAGCACCACTCGAGCTACATCGGGTTCCATCTGGCTCAGAGACAGTCTGGAGTCTGCGCTCTGAGCCCTTATATTTATAGTATTTATGGGGATTTTATTTGCGTGTATTGTGTGTTTATTTGGTTTTATTCGGATTGTAATTCGAATTGTAAAAGGGGTTTATTTGTAATTTGGGACCACCCGGGTCCCGCGGGCCCCCCACCCTTCTCCCATTGATCCACCTCAGCTCTTGGGCCCATGTGGGGTCAGTCAACCCTCCAAGGTGGGCTTCTAGAAGGGTTGGACCAAGGGGGGGACAAAGGGTAGAAAAATTCAAAATGTGGAACCAAGAAGTCAAGGGGGCCCCTAGCTTATTATAGTTTAATAGGTTTGAAATCTTATTTTATTTATTCCAAACCACATGGGAGAAATAAATTGTGGACTCCTTTTACCCCCCACCAATCCTAGATCTAGGGATAGAACTAGTCTTTTTGTATTTTCTATAAGAACCTTGTATTTTCATTTTTGAGTAGAATTAATGCAAAGAAAATTAGAATTTCTTCCACAAGGTAAGGGCCGCCCCTCTCTCTCTCTCCTCTCTCCCCCTTCTGCAGTTGGGAAGGCTATGATTCAGAGGTGTGAAGCCTCATCTATCACGTGTGCAGATCGTCGTCGCCGCCACCGCCATCGTGCCGCCATCGCACCACCGCCATCGTCGCCGGAGTTCTGTCCACCCAGGACAGCCCCTTGATCTCGGATTTTCTGCTCTCATTCTCGAGATCTTTTGGAGCCCAAACTTTCAGGGTGAGTTCTAGAGGTTCAACCTACATCCTAGAAAAATTGGTGGAGGTTCTAGCTTTTATTTTCCATTATTCCATTTTCGTTCTCTACCTTCTTCCAGATCTACCTACAGTCCGTCTAGTTTTCCAGAAACCAAATAGAATGTTCATGAACCCACCTTCCCCTGATCTAAATGACTTGATATTTTTATTGGAGGTTATGTCTACCACCCCCATCACCTACGAATTTTCTTGGAATTTCTGAAGTCTTATACCTATTTTTAAAATTCACTGTCAGGTCTAAAACTCAGATCTGTCTCTGCTGTCCAGATCCGACCACCTGGTGCTAATAAATACTGTTCCCCATTCAAATCTCCACCAAATCCTTCACAAAAATTATCCCCGTTTTTCTCTCTCTCCCCTCTACAAGTTTTATAAAGAGCTAAACATCTAGATCGGAGGTCTACATCACAGTCAATGCCAACTCTCAGGAAACTTCACTTCGGCCCGGCCAGATCTGAAATAGAGATCAGTCCGATTCTAAAATCCCCCATCAGAAGTACAGCCCCAACGAATTTTTTGGAGTCACAGAGGGTCGAAGGATTTTGAGAGAGCATTCCAACGGCGCCAGTTTCGCACCGATCATACGTTGGTGCTGGTCGCAGCAGCTTATGTCGCCAGTGCGCGCAAGTTTGAAACTGAGTTTTAGATCCGTGGACAACAACTCCGACAAGTGAAGATCGGAGCCACCCGGCCTCCGACCGGTGTTCCAGCCCGGCAGCCATCCAGGGGAGCGCGTCACCAGGTGTCACCATCAAAGCAGGACCCACCCCATCATACTCGGAGGATTGAGCAGCACGTCGGCCCCATGAACCCGCAGATCGCGCCGTCCGGGCAGCACCAAAATGCGGGTTTCGGCACCGTCGGAGCGACATCAAGATGCGGCCCGTCAACCCAATTCCTGATACTCCCGGGCCCCACATGTGACCTGTTACCTCCCTGCGTGGGGTGGGTCGAAACATTTGTACTGCAGTAAACTTTATTAACCGGGAGTATGGATTTGGCCGAGGTTGTCTTCCCCATGCCGGGAGTGTGGAGGTACGGTCTTAACTTCTTGGCATTACGCTTGCTTAGCCAGTATATGGTCATATGGCGCTGCAAGTGCATAGGAATCTAGCTCGTGAGTTCATGTCACCACTGTGAGCTAGAGAGTGACGCGTCCCGTGGCTCGATCCGAGCACGGAAGTGAGTCGACCACCCTTGAGTCTGCCGATTTCTCAACCGCGGGGATCCATGTTTCCCCTCGCTTAAGACGACGAGTAAGCTTATGTTTCTGTTAGTGACGTATAGCCCATAGGAACTCTTAGTGTCGGGCCGAAGTGTCTCTCCTATTCGTATGTTGCTAGTCGCGTCTACATTTAGAGTCCGAAGTCCGCATCACTTAGAGTCGATCCTCGTGTTCGTCCTGCATCAGTTTGGTATCAGAGAGAGTCGAGTCTAGGGTAGTCACCATAGCATGGTCTAAGTCGAGTCTAGGATCATCATTGTTTTAAAATAAAAAAAAGTGTTTTGAGTCGCATTTCATCCCGATAACCCGGTATATTAAAAGGTGTTACCCGAATGTTAGGTTACACCTATCGGGAAGGCCGTACACTCGCGTAGAGGAGATCTTCTGGTCGACCCTCCGCCACATACCGGATATTGGCTAGGTCTAGGTGCATCATCTTTGCATTAGTCTGTGTTTGCATTAGTCTGTGTCACCTAGTCCTTGTGTCTTTGCATGCCCACCCATCGAGGCACCCAATACTCGCCACCACCACCTATGGCGGATTCCCGAGCCCGTAGTTCCGATGAGCCCCCGACGGTCGAGATGTTCCGAGCCCTCATGGATTGTCACGCCCCGACGCGGAATATCGGGACGTACAGTTAGAAACGAGCTGGCAAGAGAGAAAACTAAACTAAACATGTACAAGTGCTAAGAAATGGAAATAACTTATTGACCATTAAACAAAACATAACAGGTACATAATCCTCAAATCAACTCAATACAACTGGGATAACAACTCTAAACCACAATAACATAACTGAAGCACAACACACTCTAAACACAACTAACTGCTACACTCAAAACATCACTCCTGCCCTTCCCCATCGGTAAGCGCGTCACCTGAAAAGCCTGGAAAGGGGGGAAACAACAACTATGAGCTAACGCTCAGTAGGAAATAACAGATAGGTATAAGTGATTAGCAGTTTAATTACATTTTCAAAATATCATGCTACAAAGGATAATGCAATAAAAGAGTAATGATGATATAATGAAACAAAATTTAAAGATCTTACAAGGTCAAGAAATATAAAGGAACAGAATGGTAATACTGAAGAGGAATAACAAAGACAAGAATTTACTACAGGAGATAACGATAAAAAGTTGGCCATATCAAGATAATTCAAGTCATGTCAAGCACGTGTGTAGTTTCATTTCCACGTCCAAGTAACAGCAAGTAAGTAACAACAAGTAGAGTATAGAATAGTGAAGAGTGGAAAGTGAAAAGTAGTAGAGAGTAGTAGAGAGTAGTGGCCAGTCCTAGATTTAACCCATGTCATAGTACTGGTGCCAAATGCCAGACCTAGTCAATCACCTCCCCGAGGGTACACGTAGTGTTCGGGCGCTCCTCCCAGGACTAGACTGAGCCCTTAATTGTTTGCTAGGCATTGATTTCTTTGGATCAAAGATCCCACGAATCTAGACTTCCACAATTTATGGCCAGAATTCCAAGGTTTGAACCATGTAGCAATAACAATTTCAAGTAGGAAGGAGATTCATTTCAGAATTTCAAGGTAAGCACAATCATCAAGAAGATTGAAAACCAAGTCACAATAAGAGTTAATCATGCTGCGCTACTGTAGTACAGCAGCTATCCAACAAGCTAATCAACATATTAATCCTAATTATCAAGTTAATATGTCAAAGATTATCATTTGCATTAAGACAATTGCCAAAAGCTGATTCAAGATGATAAGGTAAAGGAACAAGCTTGTACAGGAAGGAAAAAGAATGCATTAATAGAGATTTAATTACACCATTAACCACTAATTATGTGGGTTTCTATTTAACCAATGTATGAGTCGAAATGAAGATGGTAAACGGCATGTTTTCACACTATGTTTGCAAGTAGGAACCAATGTAAATTGAAGTCATAAGGTTTCCAAAATGGTCACTGGTTCTTCAAAAGTATAGTTTTCAATTGGTCTAAGTTGAATGGGTCGATCCCCTAATGATCCGGATCGATCCACGGGTCGAAAAATGATGAAAACCGGGTTTCTGGTACATGGGTCGACCCCTGGGGTCGACCCCTGTAAAAATGGGGTCTGGCAGCTGAATGGGTCGACCCCTGGGGTCGACCCCAGCAAATTCTGTAGGATGGGTCGACCCCTGGGATCGACCCCTTCATTCCAGCGCATGGGTCGACCCCTGGGGTCGACCCCCTTGCAGGGAGTGGATGGGTCGACCCCATGGGTCGACCCTCGCGCCTAGGCCAAATGGGTCGACCCTTGGGGTCGACCCTCGGGCCTGCCTTGGCACCCAGAAAATGGGTCGACCCCTGGGGTCGACCCCTGCAAGAACAGCAACGTAAGTTGCCTCCGGAAAACCCACTAACTCATCCAAATGAGGTCCAATTGAGTTGAAATTAAAACCACATGCTATAGGAATCTTGCTAGACATATTAGGGTCATAAAACTATAATTTGGAAACACGAATTTCATCAGAATTCACCAGAATCACAACCTATTCTATGAAGAACACAAGGAGACCTAGTCCAGGACATACTTCCACTAAATTATCAAATTCTCTCGATATACAAAACCAAATTTGGGGATTTTGGTGTCAAAAGAAAGCTAACTCGATCATGAATCCAACCATGTATGATATGCTACATGAATATCAGGTTACATGACTCAAAATAAGCCCGCAATCACGCTCTGGCTTAAAGGAATACTATATGAATCATGTTCTAGACATGCTTCTACAAAAATTCAAAATTCACCAAGCATGCTCAATAAAAATTGGGGGTTTCTACGTTGAATAAAAGCTAACAACATGCTGATTACTTCATGTAAGTTAATTAGATTTTGGTTGTTAGATCCTACCTCAAATTGGAGAAAGAATTCGAAACCCTAGAATAAAGAACAAGCTTGACAGCAGCTCACAAAAAGCTCGATATCTCCACGGATGCCTAATGAAATTTGGGGCTTTCAGTCCCATTGGATAGCTCTCGTCGAGCTGATCAAAATACTATATTTACAAGTCTCATTTGGTTAAGGGTACCTACCTTAATCGACGGATTAAAGGGCTGGAGATGAAGAACGACGAACTACCAACACCCTCCACCAAAATGACGAATGCTCCCAGATCTGGACTCCTCGTCGGCTGACCCAGCTACCAAAAGAAACTAGAGTCGAAGAGCTACATTTCTATAGGTCATGGGGCTTCTGGAGCCTTCGGAGTTGGGAGTATTCGAGGCTGCAAGTTACGTGTTAAAAATGGCACCGAAATCCTTGACTTGACCAAAACTATGTCGGCAGCACGTTTTAGGGCTAGATTTACCTCAATTTGATTGAGGGTAAATGTTCCTTACCTCGTGGCCTTCCATTTGCCCTTGATTTTACATCATTTGGTTGAGTAATAAGGGCGAATTTCACGTTTTAAGTTTCGGTTAGGTATAGGTTAGGTAAATGTCAATTTCGGGATTAATCCTCTAATTAGACAAGGTTACGTAATTAATTTGGGTCAAGTCCAGAAGACAAAATTGCTATAAAAATGATCTTTTACCCAATTACTATTTTTACAGATTTTTCTAAGGTAGTCGAATTTTATAGGTTCTATTTTCTAATGAATTAAATATTAATATTTCAAAATTCCAACATTAATTCAGTTTAATTCAATTTTTAATTAATAAAAGCTCAATAAAACTTAATAAATAATCGGGGTATTACACCCTCCCCTACTTAAAGAATTTGGTCCTCCAAATTCACTGCACTATATACGGAAGGTAGGGAAAAGATAGATCACCTAGAATAGGTCGGGATACCGCTTCCGCATAGTATCTTCCGATTCCCAAGTAGCTTCTTCGGTCCCACGCCGACTCCACTGAATCTTGACCATCGATATTGAGCGATTCCGGAGTTGCTGTTGTTTCCGGTCTAGAATCTTGATAGGTCTTTCTTCATAAGTCAAATCTTCCTTTAACTCAAAATCCACATGTTGAATGATGTGAGTGGGATCGTACACATATTTCCGTAACATAGACACATGGAAAACATTGTGTACGCCAGATAACTGAGGCGGTAATGCCAGTCTGTAAGTAACTTCTCCCACTCTATCTAGGATCTCGAATGAACCAATATACCTCGGACTCAGCTTGCCATGAATGCCAAATCTTCGAATCCCTCTCGAAGGAGAGACTTTCAGAAACACATGCTCGCCAACTTGAAATTCTAATGCTCTTCTCCTTGTGTCGGCATAACTCTTCTGTCTTGACTGAGCCACTTGTAACTGGTCTCGGATAACACGGATGTTCTGTGATGATTCTGAAACAAGATCCGGTCCAAGCCATTGCTTCTCGCCCACCTCGTCCCAACACAACGGGGAACGACAGCTTCTTCCATACAAAGCTTCAAATGGAGCCATTTGTATGCTGGATTGGTAACTGTTGTTGTAGGCGAATTCAATCAATGCCAAGTGATTACTCTAACTGCCTCCGAAATCAATCATGCAAGCTCGCAGCATATCTTCCACTATCTGGTTGGTTCTTTCAGTCTGTCCATCTGTCTGTGGATGAAAAGCAGTACTGAAATTCAGACGAGTACCAAGAGACTCTTGCAGTCCCTCCCAGAAATGTGAAGTAAATCTCGGGTCTCTATCAGACACAATGCTGACAGGTATACCATGGAGCCTTACCACTTCCTTCAAATATAAAGCAGCCAATACATCAACTGTCCACTTGGACTTAATGGGTAAGAAATGAGCCGATTTTGTCAAGCGATCGACGATCACCCATATCGCATCAAATCCACCACGAGTCTTATAGAGACCCAGAATGAAATCCATGCCAATGCTTTCCCACTTCCATTGGGGTATGTCGAGTGATTTCAACTTTCCTGCTGGTCTGAAATGTTCAGCCTTAACTTGTTGACAAACTAGACATCTACTCACGAAATCTGCAATTTCCCTTTTCATATTTGGCCACCAAAAGGACCTTTTCAAATCCTTGAACATTTTAGTGCCTCCAGGATGAATAGTGTATTTGGATCTATGTGCTTCCTCCAGAATCTTGTTCTTTAACTCAGCTTCATCAGGTACACAAGTTCTACCCTGGAATAACAATCTTCCATCGTCAGCCACCATGAAGTCGGGTCTGCTGCTCAAACTTCCCTTGATCTCAACCAGCTCAGGATCATTATCTTGCGAGGATTTGATCTCCATCAATAATTCGGGCTTAAGTCGAATCTATGCAATTATAACCCGATCATTATCAACATTTAGATCCAGGCTAGCTAACTGTTCCAATAGCCTCCACTCTTGTAACATGAGACTTGATAATTTAGCCACAGGCTTCCGGCTTAATGCATCTGCCACCACATTGCCTTTACCGGGATGATATTCAATCGAGAAGTCGAAGTCCTTCAAGTACTCCAACCATCTTCTCTGCCTCATGTTAAGTTCTTTCTGAGAAAATAAATACTTCAGACTCTTATGATCTGAAAATACTGTGAATGTTTCTCCATACAAGTGATGCCTCCAAATTTTTAAGGCGAATACAACTGCTGCAAGTTCCAAGTCATGAACGGGGTAATTCTCTTCATGCTTCCTCAGCTGCCTAGAAGAATAAGCAATCACCTTGCCATGCTGCATGAGTACACAGCCTAAGCCAATACCAGAAGCATCGGTATAGACCACGAAACCACCGTCGCCAGAAGGTAAAGCCAATGCGGGTGCAGTAGTGAGGCAATCCTTCAATGTTTGAAAGCTCTGCTGACATTCCTCGGACCATTCAAACTTGATGTCTTTGCGGGTTAATCGAGTGAGAGGTACCGCAATCTTGGAGAAGTCTTGAATAAATCTCCGATAATAGCCTGCCAGGCCTAGGAAGCTTCTCACTTCGGTCACTGTAGTAGGATGATCCCAGTTCCTTACTGCCTCCACTTTCGAAGGATCAACTGAAATACCTTCTTTGGTGATGATATGTCCTAAGAAGGACACCTCTTGCAGCCAGAAATCACATTTACTGAATTTGGCATATAGTTGATGATCTTTCAATATCTGCAATGCCATCCTCAAATGTTCGGCATGCTCTTCTTCAGTCTTGGAATAAATTAGTATGTCGTCAATGAATACCACGACCCATTGATCAAGATAAGGCCGGAATGCATTATTCATTAACTGCATGAAAGTTGCTGGTGCATTCGTTAGACCAAAAGGCATAACGACAAACTCAAAATGACCATACCTGCTGCGGAAAGCCGTTTTATAAATATCATCTTCCTTAATCCTCAGCTGATGATATCCAGATCGAAGATCGATCTTAGAGAAATAATGTGCTCCCGCTATCTGGTCGAATAATTCGTCGATCCTCGGTAATGAATATTTATTCTTGATAGTTAGCTGGTTCAGTTGCCGATAATCGATGCATAATCTCATCGAACCATCCTTTTTCCTGACGAATAATACAGGAGCTCCCCAAGGTGAAGTACTCGGATGAATAAAGCCTTTCTCGAGCAATTCCATCAGCTGTTGCTTTAACTCCCTTAGCTCCGCAGGGGACATACGGTAAGGAGCTCTAGAAATAGGAGACGCGCCAGGAACAATATCAATGGAGAAGATAACTTCCCGCTCGGGCGGAAGTCCTGGTAGTTCCTCCGGAAAGACTTCAGAGAATTCTCGGACAATAGGAGTGTCCTTTATCTCAACTCGCTGTTCCAGTGTAGCATGGACAAAGGCTAGAAAAGCCTCGCAACCTCGCCTCATCAGCTTGTCGGCTCGAAGAGAAGAGATGAGCGATACGGGGTTATGGCGCTTGATCCCCGTAAAAGATAAACCAGAATGTCTAGTAAAAGTCACTGAGCTAGAACTGCAGTGAACACTGGCCTCATGCTTGGCCAACCAATCTGCTCCAAGGATTACATCATAATCCTTCATATCCATGCAAACTAAGTTGGCTGGAAAATTCCGTTCATCAATAATAACCTTACTAGAAGGATAGTAATATTGAATAGCCGCTCCAGAACCAATAGGAGTTGATATAACCAAAGGAGAATTCATCATAATAGGTTCGACAGATAACGACTTCGCAAATTTCCGTGAAATAAAGGAATGCGTTGCACCAGTATCAAAGAGAACAAATGCGGGCTTGTCGATTATAGTAAGGGTACCTTCGACGAGTCCGCCATCATCAGAAATCCCAGTTTCATCCGCATGTAAAGCTTGGAGCCTTCCTTGCGGCTTCTTGATAACTTGAGGTTTTGCCGGTGTAGCTTGTTCCGATAGAAGAGGGCAGTCAGGGATACGGTGTTCCCTACTCCCACATCGTAAACACGCACCTAGCTTGCGCCAGCATTCCTCCATCTTGTGACCTGGACGATCACAATACTTGCACTTGCCCTTGAATGGAACAATAGGGCCAGATTTCTTCTCTTCATTTCTTGGCATCTTGCCTTTCCACGTTCCCGATCCGATCCACGAACTAGACCCACTCATGGGCCTCTTTTTGCTAGTGCCAAATCCGGGTCTAGGAGTTGGTTGTTCCTTCTTCATGCCTTGCCCACGGATCCTCTCCGTCATTTCTAAGGTATCTTCTAGAACTTGTGCCTTTCTCACCATCTCAGAATAAGTAGAGATCTCCATCGGCGCTAGTTGATTGATGTAGTGAAGCTTCAACCCGTTGAGAAATCGCTTAGCTTTCATCTTTTCTGTGGAGATAAGGTGAATAGCATAGCGCGAAAGCCGAGAGAACTGTGCTTCATATTCGGCCACCGATAAGCTTCGCTGCTTTAGAGCCGCGAACTCCGCCGCCTTCTTCTCTTGTACACGATCGAAAAAATATTTGTCGTTGAAGAATTCCTCGAACTCTTCCCATGTGACTTGTTGATCGCCTAGAGTTGCCTTGATGGAATCCCACCAAGTACGCGCGTCCCGCTCCAATTGGAAGGTAGAAAGAAGGACACGCTCTTGGTCGGTGCACTGCATGACTTCAAAAATTCTACCCATTTCGTTGAGCCAATGCTCGGCCTCGTCGGGGTTAGTCGAACCAGCAAATCTTGGCGGGTTCATTCCTCGAAAGTTCCGGTATAAGTCACCGGTGCCATGACCCGCTGCTCCAGCTTGAGCTACCTGATGTAACGCCTGAGTCAGGCCTTGAACCGTGCGCTACAGGTTCCTCCATTCAGCACGTTCGGCTACCATCTACACGAGAAATAGATTACTTAGGTCCAATAAAATAGGTAATAACACGATTAAGGAATGAACTTAACCCAAGTTTCTACCCAATCTCACCAGGTCAGGTTCTAGACTTTAACAAGGTTAGAGGTCTAATGCACCTAAACACGACCAAAAACTCGGTACCTAGCGGAGCTAATCGGTCCGAAGACCACTCGCGCAAGTATGCGACCTTCCCGATAGGCGTAGCCTAACGTTCGGACAACACCTTTTGATATACCGATTATTGGGATGCAATACAAGAAAACCTAAACTTAGGGAACCTAGAAATATGAAACCTAGGGCTCTGAAACCTAGGGCTCTGATACCAACTAAACTGTCACGCCCCGACGCGGAATATCGAGACGTACAGTTAGAAACGAGCTGGCAAGAGAGAAAACTAAACTAAACATGTACAAGTGGTAAGAAATGGAAATAACTTATTGACCATTAAACAAAACATAACTGGTACATAATCCTCAAATCAACTCAATACAACTGGGATAACAACTCTAAACCACAATAACATAACTGAAGCACAACACACTCTAAACACAACTAACTGCTACACTCAAAACATCACTCCTGCCCTTCCCCATCGGTAAGCGCGTCACCTGAAAAGCCTGGAAAGGGGGGAAACAACAACTATGAGCTAATGCTCAGTAGGAAATAACAGATAGGTATAAGTGATTAGCAGTTTAATTATATTTTCAAAATATCATGCTACAAAGGATAATGCAATAAAAGAGTAATGATGATATAATGAAACAAAATTTAAAGATCTTGCAAGGTCAAGAAATATAAAGGAATAGAATGGTAATACTGAAGAGGAATAACAAAGATAAGAATTTACTACAGGAGATAACGACAAAAAGTTGGCCATATCAAGATAATTCAAGTCATGTCAAGCACGTGTGTAGTTTCATTTCCACGTCCAAGTAACAGCAAGTAAGTAACAACAAGTAGAGTATAGAATAGTGAAGAGTGGAAAGTGAAAAGTAGTAGAGAGTAGTAGAGAGTAGTGGCCAGTCCTAGATTTAACCCATGTCATAGTACTGGTGCCAAATGCCACACCTAGTCAATCACCTCCCCGGGGGTACACGTAGTATTCGGGAGCTCCTCCCAGGACTAGACCGTGCCCTTAATTGTTTGCCAGGCATTGATTTCTTTGGATCAAAGATCCCACGAATCTAGACTTCCACAATTTATGGCCAGAATTCCAAGGTTTGAACCATGTAGCAATAACAATTTCAAGTAGGAAGGAGATTCATTTCAGAATTTCAAGGTAAGCACAATCATCAAGAAGATTGAAAACCAAGTCACAATAAGAGTTAATCATGCTGCGCTACTGTAGTACAGCAGCTATCCAACAAGCTAATCAACATATTAATTCTAATTATCAAGTTAATATGTCAAAGATTATCATTTGCATTAAGACAATTGCCAAAAGCTGATTCAAGATGATAAGGTAAAGGAACAAGCTTGTACAGGAAGGAAAAAGAATGCATTAACAGAGATTTAATTACACCATTAACCACTAATTATGTGGGTTTCTATTTAACCAATGTATGAGTCGAAATGAAGATGGTAAACGGCATGTTTTCACACTATGTTTGCAAGTAGGAACTAATGTAAATTGAAATCATAAGGTTTCCAGAATGGTCACTGGTTCTTCAAAAGTATAGTTTTCAATTGGTCTAAGTTGAATGGGTCGATCCCCTAATGATCCGGATCGATCCACGAGTCGAAAAATGATGAAAATCGGGTTTCTGGTACATGGGTCGACCCCTGGGGTCGACCCCTGTAAAAATGGGGTCTGGCAGCTGAATGGGTCGACCCCAGCAAATTCTGTAGGATGGGTCGACCCCTGGGGTCGACCCCTTCATTCCAGCGCATGGGTCGACCCCTGGGGTCGACCCCCTTGCAGGGAGTGGATGGGTCGACCCCAGGGGTCGACCCTCGTGCCTGGGCCAAATGGGTCGACCCCAAGGGTCGACCCTCGGGCCTGCCAGGGCACCCAGAAAATGGGTCGACCCCTGGGGTCGACCCCTGCAAGAACAGCAACGTAAGTTGCCTCCGGAAAACCCATTAACTCATCCAAATGAGGTCCAATTGAGTTGAAATTAAAACCACATGCTATAGGAATCTTGCTAGACATATTAGGGTCACAAAACTACAATTTGGAAACACGAATTTCATCAGAATTCACCAGAATCACAACCTATTCTATGAAGAACACAAGGAGACCTAGTCCAGGACATACTTCCACTAAATTGTCAAATTCTCTCGATATACAAAACCAAATTTGGGGATTTTGGTGTCAAAAGAAAGCTAACTCGATCATGAATCCAACCATGTATGATATGCTACATGAATATCAGGTTACATGACTCAAAATAAGCCCACAATCAAGCTCTGGCTTAAAGGAATACTATATGAATCATGTTCTAGACATGCTTCTACAAAAATTCAAAATTCACCAAGCATGCTCAATAAAAATTGGGGGTTTCTATGTTGAATAAAAGCTAACAACATGCTGATTACTTCATGTAAGTTAATTAGGATTTGGTTGTTAGATCCTACCTCAAATCGGAGAAAGAATTTGAAACCCTAGAATAAAGAACAAGCTTGACAGCAGCTCACAAAAAGCTCGATATCTCCACGGATACCTAATGAAATTTGGGGCTTTCAGTCCCATTGGATAGCTCTCGTCGAGCTGATCAAAATACTATATTTACAAGTCTCATTTGGTTAAGGGTACCTACCTTAATCGACGGATTAAAGGGCTGGAGATGAAGAACGACGAACTACCAACACCCTCCACCAAAACGACGAATGCTCCCAGATCTGGACTCCTCGTCGGCTGACCCAGCTACCAAAAGAAGCTAGAGTCGAAGAGCTACATTTCTATAGGTCATGGGGCTTCTGGAGCCTTCGGAGTTGGGAGTATTCGACGCTGCAAGTTACATGTTAAAAACGGCGCCGAAATCCTTGACTTGACCAAAACTATGTCGGCAACACGTTTTAGGGCTAGGTTTACCTCAAATTGATTGAGGGTAAATGCTCCTTACCTCGTGGCCTTCCATTTGCCCTTGATTTCACATCATTTGGTTGAGTAATAAGGGCGAATTTCACGTTTTAAGTTTCGGTTAGGTAAAGGTTAGGTAAATGTCAATTTCGGGATTAATCCTCTAATTAAACAAGGTTACGTAATTAATTTGGGTCAAGTCCAGAAGATAAAATTACTATAAAAATGATCTTTTACCCAATTACTATTTTTACAGATTTTTCTAAGGTAGTCGAATTTTATAGGTTCTATTTTCTAATGAATTAAATATTAATATTTCGAAATTCCAACATTAATTCATTTTAATTCAATTTTTAATTAATAAAAGCTCAATAAAACTTAATAAATAATCGGGGTATTACATGGATCGCCTCGATACACGTATGGATGGTCTTAGTATGCATCTAGATGGTGTAGGGATGCGTCTAGAAGAGAGGATGAAAGCCCTAGAGGATCGGGCCAAAGCATCGGACCAGTCCATTCAGGGTCTTGTGGCGAGAATATCTGTCCTCGAGAGGGCCCCAGTGGCGGCGTAACCCGCGCCGATGAATGGCCAACAAGAGCCAGTTCAGCAACCTGTTGCTCCAGGGGCTCAAGGGGCAAATGATAGGAGGCAACAAGTGCCCGAGGTGGATGACTATGCATCTGACAATGAACTATGGTCGTCGAAACCAACGACGGAATCGTGATGATGACGACGACCGCGTTCTTAGGAGCGTGCGTGTAGACCCTCCCCTATTTGACGGGTCTCTGGACCCGAAGGTCTATTTCGATTGGGAGGCCAGTATGGATCGGTACTTCGAGTTGTTTGAGATGACGGACCACCGAAGAATTCGGTATGTGAAGATGAAGTTGCATGGGCAGGCCCAAACTTATTGGATAAATGTGGAGAGCCTATTAATGCAGCGACATCAACCCCCGATCGGTACTTGGGATGACATGAAAATCAAGTTGAGGTAGAAATACCTTCCTGCCACATATCGCCAGCGTCTCATAGACAAATAGCAAAGTCTCACCCAAGGGAGCCGATCTGTGACTGAGTACGCCGCCGAGTTTGATGAGTATTATTTACGGTGTGGAGCTACGGAAGAGAGCACTATGACCTTCTCGCGCTTCGAAGAGGTCTACGGCCGAACTACCAATATGAACTTTTCCGCCGCAATGTGACCACTTTGGAATAGGCGTATCAGGTTGCTCTCGAATTGGAGCAATTCGAGGCCGAGTTTGAGCCTACCCATCGGTTGGGCCCATTTCCCATTCGTAGTGTTGAGCCCCGTGGCTCTTCAGGCACGTATCTGAGGGCCCCCATGGCTCGACCTCAGGAGCCCACTCGTCCCGAGCCATTCGCTCCTAGGCCTCGCCCTCCACCTCCGAGGGATATCCCTCCTCGTCCCCAACCCACGGCACCCACGGACCGTCCACCGGCACCCGAACCCGTCTCTCGCCCTTTGTTGCCTACACCTCCTATCCGTCGGGAGGATAAGGGGAAAGGACCTTTGATCGGGGAGCCTAGTGGATCACGGCAGCGATGTTATCGCTGCAATGGGTTTGGCCATTTCACCAACCAGTGTCCCACTCGTCAGTCTCTTGTCATTGGGGATACACGGGCTGGGGACACCACCTCTTCAGATCTTGTGTTTGTCAGCTATGAAGCAGATCCGGAGCTAGCTGACGAGTTCTATGAGATTGAAGGTGATGGCCAGGATGCCCAGCATTCGGACAATACCCACTTGGGGGTCGTCAGATGTATTCTCACCCAGCCACAGGCCAGTGATGACTGGCTTCGGACCACCATCTTTCATACATATTGTAGGATGGGCGGGCAAGTGTGTAAGGTGATTATCGATATTTGGAGTTGTATCAATGCAATCTCCACGGGCGCTATCTCCCGTCTTGGTCTTACTCCTGTGGACCATCCTTGCCCCTATCGAGTATCATGGGTGGATTCCACCTCCATTCCGATTAGGCTGCGGTGTTTGGTCACACTACAGTTCCATGCCTACCGTGACGAGATCTAGTGTGATGTCCTCCCCATGGAGGTGGGCAGCATTATTCTTGGTAGGCCGTGGTTATTTGATCGGGATGTCACACTCCATGGCCGGTCGAACACCTGTACCTTCGATCATGATGGCCAACGGATTACCCTCCACCCCTCTCAGCCCAAGAAGCCTTCAGTTAGGGGTCCTATTGGTCCTAGTATTCCGGAGCCTTCCGTCCCGGGACCCAGTACCCCATCCCCGGCTAGGGCCATGACCGTTACATCGAGCACAGGCGAACCTTCTTCTAGGAGGTGGATGATGATTAGCTCCCGAGAAATGGAGCGGGAGGCTAGTAGGGGCAGCCCAGTGTTTGCTATTATGATCCGAGAGGTGGAGCCAAAGTCCGAGGGT
Organism: Amorphophallus konjac; assembly: GCA_022559845.1. Taxonomy (NCBI): domain Eukaryota; kingdom Viridiplantae; phylum Streptophyta; class Magnoliopsida; order Alismatales; family Araceae; genus Amorphophallus; species Amorphophallus konjac. The sequence goes on along the minus strand of CM040121.1, from coordinate 221,596,871 downwards.
GAACTCCAACCCAATGTCATTCCTATTCTGCAGGAGTTTGCTGATATTTTTCCCGAGGAGCTTCCCGAGGGACCCCCACCCATGCGGGATATTCAGCATGCTATCGACCTAATTCCGGGCTCCTCATTGCCCAATCTTCCTCATTATCGCATGAGTCCCACGGAACATCCCGAGCTAAAACGACAGGTCGATGAGTTGATGCAGAGAGGGTCTGTTCGGGACAGCATGAGTCCGTGTGCTGTTCCCGCATTACTCGCCCCAAAGAAGGATGGCACGTGGAGAATATGCATTGATAGTCGTGCCATCAACAAAATCACCGTGAAGTACAGGTTCCCTATTCCCCGCCTAGGTGATATGCTAGACATGATGGCCGGTGCCACTATCTTCTCGAAGATCGTTCTTAAGAGTGGCTACCACCAGGTGCGGATTAGGCCAGGTGATGAGTGGAAGACCACATTTAAGGCCAAATATGGTCTATATGAGTGGTTGGTTATGCCCTTTGGGTTGACCAATGCCCCTAGCACCTTCATGCGAATCATGACTCCAATCCTTCGACCATTCATTGGAGTCTTTGTGGTTGTGTATTTTGATGATATCCTTATATATAGTCGCACTAAAGGGGACCACTTGGACCTTCTACGGCAGGTCTGTCTGCTTTTGAGGCGAGAGCAGTTTTTTGCGAACCCACAGAAGTGTGCCTTCATGACACCTCAGCTTACCTTCTTGGGTTTTATTGTGTCTAGTACTGGGGTCTCCGCTGATTCGGAGAAGGTCCGGGCCATTGTTGAGTGGACGGAACCCCGTACGGTCCATGATGTTCGCAGCTTCCATGGCCTCGCGACGTTCTATCGTCGTTTCATCTGCAGATTTAGCTCCGTTACTACCCCGATCACGGACTGTATTCGGAAGGGCACGTTTGTATGGACGACGGCCGCTGCTGCTGCCTTTAAGGACATCAAGGAGCGCATGACCCAGACACCGATCCTTCGATTGCCAGATTTCTCGAAGGTGTTTGAGGTCTCTTGTGATGCTTCGGGTGTAGGGATTGGAGGAGTGTTGAGTCAGGAGGCCCACCCGGTCGCATACTTCTGTGAGAAGCTGAATGACGCAAAACTACGATACTCCACTTATGATAAAGAATTCTACGCAGTTATCCAGGCTCTTAGGCATTGGAGGCACTATCTTTTACATCAGGAGTTTGTCTTATACTCCGATCATGAGGCTTTGAGGTTCCTCCATTCCCAAAAGAAGCTTAATGCGCGTCACAGCAAATGGGTTGAGTATCTCCAGCAGTACACATTTGTCCTTAAACATAAGGCTGGAGTGGAGAACAAGGTGGCGGATGCCTTGAGTCGACGTGCATATCTGCTGACTACCATGAGTGCCGAGGTCATAGGGTTAGAGAAGATGAGAGAGGCCTATGTTGACTGTCCTGATTTCGGTCAGATTTATACCCCTCTCCAGGCCGGACCCTCGAGAGACCATGATGATAATGTGCTTTAGGAGGGATACCTCTTTCGAGGAGGCAGGCTTTATGATCCCCAAACTTCGGTTTGAGACTTCTTAGTCTGGGAGCTACATGCGGGGGGTCTAGCCGGCCACTTTGGTCGGAACAAGACTATCGAGGCTGTTGAGCATAGATTTTATTGGCCGAGCTTGAAGCGTGATGTTGCTCATATTGTGGCCCAGTGCCGTACATGTGCTACGGCCAAAATGAAGAAGCAAAGTTCGGGCCTGTATACGCCTCTTCCCGTGCCTGATGCTCCGTGGCATGATGTTAGCATAGATTTTGTTTTGGGATTGCCACGTACCTCTAGGAAGCATGACTCGGTCTATGTGGTGGTTGACTGGTTCTCGAAGATGGCCCTTTTCATTCCCTGCTCGAAGACTTCAGATGCTTCGAGAGTAGCCCGCCTTTTCTTTACTCATGTGGTGTGTAAATTTGGGTTGCCTCGTACCATAGTGTCTGACCGTGATGTTAGGTTCACCAGTTATTTTTGGAAGACACTGTGGCATATGTTGGGTACTCACCTCAAATTTTTCACTGCATATCATCCCCAGACAGATGGTCAGACCGAGGTGGTCAATAGGAGTCTGGGTGACCTTTTGAGGTGTCTTGTCAGGGACCGTGTCGGTGATTGGGATCTCATCTTACCATTGGTAGAATTTGCATATAATGATTCGGTTAACAGATCTACTGGTATGAGTCCATTTGTGATTGTCACAGGTTGTAGGCCTAGGAAGCCGGTGGATGTTGTTCCCATGCCCATTCATGCACGAGCGTCTGAGTCTGCCGAGTCTTTTGCTAGGCATGTTAGGAGTTTGCATGATGACATCCGTCGTCACATTAAGGCCAGCAATGCACGGTATAAGGAGTTAGCCGATGCCCATCGACATCACCGTGAGGTCCAAGAGGGTGAATATGTCATGATCAGGGTAAGACCTGAACGATTTACCTCTGGAACTGTAAAGAAATTGCAAGCTCGCTGAGCCGGTCCATTTAGAGTGTTTAAACACATTGGGTCCAATGCGTATGTTGTGGACCTACCTAAGGAATATGGTATAAGCTCAACTTTCAATGTGTCGGATCTAGTTGCATATAGGGACCCAATATTGATCCCTAGTGAGCCTTTCGAGCCATGTCCACCCATTGAGAGTGATCCCACACCTGAGTATCCACTACCAACCATATTTCCACGACTGCGAGAGCATATAGATCATATATTGGATGAGCAGGTGACAGTTACCAGGAGTGGATCCTACCCGCGCTACCTAGTGTGTTGGAGAGGGCGACCCGCCACCGAGGATACTTGGATCACCCGTGGAGAGTTACAGCGGATATATCCGGACCTACTGGAGCGCTACCAGAGTGATGCTGACCCTTACTCGATAGGGTCGAGTTTCTCCCACCCGGGGAGAATTGGTGCGGACACCAGAGCGAGCGAGAAGCACGAACCGGCGAGTCGTCGGTACCGTACGCGGAGCACCACTCGAGCTACATCGGCTTCCATCTGGTTCGGAGACAATCTGGAGTCTCCGCTCTGAGCCCTTATATTTATAGTATTTATGGGGATTTTATTTGCGTGTAATGTGTGTTTATTTGGTTTTATTCGGATTGTAATTTGGATTGTAAAAGGGGTTTATTTGTAATTTAGGACCACCCGGGTCCCGCGGGCCCCCCATCCTTTCTCCCATTGATCCACCTCATCTCTTGGGCCCATGTGGGGTCAGTCAACCCTCCAAGGTGGGCTTCTAGAAGGGTTGGACCAAGGGGGGGACAAAGGGTAGAAAAATTCAAAATGTGGAACCAAGAAGTCAAAGGGGCGCCCCTAGCTTATTATAGTTTAATAGGTTTGAAATCTTATTTTATTTGTTCCAAACAACGTGGGAGAAATAAATTGTGGACTCCCTCTTTTACCCCTCACCAATCCTAGATCTAGGGGTAGAACTAGTCTTTTTGTATTTTCTATAAGAACCTTGTATTTTCATTTTTGAGTAGAATTAATGCAAAGAAAATTGGAATTTCTTCCACAAGGCAAGGGCCGCCCCTCTCTCTCTCTCCTCTTTCCCCCTTCTGTAGCTGGGAAGGCTGTGATTCAGAGGTGTGAAGCCTCATCTATCAGGTGTGAAGATCGTCGCCCCTGCCGCCGCCATCGTGCCGCCATCGCACCACCGCCATCGTCGCCGGAGTTCTGTCCACCCAGGACAACCCCTTGTCTCTGATTTTCTTCTCTCGTCCTTGAGATCTTTTGGAGCCCAAACTTTCAGGGTGTGTTATAGATGTTCAACCCACGTCCCATAAAAATTGGTGGAGGTTCTAGCTTTTATTTTTTATTATTCCATTTTCGTTCTCCACCTTCTTCCAGATCTGCCTACAGTCTGTCCAGTTTTCCAGAAACCAAATAGAATGTTCATGAACACACCTTCCCCTGATCTAAATGACTTGATATTTTTATTGGAGGTTTTGTCCACCACCCCCATCACCCACGAATTTTCTTGGAATTTCTGGAGTCTTCTACCTATTTTTAAAAATCACTGTCAGGTCTAAAACTCAGATCTGTCTCTGCTGTCCAGATCCGACCACCTGGTGCTAATAAATATTGTTCCCCATTCAAATCTCCACCAAATCCTTCACAAAAATTATCCCCTTTTTTCTCTCTCTCCCCTCTACAAGTTTCATGAAGAGCTAAACATCTAGATCGGAGGTCTACATCACAGTCAATGCCAACTCTCAGGAAACTTCACTTCGGCCCGGCCAAATCTGAAACAGAGATCAGTCCGGTTCTAAAATCCCCCATCAGAAGTACACCCCCAACGAATTTTCTGGAGTCAGAGAGGGTGGAATGATTTTGAGAGAGCTTTTGAACGGTGCTAGTTTCGCACCGATCCTACATCGGTGCTGGTCGCAGCAGCTTCTGTCGCCGGAGTGCGCAGGTTTGAAACTGAGTTTCAGATCCGTGGACAGCAACTCCGACAAGTGAAGATCGGAGCCACCCCGCCTCCGACCGGTGTTCCAGCCCGGCCGTCGTCTAGGGGAGCGCGCCATCAGATGTCACCATCAAAGCGGGACCCACCCCGTCAGACCCGGAGGGCTGAGCAGCACGTGGGCCCTACGAACCCGCAGATTGCGCCGTCCGGGCAGCAAAAAACGCGGGTTTCGGCACCGTCAGAGCGACATCAAGATGCGGCCCATGAACCCAATTCCCGATACTCCCGGGCCACACATGTGACCTGTTACCTCCATACGTGGAGTGGGTTGAAACATTTGTACTGCAGTAAACTTTGTTAACCGGGAGTACGGATTTGGCCGGGGTTGTCTTCCCCACGCGGGAGCGTGGAGGTACGGTCTTAACTTCTTGGCATTACGCTTGCTTAGCCAGTATATGGTCATATGCCGCTGTGAGTGCGTAGGAATCTAGCTCGTGAGTTCATGTCACTGCTGTGAGCGAGAGAGTGACCCGTCCCGTGGCTCGATCCGAGCACGGAAGTGAGTTGACCACCCTTGACTCTATCGATTTCTCAATCGCGCGGATCCACGTTTCACCTCGTTTGGGATGACGAGTGAGCTTGCATTTCTGTTAGCGATGTATAGCCCATAGGAACTCTTAGTGTCGGGCCGAAGTGTCTCTCCTTCGTATGTTACTGGTCACGTCTACATTTAGAGTCCGAGGTCCGCATCACTTAGAGTCGGTCCCCGTGTCCGTCCTGCATCAGTTTGGTATCAGAGAGAGTCGAGTCTAGGGTAGTCACCATAGCATGGTCTAAGTCGAGTCTTGGATCATCATTGTTTTAAAATAAAAAAAAGTGTTTTAAGTCGCATTTCATCCCGATAACTCGGTATATTAAAAGGTGTCACCCGAACGTTAGGTTACGCCTATCGGGAAGGCTGCACACTCGCATAGAGGAGATCTTCGGGTCGACCCTCCGCCATGTACCAGATATTGGCTAGGTCTAGGTGCATCATCTTTGCATTAGTCTGTGTTTGCATTTGTCTGTGTCACATAGTCCGTGTGTCTTTGCATGCCCACCTGTCGAGGCACCCAATACTCGCCACCACCACCTATGGCAGATTCCCAAGCCCGTAGTTCCGATGAGCCCTCGACGGTCGAGATGTTCCGAGCCCTCATGGATCGTCTCGATACGCGTATGGATGGTCTTAGTACGCGTCTAGATGGCGTAGGGACACATCTAGAAGGGAGGATGAAAGCCCTAGAGGATCGGGCCGAAGCATCGGACCAGTCCATTCAGGGTCTTGTGGGGAGAATAGCTGTCCTCGAGAGGGCCCCAGTGGCGGCGCAACCCGCGCCGACGAATGGCCAACAAGAGCCGGTTCAACAACCTGTTGCTCGAGGGGCTCAAGAGGCAAATGATAGGAGGCAACAAGTGCCCGAGGTGGATGACTATGCATCTGACAATGAACTATTGTTGTCGAAACCAATGACGGAATCATGATGATGATGACGATCGCATTCTTAGGAGCGTGCGTGCAGACCCTCCCCTATTTGACGGGTCTCTGGACCCGAAGGTCTATTTAGATTGGGAGCCGGTATAGACCGGTACTTCGAGTGGTTTGAGATGACGGACCACCGAAGAATTCGGTAGGCGAAGATGAAGTTGCATGGGCAGGCCCAAACTTATTGGATAAATATGGAGAGCCTGTTAATGCAGCGACATCAACCCCCGATCGGTACTTGGGATGACATGAAAATCAAGTTGAGGCAGAAATACCTTTCTGCCACATACCGCCAGCGTCTCATAGACAAATGACAAAGTCTCACCCAAGGGAGCCGATCCATGACTGAGTACACCGTCAAGTTTGATGAGTATTATTTACGGTGGGGAGTTACGGAAGAGAGCACCATGACCATCTCACGCTTTCGAAGAGGTCTGCGGCCGAACTACCAATATTAACTTTTCTGCCGCAATGTGACCACTTTGGAACAGGCGTATCAGGTTGCTCTCTAATTGGAGGAATTCGAGGTCGAGTTTGATCCTACCCATCGGTTGGGCCCATTTCCCATTCGTAGTGTCGATCCCCGTGGCTCTTCAAGCACGTATCCGAGGGCCCCCATGGCTCGACCTCAGGAGCCCACTCGTCCCGAGCCATTCGCTCCTAGGCCTCGCCCTCCACCTCCGAGGGATATCCCTCCTCGTCCCCAACCCACGGCACCCACGGACCGTCCACCGGCACCCGAACCCGTCTCTCGCCCTTTGTTGCCTACACCTCCTATCCGTCGGGAGGATAAGGGGAAAGGACCTTTGATTGGGGAGCGTAGTTGATAACGGCAGCAGTGTTATCGCTGCAATGGGTTTGGCCATTTCGCCAACCAGTGTCCCACTCGTCAATCTATTGTTATTGGGGACACACAGGCCGGGGACACCACCTCTTCAGATCTTGTGTTAGTCAGCTATGAAGCAGATCTGGAGCTAGCTGACGAGTTCTATGAGATTGAAGGTGATGGCCAGGATGCCTAGCATTCGGATATGATACCCACTTGGGGGTCGTCAGATGTATTCTCACCCAGCCACAGGCCAGTGATGACTGGCTTCGGACCACCATCTTTCATATATACTGTAGGCTGGGCGGGCAAGTGTGTAAGGTGATTATCGATAGTGGGAGTTGTATCAATGCAATCTCCACGGGCGCTATCTTCCGTCTTGGTCTTACTCCCGTGGACCATCCTTGCCCCTATCGAGTATCATGGGTGGATTCCACCTCCATTCCAATTAGGCTGCGGTGTTTGGTCCCACTGCAGTTCCATGCCTACCGTGACGAGATCTGGTGTGATGTCCTCCTCATGAAGGTGGGCAGTATTATTCTTGGTAGGCCGTGGTTATTTGATCGGGATGTCACACTCCATGGCTGGTCGAACACCTGTACCTTCGACCATGATGGCCAGCGGATTACCCTCCACCCCTCTCAGCCCAAAAAGCCTTCAGTTAGGGGTCCTACTGGTCCTAGTACTCCGGAGCCTTCCGTCCCGAGACCTAGTACCCCAACCCCGGCTAGAGCCATGACTGTTACATCGTGCACAGGCGAACCTTCTTCTAGGAGGTTGATGATGATTAGCTCCCGAGAAATGGAGCGGGAGGCTAGTAGGGGTAGCCCTGTGTTTGCTATTACGGTCCGAGAGGTGGAGCCAAAGTCCGAGGGTGAACTCCCACCTGATGTCATTCCTATTCTGCAGGAGTTTGTTGATATTTTTCACGAGGAGCTTCCTGAGGGACTCCCACCCATGCGGGATATTCAGCATGCTATCGACCTAATTCCGGGATCCTCATTGCCCAATCTTCCTCATTATCGCATGAGTCCCACGGAACATGCCGAGCTAAAATGACATGTCGATGAGTTGATGCAGAGAGGGCCTGTTCGGGACATCATGAGTCCGTGTGCTATTCTCGCATTACTCGCCCCAAAGAAGGATGGCACGTGGAGAATGTGCATTGATAGTCGTGCCATCAACAAAATCACCGTGAAGTATAGGTTCCCTATTCCCCGCCTAGATGATATGCTAGACATGATGGCCGGTGCCACTATCTTCTCGAAGATCGATCTTAAGAGTGGCTACCACCAGGTGCGGATTAGGCCAGGTGATGAGTGGAAGACCCCATTTAAGACCAAGGATGGTCTATATGAGTGGTTGGTTATGTCCTTTGGGTTGACCAATGCCCCTAGCACCTTCATGCGACTCATGACTCAGGTCCTTCGACCATTCATTGGAGTCTTTGTGGTTGTGTATTTTGATGATATCCTTATATATAGTCACACTAAAGGGGACCACTTGGACCTTCTACGGCAGGTCTGTCTGCTTTTGAGGCGAGAGTAGTTGTTCGCGAACCCATAGAAGTGTGCCTTCATGACACCTCAGCTTACCTTCTTGGGTTTTATTATGTCTAGTACTGGGGTCTCCGCTGATCCGGAGAAGATTCGGGCCATTGTTGAGTGGCCGAAACCCCGTACGGTCCATGATGCTCGCAGCTTCCATGGCCTCGCGACGTTCTATCGTCGTTTCATCCGCAGATTTAGCTCCGTTACTGCCCCGATCACGGACTGTATTCGGAAGGGCACGTTTGTATGGACGAAGGCCGCTGCTGCTGCCTTCAAGGACATCAAGGAGCGCATGACCCAGACACCGATCCTTCGATTGCCAGATTTCTCGAAGGTGTTTGAGGTCTCTTGTGATGCGTCGGGTGTAGGGATTGGAGGAGTGTTTGTCAGGAGGCCCACCCGGTCTCATACTTCAGTGAGAAGCTGAATGACGCGAAACTGCGATACTCCACTTATGATAAAGAATTCTGCGTAGTTGTCCAGGCTCTTAGGCACTGGAGGCACTATCTTTTACATCAGGAGTTTATCTTGTACTCTGATCGTGAGGCTTTGAGGTTCCTCCATTCCCAAAAGAAGCTTAATGCGCGTCACAGCAGATGGGTTGAGTATCTCCATCAGTACACATTTGTGCTTAAACATAAGGCTGGAGTGGAGAACAAGGTGGCTGATGCCTTGAGTCGGCGTTCATGTCTGCTTACTACCATGAGTGCCGAGGTCATAGGGTTAGAGAAGATGAGAGAGGCCTATGTTGACTGTCCTGATTTCGGTCAGATTTATACCCCTCTCCAGGCCGGACTCTCGAGAGACCATGATGATTATGTGCTTTAGGAGGGATACCTCTTTCGAGGAGGCAGGCTTTGTGATCCCCGAACTTCAGTTCGAGACTTCTTAGTCTGGGAGCTACATGCGGGGGGTCTAGCCGGCCACTTTGGTCGGAACAAGACTATCGAGGCTGTTGAGCACTGATTTTATTGGCTGAGCTTGAAGCGTGATGTTGCTCATATTGTGGCCCAGTGCCGTACATGTGCTACGGCCAAAATGAAGAAGCAAAGCTCGGGCCTTTATACGCCTCTTCCCGTGCCTGATGCTCCGTGGCATGATGTTAGCATGGATTTTGTTTTGGGATTGCCACGTACCTCTAGGAAGCATGACTCGGTCTATGTAGTGGTTGACTGGTTCTCGAAGATGGCCCTTTTCATTCCCTGCTCAAAGACTTCGGATGCTTCGAGAGTAGCCCGCCTTTTCCTTACTCATGTGGTGTGTAAGTTCGGGTTGCCTCGTACCATAGTGTCTGACCGTGATGTTAGGTTCACCAGTTATTTTTGAAAGACACTGTGGCATATGTTGGGTACTCACCTCAAATTTTCCACTGCATATCATCCCCAGACAGATGGTCAGACAAAGGTGGTCAGTAGGAGTCTGGGTGACCTTTTGAGGTGTCTTGTCAAGGACCGTGTCGGTGATTGGGATCTCATCTTACCACTGGTAGAATTTACATATAATGATTCGGTTAACAGGTCTACCAGTATGAGTCCATTGGAGATTGTCACAGGTCGTAGGCCTTAGAAGCTGGTGGATCTTGTTCCCAAGCCCATTCATGCACGAGCGCCTGAGTCTGCCGAGTCTTTTGCTAGGCATGTTAAAAGTTTGGATGATGACATCCGTCGTCACATTGAGGCCAGCAATGCACGGTATAAGGAGTTAGCCGATGCCCATCGACACCACCGTGAGTTCCAAGAGGGTGAATATGTCATGATCAGGGTAAGACCTGAACGGTTTCCTTTTGGAACCGTAAAGAAATTACAAGATCGTGGAGTCGGTCCATTTAGAGTGTTGAAACGCGTTGGGTCCAATGCGTATGTTGTGGACCTGCTCGAGGAATATGGTATAAGCTCAACTTTCAATGTATCGGATCTAGTTGCATATAGGGACCCAGCAGTGATTCCTAGTGAGCCTTTCGAGCCATCTCCCCCCATTGAGAGTGATCCCACACCTAAGTATCCACTACCAGCCACATTTCCACGACAACGAGAGCATATAGATTATATATTGGATGAGCAGGTGACAGTTACCAGGAGTGGATCCTACCCGCGCTACCTAGTGAGTTGGATAGGGCGACCTGCCACCGAGGATACTTGGATCACCCGTGAAGAGTTGTAGCGGAGAGATCCGGACCTACTGGAGCGCTACCAGAGCGATGCTGACCCTTACTCGACAGGGTCGAGTTTCTCCCACCCGGGGAGAATTGGTGCGGCACCAGAGCGAGCGAGCAGCACAAACCGGCGAGCCGTCGTTACCCTACGCGGAGCACCACTCGAGCTACATCAGCTTGCATCTGGCTCGGAGACCGTCTGGAGTCTCCACTCTGAGCCCTTATATTTATAGTATTTATGGGGATTTTATTTGCGTCTAATGTGTGTTTATTTGGTTTTATTCGGATTGTAATTCGGATTGTAAAAGAGGTTTATTTGTAATTTGGGACCACCCGGGTCCCGCGGGCCCGCCATCCCTTCTCCCATTGATCCACCTCAGCTCTTGGGCCCATGTGGGGTCAGTCAACCCTCCAAGGTGGGCTTCTAGAAGGGTTGGACCAAGGGGGTGACAAAGGGTAGAAAAATTCAAAATGTGGAACCAAGAAGTCAAGGGGGCGCCCCTAGATTTTTATAGTTTAATAGGTTTGAAATCTTATTTTATTTGTTCCAAATCACATGGGAGAAATAAATTGTGGACTCCCTCTTTTACCCCCCACCAATCCTAGATCTAGGGGTAGAACTAGTCTTTTTGTATTTTCTATAAGAACCTTGTATTTTCATTTTTGAGTAGAATTAATGCAAAGAGAATTGGAATTTCTTCCACAAGGCAAGGGCCGCCCCTCTCTCTCTCTCTCCTCTCTCCCCCTTCTGCAGCTGGGAAGGCTGTGATTCAGAGGTGTGAAGCCTCATCTATCAGGTGTGAAGATCATCGCCGCCGCCGCCGCCGCCATCGTGCTGCCATCGCACCACCTCCATCTTCGTCGGAGTTCTATCCACCCAGGACAGCCCCTTGATCTCGGATTTTTTGCTCTCAACCTCGAGATCGTTTGGAGCCCAAACTTTCAGGGTGAGTTTTAGACGTTCAACCCACATCCCATAAAAATTGTTGGAGGTTCTAGCTTTTATTTTCCATTTTTCCATTTTCGTTCTCCACCTTCTTCCAGATTTGCCTGCAGTCTGTCCAGTTTTCCAGAAACCAAATAGAACGTTCATGAACCCACCTTTCCCTGATCTAAATGACTTGATATTTTTATTGGAGGTTATGTTCACCACCCCCATCAAACACAAATTTTCGTGGAATTTCTGAAGTCTTCTACCTATTTTTAAAAATCATTGTTAGGTCCGAAACTCAGATCTGTCTCTACTGTCCAGATCCGATCACCCGGTGCTAATAAATACTGTTCCCCATTCAAATCTCCACCAAATCCTTCACAAAAATTATCCCCGTTTTCCTCTCTCTCCCCTCTACAAGTTTCATGAAGAGCTAAACATCTAGATCGGAGGTTTACATCACGGTCAACGCCAACTCTCAGGAAACTTTACTTCGGCCCGGCCAGATCTAAAACAGAGATCAGTCCGGTTCTAAAATCCCCCATCAGAAGTACAGCGCCAACGAATTTTCTAGAGTCACAGAGGGTCGAAGCATTTTGAGAGAGATTTCCAACGGCGCCAGTTTCGCACCGATCCTACGTCGGTGCTGGTCGCAGCAGCTTCTATCGCCAGAGCGCGCAGGTTTGAAACTGAGTTTTAGATCCGTGGACAGCAACTCCGACAAGTGAAGATCGGAGCCACCTGGCCTCCGACCGGTGTTCCAGCCCGGCCGCCATCCAGGGGAGCTCATCCTCAGGTGTCACCATCAAAGCGGGACCCACCCCGTTAGACCCGGAGGACTGAGCAGCACGTGGGCCCCACAAACTCGTAGATCGCGTCCTCCGGGCAGCACCAAAACGCGGGTTTCTGCACCATCATAGCGACATCAAGATGCGGCCCGTCAACCCAATTTCAGATACTCCCGGGCCCCACATGTGACTGTTGACACCCATTTTTATCCCACAGTCGAGTCATTTCTCTTATTCATCATTTTTGATGTCCCGAATTATCCGTTATTTTGGAGCCTTCCTTGGATTGATTTCGAGCCCATTTTATTGTTCCATTCCCTTTGAGCATTGGAGATCATGATTTTATAGAGCACTGGAGCTTATTCTATCAACTTCCAACCTCCCAAGTCAACTTACAACCCATTTAGGCCAGCTTCCCTCAAACATTTAGCCCCCTTTCGCTGCACAGTCCTGAAAATGGTCCTTTTTCACCCCCTTCTAGTCCCCTATTCAAAATATGTCCTTCACAAAAGTTGTCCCATTTTTAAATATATACAATTCCTTCTTCTATGCCATTGGCCAGTTATGCACTGGTTTCAAGTTATTCGCATTTTTCTGACAGACTGCGCTGTTCACCAACATCTCGGTATTTTTCCTCTCGTATCTTGCCCTATTTTCTCTCTCTTCTGATCAATTTCTCATTTTACTGTCTTCATAAAAGTTGTTCATCTTTCCGTTTACTACAATTTCTTCTTCTATCACTTTCCCTAGTTCTGCACCGTTTGGGAGATATGGTCCAATTTCCAAAGTCGCATGAAATCTACCCAAACTGTCGTGTAAACGGCCGTTCATTATTGCAAACAGTCGGTCGACCGACCGTTTAGTCTTTAACGGTCGATCGACCGATCGTTAAGCCAATAAGAGTCTAGCCTATGCTGGACTCTCTCCATAAACCTGCGCGACGAGCCTATCTTGCGGCGGCCATAACTTTTGGAATATAACTCCGAATTGACTCCCGTTTATTGCTATCTCTTGCCCTTTGTATTATCTTGAATTCTATCCAAAGAAATCAAATTTTCATGAGCTATATCTCCTGGAATCTTGGCCGTAATATCAGATTTTATGCATTTTTGACCAACAAAAGTTCTGTCAGATTAGGCTCTGGGCCCTTCTTGCGGCGGGAATATCTTCTAGATCCTTCCACCAAAAAGAGTCCTATTTGCTCCTACATCTTATCTTGACTATTGTCTCGAGAATGATCTAGAGATCTTGAGATTTGGTGGACTCTATCTTCTGGAATCGTGGGAGAAAGTTGGGGGTTTCACCACTTTTGTATATAAACCTGCCCAGATTTTCTGTGCGACGGGGGCATGTTTTCAAGGCGACGGCGAAGCCATGCCGAATTGTCTTCATCCTCCTTTGACCCTATCCTGAAGAGGGAAGTATTATCTTTCCATTGGTTCTATATTTGCTCGATTTCATCATCGTTTGCCCACTCAACTTTGCCCCTACTTTTGGCAAATCATCACAGTTTGCTGATTTCTGCTACAAAGTCCACGACGGAGGCCTGTTCATCAAGTCGGGGCGGAGTCATGCTTCATCCGTTTTGTCATCCTTCGACTCCATCTTGAAGAGGAGAGTATTAACTTCATTTTCATTATATGTTTGCCTTATTTCTCATATCTTTTCTCCCTCTTCTAGCCCCAACTTTTGAGGTTTCACCACACTGTTCTGCACTTTGCTGAAACTCAGATTTCTTGCGACGGGGGCATATTTGCATCGCCGGTGCGAGGCCGTGGGGCACTCTTGATCCGTCCTTTCAACTCTAGGCTCTAGAGGGAAGTATAATCTTTGTGTTCCTTAGTTTTGGGCTCATTGCCTCATCATCTTCATGCATATTTTTGTTTATGAGTTTTGCACTTTCATTCTATTTTTACACAGTCATTTTTCTCCCATGTTCTGCACCCTTCTGTTTTCTTGAGTTTTCCACCTCATTTTTCACTGCTGTCTTCCTCATTCTAAACTCTCCTTTCTGCCCTAGTTTCACCACAACACTCCCAACTTTCCATAGCATCCTCTCTTTCCTCTTTTGGTGTTCTATTTTGTGAGATATTCATCATTCTTTGAGTCCATTTTGTGCACTGTTCTGCATTTTCTGCACAGTCTGTATTTTTTGCCAAATCTCCGGTGTCATAACTTTCTATCCCGACCTCCTTTTGGAGTGATTCTTATTCCTACTTCTTCACAACACTCAAGTCTTCTTTCATCTCAAATTTCTCCCCATTTGGACATCATTGGCCCTATTGTTTGCATCAGTCTTTGCACCCACTTTACACTGTTTGCATAATTTTTCTTGTGACATGCACTTTTGCACCCTGTTTATCTTTGTTAATCATGGCATATTAAATCAATTTCTTCATGTTAATCTCATCATAATATACACACCTATTGTTTGCACCCTTCCATAGGGGTTAAAAATCCTCCCTCGGTAAGTTTGCCCTCAATCTTTCATCCTACTTTATACACTTGGGCAGATTCCTACACTTAGCATTTTTAATCGGTTTTACCTTTTGTCTTATTTTTGTTTCACAAGAAAGCATGGAAAGTGAGGCCCTTACCTTCTATCCGGCTGGAAGGGGAGGAGAGGTAATCCACAAATCCCCGCATCTTGATATTGAGTGCGATCATCCTCTTTTTCCAAGGTACACAACGTACATTGTATTTCATATCCTTTGGCATTGTTATTCCTTGGTGGTGATCACGGTATTCTTCTACATCCTTTGTCACCTTTTTATTGATTATATGATTATGCTAACATGTTCACATAGTCACATATTCATGCTATTCACTTGATTGGTGAACTTATGCCTTCATGCTTACTCATGTGATTTGTGGGGTCGACACATATATACACATACACATTTTCCACATCTACAGTGACCTGTTACCTCCCTGCAAGGAGTGGGTCGAAACATTTGTACTGCAGTAAACTATGTTAACCAGGAGTACGGATTTGGTCGGGGTTGTCTTCCCCACGCCGGGAGCGTGGAGGTACGGTCTTAACTTCTTGGCATTACGCTTGCTTAGCCAGTATATGGTCATATGCCACTGTGAGTGCGTAGGAATCTAGCTCATGAGTTCATATCACCACTGTGAGCGAGAGAGTGACCCGTCCCGTGGCTTAATCCGAGCTCGGAAGTGAGTCGACCACCCTTGACTCTGCCGATTTCTCAACCGCGCGGATCCACGTTTCCCCTCGCTTGGGACGACGAGTGAGCTTGCGTTTCTGTTAGTGACGTATAGCCCATGGGAACTCTTAGTGTCGGGCCGAAGTGTCTCTCCTATTCGTATGTTGCTGGTCGTGTCTACATTTAGAGTCCGAGGTCCGCATCACTTAGAGTCGGTCCCCACGTCCGTCCCGCATCACGAGTCATGATGTAATTTTAATTTTTCTTGAGTCTAGAAATGAGAATCAAGGTTCTTATGTAATTTGGGATTATTTTATGAAGGAATAAAATTAAAGGATTTTAGTGAATTATATTGTACAATTACTCTTATGTGATTATCTTGCGCTCTTATTATATTACTTGCTTGAGGCTTACCATGCCGGCTGTTTACGTTCCCGATTGTTTCCGCTGCATAAATCTCGGGGCGTGACAGTTAAAGTGGTATCAGAGCATAGGACTAGAAGTCCTAGGCAAAAGTCATGTCATAGGTTAAGTCCAAGGTTTAAGGACCCATACCTATGAAACTAGGAAAGAAATTCCCAACCTATGAGAGGAATTGGGTAGAACCGGGGTTGAGATAGTAATTAGAATTATTTCTAAGGCTTAACCTCACTCATTCCAATAGAATTAACAAATTGCATTACTCTTATCAGATATCTCACTCTCATAATGGCTCATCGCATAGACTAGAACGGTATGCAAGAGACCGTTGCGGGTCTTACTCAAGCGTTACAAACTATGGCTCAAGCCGACGCAGGGGCAAGAGCGGGAGACTTACACGTAACTTTAGGAGCTTAAATCCTCCTCGATTTTTGGGTTCCTCTAATCCAGACGTAGCTGAGAATTGGATCGATGAGATGAACCACATCTTTGAAGTTATGCAATGTGCTGATCAGGAAAAGGTCCGTTTGGCAACGTTTCAATTAAATAAAGATGCTCGTACATGGTGGAAGTCAGTTCTGGCACCGCCAACAGATGCACCACATACTTGGGAGGGTTTCCTTACACTCTTCCGAGCTAGGTACTTCTCCGAACATGTTAAGGAGAGGAAGGCTATGGAGTTCGCTTCTTTGCGCCAGGGCATGATGTCAGTTGCAGAGTATGAACTCCAATTTTCTAGGCTGGCGCCATATTCTCCTCACCTAGTTAGCACCGACTTATTAAAAGCTAACCGGTTGATAGACGGTTTGAGGCCCGGATTTATCTAGCAACTTGGGACTCAGAATATCCGTACTTATGTGGAAATGGTCCAGCGGGCGCATCTATGTGAAAGGACCTTAGAGAAGGTCAAAAAATTGAAAGGTAAGGGAGAAGAGCCGAGCCGAAGGTCTGATCGGCATGATAAGAAGAAGTTTAGTATCACGGAACCATACAAATCCCGTGATAGCAAGAAGAGATCCCAGAATGGGAGTGGTAGTTGCCACAAGAATAAGAAGGTCAAGGAAGAAGACAACCAAGTCGCCATGGCTTGCACATTTTGCGAGAAGTTCGGTCATTCGGCTGAAGAATGCTGGAAGCGTCTCAGCGTTTATCTATGATGTGGCAGTCGGGAGCACCGTATGACGGATTGCCCCATTATGAAGGAACAATCTTCCGGTGGTAGAAGTAAGTGACATGCTTGTCTCAATGCTATTATGGAAGTGGAAGAAGCGCCCAAGAATGATGGGCTAATGGAAGGTACTATCCAAATCTATTCCCATCTTGCATTCGTACTATTCGATACTGGTGCTTCTCATTCCTTTATATCTTCTACTTTCGCAAAAACTTTACCTATTTCATCAGTTCCTCTACCTCCAGACCTTGCTATTACTACACCTTTAGGTCCCGGAACCAAACTTACAAACTATTATCCCGATAGTGAGGTAGTGGTAGAAGGTCACAACCTACCAGCAAACCTCGTATGTCTTGACATGGAGGGCTACGATACTATATTAGGTGTAGATTGGCTTGTAGACCACGACGCCTATATAAATTATCGCAACCAAATTATCTCTTTTCAGGAACCTGGTCTTCCAAGGTTTTCCTTGGTATCAAATATAGGAAACATCCTACCATAATTTCATCTCTTCATGCTTGCAAACTTATTTCGCAAGGATGTGTAACTTTTCTTTCTTCCGTAATCCTCACCAAACCCAAGGAGATTGTCTTAGAAGACACTTCCATCGTGAATGAGTTTCCCGATGTATTTCCATCAGATTTACCCAGTTTACCGCCCGAAAGGGAAGTAAACTTTTTCATTGAACTCATTCTCGGAGCAACACCTGTTTCAATAGCCCGCTATAGGATGTCCCCCACAGAACTCAAAGAATTGAAGAAACAACTTCATGAGTTATTAGATAAGGGTTTCATTGAACCTAGCACATCCCCTTGGGGTGCACCAGTTCTATTCGTCAAGAAGAAGGATTGATCCCTCAGGCTGTGCATCGACTACCGGTTACTGAATCAACTCATAATTAATAATAAATATCCGTTGCCGCGTATCGATGAGCTCTTTGATCAGATTTCAGGAGCAAAATATTTTTTCAAGATAGACCTCAGGTCCGGTTACCATCACTCAAGATCAAGGATGAAGACATCCATAAAACTACTTTTCAAAGCAGATATGGCCACTATGAATTCGTGGTAATGCCGTTTGGGTTGACCAATGTCCCGGCAACATTTATGCAACTCATGAATAATGTCTTCAGGCCTTATCTCGACCAGTTTATAGTCGTCTTCATTGACGATATTCTTATTTACTCCAAAACAAAAGAGGATCATGAAGAGCACTTGAGAATAGCCTTACAAATGCTAAGAGAGCACAAACTCTATGTGAAGCTTAGTAAGTGCGAGTTCTGACTAAAGGAGGTCTCTTTCCTTAGCCATATTATTTCAAAGGAAGGTATCGCTGTAGATCCTTCTAAAGTTGAGGCTGTTAAGAATTAGAGCCGGCCGACAACTGTGTCTGAAGTCAGAAGTTTTCTAGGTCTGACTGGTTATTACAGGAGATTTATTAAAGATTTTTCAAAGATCGCTGTTACTTTGACTAGACTTACAAGAAAGGAGAATCCTTTTATATGGTCGAAGGATTGCGAAGAGAGTTTTCAAACTCTTAAAGAACACCTTACCACTGCACCTATATTAAGATTACCCACTGAAGGTGGTGGATTTGAAGTCTATACGGATGCGTATGGCATTGGGTTAGGGTGTGTCCTTATGCAAAATGGTAAGGTGATTTGCTATTCATCAAGGCAGTTAAAGCGTCACGAAGAAAATTACCCTATGCATGATCTGGATTTAGCTGTGGTCATATTTGCATTGAAGATTTGGGGACATTACCTTTATGGAGAGAAATTCACTATATTTTTGGACCACAAAAGTCTGAAATATCTCTTTACCCAGAAGGAGTTGAACATGCGACAATGCAGATGGTTGGAGTATCTCAAAGACTTCAACTTTACTATTCAATATCATCCAGGGAAAGCAAATGCTGTAGTTGATGCTCTTAGCAGAAAACCAATGGCAACTCTAGCAAGCCTCCGAAAAGGTATAACTTGTCTTATTAAAGATTTTTCTCATTTAAATCTTGATATTGACAGAGAAGGGGAAGGAGGTATGATTGCCAATATAAGGTCTCAACCTACATTGATCGAGGACCTAGTCCAATTGCAAGAAAATGACCCTATGTTGATGGAGATTAAGGGTAATATCGATCAGAGATTGGAATTTTCTATCTCAGATGATTGAAGACTGTTATTTAAGGATCGAATTTGTGTGCTGAATCAGGATGACACTAAGAAATTAATCATGGAAGAAGCTCACAAATCAAGATATGCTATTCACCCTGGTGCTACCAAGATGTATCAAGATTTGAAAAGAAACTTTTGGTGGCCCAACATGAAAAGAGAAGTAGTAGATTTTGTGTCCCGGTGCCTCACTTGTCAACAAGTAAAAGTAGAACATTTAAAACCCGCTAGTAAATTACACCCCTTGAATATTCCCGAGTTAAAATGGGAAAGTATAGGGATAGATTTCATCATGGGTTTACCAAAGATAAGAGGTGGACATGATGGTATATGGATGATCATAGACCGATTGACTAAATCCGCATATTTTCTACCAATCAAAAGTCGATGGTGTGTGGATGTACTAGCAGCATTATACATGAGAGAGATTGTTAAATTACACGGTGTCCCAGTCACCATCATATCTGACCGAGATCCTCGATTCACATCACAATTCTGGAAAGGTCTACAACATTCATTAAGGACCCCACTAAATTTTAGCACTACATTCCATCCACAAACCGATGGTCAAACTGAAAGGAAAAATCAAGTGGTAGAATATATGCTCAGGGCATGTGCTATTGACTTTGGAGGAAGTTGGCACGATCATTTACCTCTAGTGGAATTTTCATATAACAATAGCTATCAAGCTAGTATACAAATGGCACCATTCGAGGCTCTATATGGAAGAAGCTGTCATTCACCTATTTACTGGAATGAAGTAAGAGAAAGGTAATTTCTCGATCTCAACATCATTAGGGGTACTATCGAGAAGATAAAGCTTATTCGGGAGAGACTCCAGATGGCACAAGATAGGCAAAAATCATATGCTGACAATCGAAGGCGCGACTTGGAGTATCAAGTAGGAGATCATGTATTTCTTAAGGTTTCTCCAGGTCGGGATATTCGAAGGTTTGGTATCAAAGGCATGCTTACTCCAAGATTCATTGGCCCTTTTGAAATTCTTGAAAGGGTTGGCAAGGTGGCATACCGAATAGCTTTACCCCCTCAACTATCTGAAGTTCATGATGTATTTCACGTCTCAATACTCAAGAAGTTTGTACCTGATCCATTCCATGTCATTACTTACGACAATCTGGAGATTAAGAAGGACTTGACATATGAGCAAAAGTCAATAAGGATCGTTGAATGGGAGGTTCGTCAACTTCGGAATAAAACTATTCCTATGGTCAAGGTCCAATGGACCAAGTTGTGTCCACATGAAGCAACATGGGAAACCGAAGAAGCCATGCGAAAATGAATTGCAGAATTATTTTAATGTAAGTACACTCTCCATAAATCCATGTATTGAATTTGGGGACAAATTCTTTTTAAGTGGGGGAGGGTGTAATGCCCGAGAATTTTTTTAAGAATTTTTCATATTTAAAATATAATTATATCAATTATTAAAGCATTTAATGGGCTATTAATTGAATTATAATGAATTAGATTTAATTATTTAAGCCCTACATTGGATCCAAGAGGATTAGGCCCATATAATAAACCCAATAGGCCCAAGAGATTATTTTGGACTATTAGCCCATGTTCTAGAAGCTAGGAATGGGTGAAATCACGGAATTAAGGGATAATGACTCTTTAGAAAGATAAGTAAATGGATAATAATGGGAATAATATTAAAGAGTTTGAATTATTTCAAATTCGACGCCTAAGGTTGAAAACGGTCTATCGCGAGACCGCTAAGGGGCATAAAACGGTCGTCCCAATGACCACTACCCACTCCAGATTCCGTGAGTGAAAGAAAGTGTAAAGAGATTAGATTTTTGGGAATTAAAACTCTAGAGACCAACGAATGAGGGCTTGCAAGGATGCTTAGGACTCTCAGGGATTGATCTAAAGTCTAATTGGGACTTTAGAATCGTTCTAATCCTCAAAACTCTAGCTAAACCTATAAATAGATCCCATATTTGACCTGCGCGACCCTTACTTTTGGCTCGCGTGGAACTTAGGCAAGGAGACAGAATTAGAAGTAAGTTTCTTCTAGAAATTTGTTCATTATAGTTATAACTAACTACCCTCCAAATTTTGTTCTAGGAGATCAAGTCTGCAAGGAGTTAGAGTCTTCCAAAGGTGCTAATTCTACAACAAAAACTCAGGAATTAGTGCTTCCGACCCTGATTGATCAAGGAATTCAGAGCCCTAAATGAGGTAATTAGATAGAGGTTCTTTAGAACAATTTGTTCCTGTTTGTACCCTCTTCTTACCCTCAAAATTTCACGTCTATAGGTCAAGGGAATCAGGAGATAGAGGGACATGAAGTTGCTAATCTAGTACAAGAACGGACAGAATTAGGGCTGACTTCCAGTCGAAAATTGACTATCTAGAAGGATTAATTGATGTAGGTTATCTCATGAATGGCTCAAACTTTATGTCAAGAGTAAAAGCTCTCTAGTTTCATTCGATTTCATGCATTGTACTTTGAGGATTTCATGTTTTACTTAGGACTATGCATCTAGTATATTCCTCATGCATGAACTAGCCCTAATGAAGTAAAAAGGAATTTTTCTTGTTAACCACATGAACCTATGCATATTGTTGGCCTATAATTGTTCTATCATGGTTATGGAAGCTAAAATTGTTGTGTAGTGGACAACGGATCTAGAGGGGAGGGGTGAATAGATCAGCCCCACTTTTCGCAATGCAGCTCTCTAAATAGCTAGTTAAAATGAATTGCAGCGGAATAGAAACTAACTTTCAAGAATGCTATGATTCACTTAGAAAGATAAGCAAGATATATAATAATTCGATCCTAAGCATGCACCTAGAACGATTCAATCACACAAGCAAACCACGCTAGACAGGATTTTTAAGGTGGTTCGGACTGAATCCTCAGCCCTACGTCCACCCCTCACCAAAACCCGGTGAGGCTTCACTTGTGCAGCGCACCAAACCGCAAATCGGAAACCACCAATTGCCTTCCTACTCACCACCTGGTAGGGACGTCAACCGCAAATTGGAACACCCTCCAATTGCCTTCCTACTAACCACCGGTAGGGATGAATCACACTTTCAATGTTTAAACAATAATGAAAATGAAACAAGATGTGAATGAACTAAAACAAGAGATTGAGTTATGAGTGAAAATGAATTGGCCCTTGTATGGAATGTTGATCAGCAACAAGGCTCCTCTTAGCTTCAACTCAATCTTCTTGATTCACCCTTGATTGGATGAATGTTCTTCACGGAGTACTGTTCACGTGAACAGTACCTCTTCCTTCAATTCTTCTCTCTTGATCTTCTCTTTGAACTTCTTTGAATGAATGAAGGAGATGATGAAGCTACCTTGAATCTTGATTGCTTCTTTAGCTTCTAGGAGTTTGAATGCTTGAAATATCACCTTGAATGAACTTGAAAGAACTTGAATGGATGAAGATGATTTCCCTTGATAGTGAGCTTCAATGGATCCCCTTGAGATGATGAAGAGGATGGAGGATGCAACTTTCTCTTCTCTTGGCCTTGATCTTGATCTCCACTTGAAGAGCTTGAACACTTGAGGATGAAGATCTTCTTCACGGAGTACTGTTCACTGCTACAGTGCTCCGAATTCCTCTCCCTTGAACACACTCTAGCAGCCTCCCTTGTAACCCTCTTAAAGCCCTTAGGGTTTTCAACCCTCTTGTATTGATTTTATAGACCTTGAATGGTCTATAGACAAGCCTCAGACCAGATCCACAATTTGTGGGTGATTAGGTGACTTTAGGATTAAACAAATCAAGGTTGAATGGCCCTTTTCGAAGTTGGAAACAAAGTCAAAATTGAAGGCTCGGGGCTGGCGGTCGACCTACAGCTTCTGGCGGTCGACCGCCACTGTAAAACACTATAGACGGATGATCCCTGGGACTAGCGGTCGACCGCTACTGGCTGGCGGTCGACCGCCAGCTGAAACACTGCAGACTGGCCATCCCTGGCTGGGGCGGTCGACCGCCCCTGTGCTGGCGGTCGACCGCCAGCTGGGCAGAGCCCGGGTCACCCCGGGTCGGTCCGTTGGCCGCACCAGCTCTGTCGCTTGAGTCCGTTAGCCGCCCGTTCATGTCTGTGGCATCGACCTTGTTTGTCTTGAAGTTTTATTACTGAGTCTTCAAGCAAATTTTGTCTGTGGCATCGACCTTGTCTGTGGCATCGATCCCCGCGACCTGACCGCGCAGGTCGATCCGCGTGCGAGGGCGCAACATTGAGCTTTCATGTGCATATCTGTCATAAACACAACAGAACATATGTCAGTCATATAAGAGTGAAAAACAACAATGACGAATAGTGTTTAGCCAGTATCAAAACCAAGAATATCACAGAACACATATGACCATAGAATGATGTCGAATGACCCAAGTGACCATATGAAAACTCAAATAACCACAGGGGCACAACAAAAATATGTTGATTTCCAGGCATGATATGTCTTAGTTAGCATTTTGTTTGGTTATCATTTGGATTTGGTTTTATGCAGGAAGATACGGTCTTCCTGTAGACTGCCAGGAACTCTAGCGGTTGCCCGATAGACCGCTAGCCACCGTGAAACGGTCACCCATTAGACCGTTTTTGATTTCTGATTTCTGCAAATTTGTTAACCGAAACATATTGCAGATTAGCCTTAACTAATATATGATAATCCTAGTTAGTAAAGTTTTAATCCAGATTTAGGTACTGGTTTCATATACTTAGTTATTTTTACTGCTCATCATGATAGATTTCATGTTTTTATGCACATTGGTATTATTTTAACTTATGTTAATTTATGGCCAAAATCATATATTCTTGTAGTAAATACATGTTTTAAATGATAGATGATTCATGATTTAATTTGATCACTGTTTTATCACGATTCTCTCTCTCTCTTCTAAGAGTCATTTTCTTAAGTACATGGCACATATTCATGTATGTTGTCATTAGTTATACTTTTGCACATTAGGAACACAATCTTAGACATGATGACCTCTCTTTTAGATATTCCTTCCAACGGACTAGAAAATCTTGTTTCAAGGCCTCCATAAGACTCCGTGAGCCTGGGATTCCCACTAGGACACCGAGCTGGTTGTACCATTAAAATCCAATTGTCTAAAAGGCACTTATGCCGATGGTTTTATATTCTGGACCTTAGCGGCCATTGGGTTGACCGTCTGACTCTGCTAGCGGTTCTTCACGTGACCGCTAATGGATCCTTAACGGCCATGCATTAGACCGCTAAGACTCCAGATGTTCTGTTTTCAAAATATCGAACTGTCTTATTTAACAATCTTGTACTAGACCGCCAGAATCAAGAAATGGTCCAGTAAATGACCGCTAGTTTACTGTGTTTGATTAACCCGGGGTTTGACTCAAGTGTTGATTTTTCTATGTTCCTAGATGGTCCAATTGATTATCTAGAACCTGTCACATTATTCCAAAGATACCTAAGTAATTTTGAGAGTAAAAGGAATGTACCGTTATGTTGCGGATTTATTTCCTTGACATAACCTAGTTATTAAATGCATTTATTGAAATCTCTTATTCTCAATAGAAGCATTCCTATTTTTGGTTACCTTATCATGGAACTATAGTTAAAATTATACAGTCTTGGCCATATTATTGTTATAAACATGGAAGTAGCTTGATTTATACTTGAAGATGCAGTTCGAGCACTGATTGTGTTCAAGGGCTCTATGCTAGTCCCCTCGGCTGATTATTAGAAACATACTGTAAACCATAGGGTATGATGCTACTGGCGTCGCATTGTGCTGGGAGTAATTTCTCTATAAATAAGTGAAATATCCATGGTGATCCACATAAATTCATGAAGTACTTGTTACTAAGTGAAGAGTACATTCTTGCTTGTTACATGACATTTTAGTGCATAGCCTTCATGGTTATGAAAAGTACATTCTTGTTACATTCTTGAAAAGGCCAAAATTTCATTCTTGTTATATACTTGATCAAATCATATTCTCATATTTCAAGTTTGATTGTATCTTATTATTTTGACTTTATTCGCATTGTTTCATCGTATCTACATGGCTTATCTTATTTCTTTAGAGCTAAAACATTAATTACTTTAACATTGCCTACATGTTTATACGAAGATACCTACTGGGTAAGTGTGCTCATTACCCTACTTTCCAATCATTTTTATGAAATTTCAGTGGGTTGGATTCGGATAACTGAAGTGAAGGATCCGAGAGTTTTTGAACGATAACAACTCGAGAGAAGCCTTAGTTATTAATGTCTAGTCGAGTCATGATGTAATTTTAATTTTTCTTGAGTCTAGAAATGAGAATCAAGGTTCTTATGTAATTTGGGATTATTTTATGAAGGAATAAAATTAAAAGATTTTAGTGAATTATATTGTGCAATTACTCTTATGTGATTGTCTTGCGCTCTGATTATATTGCTTGCTTGAGACTTACCATGCCGGCTGTTCACGTTCCCGATTGTTTACGTTGCATAAATCTCGGGGCGTGACAAGTACATAGTGGGAAAAACAAGCACGAATAACAGTAAGTGGTCACTAGTCCATGCACACAACACCATGTCACCAGAGAAAAGGAGGAACAACCCAGTAAATAACCGAGAAATCTGGCAGGTTTGCCATTAATACTCTGTAAAAGGAGCCCAAGACACGCCCCTGGGGTGACAAAATCCATACAGTTCGAATAACACAAAATAAAAAGGGGGAAAGAAATATAATCAAGTCCCGGGCTCGATCCCCTCCAGTGCCGCAAGGCGAGAGTCAGTAGCCGCATGCTCCGCCTCCAGGGTCAACAAAAGCTGAGTGCTAGCCTCGGCCATCATCTCGGCCATCCGCCACTCAGCTCGGGCGCGCTTGGCGGCTGACTGCTGCTCCTCCAAGGCCTTCCTCAAGGCCTCAACCTGGCTCTCCGCCTCTCCCAGCTGTGCAGCACGATCCCGAGACACCAACGCGGTTGCCTCGACATGGCCCCTCTGCTCCGCTACGGCTGACACAGGCTGGGCCCGCTACTTTTGTGCCTCTCGGATCGCCGCTAGTCTATGGGTCCTCTGCTCCTGAGCCTCGCAGAGTCGTAGGTACTCCACCCAGATCCCAGCTAACCCGGACATCCAGAGCTCGCGTGGGAAGCCGAGCGCGTGGTAACCTTGGGTGCACTCTCTCAGCCGCTATCTCAGGCCCTCTGGAGAAGGAAGATGGTCACCCTGCTGGTAGCCCCGGGCTCGTTGGAGCAAGGCTGCACCCTCGCTCACATCCAACAACGGCTCTGGCGGTGAGGCAGACGTGGGCCACTCGATCCCCAAGCTCAGGGAATGGTCGGTCCTCTCGGCCAACACGTCACCAGAGCCTACATAATCCCAGGAAAAACAAAGGAAAATGAGCGATACGTCCAAAATTTCCCATAATGAATAAGGTGGAAAACCTGAGAAAAAAATAAGTTTTCATCCCTTACCCAGTCTGACGCACGCCGTGCCAGTGGCGTCTCCCGCCGGGGTCGGGAAAGGCAACTTCTCCTCCATTTCGATGGCGCCGTCCACCGGGGTCGGAGAAGGCATCGACTCCTCAACAACCCGTTTGTCGTTAGTAACCATAGGTGAGACAGGAGGCTCCTCCTGCCCGCTCTTAGCAGGAGCCGATGCATGCTCCCCTCCAGACTTCGATGCTGCATGCAACCTAAGAGCGTCAGCACTCCGCCACAAAGCGCGAACGAATGCAAAAGGGGGGAGAGAACCCCCACATACCTCCAGAAGTAGTCCTCATCTCAGCCTCCTCGGTGGAAGAGGCCCCAAAAGAAAAAGAGCTCAAGCTCGAACTCTCTCCCGACTCCCTGGCCAAGCTGTCGTTGCCAGGAGAGCCTGGTGAAGCCTCCGACGAACTCCCAGAGGTGGCCGAGCCAGAGGCCCCTACAAGTCAACAAAGTAAACAAGGTTACCACACAACCCAACCTCGTGTGAAAATGACTCTCCAGTCAAGGGTTTTGAACAAGAAACTCACCAGCCGGGGCACTCCCCTCCGAGATCCTCTCAATGTCGATGATCTCCTCATCGCCCCCAGCCGAGGCTGCTGCAGCAGGTCCTTCTCCCGCTACCTCAGTCATATCGTGGGGATGCTCACCCTCCTCTAAAGGTGAAGAAGTACCTGTGACCAACGCCAAAGGGAGCCCAGTGTCAATAGACAACATAAAGATCTTACCATAAATGGCCCAGTCCCCAGTCACATACCTGAGGGTCCCATGCGGGAAGACCCTATTGTCTGAATTTATTGTCAGAATTCTCCCCCTGAACTGAAGGAATGAATGTGTGTTATCAATTTGCCTGAGTGTTCTTTGCAGTTCACATGTCTATACACTGCATTGTTCAAAGTCCATACATTCACAGTGCATTGCACAGTCTATACACTGTCCGTCTCATTTAGAGTCTAAGGCGAAGTCTGTACATTGAGCGTCTCAATGAGCGTCTCATGTAAGTCCACACATTGGACTGTAGCATGCATTTGTCAATGGCATCTAAGTCTGTACAATGACCGTCTTCCTTAGCGTCTTGATCTTCCAAGTCTATACAGGCTTCTGTTTTATAAAGTCTGTACATTGGTCTCAGACTCCAAAGTCTATACATTTGTCGGTGCTAAGTATATACAGTGAGCGTCTCATGAAGTTTGTACACCACTGTAGCTGCACCGCACCCACCGTCTCATTCAGCGTCTTAGGCTTGCAAAGTCTACACATTGGTCGGTGGAAAGTCTATACATTCATTCACTGTAGCTTGCACGAGGTAAAGTCTGTACATTGGCCTCCATGCCTCAAGTCCATACATTGGACTGTTTGGCCAAGTCTGTACATCGCTGTTGCCAAAGTCTGGACATTGGCATCTATTCCGTCGTTGCGATTCAAAGTCTGCACATTAGGTTATTTACCTACGTTCAGCTTCGAAGTCTATACATCGATGCCTTTACCTACGTTACAGTTCAAAGTCTATATAGTCGATGTTTTCCATTGCATTCATCATTCATGAAGTCTACACATTGCATCTTCATTCATGAAGTCTACACATTGCATCTTCATTTGCGAAGTCTGTACATTGCATTGATCTTCACTTAGTCTATACATTGACAGTCTTCATATCACCTAAGTCTGTACAGCGGTTGCTTCATACAGCAAGTCAGTACATAGCTTTCACTTATATGAAGTCTATACAATGCAGTTCTGCTGATAAGTCTATACAGAGTTGTTATTTAATCTGATCATCCGATACTCTGTCTGACAGGGATTCTCTACTGAGATTGCTGACATGGCTCGTGATCCCAGGAGGATGAGGTGACCAGATGCTGCCACGTGGATGGAAGCACCTCGAATCTGGAGAATTCCTTGAGCGGGAAAACGTGGAAGCCACGCGCCCTTATCCACCTGCTGCTATTATATATATCAGTCTTCATCTTCTGTAAAGGCTGATCGAAGTTGGCGAAGTCTATACATCCAGTTTGAAGCAGCAGCCACCGAGATCCACTGTGAGAGGAAGAAAAAGCAGAGAGGAAGAAAAACAGAGAAGAAGAAAAAGAGAGATGAGTTGAGAGAGTTATTGTGAGAGCTTGTGAATCAGTCTCTTGGTCTAGTTACCAGAGCTGATATTGCTCAACTTTGAGCTACAGTCGTTTTGGTTTTCTTCCATTCGATTGTGTGTTTTGTTTATTTTCAGTCTTGCTATTTTCTCTTTGAAAACTTTTGTTCTATCAAGCTGTTAGTCAGCGGTTTCAAGCTGTGAGGCAGCGGGTTGCAGAGGTGTTCCTCTGGTCGGCTAAGCTGTAGTGCCCAGCAGAGCAAGCTGTGAAGCTCAGCTGTTGCAGAGGGTGTTCCTCTGGTCGGGATAAGCTGTAAGCCCCAGCCGTTGTTGGCAAGCTATAGAGCCCAGCTGATTGAAGCTGTGTATCAGCAGTAATCCACATTCGAGTTGAATGTGGGGTGGATGTAGGTCGGACTGACCGAACCACCTAAAAGCCTTGTGCCACTCGTGTGTTTGATTGCTTGTTCAGCAGATCTTGTGTGTTTCATTCGGTGCATTAGCTGTGTTTGTTTAGTGTTCTTCTAATTCCGCATTTGATTCTAGGCCTAATTTTTAAATAGCCAGTTGATCTATTCACCCCCCCTCTAGATCCACATCCTGTGGTGATAGAGCCTTCCATCTAACTTCAACACTTGGTATCAGAGCTAGACTCTTCTATAGGGACTTACCGCCCGAAGAGGATAAGCACAGATGGACGGAAGAGGGATGATAGCTGAAGGACACTCCACATCCATGCCCCCGTACTTCGATGGAACCAACTACGCATACTGGAAGCACCGTATGCAGGTATTCTTGAGGGCTAAAGATTATGAAATTTGGAAGGTGGTTAGCAAGGGACCTTTCGAGCTGTCCCCAAATGAAGATGTATGGACCAAGGAGGAAATTAGAAGGTCCACGCTCAACTGGAGTGCAATCAATGCAATCCAGTGCTCTCTGCATCCCACCGAGTTCTCACGAATATCTGCCTGGTCCTCAGCGAAGGAAATGTGGGATGCACTTGAAGTCATCTATGAAGGGACTTCACAAGTCAGAGAGACTAAGACTAATCTACTGGTTTCAGAATACGAAGCTTTCAAGATGAAGTCTAATGAGACGATCAAAGAAATGTATGCTCGGCTGACTATTATCACAAATGGTCTCAGAGGCTTCGGGAAAAAATATTCTGAGTATGATGTAGTCAGGAAGATCTTGCGATCCTTGACTCCAATTTGGCACACCAAGGCCACAGTTATGGAAGACTCAAGAGATATGCACAATACTAAGGCAGATGAGCTAATCGGATCTCTAATGGCTTATGAGATGAATCTGCCGAAGATAGAGGAGGCTGACAGAAAGAGGAAGCCTATAGCTCTGAAGGCTGGTGCTAGCAGATCCAGTCGATCCAGCCCCAATGGATCATCAACTGAAGAGAGCTTGTCTGAAGAAGAAGTGGCAAATGCTGATATTGCCATGATTACTAGAGAATTCCGAAGATTTCTCAAGAAGGAAGGAAGAAGATTCAGCCGAAGAAATCCCAACAGTGGCCGCCGAGACACAAGGTATAAATCAAACACTGTAAAGAAAGCTGAGACTAATGTTTGATATCAATGCAGGAAGGCTGGTCACTTTAAAGCTGAATGTCCGACAAATCAGAACCTCAAGGACAAGTCCAAGAAAAAGAACACAAAAGGGAAAGTTATGGTAAGTACCTGGAGTGATGAGGACGAGGGATCCTTGAGCAACACTTCGGACAGTGAAGTTGAAGCTGAGAAGTCAATCTGTCTCATGGCAACCAGCTCAGAAGATAGAGAGGAAGAATCTGATGAGGTATCCTCTCGCTATGAAAATTTTACTATTACTGATTAGATGGTTGCTTATGATGAACTTACTGATAGAGTAGATGAGGTCAGAAAAGAAAACAGGCATCTACGAAGAAAAATTAAAATCATGCAAAATGATACTTCATTGTCTGATAAAATTGCATGCTTAGAAACTGAGAACAGTAAGCTGAAACTCACATGTTCTGAATTTGAAGAAATCAATAAAGAACTGAAAATTTCTAAGGAAGAAAATGTGAGATTAGACAATGAAATTGATGCATGGAAACTGAAAATTCAGAATTATGAAAATGAGATAAAAATTATTTCTGAAAAATATGAAGCTGTCCTCAATGTGAATAATGAGTTGACAAAATCTATTGATGAAGTTCAGAAAGATAATGAGGATAAGCTAAAAACAATTGAGAAAATGACCCAAGGATCTGAAAATTTAGATGCATTATTGGGGTCAAAGGTAAATTTCAGAAGAGAGGGCCTAGGATTCAACTCTAGTGCAACTAAAAGCTTTGGAATGAAAACTATTTCCTTTGTTGCACAAAAGGAGAAAGGACCTCTGATCAACATGAATTCTAATAATGCTGTAAAGACAAATTTGAATCTGAAAAGGCTAAATGCAGAGGAGAAGGGCAAACAGAAAGTAGGTGAGCCTAGTAGAATTGGGACTTCCAAACCTAGATCTAGTGCTCAACCCAAGGTTAGGGGTCAGACTGCTCAGGTAAACAAACCCCATGTCAATGCCAAAAAGTCTTCACCACCATCATCACAGAAAAGGACCCAACCAAAACCTATGAATAGGTCAGCAGGGTCAAGGGTGCAGGGAAGACAAAATATTTTCAGAAGTCAGCCCAACAAATTCAATCCACCTAGAGTTCAGTCCTACTACCCCACACAGCCAATCTATCCTAATGGGTGTGGGTGGACTAGAACTCAAGGGATGCATACAGGGTATGTTCATCAACCTATACACTTTTACAGACCCTATGTCAGAAATTGGGAAAATGGGTATGGTAGTCGGATGCCTAGGAATTACCAACATTTCCACAGCCAGCCCAGGAACTACTATGGCCAAAACTTTATGAATGCAACATGGCCGAAGCATTGGCACAACAACAATAATTCTGTGAATAACTCTGTTGGTGCAAATAAAAAGAAAATCAAGAAAAATAAGAAAAGGTAAAATAAAAAGAAATCTGGAAAATCCACTAAACAGAACTGCTTCAAACAAATGTGGATTCCTAAAAATATGCTTTCTTGTTTTAACTGCTTTTCATCTTCTCTGGAGCCCAATCAGACTTGGGTTCCAAACGCTTTGCCCTAATTGTGTGTGCAGGTATGCTTGGCAGCCAAGAGCAACTTGTGGTACTTGGACAGTGGCTGCTCCAGGCATATGACAGAAGATAAGGCCAAGTTTTGCATGCTAACTGAAAAGCTAGGAGGCCTTGTCACCTTTGGAAGCAACACAAAGGGTAAGATCATTGGATCAGGTAAGGTAGGTAAGTGTTCTACCTGCTGCATTGATGATGTTATGCTGGTTGAAGGGTTAGCTTATAATTTACTTAGTATCAGCCAGTTGTGTGATAAAGGACATAAAGTCTTATTTGATTCTCAATGCTACAAGGTTTTTGAACCTGATTCTGAAATTGTCAAATTTTCTGGAAAAAGAATAAATAACACATACATGATAGATTTAGATGATATTAAGCATTCTAACCTATGTCTTATTGCCAGTAGAGAAGATTTAGCATTTTTATGACATCGTAGGTTAGGCCATGCTAGTTATACCATTTTGCATAAACTAAACAAGCATAGCATGGTTAGAGGACTTCCTGAAGTTTCCTTCAAGAAAGAAAATAAAATCTGTGATGCATGCACTCAATCAAAGATAACTAGAAAGTCATTTAAGTCTAGAACTGAAAATCTGTCTTCCAAACCCTATGAGCTGATACACATGGACCTTTTTGGGCCAACCAGATCTGTCAGTTTATCAGGGAAGAGGTATGGGTTTGTCTTAGTAGATGATTTTTCTAGGTATACTTGGGTATTTTTTCTGTCACATAAGAATGATGCATTCTCAGAATTTCAGGAGTTCTATATAAGAATAAATCAGAAAATTGAAAATATTTTGACTGATCATGGAGGTGAGTTTGAAAACTCACACTTTGAAGAATTTTGCAGGTCAAGTGGGATTCATCATAAGTTCTCCTCACCCAGGACACCTGAGCAGAATGGTGTTGTCGAGAGGAGGAACAGAACTCTAGTGGAAATGGGCCGAACTCTCTTAGTTGAAGGTCAACTGCCAAGAAAATTCTGGGCTGAAGCAGTCAACACAGCCTGTTATGTAATTAACAGGGCAATGGTAAGACCTTC
This sequence comes from Amorphophallus konjac, assembly GCA_022559845.1. Lineage (NCBI taxonomy): Eukaryota > Viridiplantae > Streptophyta > Magnoliopsida > Alismatales > Araceae > Amorphophallus > Amorphophallus konjac. Next base: position 221,564,007 of record CM040121.1, on the reverse strand, counting down.
CACCCAGAAAACCCTTTATGAGATATTGAGAGGTAAGAAACCTTCAATCGCCCACTTCAAGGTCTTTGGTTGTAAATACTTTATACATATAAATGACAAGAGGGACCTTGATAAATTTGAGCCAAAAGGTGAACCAGGAATCTTCCTTGGTTATTCTGAAAACACCCGGGCTTATAGAGTGTTCAATTTAAACTCAAAAATTCTTGAAGAATCTCCACACATTATCTTTGATGAAACCTTGATGGAAACTAACCATGGTTATTGCAGGAACGAAGATGGGAACATTTTGAAAGATGAAAACTCTGCAGACCAGTCTGATGGTGAGGAAGATAAAGAAGAGCAAAATGAAGAAGAACCTGAAGTTCAGGGGGAGGTAAGTGAAATTCCTGAAACTCAGATTGTTAATATTAGATATCTTAAAGATCACCCTGTGAATAATGTCATTGGCAATCTGAATGATCCCCCTAGAACTAGAGGTCACTTTAGAATTCAGGATTAATTAAATGCATATGCTCTTGTCTCTCAAATTGAACCTAAGTCCATTGACTGTGCCCTCAAGGATATGCATTGGATTAATGCCATGCATGAGGAGCTTAATCAGTTCGACAGGAACAAGGTGTGGCACTTGGTCCCACCTCCTGATCATGGAACAGTCATAGGGACTAGGTGGGTTTTCAGGAATAAATCTAATGAATTAGGGAATATTGTTAAAAATAAAGTCAGACTTGTTGCTCAGGGGTACAACCAGGAGTTTGGTATTGACTTTGAAGAGTCATTTGCCCCTGTAGCTAGATTAGAAGCTGTTAGAATTTTATTAGCTTGTGCATGTTCCCTAGGTATAATCCTCCAGCAGATGGATGTAAAATCTGCATTCTTGAATGGGGAAATTAATGAGGATGTCTATGTTAGACAGCCCCTTGGGTTTGAATGTCTAGATTTCCCTAATCATGTTTACAAATTAAATAAAGCTCTCTATGGTCTTAAGCAAGCTCCCAGAGCTTGGTACGACAGGTTGAGCAAGTTCCTCACTGATCAAAATTTCACTAGAGGAGTAGTTGATCAGACCTTGTTTACAATGGTGAGTCATTCTGAAATTCTTATTGTACAGATTTATGTGGATGATATCATTTTTGGGTCAACTAACCCCAAATTGTGTGAGGAATTTTCTAAAACAATGACTAATGTGTTTGAAATGAGCTCAATGGGTGAGCTCAAATTATTTCTTGGACGGCAGGTTACACAAACAAAGGATGGAATGTTTATCACTCAGTCCAAGTACACAAAGGATCTACTCAAGAAATACAAGATGGATAACCTTAAAGAGATAGCTTCTCCAATGGGTACCTCTACAAGCTTGGATGAAGACACTAAAGGTAACCCATTTGACCAGAAGTTATACAGAGGTATGATCGGATCCCTTCTCTACTTAACAGCATCTAGGCCTGATATTCAATTCGCTGTAGGATTATGTGCTAGGTTTCAGGCCAGTCCTAAAGAAAATCATTTTAAAGCAGTGAAAAGGATTTTTTAGATATCTGCTAGGCACCCAAGAGCTAGGATTATGGTATCCTGCTAGGTGTGAGTTAGAGCTTCTAGCTTACACTGATGCTGATTATGCTGGGTGTCGAGTAGATAGAAAAAGCACAAGTGGCTATTGTCAATTCCTTGGTGGCTGTCTAGTATCTTGGGCATCTAAGAAGCAACACACTGTAGCCTTGTCTACAGCTAAGGCTGAATATGTTGCAGCAGGTAATTGTGCTGCCCAAGTACTTTGGATTAAGCACCAACTAGATGATTATCAGATAAAACTGGAATGTATTCCAATTCTATGTGATAATACTAGTGCCATATGCCTTGCTAAAAATCCTGTTCATCATTCTAGGACTAAGCACATAGAAATAAAACATCATTTTCTAAGAGATGCTGTGAACAAAAAGGAAATTGAACTAGACTTCATTGAAACAGACAAACAAGTTGCTGATATCTTTACTAAGCCACTTGGAAATGAAAATTTTAAATTTTTTAGAAGAGAACTTGGCTTGTGTAAATTTTAGCATAATGAATAAACTCTTTTTTGACTTGAATAAAACTTTTGAGCTGCTTTGAATAAACTTCTGATTTGGACTTGCTGTTGATAGATTGAATAAACATTGTGCAACAGACTTATGATAATGCATGACTCTCATATTTTTTATTGCACTCATGATCATCATTGCATATATATGTCTAGATGCATGATATGTCTATATTTCTGCATGGGTCATACTGCACGATAAGATAGTCTGAGTAAGCATGAACTTCAAAAATCATCTGATCTGTCATCTTTTGCAAAAATTGCATGCATATAGACAGGGGGAGTCTTGTCAGAATTTCAAGGTGAACTGCTGCGTCGACGCTGCTATAATGTGGTGTTGACGCAGTGAACTAGATCTGTGAATATCTCTGTTTCATTATTCTGATGAGTTGACGCTGCAATAGCATGGAGTCGATGCACTGACACTATCTCAGTGTCTTATACTGTTGCCTCTTCAACTGATGCGTAGACGCCTTGAACTCCCAGCGTCGACGCTGTCTATTCAATCCTTGACTCTGAATGATTGAGTCTGACAGTATGGCAATCTTTTAGTCACTTCTAATATTAAGCAATAGAAAATAGATTTCTTCTTTCATAAGAACTTTAATTGCTTAAAGACTGACTTAATGGTTTAAAATTTATAATCTTTAGAGTTGAAAGACTACAATCAGTAAATAAGGATGCTGAAAATTGATAAAGCTCTCAACCTTATCTTATTTCATGTCAGACAAAGCTAATTATATCTGAAATCTGAAAACTCATCTGAAGTCATGTTAGAGAAGCTAAGTATGTGTATTGTCCTTAAACAAGTCATTCTGAAACAAATAAAGGGCAGCTAAGAAAGATATTGAAAAACATTAAAAATCATTTGAAAAATAGCATTGACAGAGCAATGACTGGTAAATCACTGAGAAACTGAGTGATCCATCAAAGAAGTGGACACCACTCATGTCATGAGGTGTATCAACTCTCTCTGTATAAAATGATCAAAATAGTAGGTTGTTTTCACTGAGTACCTGGGGGTAACTGGCGTCTAATAAACGTGTACCCTCACACAAAAAGGTGTCAGTCAATTCTATTGAGTTTGATCATATGTAAGATGGTCTATCATGTTGAGTATCTAGGGGTATTGGCGTCTGATAAACGTATACCCTTACGCAAAAAGACTTTTGGTACCTGAATGCCCTAAATGAAATAATATTGAAAATGCTGTTCCTTCAAAGAAAATTCATGGATGTCAATTGTTTAATTTCAATACATGACATGGTTTCTCTTAACACACTTTACTGAGTCTATGAAAGTAAGATATTCTGAAACTGAATCTCTCATGAAAATATGACTCTCGTTTATTGTTTTATCATGCACATCTACCTTATCCAATGACTGTAGTGCATGAACTCTCATTTTTATAACCTTTAAACCATAATTTCAATTTCTAAGCCGTTTTTCAGTTCATATGACTGAAGGTTATGTGCTTTAGTTGCCTAATTTCTGAACTACTTGCTAAGAATGCCAGTCAGCTGAACCTTCTTTTTCCTTCCATTGCACTCACTTTCCCTCCTATTTGTTGATGGCAAAGGGGGAGAATATTGTTTGAATTTATTGTCTGAATTCATTCCTTCAGTTCAGGGGGAGAATTATGAATTGAGAATTCTGCATTCAGGGGGAGTTCCTTCAGTTCAGGGGGAGAATTATGAATTGAGAATTCTGCATTCAGGGGGAGTTCCTTCAGTTCAGGGGGAGAATTCTGAATTGAGAATTCTACATTCAGGGGGAGTGTATGCATCTGCATCATGGTATGGCAAAAGGGGAAAATTTTGTTAGCAGGGAGTTGCTTACATTTGCAGCATGCATCATGTCATTCATAGCATCTACATGCATCTGCATAACAATCTGAATAACAAATCATGTCCTTCATCAAAAAATGCATCTGTATGACAGGATGTTGCTACTCTATATGATAGGGGGTTACCATCATCAAAAAGGGGGAGATTGTTGTGACTCCTATGTGTTGATGGTGTTGACATGTAACTTTACTTCACATGGCAACACATTGTTTTGATTGATTGGCAACACTGTTTATGTTTTGATGTATTTATGTTATCAGATTGTCTGTGATTGATGAATGTGTGTTATCAATTTGCCTGAGTGTTCTTTGCAGTTCACATGTCTATACACTACATTGTTCAAAGTCCATACATCCACAGTGCATTGCACAATCTATACACTGTCCGTCTCATTTAGAGTCTAAGGCGAAGTCTGTACATTGAGCGTCTCAATGAGCGTCTCATGTAAGTCCACACATTGGACTGTAGCATGCATTTGTCAATGGCATCTAAGTCTGTACAGTGACCATCTTCCTTAGCGTCTTGATCTTCCAAGTCTATACAGGCTTCTGTTTTACAAAGTCTGTACATTGGTCTCAGACTCCAAAGTCTATACATTTGTCGGTGCTAAGTATATACAGTGAGCGTCTCGTGAAGTTTGTACACCACTGTAGCTGCACCGTCTCACCCACCGTCTCATTCAGCGTCTTAGGCTTGCAAAGTCTACACATTGGTCGGTGGAAAGTCTATACATTCATTCACTGTAGCTTGCACGAGGTAAAGTCTGTACATTGGCCTCCATGCCTCAAGTCCATACATTGGACTGTTTGGCCAAGTCTGTACATCGCTGTTGCCAAAGTCTGGACATTGGCATCTGTTTCGTCGTTGCGATTCAAAGTCTGCACATTAGGTTATTTACCTACGTTCAGCTTCGAAGTCTATACATCGATGCCTTTACCTACGTTGCAGTTCAAAGTCTATATAGTCGATGTTTTCCATTGCATTCATCATTCATGAAGTCTACACATTGCATCTTCATTTGTGAAGTCTGTACATTGCATTGATCTTCACTTAGTCTATACATTGACAGTCTTCATATCACCTAAGTCTGTACAGCGGTTGCTTCATACAGCAAGTCTGTACACAGCTTTCACTTATATGAAGTCTATACAACGCAGTTCTTCTGATAAGTCTATACAGAGTTGTTATTTAATCTGATCATCCGATACTCTGTCTGACAGGGATTCTCTACTGAGATTGCTGACATGGCTTGTGATCCCAGGAGGATGAGGTGACCAGATGCTGCCACGTGGATGGAAGCACCTCGAATCTGGAGAATTCCTTGGGCGGGAAAATGTGGAAGCCACGCGCCCTTATCCACCTGCTGCTGTTACATATATCAGTCTTCATCTTCTATAAAGGCTGATCGAAGTTGGCGAAGTCTATACATCCAGTCTGAATCAGCAGCCACCGAGATCCACTGTGAGAGGAAGAAAAAGCAGAGAGGAAGAAAAGCAGAGAAGAAGAAAAGGAGAGATGAGTTGAGAGAGTTATTGTGAGAGCTTGTGAATCAGTCTCTTGGTCCAGTTACCAGAGCTGATATTGCTCAACTTTGAGCTACAGTCGTTTTGGTTTTCTTCCATTCGATTGTGTGTTTTATTTGTTTTCAGTCTTGCTATTTTCTCTTTAAAAAATCTTGTTCTATCAAGCTGTTAGTCATCGGTTTCAAGCTGTGAGGCAGCGGGTTGCAGAGGTGTTTCTCTGGTCGGCTAAGCTGTAGTGCCCAGCAGAGCAAGCTGTGAAGCTCAGCTGTTGCAGAGGGTGTTCCTCTGGTCGGGATAAGCTGTAAGCCCCAGCCGTTGTTGGCAAGCTATAGAGCCCAGCTGATTAAAGCTGTGTATCAGCAGTAATCCACATTCGAGTTGAATGTGGGGTGGATGTAGGTCGGACTGACCGAACCACCTAAAAGCCTTGTGCCTCTCGTGTGTTTGATTGCTTGTTTAGCAGATCTTGTGTGTTTCATTCGGTGCATTGGCTGTGTTCGTTTAGTGTTCTTCTAATTCCGCATTTGATTCTAGGCCTAATTTTTAAATAGCTAGTTGATCTATTCACCCCCCCTCTAGATCCACATCCTGTGGTGATAAAGCCTTCCATCTAACTTCAACACTTGGTATCACAACAGACCCGACCAGTCCTACGGTGTAGGCAGACACCACGGCTGGTAAAGGAGTGAGAGGCATCTCTGCCAGCAGCGGCAGTAGCACGTCAGGCGCGCCCCTGGTAACAGACAGAATCGAGGCGTCCACCGCTCCTGGCTCTACCTCGAAAGAGGGGAGGGCCACCGATGGACCAACAGTGGCTAACTCCTAGATCATCTCCAGAGTAGCAGTCGGATCCTCGCTTGTTAAATAACAACACATGCACAGTCAACAACTCCGGCCCAACTACTATGCAAATAATGGGAGGGCAACCCCCTCCATAGCAATTTAATGGTTTCCTAGGCCATCCCGGGTTGCTGCTGGCCCCTGCCCTCCAACCGACAGGGGGACCTCGCCCTGAACCTCAGAAGGAGCCACGGTCCCTGATGTCTCAGCCACCTCTGCACAACATCGGCAACTATGTTAGCCCCCAGAATCGAGCACAGCTATAACCAGAGTGCATCTAGTCCCAGAAGTCCCTACCTAGCTAGGTGTCCGTTGAGGCCTTCCACGACTCAAAGTCAGGGAAAGTCCTGATATTGGGGATAGCTTCATCCATCACGTGAAGGAGCCCCTCCATATCTATCTCGCACTCATCCCTGTCATCAGGCAGTGGGTCCACCTCCTGGGGCGGCGAGAAGGCCATGTCCGCCCCGGTCTCAAACGGCGCTGCAAGACACCAATCCAACGACGCAGTGTTAGTCAATCGCCACGGCTAAACCAACAGGGCACAAGAGAGGCAAATACGACACTTACTCAAAGCTGGCTCAGCCTCGATATGCTCGCCAACCTTGGGTCCCTGACAGGACTCGCCGACTTCCACTGCTCCGGTCTCTACCCGAGGGTGCTTCTGCCTAGGCTGAAGACCCCCGTTCCCACTCCCAGAAGATGTCTCTGTGGAGGGGTGATCCCCGTCTGCCGTAGAGCCTGTCTGCAAACACAGCCACACAAAATGTCTCGATCATATATCCCAGGAAACAATAAAGTAAAGGCAACCCAGGAAATAATAAAGTAAAGGCAACATGTTGAAAAAGAGGTCTCGCCTGAGGCCGCAAAGGGAGTCAATGGCAGGGGAACCAGCTACTCGGCTACAAACCCACAGCTCATGCGGCCTTCGCGACCACCTCCTTAACGTCCCTTAGGGTGTAAGCACACTCGACGTGCGATACAAACTCCACGGGCCCGGCAGACCCGATGGCATGGGTGATGTGGCATCTCCAATCGTCGACCGTCGTGTCCGCGAAGCTCCCATCAGGAAGCACCCGGTCCAGTGAGCCCTTCTTTCCAAAGCCGCAGTCAGCTAGGAATTGGGCCCACCAAGTCCTCGGCACCCTCGGTCGAGACGCCTCAGCTCCAGTATCTGTAGGCGCTAGCCGCACCTGCCTAAGGGGCTTCAGCGCCCCGCCGTTGCCTCGTCCCACAGATAGTGAGCCTTGGCTGCCCCGGGGCGCCTGCTGTGCTAGCCTCTCCACCTCCTGGCGAATCTGGGAGAAGCAAGTCCTCAGATGCTTCTCATCCAGTGAAATAGGAGGCAGATCCTCCCTTAGAAGATGGTCCTCCTCGACCTTCCGGATTGTCGAGGCCTTCTACCAATACAAGTGGCTGTGCTCAAACCACCACCTGGCGTAATGGACGTCGAACCGTCCCCTGCGTCCCAGCCCAGGCATCGGTAGTCGCTCCGGCTCCCGACGGTAGTAGAAGTCCCACCACGTTGTAGCCAGCAAGTGGGTGTCTCGGCCTCTGTACTGTCGGCCCACTAAAGGAAACTCCTGGTTCGGCAGGATCCCCTGATCATACCTGAAGTTCTGGGTGAACCAGTGCGGGTAATACGGCTCCAGGAAGCTTGTCACGGACTGGTGTAGCGCCAGTACCGCCGGTCAAGTGCTCATCACCCACTCTGTGTACAACGCCGCATTCGGCTCCCGCTGATAGGGAAGGGCGCAGGCCGCCCCGCTACTCGAAGACACTAAGACCAGATGGGAGTCCCTCGGGGCACCGTCAAAAGGAAGTCCCTCCTCGCCCCTGCCGGGCAGGTAAGATAGGACTCTCCGGGCCCCCTCCAACTGCGCAACTGTGTCTCCATCGGGCTGTCCGATGAAGCTGAACAGCAGGGGAGCCGCCTGGTTCCCCACTGATCCTCGAGTCACCAACCCCGGAAACAACAAACTGGCCCACAGACTAAGGTAGTGGGTCAGCAAAAGTCGACTCCTTTCACGTGGCGCCGAATGCTCCGCCAGCACTCCCAGTCCCTGGTAAATGTTGGCCAGCGCCACTGGAGCTAAAGCCGGCCTCCGTCCCTCCACTAGCAAGCACGCAGGCCAGAGCAGCTCCGCCCTCAGCAGGCCGTCCTCTCCATGCGGGACCTCAAACATCACCAGCCAGTATGCCAAGAACGCCGCTAGGTGCGTCATGTCCGGTAGCCCATGGGGGTTCCACCCGTCTTGCAGTGCGTAGATGTACCGTGTGTACATCCGTAACCGTAACTCCACCTCGGTGTATTCCTCCAATGGAGTCTGATCTCTCGCAAACTCCTGGTAGAAGCAGAAGGGCCCATTGTAGAAGTGGCGGATCCACACATTCAGTGGCACCCTGGGAGTCTGTGCAGCTCTCTCTCTCCCGACAAGGGCTAAATCCCTCTAGGTCTTCAGTAAATACCGGTAGTTGTAAGGAACCTGGTATCATCGATGCCCATCGGTGTGACTGCGATGGAGGTCATCCAGCACTACCTCCTCGTATCCCTCGCCGCTGATCGGCAGCCCGAAAATCTGAAACAGAGACCACACGTCAAGTGACGTCTCTCCCTCAGCCATCGCCACTGTGTTCCACCGACGGTTGAAGCGCTCTGCCAACGCCTGTAGAAGCCCCGTGTAGCAGGGGTACCCGTATAAAGTCGCAGTCACAGCATATCTAATATCGGCCCGGTCCAGCAATAGTCTGTAGTGGTGCACGATCCCCATCAGCCACTCAATAGCTCCCTGGCAGTATCTGTGTGAAGGAATCACCACCCAGCGACCGTACCAGCTAATAGCAGTCTATCACAAAACCCCAGACAGGAGGCTGTGGTCATGATAGCCCCCCCCAGCATGTTGTAGCCCCGACGGCTCCAACACCAACTCTGTAGTACCCTTTGTCTCTGCTCGGTGGTGTCCGTGCAAATCCCAGGAAGCGGGACCCATCACCCCAACGCGGACCCCAAACTGGTCTGCCCTGCTAAAGAAACCCAGGCACTCAGCACTGGGAAACTGACACTGCCTCTTGTAGTCCCCAGAAAAGCTCGGGAAACCACAAAGGACGATCCCGTGCAAGCTATCCCTGCCTACTAAAATCGCCCGCTCTAGTCAGCGACGTGCTCCAGCAACTCGGGAATCCCTCTCCTCCATGCCTGGTGGGATGAAACTGCTGATAGACTCGAATAAATGGCAGTTTAGGGGGAATTCCACTGGGTAGCCTCCACTACGGTCGTAGGTGAAGATCCCGCCTGCCTTTGAGATCCGGGCCAACTCTACGGCCCCGACCCCGCTCGCCTGCTCGCCAACGGGGCCCTCTGCTATCACTATGTGCCCCGAGTCAAGCTGCTCCATGCCAGCGGCAGTGACGACTGGCGGGCCCAAGGGAGGCATGGGCCGCTCAGTCCTCCTCACCCAGTGGTCCTCCTCCCGGGCCACACGTCTCGGGACCTGCTCATCTCTACCAAATCGGGCCATAGCTGTAAGACAAAACACACAGAAATGGTCAGCACATCGGGAATTCAATATACACAATGCAACAAAACAAAGACATATGAAGTGTCAAAATACAACTACAATAATCCAGAATGAGGAGTTCAAGGGCCGTACGCCCTCATCTCCGCCTCCGACGTACGCCACGTGGGGGGCATTTGTTGTACCCGGACAATTCCCCCGGTAAAATCTTAAAGAATAAGGGCTCAGAAATTTCCCCAAACACCTTTAAGACACGGACTACCCAGCCTCTCCTACAACTTGCCGGCCCTACCAAGGGTCCCAACCAGCTAGCCTTGACATACGGTGACATCAATAATTGGTCGGGACTACCCCCGATCACTCGGTGGCAGGTTCTTCCCGCATTCTATACGGCCACCCGGGTCAACCCGGGGGCACCCCGACTACAAGTCGTGCCACTCGGCACCTAGTAACAAGGCCAGGACCCACCCAGAGATGCCTTCCTCCAGCCCTCCAAGGTCAAAGGGAGACTTAATTAAGTCAACCATAGGCTTTAGAGGCCCACAGCACGTGTATACGGCTTACACAAGGGGGGCGGGCATTTCCCCGAACACCACGTGGGCGCATATGTCCTAGCCCTTCTACAAAAAATCGTGGATTAATTCACGACCCCAGCACACCAGTCGAGTTCTGCAACAACCCCCCAGTAAGTTGGGCCCTCCCCCGACCCACAGACACGTGGCGATGAGCCGCTTATCTTTAGCTCTCGGGCCAACCTGAGGCTACCCTACCGACTAGCTGTGCAAAGTGGCACATGCCTCGAGGCTAGGCCCAAGTTCCCAAGGTGCTTCCTCTCAGCTCCCACGAGCTCATATCCTCAGCCCAAGGCCCATTCCAAGGCCCCTCAGCCAGTTATCCAGGCCGTTCGACAACCCGGGGTGTGTTGGGCATTTATCCAAACACCTTGCGAGCGACAACTACGACTTCACAACAACAAGCCCCCATGGGCTAATCCCAGCATCCCAGAGCCCTCTATCCTTCAAAGGACACCCCCAGACAACAAAAGAAGACCCCCGAGGGCCATCCCTCGGGGTCGTGATTCGCTCGAGGGGGAGTTTGCTCCGGGCACGACCGCGCCTCGGGGAGGGCAAACACCCTTGGGGAGCGCACCCTCCTCCCATCCCAATGGCCCCACGGCCATCCCCAGTCCCGGCTGCTCTCAGTCCATATTCCTCGTTCGTGAGATTCGCGCAAGGTTCGTTAGAATACCCGTACGTGAAAAGGAGTTGCGAACAACGAAGCCCGAAGCCAAGCACGCAAGTCAACCTCCACAGTCTCCAGCCAACCAGTTCGAGCCACGTATCCTTTTGTCCGCTTCTTTTTAGCCAAATTAGGATAAAAACTAGCAAAATCTAGATTTTATAGGGGTGGGGCCGCCCTCTCTCTCTTCTCCTATCCAGTCCGCCTAAACCCCTGGTGTAATAAAAAAATGTTTTTTTTGAAAAAAAAAACCCAACCCCCAGCCCCGGTCACGCCAACCCCCATGGGGTTTAGGCGGACCAGCCTACCCCCAGGCTGGGCCGCCCAAACCCATTCCAAAATAAAAAAAAGATTTGTGGAGGGTTTTGGCGTACCAGGCCAGCCCATTGGGCTGGTCCGCCTAAACCCCTCCCCCCATTGGGCTAGTCCGCCTAAACCCCTCCCCCCATTGGGCTAGTCCGCCTAAACCCCCTGGGGGAGGGGTTTAGGCAGACCAGACCAGCCCCTAGGGCTGGTCCTCCTAAACCCACCCTCCCCCACTCCGTAACAAAATATATATATATATATAAATGTGTTTTGAGGGTTTACCCGGACCAAGTTGGACCCCCAACTTGGTCTGCCTAAACCCTCCCCCTGCCCCTTCAACTTCCTATAAATTCCACCCCTTACCAAGATATACAAAGAAGACACCGAGACACAGCAGCAGAACCCGCGACCTAACTGCTGCACCCTCGGAGCTCCTCCGTAGGCATCCAGCAAGGGTCGAGGATGTGAGGAGCAAAGTGCGCGCGTGGGTGGCTTGCAGATCGGCTTACACACGCCGAGGGTATGTCCGTACTCCCCTCACGCTGCGTCTAGCCATCGCACCCATGTCCACCCCTGTCGCATGTAAGGCGTTGTGATAATGGCGAATACACCCGCATCCCGGGTCCACCCATGCGTGACAACCCACAGTGGCCACGCACGTGACACGATGCCGCACCTACGATCGACACGGAACCACGTGACTACCGCTAGCCCCGAGCTAGCTACCGACATCTCTGACCGATGACTCGAGTTAGCTGAACCCTGGCCCAAGAGTCACACTCCCGGGGCTGGCCTTGACTCCCCAGCACGACGACATTCACCTTCGAGGCCCGGACCCGACCGCTCACCTTGAGCCGCATCCTATCTCGTTAGGCGCCAGCCCACGACCGCCCCTGCCACCTAGGCAGTCGGGCTTGTCTCAATCTCCTCATGAGGAGCCCCTGTAAAACACGCAGATATCCGCCTTATTATGCATTGACCCGGGGACCGACCCACGCATCGGAATTGTCCCGCGGCTTGCGTCCATTGTACTTCGGCCCCCTCGGCCCATTTGTAAAGCCCGTGTGGCTCTCATATAGCATCAAACCAGTTGAACACAAGCGCCCGTATGTGGTCCCTGATCTTTTACCTACGTTACTTGGCATGTATGCCTAATACCCCTGACTCCAGCAAAAACCTCCCAGTCAAAAGCGCACCAACAGCTGCGGGATGCTCCCGGCCCTCCACCCATGGCTTCAGACACATACAGACTTCTCTTCAGCATAGAACGAAGGTGTTCGAATTAAATCCGATGTAAATAAACACCGATCGCTTGCGGTCAGTGGGGAAAGACGTCCAGTACACGATTCCCACAATCGCCTGCGCACTCGCACCCGTGGAACCCCTTTATCCACCTGTCGCCCGATCTCTTGAGCCACGTGCCGCGTCCTAGTGATGCTTCCCCGATCAATCCTTGGTTCCATGGGTGATTATCGAGAAATTGACTAGCATACCCGCACCCTGTCCAGCTAACCTACACCCCGACACTTCGTGCCATTCGACCCTTTTCGACTTTCCGTAAAAGGAGAGTGCTCGGTACCACCATGAGGGGCATACAACCATAAGGAGGATACCCGAGATATCAAACTCTCGTATTTTTCTTCCCCACTGTATTCCTACCTTCACCCCTGTCATCGACATAAAAACCCGCACAACACCCATATTCCTCAATCAAAGCATAAAAGGGATTAATATGGGATTAACTATGGGCTAACCTATGGATAACCCAAAACCAAAGTGAGGCTAAGACTATCAGTTCTAGTAGGACCAAACAGATCCATATGGAGGAATTCCAAAGGCATAGTGGACAAAGGTTCATGTCTGGTTTTAAATATTTTTCTGGTCTATTTTCCCAAGGCACATGCATCATAGACCTTAGGGTCTGATTTAAACGAGATTTCAGGTAAACCTTTCACCAGATTATTCTTGACAAGTTTGTTCAGAACATTGTAACTAACATGACCTAATCTACAATGCCAAATGAATGCATTATCACCTACATTCACAGATGGGCACATATTCCTTAAAAGATTATCATTTATGTAGCACCCCAAAAAAATATAGGAATAAAATTTCTTAAATAAACAAAATCTCCAATTAAATAGTCAAAGGGCCCAAATCAAACAAATTATAAAGTCCCAATGAGGAAACCAAAAGGCCTTAACCTTATATGGGCCTCAAAGCACAACCCTTTCACTTAAACAAATGGGCCTTAATTACCTAAACCCTTCTACTTAACCTTAACCGACACACATATGGGCCTCCTATATATATATAATATCCATATACACATATATTGGCTAAAGGAAGTAATAGCTAATGGGCCTTGAAAGCCCCTAACCTTTCCAACATCCAAAGGAGTATAGGGCATATACTCATATATGTATATAATAGGGGTTGTTTTCCAAAGCCCAAACCTTTTATCACCTTCGAGACTTGCATGGAGTTTAGGGTTTTAGTCCTTAAAAGGAAAGGCGGATGCAGACTTGGATAGGAAGGGAGTTGTATGGGAAATATTATCTCCACTAGAATTCTAACCCCACTAGGAATCCCTCCTCTATAAGAACCCTGTCCCATCGACGAGCTCCGGCTGTTGCTGCTGCTCATATTGGTTTCCCTTGCGTCGACGTCGTCTTCATCGTCTGGCCACCGTGCGTGAAGGAGAAAGGCAGCTTCCTCCTCTCCTCGTGCCACAGTGTCTTCCCTACTGCTTCTTCCTCTTGCTGCTGCTCGAAGGAACAAGCATCTCATTCTATCACTACAGCTGCTACCGCTGCTTTTGTAGCATATTATTCTTTCCCTATTGTTCGTCGTCCCGATCAACCCAGATAGAGGTAGGTTTTCTCAAGAGACGAAGCCCAATACAATAGGAAATAAGTAACTGCATGCATATAGATCTTGTATCATGTTCATAGGTTCATCCCTTAATGTATGTTTTGAGTTTTACGTGTCTTTGTTAATTTTTCCGATGCATATGAAAATAGCGACCAAGGCATGGCCGCTTATTGAATGAACGCCCGCACGAACAGTCGCCAATTTTCCAGAAATTGTGACAGTGACCAGGGCGCAGTTTAATGAGCGACCTTAGCCCAGCCGCTAATTCTTTAGTATATTTAATAAATACCACATGCTTAAAATTAAATATCTATGTAACCTGACGTTAAAATTATTGCATGAATATATTTCTAGATTCCTGATAATTTTCTCTGTCTATCCATGTCTTCTTTTCCCTGATTATGTAAACTCAAAGTACATGAACAGTGGTATGTGTCTAAGATTGTATCTGCCCGATGCGTAGCATCAAACAAAAAATGAACGACTATAGCCCAGTCGCCTATTAAAGATTGGGCGGCCTCTTGTGACAGCGTTGTTTTGTAGAAAAATTAATAAAATGGAAAATTTATGAAAATCCTGAAACTGCGACATAATAATAGACGTTATTTAATGATTGAGCGCCCTGTTACAAGGTCGCTATTTGTAATGAAATTATATGTATTTTTGGAATTTACTAGAATGAGCGCCCGTTCGCAGGTCACTAATTCCGAGGATTTTCCTTGAAATCTTGTTAAAGATAAATGATTGAGCGACACTTCTCACGAACACACAGTCATGATTGAGCGCCTGTCTGAACGGTCGCCAATTCTTCTCTCTCTGTTTCCATCGCATTTTCTACCCCATATCGCGGGTTTACTTGGCACTCTCATCTTACGTCCGAAGATGGAGTCCCTGTTTTGGTTCTATCGATTACACACTCAATTCTTGGTGATGATTGGATCCTCCATGGGATATTCTTTCCTTTGGACTGATACTTTCTTCATTGAGACCTCCGTAGGTCTACGCTAGCCTTGGATTCCCTCAAGGTAGATGAGCTGGTTGTACCATAAAAACCTTGGAACCCTTATAGTCATGTCACTCTGAAGAAACATGACAAACTAGCCCTCATAGAGTGCTGTTCTGGCCTCTTTGAGAAGTCTGTTCGGTCAGTAATTAGTGACCATGCCTTGGACGCCAGAAGGAATTGGCGACCAGGCCACTGGTGCTATTTCACTGATTTAGCGACCTGAACCTGGATGCTATTTCATCGAGCATGTACTGTTCATAGGAATTGGCGACCAGACATTGGGCGCTATTTCTGTAATTGATGGCGACTGAGTGGACACCAATTACCAAGTTTCATGATATGTCTCGATTTTTCATGTGATTTATCGGTAAGTCATACTTGTTCAAGTTCTGTCCTTGAACTCCTTTGTTAATGAAATCTACCTTATCATCCTACAATGGCTTATTCTTGGAATTCTATATTGGCTATAAACTATAGTGGATGTCTAAAATATACATGACTCAATGCTTGTGCATATAGGGCCCGATTTGGTCTTGGGAGGAGCACCCGAAAGTACTTGTGCCCATGAGAGCTATATTGATCACGGTGTGATATTGCACCGAAGTGCTTGACTTGCTTGATTGTTGACATTCCACAAACTCGTACTTGACTTGACTTGACATGACTTGCGTGGCCCGGAATGGGTATTTACTTGCTTGATATCATAATAGCCAATTCACGTGACATGACTTGATATATTTACATGCTTGACCACCTTGATATATTTTACATGATTATCTTGAAATCTTGCTAGTTCATTAATTCTTGATACACTATCTCTCGTCGTTATCATGTATACATGCATAGCTAGACATGCATTCATAAACATGTAATTTACTGAAAGCAAGCTTGATCTTGAGATATAATTCCTACTGAGCGTTCGCTCACCTAGTGTTTTTCCCATATGTTGGCCCAGACTAGATGGCGGACAAGAAGGGGGGTTGAATTGTCCCCTTGCCGAGATGGCGGATTTTAAAAACTTTCTTAACTAATTATAGCGGAATTAAAATTAACTACGTTAATTCCTTAAACTTCAGTGAGATAAAAGTGTTCTCTCAATCTTCCCGATCTCACACGGAATATTAATGCAAAGAACGATTAAATCTAAGCCCAATCCAAACACGAATGGCAGAGTAGCAATGTGTAGATGAGTAGTAAATAAAAATCTAAAGGTTGACCTGTGAAGGGAGATAGTAGAAATGGACAATCACACAGGCATGCCACAGATAACACTGAGATTTTTAAGTGGTTCGGGACCACGACGGGCTCCCTACGTCCACCCCTCATCGAACCCGGTGAGGCTTCACTATCACTCTACTAAAGTAGCAACCACGGGGACAAACCCCACACCACACACACTGCCTCTGCAGCAAGACACACACATGGGGCCTGGCCCCAAGATGCTGCCACCGCAGCACACACACACACGCAGTCGGGGAACTCACCTCGAACGTAAAAACTACAAGGAGACTCAGCTCCGTTCACCACACACAAATGTTCTTTGATGTTTAGAAAAGTAAGAAGATATACAATGTAGCTCCCAGCAGTATGTAAATAGAGAAGACTATCATCAGGAAATGGATAAAAGATGTAGAAAGTTTCCCCATCATTTTTCCACTGGTCGTTAGAAGATCTTTCTTGATGTTCAGGTTGGAGGAGTTGAATCCGTAGGATGTTGGAGCATCCGATCCTTCTTCTTGAAGATCCAAGATGTGTTCCTTCAAATCAAAGCTTCAATCGCTCCTACAAACACCGTGAACATATGAGTCTATCAAAGCCCTCTCCTCTCCACCTTGTGGCCGCACTCCTTTCTTCTCCCTACAGTAGATAGAACAATATTAGCACAAGGATTACTGCTCCTACGATGGAGATTGTAGGGTATAAATAGGGCTAGAATAAAGAACAAAATACCACCATGCCCTTATAAAAACCCTTCAAATACACACCCAATAGATGGGTGAAACCCTAAGGGTAATATGGTAAAGAGTTAGTCCAATCGGATCACAAAATGGGTCTTATGAAACCAAATAGGAAAACACGATCCGAACAACTCAGAAGCCTGCCAACACACAGAAAAACCAATACACAGGCTAAGTATTAATCCATGGTCGATACAAGTGAAAGGGCAGGGTCGGTGCATATATAACTAGACCTGGGTTGGTGCAAGAATTGAAGAATGCTTAGCCTCGCTGCATGCTTTAAAAACTGCCAGAGAAAGTCGGTGCAAATGCCAGAAAAGCGGTCGGTGCATTGGAGGTGCGTTGGAGCAAGTCGGTGCAAGTTTCACAAAATAAACAAGGACGGTTGGTGCATATAGTGAGGGATCTATAGATAAGGTCGGTGCATGAAGGTCTGTGCAAAGAAAAACACAGTCGGTGCATATAAAAAAGGACCTGAACGCACATATCAAAGGGTCAGTGCAAAGTCAGGTCGGTGCATGAATTGAGTAGCCTTGATAGGGTCGATGCATAGGAGGATAAGGTCTATGCAACTGCCAAGGAAGGTCGGTGCAAGCTTTGAAACTTGGTGCAAGTTTTACAAAGCAAGGGTATAGGTCGGTGCAAACCAACTAATGCAATGAAACACTGGTCAGTGCAAGTATGCAAAGACCAGCACATTTGAACCTCGGTGCAAGTATGGTGCACATGATAAAAGGTCAGCTCATATTCCAGGTCGGTGCAAAGTTGCCATGAACTATGCCAAGGTCGGTGCAAACTTTGTATCGGTGCAAGCTTTTGAAGGTCAGAGCACTTTCGAACAACAACAGAAGAAGCATCGATGCACTAGGAGAAAGGTCAGTGCACATCTATGATGGGTCGGTGCACATTGTGCACATTGTCTAAAGCACAAAAACAAGGTCGGTGCAGTCTATGTTAAGCCTCGGTGTAGAAACCAGATGCGATCGGTGCAATCTGAGAAAAGCATCGGTGTAATGTGAGAAAAACACAAAAGAACGTCGGTGCAAAGACCTGCAAGGTCGGTGCACTTGACATTGAAGCCATAGATAGGTCGGTGCAGTTATATGAACATGTCATGCACCTAGTGTAAAACCCTTGGACAAGGTCGGTGCACTCTCTATCAAGCACAAAAGATGGGTCGGTGCATAACAAGAAGAAGATATGAGCAAGTCAGAGCATATTTTGAAACAACACAGAACAAGGTCTGTGCATGGCATAGGGTCTGTGCATAATAGCACAGAACGTCGCTGCACAAATTGGCAATGAATTAAAGTCCAAGAACATCAAACCCTAATCAAGATAAATCGAGATACATTTAAGCATGATTTCTTACCATGTATTGAGACACAGTTGAGCCCGCACTCTACATATATAAAACACTCAATACACAAGGCTTGTTTAGTCATGCATGTTCATGTATTTGGACTGTAAAAACCCATGTGAAAAACTCAAACCAAAGCCATCATTAGTTCACATATCAAATTAGTTGATCCAATCAAACCAGCATGAATTCAAAGTTCAGTTCAGAAGTGTCAAGTTCTGTCCAAAAACAAAGTAACCCAATACACTCCAATGAAGCACATTTGAGTCATTGAAACTTAGTTGAAAGACCAAGATTAAACCACCTATCCTGAATGTCATGCCAATACACACATGAATTATAAATGCAGTCCAGAGCAAACTGAACCTTCACAACCATGGACAGCAAAATATCAAGCATTTATGTCAGTTCATTGAAAACCCCATTTAGGATATGCATGAAGGCACCAATATTTCCCAACTCGAGATGAGAAGAATATCACCATAGATCCAAAATAAACTCTCACCTTGGATCCTTCATAATGTGGGCAATATAAACCTGCACAGTCTGAAAATTCAGAAGCATGTCAATATTAACCAAGGTATTTGAAAAACTAACTTCAAAGCAATTTCTCCACAAGATAACTTCATGACAATTAAGAAGAGCATGCATGAGATACATGCAAACCCAAATAACAAAGTGCATGAGAAACATAGGAAGTGTCGACACTCAGCAATCAAGTGTCGGCACTTTGTTAAAGCAATAAACCTGGCCATCCAAATGCAAGTATATACATGGAGAACTATAAAGGCATGTCAACTCAAGAATTTCATACCTACAAGATATAGATATCAACATTGAGCTCCATATCACCAAAATGATCAATGAGTATTTTCCACAATACTCACACACAATATATTGTTATCATCAAAACCATTATCAAAGACAAAGAGGGGGAGCGCACCGAACCCAACACAATATTTTTCAGGTAACTCCGATGACGAGAATCAATCGGATTGGAACGAGAACGAGTAAAGAGCGTAGAACCACCCAGTCATGGAAGCGTCTATCTAGTCGTGTCTTTTCCTATTTCTCGAGTCTATCATTATGATTTTCCTCTTTATTGAGTCTAAGTTTGTCATTTGGTATTCTCCCACTTTAAGGATATGTAAGAGTATTGGTGTTATTAATAAAGAATTTGGTTTATATCTCTACTTTTGCGCGCTCTGTCTATAAGGTCAAATTCTTTATGCTCTGATTGACATGAATGATATAACTCCTCATGCGTATCGGGTTCCTTCCACGCTCGGGACGTGACAATCTAGCTCTACCATGTAGACATTATTGATTCTATAACCTATGAATTTTATTGAATCAGAATCAACTTCAAGAGTTTTGCATGCATTGTTGTCAAACATGACCTTGTGACCCTTGTCACAAAGCTGGCTTATACTGAGCAAATTGTATTCTAAACCATCTACTAAAAGAACCTTTTCAATGACATTGGAGGGGTCCTTACCAACGGTGCCTGAACCAATGATTTTATCTCTATTCTTTCCTCCAAACCTGACCAAACCTCCTTCTTTCAACTCCAGCTGGCTGAACTTGGTTCTGTCCCACGTCATGTGCCTTGAGCAGCTACTATCAAGGTACCAGCGGTTGTGCATGGCTGCTAGGTAATCCTACAAAATAATTTACACAGTAAGTTTTGGAACCCAAATGAATTTGGGTCCAGTCTGCTCATTCAAACCATGTAGCATGTACTTTGGTATCCAAACTTGTTTGACAGAATTGGATTTCTTATTAAACCAACATCTAGAATTTCCATGTCCCATTTTCTCACAAGTATCACATACATGTGTTGTATGTAAGTGAATTGAATTTTTCTTCATTTGTAAGCCTTGGAGATTCTTATTTTGTCGACCAGCCCATGGAGTTTGGTTTGTGTTTTGAAATTTTCTATTTTTGTTATGAATCTTGTTGACAGGATTATAAAAGTTTGTTTGACTACCCCACTTATTCCAGTGTGTTTTGTGAGGTTTATTTCTATTTACAGGTTTTGTGTATTCCTGTCGACCTTGATAGAATGTTCTGTTAGACTTTCCTTTATTCAGATTTCCATAAGAGGGCTGATAGTATCCCTGTCGACCAGATTGGACGGTCTTTTTAACAGACCCAGATCTTTTATTATTTTTCTTATGAGCATTTTGACTCTTGGTGAACTTCCAGTCAGTTTTTAGGATTTGTGTTGAAGAATTTGATTGTTGCTGAGGTGGACTTTTGACATGAGTTTTTAATGTTTTCTTTTCAGGAATGAATGAAATAGTTTTCACTTGAAACTCCTTCTTCTTGGTAGGGTTGTAGCCAAGACCCTCCTTATTAAAGTTCACCCTCACACCTAACATGGCCTCCAAATTTTCCTTCCCTTTGACAAATTTTTCAAGAGTGATTTCTTTATTAGCAAGTTCTTTCTTAGTCTGTTCAAGATCTTGTTGAAGAGCAGCATTTACAGACTGAATATCTTCATACTTTTCTTGAATTAACTTGTTTTGTGTTTCAAATTCATGAATTTTTAGTTTAAGCTCGTCCAGCCTTT
Organism: Amorphophallus konjac; assembly: GCA_022559845.1. Taxonomy (NCBI): domain Eukaryota; kingdom Viridiplantae; phylum Streptophyta; class Magnoliopsida; order Alismatales; family Araceae; genus Amorphophallus; species Amorphophallus konjac. The sequence goes on along the minus strand of CM040121.1, from coordinate 221,542,890 downwards.
CTCTCAACTCTTCACTTTCATTTTTTAAGCTTTTAGACTCCTTTCTAACAGACTTCATTTCTTTTGTTTCTATTTTTAATTTCTCATTTTCTTCCTTCAGACTTTCAATTTTGTCAGTTAGGGTGTTGTCATGAACAAAGGCATTCATCTTTTTCCTTAATTGTTTATTTTGTCTTCTAAATTCATCACACTTATCAAGCAACTCAGCATATGCATTTTTCGAATCAAGAACAGTAAAATTTTTGAACATAGAGGTTACCTCCTCATCCTTATCACTACGAGCCATTAAATAGATCTTCTCATTATCTTCCTCATCAGCACTTTCTTCATCTTCTTCTTCATCACTCCATGTACAGAGCATAGCTTTAGGCTTCTTAGCTTTTCCTTTGTTCATTCTCTTCAATAATTTCGGGCACTCTCCTCGCATGTGCCCTGCCTTCCTGCAATGATAACAAACCACGTTGTCAGATTTTTTGTTGGAGTCCGATCTAAATTTGGAAGACTTTCTCACTTGACCCCTTGTCTTTCTTTGATTCTTATGTTCTTTTCTAAGGATTTTTCTAAATTTTCTGGTGAGTAGAGCGTACTCACTGAGATCTACTTCACTGTCAGACGTCTCACTTTCATCACTTGAGCCCTTACCACTAGGTGATGCCTTGAGAGCTGTGGGCTTCTTCTTCTTCAACTCTTCCTCATTTCTTTTCAAATTCAATTTGTACATCATCAGAGAACCTATCAGCTCATACATTGTCATTGTAGAGAGATTCTTAGAATCCTCTATGATAGTTGCCTTGGTGTGCCAGGCCTGAGGAAGAGACCTCAGAATTTTCCTAACTATCTCACTGCTGGTGTATTCCTTACCTAGTGAATTGAGACTATTAATCAGCTGAGATAATCTGGCATACATGTCTAAAATAGTCTCGTCAGCTTTCATTTTAAACAATTCAGAATCAGAGATAAGCATATTAGCTTTAGTCTCTCTTACCTGGAGCGTACCTTCGTATATCAGTTCGAGTTTGTCCCACATCTCCTTGGTAGAATTGCACGTTGAAACTCGAGAGAACTCGGTGGGAGTAATCGAGCATTGCATGATGTTCATCGCGCTCCAATTCACAGTCGATCTTTGAATTTTCTCCCTCGTCCATGTTTCCTCATCTTCTAGTAGCTCGAAAAGTCATTTGCTGACCACCATCCAGATTTTGTGACTTTGTGCCCTAAGAAAAACCTGCATTCCCTTTTTTCAGTAAGAATAGTTCGATCCATTGAAGAACGGAGGCCTATTGATAGAATGCCCTTCGGCTAGAAAACCATGGGCAGTTGTCCCGTCAGATCTCTCTGAGTCGTTGGACCACATTGTAGAGAAACCCTATCTGATACCAAATGTAGTATCAAATAGGCAATAAAGATGGGGGGTGAATAGATCTGCCCCCTTAAAAATTAATGCAGTAACTATGATAACAATCTTCAGACAAACTGAACGCAGACCAAACAACTGAAGTCCATGAGAGACAAGGATTCATGTGCGATTATAAACACTGAATCTACTGACTGCGAACGAGGGAAGAGGAAAAGGAACAACCACACAATCAGAAACACAGGAATTATTTAGGTGGTTCGATAGCACTTGTGTGCTCACCTACATCCACCCCTCACTCAATTGAGTGAGGACCACTATCTGCAACTGTAGCGACTCAGGGATAGTCCCTAAACACTCCGCTGATTAACAGCTTTGCACACACGTTGATTCACAGCTTCACACATTGATTCACAACTTCACACACGCTAATTCACAGCTTCACATGCTGATTCATAGCTTCACACACACTCTTATAGAATGCGATTGGAAAGAGTAAAAAACACAAGAAATAAGAAAACAAAAGGAAACACGAAGGAATGTAGCTTCAGACGAAGCAATCTAGATGATCTTCCAATGCTCTGCTTTTCTCAATGAGAAGGGCTCTCTTCTCCTCTTCTGAACTCTTCAAAATATCTTCCTCTCTGGCTCTCTCTTTCTCTATTTTTCTTTCACAGGCTGGAGCAATCCTCTTCCTTCTTCTCTGTTTGTTTGTTTTTTGGTTACTCGGATCCAGATCTACTTATAATGCTCGAGCCAGAGAATATTCTATTGGGGACCCACACGATCAGGCTGTTACCGTGGAGGAATAATTTTCCCTCCAAAAAGTACCCTCTAGCATGTAGTTTTCTCGTACAGCAACCTTACGATCATTGGGCCTCGGTTCATGAGCCAGAAGTGGGACCCACCACTTAATCAGATTCTCGTCATATAAGGTGTGTCGACGCATTGTTCTTCATTACGTCAACTCATCATTCTTGTTGCTAGATGAGATCTCGCAGAAAGCTTTGATATGTCGACGCAACATCTTTATTGCGTCGATGCACTCTACTTGTTGCTTGAGTACGTGACTGAAAAGGTCTTGATGTGTCGACACAATAGTTCTATTACGTCGACCCAACTCTCATGTCAGTTAGCTGCTGGCTGATGGATACGTTGTTGTGTCGACGCCACAGGCTTGTTGCGTCGACTCATCCTTCTTATCGCTTAAAGGGAAGCACCTCTGGATTTTCATTTCTACCTCTACTGCGTCGACTCATTGGGATCATGCGTCGACTCAATCCTTCATTTTTGCTCTTATATTTCTTTTACTGCGTCGACGCCATGAAGCTTCTGCGTCGACGCATCCTTCGTTCTGCTTGGATGACCGTCCCACTGAAGTCGGGGACTTCTCTTCAGCTGCATCGACTTAGTGTGTACACTGCGTCGGCTCATCCTTTCCTTACTTCTTCAATATCAGTCGACTCATACGCACATTAGTCGACTGACATTTACTTCGGTCGACTGATTTAAATTTCTGACTTGTTTACCTGTTGACCCTATAAAAAGATATAAAGTTAGATATTTTGGGACACCATTCTGTCTTTAAAATTAACTTCGTTAGGTACTTATTTTCAACAGGATTTGAAGATCATATTCCAATGATTCATAGTTAGACATCATCAAAACTAGGGACATAATAACCTATAGCCTCAACTTGCAGCCAGACTCCTAGCAGGAGGACAAACCCCTCAGGGCGGGCCCGTAGGTGCCAATACTTCGACTACATCCGCAAGAGCTCCAACGGTAGTGGAGTTTGGAACTCTACAAGCATAAGCCAATCCCCGGTCATCTAATATGCCAGTGCTAGAAAGCTCGATGGTGCAAAGGTAGATGATTGAGATAATCGTGGAGGTGAAGTTTGCCCAATATGGGTAAGGTATCGCCACTATGGATGTCTATAGTGTGTCGTACCCGCTACACCATCAACTAAAGAAACTTCCCTAGGAGTACTCCAAAGTCCCCAAACAATAAAAGTTCAATGAGCAGGGGCCTCCCCATGAGCATCTGGCCTACTATGTCATGGCCATGGGCGAGCTGGCGCTGGACGAATCTTACCTCCTCCGCTACTTCACCACGTCTCTAATGGAAATTGCCTTTCAATGGTATTCCCACCTGAAGCCCAGTTCAGTGATCGATTGGCCCAATTTACAAATGAAGTTCCTCAACCACTTCCAGACAACCAAGTGTAAAATATTGATAGCAAAGCTATGCTCTCTCCAACAAAATAAGGGGGAGACGAACCTTGATTTCATCAAACGCTAGCTGGACCTCAGCATGAGGTACGTCAATCCTCTTGCTCAAGAAGATGTCGTCACTATATGTGGAAAGGCCTGGCTATCTAAGCCAACGAGAAGCCACTTGGCACAAACATCAAAGGCTTCAACTAGCTCAACTCAGCTGTCGTTGAAATCGAAATGTTCTTCACCGACAACCGCAGTTATACCCTCGCCAAGGGTAAGCCGCCAAGGGAGCATAATGCTGGCGGTAAAGAAGTAAATGTTGTCGATTTTACTCCGACCAATGGAGGCAATGTGGACGCACTATTGGGATTATCTTTTCATTCGTTTATTCAATTCATTTATTTATTTATTTAGTGCATGGGCATGCCAGTCACAAAGTGATGATCTGTTTGGGTTTCGAAGAAGCCACGGGTGTGCACCGTCTGACTGATCAAACTATAGTGGATATCGTGTCGGGACTAAAACCCACCGTTCCATAACGACCACGACGTTAATTATATCCCCTCGGAGAGGGGAAAACCCTTGATTGATCGCCAGGAAAAGGGGCCCTACGGCCTGAATTTAACGTTAATGAAACGGAATATTAAAATTTGTGAATTGCGTGAAAATGCCCCTCGATGGGGTGGAAATGCTTAAATCATGTCGGTCGCTTACCAATCATTTCGTGTTCAGACGGAAGTCCGTGTTGAAAGCGTGATGAAGATCGATACAAAATCCATGCAAATGTATGCCAAGTATACGACAAATTTAATAAAAGAGAGGGATCAAATCTCAATGAAAACGAGTCCAGTTTATCGAGCTCAAGGCAGTGCCAGATCGTGCCATATCGGGATGGTTCCCGAAGTCCAAATTCGACTTAACGGAGCAACGTTGATATTCCCTTCACACCAGGTCTCGGGGGAAAATGAGGCTGCAGGGTGGTTTTTTTCTTTACTATGTTATTATTATCTATTTTTGGGTTGTTATTTGATTTCTTTTATTGTTTTTTTAAGAAACATGGGTTTATTTTGTTCCTTTGTTGTTGTTGTTGTTGTCATTTTTTTTTAAAAAAATAGGGGGTGTTCGGTCGACCAATGAGCCTTGATCGGTCGACTGAACTTCCTAGTGTTTAAGGGTTAAGACAGTTTCATAGTCCGGTCGACCAGACATGGGGGTTCGGTCGACCGAACCGACTGGCAGGGCTGGACTTCATTCAGTAATGAACTTCCTGAATTTGTCAATGCAGGTGAGACTTGATGGATTTGCACATGGGCAAGTGAGGCGATCCACTGTGTATAGGGGCTTCATGTGAAGTTGGGACTTGGCCCCTTGATGAACGTGTGAAATTCCTCACCCATTTGGTGCAAGCTTATGCAAAGATGATAAGAACCTCATGTATAGTTGACTACACATGGGGATTTCTATATATGGTCATGCGTATGAATTCCTTTGTGGGCAAGTGCATTTAGAAAGAATCTCTATATTCATGCATATGCAAGTCTTTTCTAAACTTAACTACATGCCAGTAAAGATTTCTAAAATTCATTGCATGCAAATGCATTTGAAAATCTTTTTTTTTAAATCCGGTCATAAATCATGTACATGCATTGCTCCTTTATCTATTATTATTATTATTATTATTATTATTGCTTTGCTATTTCTCCCTTTTTTTGATGGGAATAAGAACCCAAGGGGGGACAAGTCGACTTGGACAGGGGCTAAGTCGACTTGACCCCGGCCAGAAGCAGAGTTCTACTTCTGGGAACAGGTTTAAGTCAACTTGGCTAGGGGCCAGGTCGACCTAAACCCAGCCAGAAGCAGACTTCTGCTTCTGGGAACAAGTTTAAGTCAACTTGGCCAGGGGCCAAGTCGACCTAAACCCAGCCAAAAGCAGACTTTCGTTTGTTTGTTTTTTAAAATGCGGTAAATGCATGCTTTGATTATCGTGCAAGCGTGCAATTTTTGAATTTTGCAAATGCCAATGGGGGAGTTTCTTTGATTCTTGCATGCAAGATGCAAATGGGATTTCTAGAGATGGAATTTCTAAACTTGGAGATTTAAATTTCAGTTGGCAAATCATTTCTTTGCTCACTTCCCTTTTTTATCTGGTTTCATCCTCCTGCTCTCTTCCTATCGCACATGGGCAGAGCATACACATGTGTTTATGAATTCATCCATGTAATGCATATGCAGATTTGTGCATGGACATGTGAAAATGGGTTTAACTATCCTTCTTTTGATCAAGAACAAGCCTGCAGCTATGAGAGATTGTCAGATCAAGGGGCTGCAGCCCTGTTGTTGGTCCAGAGGTCGGGCAAGTCGACTTGGGCAAAGGCCAAGTCGACTTGTCCACTACCAATAACCAGAAATCTACTCTCTCTTTTTTTGAGATGGAATGCAATGCAATCATGGATACTTTGAAGATCGTGCAATGCTTTAATCATGCATCCATGTGGGGTACCCCTTGGTACGAGGCGGAGCGTTTCACTCACGCATAGTGAGAGTTTTCACCCGGAGATAACCCAGGCTTCCATAATTCACCATTTGATATACCGATGGGAAACGACACAAAAGCATTTAGAACAGCATGCTCATGAAGCCCTTCTTGATTTTTTTTATACACATCTACGCACATACAAATATGCAAATATGATGCTTGAACTCTGAATTAATCATGGATGCACGTGCCATATGCACCAATGCAAGGACTTCAATTCTGAAATGCACTGAATCTCATTATGAGTGTCATGCAAGAAGAAGGCCATGCAACTGGCATTAGTATTCAAAAAAGATCAGGTGTGACCTCAGAACATTGATTTTTGGTCTCTTCCTCTTCACCCATGTATGATTCTGCATGATTTATGCATGGCTATGCGAATGCGAATGCTATGGGTGCCCAATGGGGAACTGTCAGGCCTTAAAGGAGGGGGTCGACCCCTGGGTGTGGGGGTCGACCCCTGTGCAAACTACTGCACAGGGTCTGCCCAGCCAATCCTTGGAATTTGAGCTTGGTGTGATCACTTTAGAGCATCAAATGCTCAAGTGACATGATATATGCAAATGCAAAATACCAAGATGCAAGAAGTTCAATTTTTTTGATCTGGGAGTTAGCATTTTTTTATGGCTCATCTTTTATTAAGTCTGTTCACTTCTGATTTCAAAAATTCAGAGATTGAGTTGGCCATTATCTCTTTTCTTGTTTAGTTCATTTAGAAAGCCCCAAAGTTCAACATTCAATTTTTGTTTGCTTATTCAGTTTGCCACAGTTTCAGAACTACTACTTGGTCATTGCATTTTCTGAATTCTTCTAGTTCACAGTGAGCTTCTTCATTTTAGCTCATATGTTCATCTGATTTTCTTTTTTTAGAACATTGATTATTAGTCTTCAAATTAGTCCATCAGTCTTGCAAAATGCCCGGCAAAAATCCGGCAGCACCTCCCCTTAACCCAAAGCTTTGGGGGGGTTTAAACGGGTACGCATCCACGGAGAAAACTCTGAGATCGCCCCAAAATAACAAGGTGTGCACGGAAGCGGCAACACCCGATAGTCTGCGTTGGTCATAAAAGAAAATCCAGAGGGCTAGCCCACAAGGGATTTCAATAACCAAAGGGATGCCACAACCCCGATTCCGGGATGTGGTATTGAACTATTGCCAACCGTATGGCCATTAATATTCACCCTTTTGAAGGGAATCACCCGGGGTCCACATTATAATGGAATGAGCCCCCGGGGATCCAAGAATAATAAGAATTTCAAGGAAGGGAAGTTGCAAAAAATTATGACAGTGAGGAGAGATATATGAGAATGCTTAGCCCTGGGCGAGCCCCATATGCCTCATCCCCTCGGTATCATGGTGGTGGAGCCAGCCAAACACCAAAATGGGATTTTGAGGATGCATAGAAATCATGGTAAAGAAAAACTTAGAGGGACTCCGGTGGTTAGCAGCCCGACGTCATGGCTATGGGGTAAGCCAAACCCCGGGCCGGTGGCCACTAGGATGACGAATGAATTGTAGTATGAGCGATGCATATCGAAAGAAGAGAGAAAAAATAAAATTGAATGCCGGTGCACACATCAACCAAGAGAGCAAGGCTAGATGAAATGGAGGATATATAGCTATATTGTATTTACATATGCACATACCGGAGAAAAGGGCAAAACTAAGGCAAGCATAGGTGGATATCATACACGTATGTATATATCTATGCTATATAAACAGGCACCTTGTTTTAAAAAAACTCAGGGATAGGTAGAATAGAATGGAGCAGTATAGGAGGCACAACAACACATACGTACATATAACACACTTATATGCACACACACTGGAGAAATTGGGCATCATATTCACAAAAGAAATCAGAGATCGAAGCCCTGCATCTCATTTCCTCTTGAAAGAAAATTGCATCAAGGGAGCTACTTAATAGCATGCACCATAGAACGGAGGATGAGGAGGAAGGGGAAGGGAATACTGGAATGAATGACCCACCCGCTTACAAAATGCCTCGTACACCTTCCCCTTTTCTCCCTAAGCTCCCAACACTCGGAGTCGGAGAGGTCAGAGAAAAAAAAACAAAAAGAAAAAAACCCTTCTTCCTCAGCTTCTTTAGCAGCCCTTTTCCTTCACCCCAGCGGCCCTTTTATAGGAGATTCGCAGGGCTCATTCGAGGGCCAGGGCTGCCCGCCTCTCTCCCTCTTTGCCGTCATCACTGTTGCTGTCGCTTGGAGCTGTCCCGTTGATGTCGCGGCTGTCTCCTCTGCATAGGGCACAGCAAAGGGGATTTCCCTTTGTGGGGTGGCCGTGCGCCTACCCTTGCTGCCGGCGAGGGGGTAGCTTGCCGGAAGGAGCTGCACGCCGTTGCATCCGGGAGAAGGGGCTCCCGACCATCCGATGGTCGCATTAGGCTATCATGAAGAGCCGCAGGGCATCGCCGCAGCCTGATGGTTCTGGCCTTGGCCTCGCGGTCGAGGGGCTTTGTTGTTGCTGCCACGCTTTCTCCGCCGAACAACAAGGCGAGGGCATGCCACGTGTGAGAGTGGGGAAACAATGTTGGAACCTTGATTTTGATGACGTCACACTATGAATCATGATGTGACTGAATTGCATAGAGCCATTCATGTTGATCAAGTCATTTCATATTCTAAGTGTCAGAAAAATAAGGTCGATGTACATTCCTGTTTTAGTCATGTAAGGTCGATGCATATTCTTGTCTAAGTCATATTAGGTCGATGCACATTCATATACAAGTTAGATAAGGTTGATGCACACTCACGCTATAGCTAATAAGGTCAATGCACGTTAATGGTTGAAATGCACAAGGTCGATGCACTTTCCTATCTGAAGCCTGTCAGGTCAATGCATCCTTGTACCATGTTGAACATAAGGTCGATGCATGTTTGTGCCTTTAGTCGATGCATATACTCGCATGCAGTCACACAGGTCGGTGCCCATATACTCACATGCAGTCACACAGGTCGGTGCATGTATACACATGTAGTCACATAGGTCGGTGCATGTTTACGCCACCAGTGTATCAGGTCGGTGCACTAGTGACTTTGCGCTCAGCAAGGTCGATGCACATTTTACTTTGTGCTCAACAAGGTCGATGCACATTACACCTTGTGTAATGCAAGGTCGATGCACATCCTTACATTCATTCTAGAAGGCCAACGCTCATGCAAGTATTATGCACATCAGGTCGATGCATGTATTGCAGCATGTTCTACAAGGTCGATGCACATTTTACAACTTGTTCTACAAGGTCGATGCACATTCTACAACTTGCTTTATAAGGTTGATGCACAGTCTGAGGTCTATGCACATGCATAGTCTGAGGTCTGTGCACATGCATAGCATAGGTCGGTGCACATGTAGAGTCTGTGCATATGAAGAGTAAAGTCTGTACACATGCAGAATTCATGGTCGGTGCACATGTAGAGTCTAAGGTCGATGCACATATAGAATCCAGGTCATCAAGTTTATGCATTGGGGCATATACTTTAATGCATCTACATTATCATAGAGTCCTTTGATCTGAGTATCTGATTTCTCTGAAATTGATTAAGTGTGTAGTTTCCTAAACCAATATGATGAAAAGGTATTTGATGAAATGTCTTATATCTTATTGACAAGAATTAAATCAATCACTTAAAAGGCAGAGTGCAGCAAAGATTCAAGTTATCACGTGATCCCAGATTTGAGTAATCAGGCATGTGATCCAAGGCTCCAAGGCTCCCAACTTTTCATGAATGATCAGACACGTGGATTCTTCTTGTCTTCAAGATCCAACACATGGATCTATTCAAGCCATTTTTCTAAAAAGTTACTAGCGAGAATTCTCTCTCCACGCGTCAGACTGAAATCACGTGGGGACCACTAATCCAGTTAGATCGTATATAAAAAGGAAAACTCTCGTCTGAAGAAAGGTGACAAGAAGTGGAAAATAGAGAAGAGAAGAACCAGATAACTAGACAGAGGTTGATTGAAGAAAGAAGAAGGTATACAGAGAGAGAAGAGAATAGAAGAAAATGGCAATCGAAGGAGAAGAGAGAATTGAGAGCAGAATAGTAGAGTGCTGGAGAGTGAGAGTGACTTGCAGAAAAGAGAAGAAAAGCCAGAACAGAGTATTAGATAAGAGGAGAAGAAGTGAGAGAAAAGTTCATTGCTGAAGTTACGATTCCTAGATCAGATCTAGAATCGTTTGCTCACTTGAGCTATATTGGTTTTCATGTTTCATCTGGTCATTGTTTTCAGTCCTTTTTTCTTTTCTTTTATCTCTATGTTTCAAGCTGTTTGGCAGCAGAGTAAGCTGTGATGCTCAGCGGCAAGGAGCAACTCCTTGGATAGCAAGCTGTGGTGCTCAGCGGGTTAGCAAGCTGTGAGGCTCAGCGGATCTAGCTGTCAGTCAGTGGATAGCAAGCTGTGTTGCTCAGCGGTTGTAGGGATTCATCCCCGAAGCTGTGGATTAGCGGATTAAGCTGTGTGTCAGTGGAATCCACACTCATGTTTGAGTGTGGGCTGGATGTAGGTCTCAAGGTTGAGACCGAACCACCTAAAAACTTATGTGTCCTCTGTGTGATTGCTTATTTGTTTATTACGTCGATTAGATATATGCTTAGGGCAGTTCACAATATGTATTTGATTCTGATCTTATTCGCATTTGAATGAGTGGTGAATTCATTCAACTATCAAGTGCATCAAAAGCTGTGGCAGGAAAGATTGGTTACGCCAATCAGGAATGTCATACCTTGCGTAAGGGATCCTAGATCATACCTCCGCCTCGTACTTGATTGTTGGAATCTCTTTTCATTCAAGTGACAATTGTTGGAATCATTTACATACTGAGTGTTTGAGATTAAGTCTACGTGAAGAGACTATTCCTCAAGAAAGTGTTGCTTTAAATTTAAATCAGTGAAAGTAGTTTTCAAGTTTTTAATTCCGCAAAAGTTTTTACTGGGATCCATTCACCCCCCTCTGGATCTCAGTCGTGTTCACTCCGATTCTAAAATTTGGAATCAGAGAGGATCACCAATCCTATGAAACAAGACACAGGAGGAGAGGGATTGACACTGGGTGAACAATGTCACGTAATTTCCTCCTATTTTCTTTTTTTTTTAAATCACTTCTCCACTTCTCTTGGCCCCTCCTTTCCTCGATTTTGTGTATTCGTCCCCCTGCACTTGGCCCATCCATCTAGCTTCAACTGGGCATATGGCACTTGGGTTCTCCTCATGTAGCTTGGCCCATTTTGTGTGTGGGTCATCCCTTGCCCCTTTTCTTCTTCATTTTTTTAGTGTCCACAAATGCCCCCCAACCGCGGGTGGCACAAGGGTGGAATGAGTGTGCTGGGCCCGCGGGTGTAGACTTCTTCAGCATATTGCTCTTTTCTCCAAGCCAGTAGATCATTGGTTCGATGTAAATTCGCGGGAAAGCACTCACTCCTTCAGTAAAGGGATGAGGGGTTCGCTTCACTGTAACAGGCACACATACCAAGATATCTAGCCCGAGTGAGGGGTTTAGTCATCGGCATGGGGTCGATGCCAAAGCAAAGAGGTAGGGTTTCATGCGTTGACCTAGGTGGAAGGTCCAAGCCAACTGGACGAGGCTAATCCCGAGGGGGGACTGGCGGCTCATGTTGGGTTAAGGAGGGTTTGCTGATTCATCAATTCGGATGGGAAGTCTAAGCTGAATACCTTGTAATGACCCCGATGGGACGGGAGAAGTTTGTGCGTTCATTGGTTTGGGTGGCGGGTTCGAGTCAAGGGTTTATTTGTTAGTGCCGACAAAGCACCGGAGATTGACACGGCTTATTCACTGGCACGAGATTAGTGTCAAAGCAAGGGTGTTTTTGTTCATGGCTTCAGACGGAGGGTCTGGGCCACCAGTTTATTTGTCGACGCCGACAGGGAGTCGGAGACCAATGTGGTTTATTCATTGACACATGGTTAGTGTCAAAGCAAGGGTCGTTTTGTTCATGGCTTCAGACGGAAGGTCTAGGCCACTGGTTTATTCCTCAATGCCGACATGGAGTCAGAGACCGATGTGGTTTATTCATTGACACGGGGTTAGTGCCAAAGCAAGGGTCTTTTGTTCATGGCTTCCGACGGAAGGTCTGGGCCACCGGTTTATTCCTCGATGCCGACAGGGAGTCGGAGACTGACGTGGTTTATTCATTGACACGTGGTTAGTGCCAAAGCAAGGGTCTTGTTGTTCATGGCTTCAGACGGAAGGTCTGGGCCACCGGTTTATTCCTTGATGCCGACAAGGAATCAGAGATCGACGTGGTTTATTCATTGACACGGGGTTAGTGCCAAAGCAAGGGTGTTTTTGTTCATGGCTTCAGACGGAAGGTCTGGGCCACTAGTTTATTCCTCGATGCCAACAAGGAGTCAGAGACCGACGTGGTTTATTCATTGACATGGGGTTAGTGCTAAAGTAAGGGTCTTTTTGTTCATGGCTTCAGACGGAAGGTCTGGGCCACCGATTTATTCCTCGATGCCGACAGGGAGTCGGAGATTTATGTGGTTTATTCATTGACAAGGGGTTAGTGCCAAAGTAAGGGTCCTTTTGTTCATGGCTTCAGACGAAAGGTCTGGGCCAGCAGTTTATTCCTCGATGCTAACAAGGAGTCGGAGATTGACGTGGTTTATTCATTGACATGGGGTTAGTGCCAAAGCAAGGGTCTTTTTGTTGATGGCTTCAGACGGAAGGTCTGGGCCACCGATTTATTCCTCGATGTCGACAGGGAATTGGAGACTGACGTGGTTTATTCATTGGCACGCTGTTAGTGCAAAAGTAAGGGTCTTTTTGTTCATGGCTTCATACGAAGGGTCTAGGCCACCGGTTTATTCGTTGGTGGGACAGAATGAAATGTTGAGGTGATTTTATTCATTGACACGGGGTTAGTGTCAAAGCAAGAAAGTGGATCTTTTTGTTCACCGAACCCAGATGGAGGACCTGGATTGAAGGAAGGGGGTCTTTTCATTCATTGACCGGGACGGGAGATCTGAGCCAAAGCAAGGTTTTTTGTTTGCCGGCTTGGACGGAAGGTTCAAGCCAAGGGTTTATGCATCGGTGGGATAGGATGTAGTAGTGTTCTTGTAGCGACCAAAGATCCGGATACCGAGAAGAACTCGATACCATTCGAATCCTGACCCGTCGCCCACGAGCCAGAGGGCTCGGAAGGGCTAAAAAGGAGTGTGGAGGTACAAAGAAATGGGAAATAAAGTAGGACAATTCAAAAATTAACAGAAATAAATAAATAACTACAGCAGAGTCCAGTCCAACAGAAGTATATCCTAGGGTATAAAAGCGTACCCAATACCGAGTGAACACTCGGCCCGGCGAGCTGGCAACTAAGAACCTCCACACAGCACCCTCGAACCTCGAGGATGAACCACCACACCTGAAAAGCAGGGGTGAGCCTCCTATCACTGGCTTAGTAGGGGTCCCGCGGAACCCCAACCGTAAACAACGGCGGTAGCGGAAAGTAGAAACAACAGTAGAAACAGCAAACCGGTGGTTGGTAAAAACTCGGCACTACAGCTACTCCTACTATACCGGAAAACACGCCCCAATCTCGCCGTCGGGGGACCATCAGACTAACAGGAAAACCTCTGACTACGTTTCCAGGAAAACTCATCATGACACCACTGTCGTGAATTGGACACTGCCTAGGAAAAACCCTCGATGACGCTCACCGAAAACCCTAGACCTCTACCTCGGGAAATCACCTGGAAACTACGAGTAAAACCACCTCTCGCAGATGTGAAATGGAACTCGAGTCACTAGAAAATCACGTCACGTGATAGGAGTACCTGTCCACTAGAAGCAAGGCCGGAAGCATCCATTGACGACTTAGTCCACACCTCAGGTGTCTCCCTCTGGCCCAGCGGGAACTGAGACACCGTACAGTAACCACAGAACAAGGACTAGCTGGAGTCGCGCTCGTCAGCGCAGATCTGACGTCCCCAACCACGTGTGCACACATAGACCATCCACTCTAAGTCTGGTCCTCTAGCTGGTTTTCCCCCCAGCTTGGATGCAGGCTGCAAAGGCGAGGGGCCCTATGGTAACCAGCCTAAAAGCTCTCTCGGGAAAGCTCTCCACCACTCTTGGGTGGGTCCACACTAGCATGCGTAGGAAAGCCACAGCTAGTGGGGGGTCACTAAACGTGAACACCGAAAACCACGCACACACCCATCACGAGTAACATGGAGTACTAGGTGGCTCGGGGCCACCAGACTCTAGATGGTCTACTAAACCTACTAACCCAACAGTACTTGAGTCACACGACTCGGGACAAGACCCCTGCACATGACGGCAGAGCGCCGTCAATCTAGCCTAATCCCTAGGTCTGAAACCATGGTAACACGATTCCCAAGGAAACTCGCAAGCCGCCGAGTCGATCCCCTATCCAAGGGAAAAAGTAGGAAACCTCTAGCCCCAGGCTGGGTGACTGGACTCACAGTCCATGGCCATACGCTTGGCCCACTCAAAAAACACTTACCAGAAACCAATGACGTGCGGGAATAACCCACCGCACTGATGCCGACACGCGGTGACTCGATCTAGCCAAAGCACGGAAGCCCGGAACACAAGGGTCACCCGGACCCTCCAAACCCACGGGCAAGCTAATCGAGGTAACACGGTACCTCTGGACACCCAGAAACATGGTCACGGAACCCACGGGCGTGCGGTACACTCACGGGCCAAGGGGAACACGACCAGCCGTGTTCGACACACCTGGGCCCACAAGGCATGAACACGCCGCCCACCATGGGCGCGTTCATTAACGCGACCAGGGCCTTGGTCACGATCATCCATGAATGTGACCACCACCCAGGGCGCGACCCTGCCTTAATGCGTCTCGAGGCCACACGGTGATAAAGACGCAGTGGTGATGACGACCGCGTCTACATGCGAACGCGCCCGGTCAAATGGTCGCGACTCTGATTAATGCAACGGGTCCCCCGGTCGCATCAAAGGATGAACGCGACAAGGGTGGCGACCGCGACCCGTTCGTGGTTGGTCTTACCACTGCGACCCTAACCGCCTTACTGTTCATCTTCCCTGATGAATGCGGTGGCGCGATACGTCACCTTCTTGAAGAACGCGGCCACTGTGGCGACTGCGATCTCGACCAGAAATTGAAAATGACGAACACCGCAGAAAACCCCATTCCACTCCCCATTCTTGCCTATGTGAAGGGGAAAATAAGGGGAAACTATTCCCCAACCTCTGTAGCTCCGAGAGGACCCATTTAAACCCCAAAAATGTAATTAAAACGTAAATCTGGCTCACACCCCAAAATCACGCATTTTAACCCCGACGAGAAAATAAACCCTCTCAGCATGCCCCGGGCTACCAAACTCATGGGAAATGACGTACAGGGGTTAGGGAACCGTCCCCCTACCACCATCGAAGATTCCGCGCACCGAGGACGCCGATCCACCAAGAAAACGTCATTTAAACCCTCGCTGATTCGCGATCCCACGAATCGCCTCCACCATCGGGATCCTCATCTTGTGCCCTTCGCTCCACGCCCCACAAGCATCGCCGCCCCGCCCTCGCCGCCTCCGTCAGTCGCCCGGAGTGAGAGGGGGAGAGGAGAGAACGTGAGAGAGAAGAGAGAGGGAAAGAAATGAGAGATGGGGGGAGAGAGAAAAAGAGGTTATATATATAGAAAACATGGAAATTCCAAAAATTCCAAAAAATAGGGATAAATACTTCCCACGATCCTCGAAAAATGCACAACGCGGTGGTAACATCCCGGAGTCGGAGAACGGAATGGTTCGCCCTGCACGGGGTTCCAAAGGTCCGACAGATAAGAACATGCATAAATCACAAAACTCAATCCGGGACCCACAAAAGTGATCCGAAACCCACGGTGTAACGCCTAATAATTTTTGGGGAATTTTTGATTTAAAATATAATTATTAGACATTTTAAAGGCTTAATGGACTATTAAGAAGAATTAAGGATTTATTTAATCCATTTAAAAGCCCTATAATTACCAAAGGGCTAAGCCCAATTCAAATAGGCCCAAAGACCCAATTCCAAGACTTTGAGACCTAAGCACATTAATATAAACATAATTTACGGATTTCAATGGGATATACACATCAAATTAGGGGATAAAAGGGGATAATATGAAAAATCCAAAATTTTTAGATTTAATAAGGTCTGACGGTCTATCGCTCGACCGCTAAGCCCACCCTAGCGGTCTGCCCATGATCGCTAAGCTCTCTGAGTTCCGTGAATGAGAGAAAACGTAAAAAGGTTGGATCCTTGGCATATAAATCCCCATGGATCAAAGTATGAAGACTGATAATCATGCCTAGGACTCTTGGGGATCGATCCTACAGCAAATTGGGACTCTAGGTTCGTTCAAATCCTCAAAACCCTAGCTAACCCTATAAATAGATCCCAAGTTTCACATGTGCCACCCTTACTTTTGGCTCGCGTGGAACTAAGGTAAGGAAGCATTATTTGTGGTAAATTCTTTAAGAGATTTTGTTTACAATAGTAAGGTCTGACTTCCCTCAAAATTTCATCCTAAGAGATCAAGCCTACAAGAAGTTAGAGGCCTGCAAAGACGCTGGTTCGGTGCAAGTAACCTGGTAACTTGTGTGAACGACCCAAAAAGATGAGCAGATTAGAAGTCCTAAACGAGGTAATTAGAAGATGGTTCTTTAGACTTATTTGTTCACCTTAGTACCCTCTTTTTACCCTCCAATTTTCATTTTCATAGGTGAAGGGAATCAGGAGTTAGAAAGGCAAGAAGTTGCTGGTTCAGTTCAGAACGAGCAGAAACTAGGGTCGACTTCCAGCCCTAAATTCAAAGTCTAGGAGCACTATCAAAGGTAGGTTATCTCATGAAAAGACTAGAGTAACTTGTTAGGAGTAAAAGCCCTCTTGTTTCATGAGTTTTCATGCATTGTACATGTTGTATTTAGTATTTTGTTATCACTGCGCATATAGGGTTAACATAGCATGCATGAACCTTGCCTTAATAACGAAAAGGATAAATTCTAGTTTCTTTCACTCAAACCCATGCATCTCCATGTTTTAATATGGTTTTATCAGGCCATATTTTACTTATTGGCATGTTTTATCATATATCTATCTGCCCTAGATTGGCCATATTTTGGTTTTTATTGCTATTTACAGTAGACAGGAAGAAACCGTCTTCCTGAGACCGCCCGAGATCCCTAGCGGCCCTACGATAGACCGCTAAAGCTCATAAAACGGTCCTCCCGAGACCGTTTCCATTTTCTAAGTTTCTGTATTTATGTTACCCGAAACATAATGCAGAATAGCCTTATTTATCATATGGTAAGCCTAGATAATTAGGTTTTATCCTTGTTTAAGTATTATATCTATAAACTTGGATCTATTGATGGTTTATTTTAAGTAGATTTCATGTGTCACATATACTTAGAAATTATTTCAAATTAAGTTAGTTTCATGCCGAACACTATACTCTTGTATTAAATCCATATTTCAAATGATAGATGAACTTGTTTTACTGGTGGATTTGATCGCTGTTTTATATAATCCTTTCTTATCTATGAGTCATTTTCTTAAGTACATGGCACGTATTCCGGTACAATGTCCTTAGATACACTTTGCATATTAAGCACACAATCTTGGACTAGTGATCCTCTCTGTTAGATATTCCTTCCATCGGACTAGGTGATCTTGTTTCAAGGCCTCCATAAGACTCCGCGAGCCTGGGATTCCCACTAGGATGCCGAGCTGATTGTACCCTCAAAACCCAATTGTCTAGAAGGCACTTTACCGATGTTTTATGTGTTCTGGACCTTAGCAGCCTGATGGATGACTGCCAGAGGAACCTAGCGGCCATTTACCTGATCGTTAAAGACCCTAAGCGGCCCTACCATGACCGCAAGGCTCCAGAAGGTTTTCACTGCGTCGACACTTTCTTTCTTCATGCGTCGACTCTGTCCATAAAACAGTCTGGACATGACCGCTTTTGTCCGTAAATGGTCCAGTAAATGATCGCCTTATCCCTGACACTGTCTAACCCGAGGTTTGACCTTTGGGTTAAGTTTTATAAGTTCCTAGATGATCTAATGATTGCATGGAACTAAACACTTGTCAATTAAGATATTTATAACTTATGGGAAGAAAAGAATATGCCGTTATGCTGCCGAATTTTCTTCATAGCATAACCTTGTTTTAATTCAATCTTTGAACTCTCATATTCTTAATCGAAGAATTCTTACCTTGATATTCGTTATCATGGAATCATAGTATGAACTTGTTACGTTATTGGCCATATTTATATTCTCGTGGAAGTAGCTTGATTTATAACTTGAAGATGTAAGAGCGGGCACGGACAGTGTCTAAGGGCTCCACTCTAGCCCCCTTGGCAGATAGCCAAAAATATATTATAAACCATGGGGTATGATGAACACTGGCGTCGCATTACGCTGGGAGTACTTTTTTTTATAAACTAGTGAATATCCATGAATTCTCACGAGACAATCTTGTGAAATTACTAGTACATTCTCGTTACATGACTTTCTAGTGCATAATCTTTGTGGTTATGAAAAGTACATTCTTGTTCATGAAAGGCCAAAACTTACATTCTTACAATACACTTGCTCAATCATGTTCTCAATTCTTATTCTTAATCGTATCATGTTACTTGTGTTACTTAGGTTTTACACCATACATTTTATCGTATTTTCATGATTTATCTTTACTCTAGAGCTAAAATGTTAATTTACTTAAACATGGCCTTCATGTTGATACGAAGATACCTACTGGGCATGTGTGCTCATCCCCTACTTTTCTAATCTTTTTCAGGAAATTCTAGCGGGTCAGATTCAACATATTCAAGTGATGGATCCGAGAGTGATTAAAGAAGGAGCGAAGCTTTAGAGAGTCGTTAGTGGATAGTTATGAGTCGCTATGTAATTTTCTATTTTTATTGAGTCCAGTTAGTCAAGAGTCAACTTGATGTACTTGATCATTGTTTTCAATAAAAGTTAGACTTTTGTCCAAACACTGTACATTCATTTTCTTATGTGTGAATGTGTTAGCGCTCTGATTATATTACTCGCTTGAGGTGTACTAGCCGACTGTTCACGTTCCCGATTATTTTCGCTGCATAATCTCGGGGCGTGACACACGGATCATGATCCGATAAAATATCTGAAAAATCTGGGACGTTACAGCCCTCCCCCCTTAAAGAAATTTCATCCTCAAAATTCAGGACTAGCACCAAGCCACAGGGGGAGAACACCTTAACCAACTGACAATGCTATCAGAGCCCCAGCACAAAAAACCTCGATTCTCATGAACGCACCAATCTTGAGGGATACGGCCAGACCATCATCACGAGCAACACCTCGCTCCGCACACCGCATACATCGATCATCAGAGCATGCATAACACAAAAGCACAAGTCTGGCATCACCTCAGTCACAACGACATCCAATCATGGCACCGCTATCACAATCTCGCTCACCAAGGAGACAGTTCTCGTTACGAGAAACATTCACCGATAAAATCTCATGCTCGACGAACCAAACAGCCATCAGCTTCACGATCCTGTTGACCGCCACAAATCCGTCAGCTCCCTGCCAAGGACCATCTCACACCTGGCAAGCCAAATGCCAACAACGGCACAGGACCAACTCTGTCAGAACTCAAACTCCAACAAAGCCCACGTCCCATCCGAGAAACCACATCACAGAAATGGCCACCAAAGGCCTCGCTTGCACACGACTCTTACCACTCTCAAACCACAACCACTAGCATCTTCTATCTGTGAAAGACCAATCACCGGTCACCTGACACTCGCCAATGGGAAACCCTTGACTCGTTCAGCTTCTTCCTTCTTTCTTGGTCCTCGATCCACCAGATCTGAAGGGCACATCCCAGATCTCGACAGGCCATCTGTTGACTTACACACAGACCAACACCACATCCGATCTTGAGCCTCATGCCAACTCTACCCTCTCAGGGGAGCACGGCAAAACCAAATGACAAGATTCCGGAGTCTTCGGTCCTCACCTCACTCGACTCAGACTTATAGAAAAAATCCTCCCATGCTGGTCACAGACCAAGGATCACCATTCCGACGCCAACATCCCATCAAGGACCTCCATGCACAGGAATAGTCCATTGTAATCCAATCCCAACTTATCTCAATTACTCTGACTGGACGCCTGCCAATCCCGATTCCACTCTTATCACAGAACCACGGGACACAACCTGAGCAATTCACGGCACACAACTCCAAAGCATTAAGTGCCACTTGCTATCACAGCAACCTGGTCGACGATGCCATGACCAATGCACACGGGTCCCCAGACAATACACATTTTACCATGGTCGACCACGTGGCTAGCCTTACCAGCCGCTCGCAGCTACCAACTGGCACCCATAATCTCTCAGAGATCACTTCTCCAGAACATGACCTCATCTGAGAACACAACTTCCAACACAGAATAGGGTACTCATGCGGTGCACTTGCCAACATATTTTCCCAACTCTCCATCCTGCCAGTGCCGTGAACCACAAGATCTCAAGCAACGGCACGGCAACAACACGTCTCACACCGTCGGAGACAATCTCATATCAAGGAACCAATCCTCTGCCACTCTATACATCCTCAGGAATCTGTCTGTAGCATCCAACGCTATGATCCTGAGCCTGTGGGTCATGGGCCCACCAAGCTTCCACTGCGCACTCTCATCCATATGCACAGCCGACCACAATGACTCGGGATCCACCATCCTGACAATCCTCTGCAACTCCGCAGGATCCTATTCTTAACACTTCGGGAATCACAACACCAGCCGTAATTCTCACAAACACCGCCCAGCCAGCACTCGTCCTTCCGGAACAATGCCAACGCACCCTTACGCATCAGGGAACGGGTAATGCTTCTCACATGCAACCATCTTGCCAAAACACAGGACACGTCTCGCACGGACTTCATGGCACACGAAGGCCAACCAATCCGGACACACGATGCAAGACGATGAATCTTGACAAAACGTGATCTCCTCCAACCAAGGGAAAAACTCAGTATACCTCTAACCAACGGAAGGTCTACACGCTAGACCTGACCTCGGGCCTTGCATACGCTGGGAACCGCACCCTCCAGCACCAAGAAACCCATCACCATCGTCAGGTCATCTCCTCCGACACACTCACCAAGTGTTCCGTCGGACAACATTCACAGCATCACCCGCTACTCCACCGCTGCAATTCCCTGAACTGCAACTCACCACGCCAAGAGCCACAACACGAGCCATAATCGGCAACCGCCTACGCTCATCCTCGAGTCCTGAACTAGCCACGGAACCTTCACATCTCAATCAAATCCAAGGCGAACATAATCCGTTCACACATAGAAGCGCATGAGCAAGAACTTACTGGGACAAGTCTGCCCAATCCTACCTCAAAATATGCAAAGATGACCGAGACCGACACATCATTTCGGACGCCACAGAGCATGACAAGAACATCGGGCTCGATAATCAGCAGCTCACCGAGAAGATCCTCCGCTTGCCAGAGCGCAATTCTCGATCAGAGCACCCACTCTGCCACCTCAAACCACAATCTCGGCGACTCAGGGGCGGAATAAATCTCAAGCTAGAGTGGCCAGACCAATGACTACTCCCTGAGAGCACGCTCACGGCCACTTAACCATGAATAATCCTCACCAGCCACCTGACCTCGCTACAAATTCCTCGACCGCAGCACCACAGCAACTCTCCTATCGGCAACACTCTGCCTGATGTAGCACGACTAGGGCCACTACCCATCGGGAAGAAATCTCTCTATCACATCCCTTGGGCCCTACACCAGCACTCCAACGAAACAGCAACCACCTTCACAGCGCCAACGCAACGCGCTCAAGCTCTTACACGAAAAACCAAGCGAAAAATAAGCACAAAACCCTATGCCAGTGCCGACTATACTAGAACTTACGGACTCTGATCACTGCAAAATCTCTAATTCCCATGTACGTCCACAACCACTACTATGATACCAACTGTAGCGACCCAAGATCCGAATACCGGGAAGAACCCGATACCATTCGAATCCTGGCCCGCCGCCCACGAGCCGGAGGGCTTGGAAGGGCTAAAAAGGAGTGTGGATGTACAAAGAAATAGAAAATAAAGTAGGATAATTTAACAATTAATAAAAATAAATAAACAACTACATCAGAGTCCAGTCCAACAGAAGTACAGTCTAGGGCAGAAAAGCGTACCCAATACCGAGTGAACACTCGGCCCTGCGAGTTGGCAACTAAGAACCTCCACACATCACCCTCAAACCTCGAGGAAGAACCGTCACACCTGAAAAGTAGGAGTGAGCCTCCTATCACTGACTCAGTAGGGGTCCCGCGGAACCCCAACCGTAAACAACGGTGGTAGCGGAAAGTAACAACAATAGCAGGAACAACAAACCGGTGGCCGATAAAAACTCGGTGCTACAGCTACTCCTACTGTACCGGAAAACATGCCCCGATCTCGCCGTCGGGGGACCACCATACTAACAGGAAAACCTCTGGCTATGCTGCCAAGAAAACTCATCACAACACCACTGTCGTGAATCGGACACTGCCTGGGAGAAACCCTTGGTGACGCTCACCGGAAACCCTAGACCTCTACCTTGGGAAATCAACCGGAAACTACGAGTAAAACCACGTCTCGCAGACGTGAAATAGAACTCGAGTCACTAGAAACTCACGTCACGTGACGGGAGTACTTGCCCATTAGAAGCAAGGCCAGAAGCGTCCACTGACGACTTAGTCCACGCCTCAGGTGTCTCCCTCCGGCCCAGCAGGAACTGAGACACTACAGTAACCACATAACAAGGACTAGCTGGGGTCGCGCTCGTCGGCGCGGGTTTGACGTCCCCAACCATGTGTGCACACACAGACCATCCGCTCTAAGTCTGGTCCTCTAGCTGGTTTTCCCCCCAGCCCGGAAGCAGGCTGCAAAGGCAAGGGGCCCTACGGTAACCAGCCTAAAAACTGTCTCTCTCGAGAAAGCTCTCCAACACATCCGGGTGGGTCCAAACTCGTGTGCGCAGGAAAGCCACAGCTAGTGGGGGTCACTAAACGTGAACACCGAAAACCACGCATACACCCATCGCGAGTAACATGGAGTACTAGGTGGCTCGGGGCCACCAGACTCTGGATGGTCCACTAAACCTACTAACCCAACAGTCCTTGAGTCATACGACTCGGGTCAAGACCGCTGCACGTGACTGCAGAGCGCCGTCAATCTAGCCTAATACCTACGTCTGAAACCACGGTAACATGATTCCCAAGATAGCTTGCAAGCCGCTGAGTCGATCCCCTATCCAAGGGAAAAATCGGGAAACCTCCAGCCCTACGCTGGGTGACTGGACTCACAGTCCACAGCCATACGCTTGGCCCACTCGAAAAACACTTATCGGAAACCAATGACGTGAAGGAATAGCCCACCACACTCATGCTGTCACGCGACGACTCGATCTAGCGAAAGCACGGAAGCCCAGAGCACAAGGGTCACACGGACCCTCCAAACCCACGGGCAAGCTAATCGAGGTAACACGGTATCTTCGGACACCCAGAAAGACGGTCACAAAACCCGTGGGTGTGCGGTACACTCACGGGCCAAGGGGGGCATGACCAGCCGTGTTCGACACACCCGGGCCTACAAGGCATGAACGCGCCGCCCACCGTGGGCGAGTTCATTAACGAGACCAGGGCCTTGGTCGCGATCATCCATGAACGCGACCACCACCTAGGGCGCGACCTTGCCTTAACATGACCAGAGCCCACACCGCGATAAGGACGCGGTGGTGATGATGACCGCATCTACATGCGAACGCTCCCGGTCAAACGGTCGCGACTTTGATTAACACGACGAGTCCCCCGATCGCATCAAAGGATGAACGCGACTAGGGTGGCGACTGCGACCCCGTCGCGGTTGGTCTTACCACCACGACCCTAACTGCCTTACTGTTCATCTTCCCCGATGAACGCGGTGGCGCGATACGCCACCTTCTTGAAGAATGCGGCCACTGTGGCGACCGTGATCTCAACCCGAAACTGAGAACGGCGAACACCGTAGAAATTGCCATTCCACGTCCCATTCATGCCCATGTGAAGGGGAAAATAAGGGGAAACCATTCTCCAACCTCTTTAGCACCGAGAGGACCCATTTAAACCCTAAAAATACAATTAAAATGCTAAATCCGGCTCACACCCCAAAATCATGCATTTTAACCCCGGCGGGAAAATAAACCCTCTCAGCTCGCCTCGGGCTGCCAAACTCGCAGGAAATGAAGTACAGGGGTTAGGGAACTGTCCCCCTACCTCCACCGAAGATTCTGCACACCGAGGACGCCGATCCACCAAGAAAAGGCCGTTTAAACCCTCACCGGTTCGTGATCCCACAAACCGCCTCCACCATCGCGATGCTCGTCCCATGCCCATCGCTCCACACCCCATGAGCATCACCACCCCATCCTCCCCGCCTTCGTCGGCTGCTCGGAGTGAGAGGGGGAGAGGAGAGAACGTGAGAGAGAAGAGAGAGGGAGAGGGAGAGAAATGAGAGATGGGGAGGGAGAGAAAAAGAGGTTTTATATATAGAAAATCCAAAAATTCTAAAAAATATGAAAAATAGGGATAAATACTCCCCACGATCCTCGAAAAATACACAACACGGTGGTAACGTCCCGGAGTCAGAGAACGGAACGGTTCGCCCTACACGGGGTTCCGAAGGTTCGACAGACACGAACACGTGTAAATCACAAAACTCAATCTGGGACCCACAAAATCGATCTGAACCTATGGATCCTGATCCGATAAAATATCCAAAAAATACGGGGCATTATAGTTCTTGAGGCTTCTGCTACTGCGTGGAGTGCAGTAGTTTGGTCATTCGGCCAGGACGAAATGATCCGAGCCGTAGGAGAGGTGTTTTGAATTCTGGGGGGATTTGATGAATCGACCTCCCCCGGTAGCTTCTGACGATAATTTTTTCTCTCTCTCTTTTTTTCTCTCTTTTTTCTTTTTTTTCTTTTTTTATTATTGAGTAGATATTGCATAGCCTCATGGGAGATCTAAGAAACATTCTTGCTCCGCGTGAGGCGCGGAGTTTAATTGTTCATCGAACTGGGGAAGCGATGCATGATATAGTTTCAAATACTTTCCATTAAGGGGCGGGAATTGAGTTCCCCCCTATAGTTGACAACCACGTATGCACCTCTTTCGTAGACCTTTTGGACAACATAGGGCCCAAGCCAGTTTTTGTTTGGCTTGCCTTTAGGGTTGGCGGCCATGACCTCTCTTCTTTTGACCATCACGAGGTCACCTTTCTTGAATTCACGCCCTTTGACAAGCTTGTCGAAGGCGCGGGTTATGGGGCCTGATAGACCTGTATGTTTTGCTGAGCATGGAGTCGCTTCCCTTCCAAGTCGAAGAGCTCTTCCAATCTTCGTTCGGCGTTTGTGCGGCCGCCTTTGACCAATTCATGTTGGATTATGACCTAAAGTGAGGGTACCTCTAATTCAATGGGGACGACTGCTTCCGATCCGTACACCAAAGAGAAGGGCGAACAGCCCATTGGGGTTTTATAGACGGTACGGTACACCAACAGTGCCTCATACATCCTGTCTTCCCAATCCTTTTTGTTAGAATCGACAATCTTTGATAGGAGGGTGCAGAGGGTTTTATTGTATGCTTCTGCCAGCCCGTTTGCCTGCAGGTTGTATGGAGTGGATGTTCTCTAGTCAATCTTGTACTTTTCGGCCAATCTGTAGATCTTTTGATTCCGAAAATGACTTTCGTTGTCTGAGACGATCCAACTGGGGATGTCGAATCGGAATATTACATTTCGTCGGATAAATCGGGCCACAATTTCTCCTGTTACTTCCCTTAGGGCTACAGCCTCCGCCCAGCGAGAGAAATAGTCTGTTATTGCTAAGATATACTTGCATCCCGAAGAGGATGGGGGCAATGGGCCCACGACATCTGTTCCCCATTAGGCAAAGGGCCAACTGGGTGCTGTTAGATGTAGTTGTGTTGGAGGTCGCCTGGGGACCGTTGCATGCTCTTGGAACTTTTGACATGACTTGCCATACTTGCAGTAGTCATCAAACATTGTCGGCCAATAGTAGCCCAGCTTTTTAATTTCGATCTTCATCTTTGGCCTTGCTTGGTGTGCCCCAGGTGACCCATCATGAATTTCCTTCATGACCCTCCAGGCTTCTTCCATAGAGATACACCAAAGCAGTATTCTCTTCTTGGCATTTGCCACAATTCGGAATAGAATTCCATTTCTAATTTCATAGGAGTCTTTTATTCGGAGCAGCCTAATCTTCTCTTCCCTTTGCTTGGGCAGCTGCTGGTGTTTAAACCATTACATGAGGGGCTCACGCCAATCGGGTGAGCCGATCACTTCTGCGGTTGCTATTTCAAGTTCTTCTCATCCTGGTTCTTCTTCTATCATGCTGGGAACCTGCCATCGGTTGATCACCCATATGTTGAGTGATTCATCCGGCGGGATTTCCAGTGAGCTTGCTAGCTTTGCTAATGCATCAGCCTGTGCATTTTGACCTCGACCGACGTGGTTTATTTCAATGAAATAGAATTTCTCCATGAGTTGCTTTGCCTTTACGTGGTAAGGGAGTAATTCAGATTTATGGACTTCGAACTTTCCCTGGACTTGCTTGACGATCAACATTGAATCCCCAAACACTTGCAGCATCTAGATCTCCATGTGGATAGCGACCTTGAGGCCGATAAATAAAGCCTCATATTCTGCTTCATTATTTGTACAAGCATTGTTGATTGAGCAAGAGGTGTGCAGCACCTCTCCTTCGGGGGTGGAGAGGGGAAATCTAACCGCCCATACGGAGAGGCCAAACGAGGTCCGACCCGACCCAACGAGGCCCAGCTCCTTGAAGTGGTAGCCCCCGGGCCCACTAAAGATAAGCCTAATAACTCACTCGGAACAAGCACTTCCTAGGCGGCCTTCGGGTTGGGAAGTCTGAGCATCAGTTCGATCGGGAGTGCTCCATCGAAACCCCGTATTCTCTGCCCAGACCATGCACTCATCGCTCGGGAAGACATCTCCTGAGCCAGTGCCTCATGCTCGGGCCAACTGATGGAAGCTTATCTGTATGGCCGTTACGTGTCCCTTAAAAGCTAGGAGCTCAAGGGGATAGGGGAGATCAGGAGTCTGCGTGCTATAAAGAGCCCGCAAGGAAGACATAACCTCTCCCGAAACTCCTCAGCTTACTGGGATCATTCACTCAACGAGCCATTATTTAAACTGGAAGAACCCTCCTGTGAGAAGGTATGCCAAGAACCCTGAGCAGGAACCACTTCACCTTTTGGTGGAGAGGGATCTCACGCTCCCATCTTCCTCCTAACTCCTCCCTTCGCACCAGTGCTCTACTACAGTCGCTGACTTAAGCATCGGAGGGTCTTCCCCGGGGATTCATCCCTGGGCACCTCTGACTTGTTTCCCTTCTTGCAGTTCATACTTCAAGGATACGTGGTTATCTTCCTCCCTGCTCAGGAGTAGCACGAGATCGCCCCTCTTCAGGGGGATTTGAGGACGACTCCTGCCCCTACTATTATTCTTGTTCATCCCTGTGGGGATGTTTCTATACTTGAAGCACCCTCAAAGTGTAGCTACCAGGTAGCTTGCTGGAGTTGGTCCAATTCTAGGGTTTCATCTTCGGGGAGCTCCGTGGTCAAAGGAGAATCTTCAGGCAAAAGGTGTGCTGCAAAGAAATCAGCAATAGCCTGGCCTTTGATGGCATTTTGCGGCACATAGGTAATGTCAAACTCCATGAGGATGACAACCCATTTGCCCAACCGTCCTTTGAGAACTGGCTCAGAGAGTATATATCTGACCGGGTCGACCCTGAATATTAGCTTGAATTCATGCGATAGCATGTAATGCCTCATCTTCTTGGCTGCAAACACCAAGGTGAGGCAGACCTTTTCAATAGGCGTATATTTTGCCTCAACCCCGACCAGTCTTTGGCTGAGGTAGTAGAAAGCCTGTTCTTTTCCTTCTTCATTGTTTTGGGCCAGCATTGCCCACAGAGAGTATTCAGTGACGGCTATGTAGAGGATTAGCGGCCACCCTTTGATAGGTGCCCCAGCACAGGCGGTGTCTTCAAGTACTCTTTCAGCTAGTCAAGAGCCTTTTGACATTCTTTGCCCCACTGGAACGAGGTATCCTTCATCATTAATTAATGGAATGGCTGACACCGCCCAGACAAGTTTGAGATGAACCTACGGATGTTGGCTAACCGGCCTTGCAATGACCGTAGTTTCGTCAGGTTTCTAGGAGGAGGAAGCTCTTGAATGGCTTTGATTTTTATGGGGTCTATTTCAATCCCCCTGTATCTGATGACGAAGCCCAGGAATTTTCCGCTGGAGATGCCAAAAGTGCACTTCATCGGGTTCATCTTTAGCTCATGCAACCACAGCCTTTCAAATATAATTCTGAGGTCAGTCAGGTGATCCTCCCTCTTCTTTGTTTTGACGACTAAGTCGTTAATGTAGCATTCGACTTTGCTATAGAGCAATTCATCGAATATTTTTGCCATTGCCCTCTGGTAGGTGGCGCCAGCATTTTTGAGGCCGAAGGGCATCCGTTTAAAATGGAATATCCCTTTAGGCGATCGAAAGCTGTGTGGATTCGGTCATGGTCAGCTATCCAGATTTGATTGTAGCCAGACGATCCATCCATGAACGATAAGGGCTCATGGCCAGTAGTAGCGTCAATCATGACTTCGGTGATTGGCACCAGAAAATCATCCTTCTGACAAGCTTTATTCAGGTCACAAAAATCCACACAAATCCGGATCTGGCCATTTTTCTTCTTGACAAGCACGATGTTGGCCAGCCATGTAGTGTACTAGTTTTTAGCCACAAAGTCGACGTCTATTAGCTTGTCGACCTCCTTGCATACTTGGCTTATTAATTCTGGCCTCATTCGTTGAGGTGACTGCTTCACTAGCTCGGCCTTGGGGTCAATGGCCAGGATATGCTGGGCAACCGCAGGGCTGAGGCCTGACATTTCTTTGTAATTCCAAGCAAAGCATTCTCGAAATTCTTGAAGTAGCTTTGTGAATTCCCCCCTTTCTTCGTGTAGTAAGAGGGCACTAAGGAAGGTCGGCCTGGGATCATCCTTTGTACCGAGGTTTATTTCGACCAATTCGTCGATTGTGGCTTGGGCGCCATCTTCTATTTCCGGAGGAGCCGACTGTAGGTTGATGAAACCTTCGTCATCTTCTTCAACTTCGAGGGCCTCACAGATATTTTCTTGTCTCATTTCGCCTGACGGCGAGACTTTGACGTCACCTTTTTCTGAGCCATCTGGTTGTTGATTGGGTTGGGGAAGCAGCCCTAATGTTGCTGATGTAGATTCTGTGTAGCTTGGATGCCGACTGGCGGGTGGAGCGCCCTCAAGGGCGGGATGACTTTCTTCAGCTTTTGACTCTTGTGAGTCATTGTTGGGAATGACGGTTGCCTCCATAGAGATGGACTCCCAACATCTGCACGGAGTAGCAGCTCCATGATCATTGTATGCCCGCGGTGGAGACGGGCATGGGCCTTTCAATCCAACGGATGGCTCTGTTAGTTCATAGTCCGCCAGGTATTCATCATAGATTGTCCCCAGGGGGTCTTCGCTTGCCAGAGTGTAGATAGAAAGTATATCGACTTCATGATAATCTTCTACAGAGAAATCCAACCCTGGGTGCTGAGTAATATGTAGCAATCTTCTGTCCATGTTCGGTGGATACCATAATTCTTTGAACATCTTCTTTTGGCTGGAGAGTTGATAGAAGGATATCTGCTATTTTTTGGCCAACTTGATCGCGTGGCCAGTTATATATGGGAGTCCCATGATTGGGACGGGTGGATCATACATTTCTTCAGGGAACTGGCAATCATCATCCCCTTTTACAGGCTGTTCCTTGGCCACATAAAATATAGTAGGTTGACCATCGGGATTAGGGACCTCGAGGGTCTTCAATACTTCAACTGTTTGACAGTCTGCATTAGCTATGGGCTTGATGATCCCTGGCAAGACCTTGACATCCCCAAGTAATCCTTTGAGATTTAAAGCCCTCGGTTTAGGGTAAATGCTGAGTTGAATTGCTCTGAGCTCTCCTTCTTCCTCAGATATGAGCGACACCTCTGGGGTAGCCACGTAGTCAGGTGGCGGCGGAGCAAACCAGTCGCCGGATTCTAGTTTCTTCTTTCCCTTATCTTGGGCTGGAGGGGTAGGTTTCTTTGGCTTCTCTAGATATAGAGATGCATCTAACAAGTGGCATTCGAACACCTCGAAAAAGTGTAAGTCGACGAATGTTCTTTCTTCTTTCCTGTTCCGAGGGTATTTTATGCATTGGTGGAGGGTGGAGGCCACCACCTGGTTTTGATGTAGCCATGGGCGGCCTAGCAGCGCCTTGTGTGACGCATCAAAGTTTATCACATGAAATTGCACTTTGGTAGTGAAGTCACCCTGAGTGAGAGCTCAAACTCCGCCACGTCCATGGGGACTTCAAATTTCTAGTTGAAGCCAATAATTCTCATATCTCTGACCTCGATCAGGTGTACATCAAAATAATATTTCTGATATATCTGTTAGGGGAGTATGTTTACTGCTACCCCCGGGTCAATCAAAATTCTGCTTATTGGCTGCTTGTTTAGTTGCCCCCTTATGTAGAGCGGTCTATTGTGGTTGACGGAAGGCAGAAGCATGTCTTCCTCTGTGAATGTCATAGCCACCCCCGACTGCGCCTTAGCAAAACAACTCTCGAAGTATGCTGGGGTTTGTAAGGTTGTGATAACGGCTTGCCTTGTTTCTTCGTCGAGGAAGAGTATATCCCAAACAGAGAAACTTGCAGGGATTCTTTTCAGCTGCTTCACAATTCTGCTGGTGGTTTTGACGTTGGTCAACCTCAGTTCTTCAGACCTTTTATGACTACCCTCATGGTGTTCTTGAGGGGATGGCCTGGGAGGTGGTTCATCTCCTTCTCTAGGGGCTGCCTGGACTTGCTGTGCCGGCTCGGCTGGCTCCTTTTCTTGCATAAATTCAACAAGGCTTGGAATTCTCGCATGGTCTTTATTTGCCAAAAAATGGGGCGCTGAGGGTGAGGTAGAGGCATCCTTGGCCTTCAATTGTGGTTGCGGACATGGCCGCTTACCCTCCCGGGAGGACAGAAATTCAATAAAGGAGGGGACCCCATGATTGCTTGCATGTCCAGGGTAAAGCCCCGGTGGAGGAGGAATCTCCGCGCCTTTAACTTCAGGCTGAGGGACTTGGTATGGTTGTTCACCACGGAACATGATGTTGTGGTTAGCCTGGGGGAGATGCCCCCATTTTCTTCCAGACCTGGTAGCATGCTGGGAGGTGGAAGCTTCAGCTTGATTTGCCTCTACTGGCGCGAGGCATGTCTCTTCATCATCTTCTTTGAAAATTCAGACTGTGTCGAACAAGGCCGCAGGGGTGTTGCAAGATACGGCATTGCTTTTTCTCTTTTTCTTTGACTTCTTCTTCTTTTTCTTCACAGTTGGCGGCTGCTCCTGGGGAGGTTCATCCCATATGCTGGGCTCTCCAGTTTCAGCTTCAGCTTCTTCTGCTAATTCCAGGGACTCAAAATGTTCCCAAGGGGCATATTCCTTCAACTGGACAAGCCAGATTTTGGGATGTTCATATTCATCTGACCCATCAATGATTTCTTGAAGCCGTTCCACCGCCGGACTGGTTTCTTCATGCACCCGCATGGGGATGTGTTTCTTCTTATCGTTGGTGAACCGTCTGATGACCAGCTGAGGAGCTGTCTCATTCCAGACGGGGGTCACAGTCGGGGGTTCCGACTGAGGTGTGACGCCCCGTATGTGAATTCTCGGGCCACGACGGGGCACTGCCCTTCTTCTTGTTTTTGATGGCACGGTGTGCCAATTTCCCTGATCCTCTATCGGCGCTAGGATATATAGGTATGTTGAGTGTAGGCCTCCGCCACTTCTTTGGGTAGTTGCTGATATAAAGATATCATGTTGATTGTCACCCCTAGAGTGGGTGTTTCATGCGAGCGTGGGGGATCGACTCTGTGCTCCCCCATTTGAAGCTCCCCTTTCTTGATTAAAGACTCAATAATGTCTTTAAAGATGTAGCAGTCCTCGATAGTATGCCCGATCATTTGATGATACGGGTAGAAACGAAGGTCGTCTTTTCTTCTGAGATCACCCGACCTCTTCGGTTCTGGGAGGGTTATCTTGTTGAATTTCGTAGCCCATTCGAACAAGATTCGAGTCTTATCTCGAGGGAATGAATATAGCTTCTTCATTTTATCCTGAAGGGAGGGGCCTTCTCGCCGATCGACGGGCATGAACGGGGGAGACTTAGCTACCTCTTTGTCCTTTTCCTTCTGCTGCTTGAAGGCCTTGAAATCGACCGTATGCACTTCTTGAGACGCCGGTCGCCTATCAGCTGGCCTGGCCTTCTGGCCTGAAGTGGTGGGAGTGGAAGAATATTTCGAGAGGAATGCCTCAATTTTCACCACAACATTGTTCAGTCGGTCAAACGACTTGATTTTGGTGCCGATCATTCTTTCTAGCACCTCTCTCTTCAAGTTTTGCTTGCATATTTGGACGGCATCCTCCTAGTGCGGCGGACGCCTACACCTCATGCTGAGGTTCCTCCAGCGTTAGATGTACTCCAGGGCGGACTCGTTGTTACTTTGCCTAGTTTCATATAATTTGGCCACTATGACCTCCCTCTCGGCATTGTGGAACCTTTCTTTGAACTTCCTTTGCATGTCGGGCCAATCAGTAATAGACCCGGGCTACAAGCTTGAGTACCACTCGAAGGCAAGCCCCGTTAGTGTGGACCCGAAGAACTTCAGTAGGTACGACTCATCAGTAGCTAAGTCGCCCATCACATTAGTGTAGTAGGCAATGTGCTCCCATGGAGATCCTTGCCCGTTGAACTTCTCAAAATTCAGAGGCTTAGTGATGCCCGGGGCAGCCTCTTGGCAGCATGATGAGGCAGGTATGGTACCCTATTGTTGTACCCGGATGATTTCCCAGCAAAATAACAAGAAATAAGGGTTCGGGAATTTTCTCGAACACCTTTAAGGCATGAGCTACCCGACTATTCCTACAACTCTCGGGACCCCACTAGGGGCCCTACCAGTTTGTCGTGACATGCAGCTACACGGACGACTAACCGGGACCAATCCCGGCCACTCAACTACGGGCTTTGTCCGTACTCCACAAGGCCGCCCGGGCCAACCCGGGGGCGCTCCGACTTCGAGCCATGCCACGTGGCGCCAAGTGAAAGGGCCGAGGGCCCACCCCGAGACACTTACTTCCAACCCTTCAAGGTCAAAGGGAGACCTAATTAGGCTAACCACAGGCTTTGGAGGCATGTCGCATGCATATACGCCTCACACGCGTGTGTTCGGCATTTTTCCGAACACCTTGTGGGCGCGTATATTCCAGCCCTTCTACACCAAACCACGGGCCCCCCCGTGGTTCGAGCACACTAATTGGGTTCTACAATGACCCCCCAGCAAGTCGGGGCCACCCCCGATCCTCAGACACGTGGCGATGAGCCACTTAACTTTAGCTCTCGGGTCAACCCGAGGCTACCCTGCCAACCCGCCGTGCAATGCAGCACATAACCCGAGGCATGGCCCATGAGCCCAAAGTGCCTCTCCTTAGCTCCCACGAGCTCTCATCCTCAGCCCAAGGCCCATCCTGAGGCCCCTCAGCCAGTTACCCAAGCCGTTCGACAACCTGGGGTGTGTCGGGCATTTACCTGAGCACCTTGCGAGCGGCTACTACGGCTCGAAGAACAACGGCCCCTGCTGGCCATCCCAGTATCCCAGAGCCCAATGTCCCTCAAAAGACATTCCCAGACGATGAAAGAAGACCCCTGGGGGCCATCCCGCGATGTTGCGGCTTGCTTGGGGCCCATTCGCCCCAGTGCGCAGCCAAGCCCCCAAGGGAGGGCGAACTCCGCGGGGGGCCGCACCCTCTCTCCAGCCCGGTGGCCCCACGGCCCCGCTCAGCCCCAGTTCATCTGATTCTCAGTCGCCGTTTGACCAACTCCATAATCTGGGGTGAAGGGTTGGCATCGTGCGTCCGTACCAGTTCGTGGGAGCAGCACGCGGAAGCACGAAGCAACAGCACGTAGGACGATAGTCAACAAGCTCACAAGGCTCCACGTATCCTCCCAGCACATGTCTTTTTCATCTTAGTTTAATTTAGGAAGAAAAACACACACAAAAATGAGATTTTATAGGGTGGGGACCGCCCTCTCTCTCTCCCATTACACAGTCCGCCTAAACCCCCCGGGGTGGGGTTTAGGCAGACCAGCCTCACCCCCTGAGGCTGGTCCGCCTAAACCCCCTGGGGGAAGGGTTTAGGCGGACCAGCCCAGCCCCCTGGGCTGGTCCGCCTAAACCTCGTCGCAAAACAAAAAAAAGAAAGTTTTTTTAATTAATTAAAGAAGCCATCCAACCCACCTAGACCCCCCTGGGGTGGGGTTTAGGCAGACCAGTCTCACCCCCTGAGGCTGGTCCGACTAAACCCATTCCGGTCAAAAAAAATTGTTTTTTAATTAAAGAAAAAACCCCTCCGTGAGGGGTTTAGGCGGACCAGACTAGCCCCTTGGGCTGGTCCGCCTAAACCCCATCCAGGGGAGGAGTTTAGGCGGCCCAGACCAGCCCTATGGGCTGGTCCGCCTAAACCCTTCCCCCTCACTATTCAAAGGGATTTACTCGGGCTAGGTTGAACCCTTCACCCTAGCCCGCCTAAACCCTTCATGACCTTCCAAATTCCCATAAAAGCCCCTTAGAAGCTCAAGGGGAGGGATAAACAATGATCAATCCTTCCAGCAATCAAAGGCTCCCAGCTTCAAGCGGCTCTAGGCAACGAGCGAGGAGAAATGTGTGTGGGTGACTTGGTCGTTGGCTAAGGACGTCGAGGGTATGTTGCTTGTACTTCTTGTTGAGTCTTGTAGAATCTTTACATGTTTTGATGATGACAACATGATAAGTCTTAGTGGTCTTCAAAAATTATGTCTATGTGAAAATTTAACAAAAATATTATTTCTGTGAAAAAATGAACAAAGAACATGTTTGTTGAAGGATGAACCTTCATTTCACTTCAGGTATTGTTCAGGGACTGTATTCGTGTTGATTGGCACTTCGTCATGTTTGTATATAACACCTCGTGTTGAACTGTTTGTCTTCGTGTCGCTTTAGTTTAAGTACTGTTTGTATTTCCAACACGCCGTATCGTCTTCTCTTACCGCGTGTTGTTTATGTTTACTGTCCTTCAGGTCGTGCGTCTGTGTTGTCTCCTCTACATTGCGTGTCGTTTTTCTCTGTAGTGTTTGTTTTGATTCAGTGACACGTCGTGTCATTGATCTTTACTTCGTACTGTTTTCACCATCTTCGTGTTGGTCTTTCTCATTAGACCTCGTGTCGTTCGCGCTTTGACCACACTTCCTGTTGCTTTACGAAGACCTCGTGTCTTGCTTGTTTGCAGCCACTTCGTGTCGGTTTCTGATTCAGCACGTGTTGTCCTCACGATTGTTTTTCACCTCGTACTGTTCTAATCTTACTTCGTGTCGTTGTCAGTCCGTGTCTTTCTGATGTTGAAATCACACTTCGTGTTGATTTCTGTTCTCGACTTTGTGTCGTTTCACCTCTTGTCTTTTTGAGTTCGTATCAAATCACTGTTCTGTCTTCGTGTTGTCTTTCAACTCCATGTCAATTCTTGTACTTCATCTTGGTGTTGTTTTTTAACCCGTGTCGATTACTGTTTCGACTTCGTGTTGTTTTCAACCTGTGTCAATTACTGTTTTGACTTCGTGTTGTTTCCAACCCGTGTCGATTACTGTTTCGACTTCGTGTTGTTTTCAACCTGTGTCAATTACTGTTTTGACTTCGTGTTGTTTCCAACCCGTGTCGATTACTGTTTCGACTTCGTGTTGTTTTCAACCCGTGTCGATTACTGTGTCATCTTCGTGTTGTCTTCACCTCGTGTCGTTTTTTCATCTCTTCATATCGTTTTTGTTCCATTGCGTACAGGACATCGCAGCACCTCGTGTTGCTTCCTGTTTCACTTTCGTGTCATTTGTCTTGTTGTGTCTTCATGTCATTTTTACTCTTCCTAGTCCTCGTGTCTCTCTTGTGTTGAAACCATACTTAGTGTTGGTTTCTGTTCTTGTCTTCGCGTCTTCGCGTTGTTTTTCTGTCTACCTCGTAACATTCTCTTAGTAATGTTCATTGTGTCACCACTGTATCCCGTGTCGTTCTCTGTTTTGTGTATCTTTTTGTCGTGTCCACTAACCTCATGCAGTTCTAGCTCTTATGGCACTCAATATTAATGGTTCTTATCTCGTTGCAGGTCCGAGGAAGAACATTCATCAGTGTCTGGGTGCACATGATCCGATACTGAAGGAACAAATACAAAAAGGGCACGTAGCAGGAAGGTTCTGGATCGAGCGTGGGAGGCACACGCGTTTAGTGCCCTATCCATCTGCTGCCGCTATAAATAGAATCCTTCGTCCACCGATGAAGATTGATCTGAGCCAAGAAAGAAAAGGCAGTGTTACAGAGAGCTCGATCCAGCAGAAGAAGAAAAAGTGAGAGAGAGAGAGATAGTGCTCGTGTGAAAGAGGAAGAGAGTGTAAGAGAAAGAAAGAGAGATAGAGAGTGAGTAAGAGAGCTCATGGAGAAGAAGAAAGAAGTTTACCTGAAGATCTGTCTTCACTGGACCGTGGATCAGATCCAGGCCAGTCAGCTCTGTTAGGAGCCAAATTGTGCATTTTGTGTTTCAGCTTCTGTTTGCTGAAGTTATTTTCGTTTATTGTTTTTTCCTTTGTTTTCTGGTTTGTTGTGCTTTCCGATCCTCTGGTCTGAGGTCGTGTTCCCTCCGGCTTGGAGGAAGGGAGACTTGTCTCCGGTTCTGGGCTTGTGGATTCAAGTCCAGAGGTTCCCTCCGGTTTGGAGGAAGAGGGGAGGTTGTTCCCCTGGTCAAGCTGTGTGGCAGCAACTGTTTGCAGACTGAGTCTGCTTGGTTCTAGCGTTCGCTAGTGAAGCCTCACTCCGGTTGGGAGTGAGGGGTGGATGTAGGTCTGAAGGACCGAACCACCTAAAAATCTATTGAGCAGTGGCTTGATTGTCTGGTTTGCTTCCGCTAGATGCTTGAATAGGTGCGCTCAATGTGATTGTATTTGAGTTGAATAGAATTGGTTCCATTCTGTTTCCTTATCTAGCATCCGGCTTTTAAATTTAATCCATTATTCGTAGAAGGATTCATTCACCCCCCCTCTGTATCCGGGCCAAGCTCCCTAACAGTTGGTATTAGAGCTGGTGTCTGCTTACAAGGTCCAGCGACCTGCAGATCGATCTTGCAATCTTAGGTGCTTATTTCTTTTTAGTGCTTCAATATTCTTGTGCGTTAATCTGTGTGTTCTCATGGCCCATCCACCGATCTTCAGTGGTACGCATTTTGATGCATGGTTCGCTGTTTTGAAGAGTTATGTTAAATCTGTGAATCCAGACCTGTGGAAAGTAATTTCACATGGTCCTCATGAACTACCTAAGAAAAAGTCCAAATGGACTGACAGTCACAAATCCATGCATGAAGAAAATCAGATAGCAATAAATTTAATGAAGGCAGCTACTGATAGAGCTTTTCATTCATGTTTCTTTGAATCCAGTTCTGCTAAAGATATTTTGGATGCACTGAAGCGAACTCAGGAGATAGATGTGGACAGATGCATGATGGCCAACAGAAGAAATCAAAGTGCCAGCGATCAAGGCAGCAATCAAACTAAAGAAGATGATGATGATGAGGTAAATATCTTCGAGAATTTCTCTCTAGAAGATTGGGAGAATGCATATGCTGAATTATTTGAATCTCATGAACTGTTAAGAAAACAGTATAAAAAGTTGAAAAAGAGTATTCGGGTAGATAATTCTAGCTCTCCATGTAAAAATTGTTCAAGTACGAAGAAATCTCATGATGCATGTCTGTCTGATAATCATATGTATAAAAACCAGAATGCAGAACTGAAGAAGGAACTTGAATGTGTTCACTCTGAGCTGAACAATTTAAAATCTGAAGATGACTTCCTCAGAAAGCTCTCTAAGGAAAATGATGAACAACTAAAGAAACTTAAACGAGAGAATGAGTTGCTGTTTGAAAAATTTAACGCCATAAAATCTGTAAACATAGAATTACAGAAAGATTTTGAAAAACAACAAAAGGAATTGAGGGAGTTTGAAGCTAGGAGAGAAAGCATGGTTAACTCAGAAGATCAGCTTCTAATAAATGAGCTAGTTCAAAATGATAAGCTTAAAGAAGAAGTTGAAAAATTAAAACTGTTAAACAGTGCCATGTCTGAAAGACTTCTCACATTGGAAAAAGGAAAAGCTATCTGTACAAACGAGACTGAAGAGGTAGATGAGCTAAGAAAGGAAATTGAAGAATACAAAACAGCTAACAAGGTTTTGAATGAAGCTGTCAATTGTAGTGAACAAGAGATCACTAGTTATGAAATACACATTGCATCTCTTGAAAATGAAATTCGGGATTTGAAAGCTTCCTTGTCTAAATTTGTTGATGGGCAGAAAAACCTAGACAAGCTGCTAGGTGTAAAAGTCAATGTCAAAAAGGAAGGGTTGGGCTACAATAATCTCAATAAGAAGGCCTTGCAGAACAAAGTAATGACATCCTTTGTAAATACTTCAAATGTAGCCACTACATCAAAAGACAAACAGCCCATTGTTCAGAAAATACTGGGAACAAAGATTAACTTTAACAAGGAAGGACTGGGTTACAGTCCAGTCATGAGGAAGGTTGATGGAGCCAACCTGAAAACTGTCTTTGTCAAATCCTCTGAACAGGAAAAGCCTTCTATCTCATCTCCATCTCAGTACAAGGCTAAGAAAACAGATAAACAAAATAAAAATCATAAAACATCAAAAATTCAAAGGAACAATCTGCATGCTAAGAACTCATCAGATAAATGCCATGTTTTAAAGAAATCAAGTGGCTCATGTCATTATTGTGGTAAGTATGGACATCTTATGAGTAACTGTTTTGTGATGGAAAAAGATGACAACAAGCATGTTAGAAAATCTGTGTCTGGTCAGAAAAGGAATGTCAAATGTTCTAATTGTGATAAAGTAGGACACACTACTACTCATTGTTGGTTTGCAAGTAGTAAGGAAAAATCATGCTCATATCATACAAAACACTCTGCAAATCAGCATGTCTATAACAAGAACCAGCACATTATATGTTTTAATTGCAACAAAATTGGTCACAAGGTCTCTGAATGCTGGTCAGGGTCTTTTAAAAGAAATTCTATCTCATGCTTTGAATGTGGAAAGTATGGCCACAGGGCCATTGAATGTTGGCATGCTCAAAGGAAAAATTTCAGTTCTGGAAAGTATAGATTTCCTGCTAGTACAAATGCTCTTAGAAAGAACAAAGTGGTTTTCAAAAGGAAAAACTTTGAATGTGTTGATTATGGAAAACAGTTTGGTAATGCAAATAACAGAAATTTCCATGCTAATGCACATACAATTCATACTCATAATAATGTGCAGAACCCAGATCTGAAAACTACTGCTCCTTACTATCAAGTTAAAAATGTGCTAAGAAAACCTGCTAGGAGTGATAATGTCAGGACAGGACCCAAGACTTCCTGGGTACCTGTTTGCGCAAAATAAACTTTGTTTTGCAGGTGTGCCTTGGGACTGGAATAAAAGGGGAAATGATCCAAGGCACTCAAGAATGAAAACCCCATTCTCACAATTTTCAGGTAATCTCTCTACATGTCCCATTTTGAAACTTACTGCATATCTGGTTTGATGCATTCTTGCATATCTGGCTATTTCTTTGGAAATCTGAATTGCTTATAGGACTGTTGAGGTTACCCTGTTATCCATGACCTCTTTGGTATATCAAATGGTAAGCTACCAAAAGACAGAGAAATCTGTCAGGAGGTTCTTACTATGTGTGAGGTGGTCTATTAGACCAAATGCTCCGCCTAGTACCATAAGTCATTCTGCTGATCAGGGGAGTCTGTTTATGCATAACTCATAAACACACTTGTTTAATTTTCGTGGCAAACACTGCATTCTTTAAATAATTAACACTTCCAAGAGTCGTGTGTGAGTTGTCCTTGAGTGGGATGAAGAGGAGCTTGTCAGGCTATTTGGTTTCTGAAGATCTTTGTCAGCCGATGCAGTTAATGTGGTTTTAAGATCAGTCATCTCAAGAGGTTGCAGTCTGTTGCCCAAGAGTTACTCTGGATGTGAGACTGAACTACTTCAAAAATACTATATTTGGATATGACCTTAGTGCCTAATGTCTTGAGTGATCTCTCACTTGCTGGCTTGCTGATAGGAGTGCTGCTCATCTCATCTCATCTCTCTCTATTCGATCAGCCACCTCCTTATCTCTCACCTATCACTCTTGGTTCAGATTCTCTCTCGAAGAAATTGTGGGTGCAGTCTTCTTGCTCTTATCAGATATGATCTGTATACCTTAAACCACCCAATATCTAGTGTAACAATTTACACCTGTTAATAAAGAACTTCAATGTTTGGGGGTTATATTTGGTCCTTGATCCTTCTAAGTTATCTTCTTAAGTGTTGGTCAACATATTATAAAACTTTCTGTTAAATGAGAAAAACTTATTGAGGATCTCGACTTAACTGAAACTTATGTAAAGAGAGCTCTGAGATAAAATTGTGTTAAGTAAGATTTCTGATTTTGTCTAAAATCATGAGAAGTGCCTCCAGGGAATACGCCACTCTTTGTGGCAGAGCAATGGCTTTTGTGGAGAAATAGACACTCTTGATCAAAGAAGTCCAGAGCTTCTGTCATGATACAACTAGCTATCTCTGTATAGAAATGTTAAAAAAAAAAATTATATCATTGGCATAAAGGTAGTCCGTCCTGAGTAACCAGGGTTTCTGGTGTCTAATAAACATGTCTCCTTGTGTAAAAAGGGACTATTCTACCTTGTGTTCAACAAATTGGTTGACCCTGTATGCCTTCTCGTCCATTAAATGAAGAAATGAAATATGCTTGACTTTGATGTGTTATTTCGTTGCTTGACAAACATAAGGAGCAATTTAATCGTGTCTCTCTCTAGGTTAAGCAACTTTAACAGCTAATTTTGTGATTATGCTGATTTAATATCTTGAGTTAACTGACCTTGGTTTTTGGAAGAATATAACCCGTCCACATATTGAAGGGCTAACTTTAACATGCTGTAGTTGCGTTACATCAGGACTAAGGGTATTTTGGGTATTTACAGAAAAAGTTGATATGAGTAAAAAGCTACCCGACAAAACCCTTCTTGTTTCTCACGCCTTCCACCTCAAACCTTTATTTCCCCTTGCCGCTTCCTATTCATCCTCGTGCTGCTCTACCTTGAGCGTCTTCTTCAAACCCATCTTCATCTCTTCCCGTTCACTTTCTTCCCCCACAGAGGTCTATTCCTTTCTTAAGTCTAGCTTCACTTCCAATAGCAGCCTGCAAGAGAGAGTTGATACTCTGGAAGTTCCGACAGATGGATCAGCAAAGGTCAGTAGCTCCGGGAGAAAGAAAGAGGAAGGGAAAAGAAATAGTTGAAGAGCCTTCATCTAAGCAACAGAGATGTCTTGAGCCAGAACCTGCTGCGGAAGTCTCTTCAGAACAAGGTACCAGGTTTTCTCAGTCTACCGTGTTCTTAGAAAGTGGGAAAATTATTCCTCCTAGAATAATAGATTTCGGAGATGAAACCTTGGTCTCGAAGTTTCCAGAATTGTTGAAAATCTTTGAGTTTCAGGAGTGGAGAAATTTCTTAGAAAGTCACCGTGTCTATTACCCTAGGCCGGTAATGGAATTTTACAATAACTTGTCCTTGAGCCGAGACAAGTCTACTTTGTTATCATCTGTTAAAGGGGTCGAGATAACTGTTACATGTGACTCCCTTCACAAAGCTCTCGGTATTCCAGATAAAGGGGAGGTAGAGGGAAGCTTTCGATACAGTCTCCATGAAGCTTTCTCTGTCATTACTGGTAAACCCAGTAACATTCATGATAAGGGGCAGTTGAAGCTAAAAGCTTATCAGACATCGTCATTTCCTCCTCTTCACAAGCTCCTTCAGAACGTCATTGCTTCCATTATCACCCCACAGACTGGGGCTAGAGGAAGAATTACAGACACGCAGAGATTTCTACTGTTTTGTCTGATTCAAAATGTGAAGATATGTCTGCCAGAGATCATTTTTAATGTCATGAAGGGATGCATTGGATCCAAGAGACATCTTCCCTATGCCGCCCATATGACAGACATCTTCAAGCATTCTGAGATTTGCTTGGATGGAGAGGCCGCATCAGAAGTTAAGGCCCGAAACATTTTTAATATGAATTTTGTTTCAGTGTTTTTGGGCTTAGAGGACTCTTCTATGGTGGGGCAAGTTAAGGTCCAAAAGGCCAGGGAATCACAAACTCAGGGGGAGCATTTGGAAGAATTTCAAGTCTTAGCCCCAACTGGTGAGCAATTAGTTTCTGAGATTGATCATCAGGAAACACCAGCTGAACAACCAGAGTCCACCTTGCCAGCTGCACCCACCGAAGTATCCTTCTCCTTTCAGAGGCTAGTTGAGGCTGCATCT
This sequence comes from Amorphophallus konjac, assembly GCA_022559845.1. Lineage (NCBI taxonomy): Eukaryota > Viridiplantae > Streptophyta > Magnoliopsida > Alismatales > Araceae > Amorphophallus > Amorphophallus konjac. The sequence goes on along the minus strand of CM040121.1, from coordinate 221,500,055 downwards.
GAGGACATCAGATTGTCTGACGAAAGCATTCAGACAGATCTAGATGCAACTATTGCTGGGCTATTTGATTCTTTTGGGAAGACATCTGAAGAGGTAATAGTGCCTGAAGAACAGCCAGCTAAAGAGCAAGACAGTACTGATCAAGATCTTGCTGTTTTTGTTAATGAAATTTTAAGAGAAACTGTTGAGCGAAGCTTGGAAGAGGCTACCAACTTGGTCGTATCTGAAAGTCTTGAGCAGGCCTTAGTTGGCAGCCCTGCAGATCAGGAACTCACAGAAGATAGAGAAAAGGTTCCTGTCATAGAACTAGATACAGAATCTTCAAGTGAAGAAGAGGAACCTGAAGATATATTCCCTCAGAAAGAAACTCAAGCTGCAGATGAAGTTCAGGTCCCAGCTGAGAGCAGTCAAATGCCAGTACAAGAGGAAGCAGCTGAGAGAACTGCACCTGACAGTGAATTTTTTGGTACACCTCTAGGTCCACCTAGACTTCTATCTGCAGAGGCACCCAACATTGAATCTACTCGGGCGCCCAACATTGAAGAGCTTCTCATAAACCTGACTCAGCAGATGCAAAGACAAGACAAGAAATTAGATGATCTGCTTACATTTGTCACTCTCAACATTAATCAGGTACATACCAGATTACTGAAGCTTGAGATATCTCTCCTCACTGAATGGAGACGATTCCTTCTAAACAAAAGGGCTTCAGATGATGCAAACAAATCCTTGATGGAAGGATTACAGGAGATTTGTTCAAAAATTGCAAAAGCTCTGAGAGAGTCACATGATGTTAGTATTTCTTCCTTCAAAATGTCTTCTACCATAATAGATCATTGCTATGAGATCAGAACAGCTTTAGAATTGTTGAAGAAGTCTTCAAGTGCCCTAGGTCCAGGCATTCAGCAAATCTATGATAAGTTGATCACCTTCTTATCAGAAATGACAACTCTGACTGACAGATATGAAACGGTCAATGTTCGCCAAGAAGACATTATTTCTGAAGTGGCAAATGTCAGAAGCACTGTGGCGTATTGGCTTGCTGAACTATCAAATGATTTAAAGGAATTTCAGTCTATCTTGGGTTCAACACCTGGTCACGCCTCTTCCAGCAGAACTCCACCTCAAGAACATTCTTCTGCTTCTCCAAGGGGGAGACCACCACAAGGCAGGACGCGTGGCCCCTCTAGCAGACATGCAAGATACTTTTCTTGAGAAGTTGATGCTCTGTATTTTTGTTGCCCTTTTGAGGCCTTCTCCCTCAGACTCTTGGACAAATTAACTTAACTCATACCATTTGCGTTGTTGCATTCTTCTTGTTTTCATTTTTTTTGATGATGTCAAAGGGGGAGAAATCAGGAAAAGAAAAATGTTTAATGTTTGTGTTTGTGATATTCATTGCGAATGGCTATCTAGTGTTTTTTTTTTTCCTTCTCTGCACAGACTCAAGACTCATAGTGTTGCCATCCATCAAAAAGGGGGAGATTGTTGAGTCTTGTAGAATCTTTACATGTTTTGATGATGACAACATGATAAGTCTTAGTGGTCTTCAAAAATTATGTCTATGTGAAAATTTAACAAAAATATTGTTTCTGTGAAAAAATGAACAAAGAACATGTTTGTTGAAGGATGAACCTTCATTTCACTTCAGGTATTGTTCAGGGACTGTATTCGTGTTGATTGGCACTTCGTCATGTTTGTATATAACACCTCATGTTGAACTGTTTGTCTTCGTGTCGCTTTAGTTTAAGTACTGTTTGTATTTCCAACACGCCGTATCGTCTTCTCTTACCGCGTGTTGTTTATGTTTACTGTCCTTCAGGTCGTGCGTCTGTGTTGTCTCCTCTACATTGCGTGTCGTTTTTCTCTGTAGTGTTTGTTTTGATTCAGTGACACGTCGTGTCATTGATCTTTACTTCGTACTGTTTTCACCATCTTCGTGTTGGTCTTTCTCATTAGACCTCGTGTCGTTCGCGCTTTGACCACACTTCCTGTTGCTTTACGAAGACCTCGTGTCTTGCTTGTTTGCAGCCACTTCGTGTCGGTTTCTGATTCAGCACGTGTTGTCCTCACGATTGTTTTTCACCTCGTACTGTTCTAATCTTACTTCGTGTCGTTGTCAGTCCGTGTCTTTCTGATGTTGAAATCACACTTCGTGTTGATTTCTGTTCTCGACTTTGTGTCGTTTCACCTCTTGTCTTTTTGAGTTCGTATCAAATCACTGTTCTGTCTTCGTGTTGTCTTTCAACTCCATGTCAATTCTTGTACTTCATCTTGGTGTTGTTTTTTAACCCGTGTCGATTACTGTTTCGACTTCGTGTTGTTTTCAACCTGTGTCAATTACTGTTTTGACTTCGTGTTGTTTCCAACCCGTGTCGATTACTATTTCGACTTCGTGTTGTTTTCAACCTGTGTCAATTACTGTTTTGACTTCGTGTTGTTTCCAACCCGTGTCGATTACTGTTTCGACTTCGTGTTGTTTTCAACCCGTGTCGATTACTGTGTCATCTTCGTGTTGTCTTCACCTCGTGTCGTTTTTTCATCTCTTCATATCGTTTTTGTTCCATTGCGTACAGGACATCGCAGCACCTCGTGTTGCTTCCTGTTTCACTTTCGTGTCATTTGTCTTGTTGTGTCTTCGTGTCATTTTTACTCTTCCTAGTCCTCGTGTCTCTCTTGTGTTGAAACCATACTTAGTGTTGGTTTCTGTTCTTGTCTTCGCGTCTTCACGTTGTTTTTCTGTCTACCTCGTAACATTCTCTTAGTAATGTTCATTGTGTCACCACTGTATCCCGTGTCGTTCTCTGTTTTGTGTATCTTTTTGTCGTGTCCACTAACCTCATGCAGTTCTAGCTCTTATGGCACTCAATATTAATGGTTCTTATCTCGTTGCAGGTCCGAGGAAGAACATTCATCAGTGTCTGGGTGCACATGATCCGATACTGAAGGAACAAATACAAAAAGGGCACGTAGCAGGAAGGTTCTGGATCGAGCGTGGGAGGCACACGCGTTTAGTGCCCTATCCATCTGCTGCCGCTATAAATAGAATCCTTCGTCCACCGATGAAGATTGATCTGAGCCAAGAAAGAAAAGGCAGTGTTACAGAGAGCTCGATCCAGCAGAAGAAGAAAAAGTGAGAGAGAGAGAGATAGTGCTCGTGTGAAAGAGGAAGAGAGTGTAAGAGAAAGAAAGAGAGATAGAGAGTGAGTAAGAGAGCTCATGGAGAAGAAGAAAGAAGTTTACCTGAAGATCTGTCTTCACTGGACCGTGGATCAGATCCAGGCCAGTCAGCTCTGTTAGGAGCCAAATTGTGCATTTTGTGTTTCAGCTTCTGTTTGCTGAAGTTATTTTCGTTTATTGTTTTTTCCTTTGTTTTCTGGTTTGTTGTGCTTTCCGATCCTCTGGTCTGAGGTCGTGTTCCCTCCGGCTTGGAGGAAGGGAGACTTGTCTCCGGTTCTGGGCTTGTGGATTCAAGTCCAGAGGTTCCCTTCGGTTTGGAGGAAGAGGGGAGGTTGTTCCCCTGGTCAAGCTGTGTGGCAGCAACTGTTTGCAGACTGAGTCTGCTTGGTTCTAGCGTTCGCTAGTGAAGCCTCACTCCGGTTGGGAGTGAGGGGTGGATGTAGGTCTGAAGGACCGAACCACCTAAAAATCTATTGAGCAGTGGCTTGATTGTCTGGTTTGCTTCCGCTAGATGCTTGAATAGGTGCGCTCAATGTGATTGTATTTGAGTTGAATAGAATTGGTTCCATTCTGTTTCCTTATCTAGCATCCGGCTTTTAAATTTAATCCATTATTCGTAGAAGGATTCATTCACCCCCCCTCTGTATCCGGGCCAAGCTCCCTAACACTTCTCTCACGCGGCGTTCTTCCATGACACAGAAGTCTACCCCCGCCACGTGTGCGACATTATGACAAGGGCGAACGCTCCCTCATGCTGAGATTTTACCTCGCGTGCCCGCTGACCGCAACTATGCACGCACCATGACGTCACACTTCCCCGCAGTCACGAGGCCATGTCCGACTGCTCGATTCAAGCCTTGATTGACCCTCGCCCAGACACCAGCCCGAGGCTTTCTCCAGCTATCCAGTCATAGCCCCTCGGTTGGCAAAGGAAACCTGGCCCATGCCACGAGAGGGACCCTCTGTAAAATATGCAGATAGCCACATTATCACGCATTGACCCGAGGACCGACCATCTTGTTGGAATTTTCCCGCGGCTTACGCCTATTGTACCTCGGCTCCTGTGGCCCTCCTGTAAAGCTATATAGCTCTCAGAAATCATACAGCCATTTGAACGAAGGCGCTCGCATCCGCGTTCGGGCCCTCTGCCCCTTTTTATGTCATCTAGTGTAAACCCACAGCCCCTCTGACCCCAGCCAACATCACCCTGTCTAGTGCGAACCCACAGCTGCCGAGTACCCCCTGCTCTCCGCCCAAGACTTTAGATACAAACATGTTTCTCTTCAGCATAGAACGAAGGTGTTCGGATTCAATCTGATGTAAATAAACAGCGATCGCTTGCGGTAAGTGGGGAAAGACGTCCAGTACATGATTCCCACAATCGCCTGTGCACTCGCACCCATGGAACCCTCTCAATCAATGTGTCGCCCGACCTCTCGAGCCCACGTGCCGCGTCCTGGTGGCGCTTCCCCGTAAAACATTTGGTTCCATAGGTGATTGTCGAGAAATCGACTGGCATGCCCGCACCCGGTCCAGTTAATCTACACCTCTACATTCCCGTGCCATTCGATCCTTCTCAGCTTTCTGTAAAAGGAGAGTGCCCGGTACCACCGTGAAAGGCATACAACCGTAAGGGGGAATACCCAAGAAATATCAAACTCCCGTATTTTCCTTTCCCAACTGTATTCCTACCTTCACCCCGGTCATCGGCATAAGAAAAAAAACCCCTGACAACAGAGAGGATGGCACGCCCAGTGGGACGTCTCCAGCCTTCCTTATTTCTGCTGAAGAAAAGCCTATACCAGCCCTGAAGCCCTGGTGCCCTTTTCCTGTCCTTACAGGAGAGGCAGAGGAGGGTACTCGCACGCGCATTCCCTAGCGGCCCCCAGTCGGACCTCGCTTGGCGACTGTCGGCAACCGTCTCAGCAGCACTCCGCACTCCAACAATGATGTCGGTCGTCACTTACGGTCCCCTTGTCATTGCCACCCATGCACGAGTGGGTTACTTGGCGACGCCAATCGGTTTCGGCAGCTTCGCCCCTGTCATCGGATTGCCCAACTTTTTGGGCGTCATCCCTGTGGCTGCTCCTCAGCCAACCCCAGTTTCTCCACCGGCTCCGGTGGCCAATGCGCCACGCGCACCTCCAACACCGGTGGCCCACCTGAGTACCAGGCTCAGAACCGCCACCTGATGGAGGCATCACCCACGAGTCCCTCTGGCTTGGGACATCTTCACACTCTAGAGTTGTTTGAGCTCGGGCATCATTCCATGTGGGTCCCATTATCCATTTTGAGCTTTCTATTTGAGTCATTTTGATGTATTTTCCCTTTTATTTGAGTCATGTCCCTAGGTCATTTGTTTACTTCCTTAAGTTTGAGTGTCATTAGGATTGATTAGATTGTTATTGGGCCCAATTCATTGGGCTAGGCCCAAGGGCACCCCCTACCCCTTGGTTATTTGTCATTGTTGCATGAGTCATAGACTTTTTGTAAAATGTGAGTTGCCTATATATAGGACCCCATTTCCCCCATTTCAAGTTAATGAAAATTGCCATTTTAAGAGTCCAAATTTCAAATCTTAGTGGAGAGATTCCATGTGAGTAGGTGTGAAACCTAGGGTGAGAAACCCACTTCAATTCCCCCCCCCTCTCTCTTTCTCTCTTTCTCTCTCTCTCTCTCTATGGGGTTCGCCCCCTTCTCTCTCTCCTCACCCTCCCACCTAATTTCTCTCCCGTCCACCTTACATTAAGGCTACTCCAACTCCCCACACCCTCCCTTTTTACTCCACTCCATCCCCAAGAGATCTCCACCAATCCTCATCCCACCTCCCAACCCCCAACTACCCATTTCCCTTCCCCAAGCATCTCCCCACCTTCCCAAGGCTGAAGCAACCCCTCCCATGGCCAAAATTCAAAATTTCCCTCCCCCCCTCTCATCCCCCATCCCCTAGGTCAACCCAAGGAGAGCCCCACTTGATTTGGTCACCCCCACTCTCCCCCTCCATCAACCTAGATCATCCCCCACCTCCCCTCCTTCTCCACCTTCAGCAGAGGCCAGCAACCACTCTTCTGCTTCCCCCCCTCTTCCTACCCCTCCATCTCTGCCCTAGCAACCTTTCACACCTCCCGCACATCCCCCTCCTACCACTCATCCATTCCCCATCACCATTCAACAACCCCGCATCCCCATTTCATGAACACTTGGTGCTACACCGAAGGTTCTATTCGCAGCTGAGGACCTGCAGAGAACCAGTGTCTTGCAGCTCCAGCCACGACTTCATTCCGGCGTCTCTGGAAGCTCAAGTGGTACCATTGGAAGCGTCTCCCTGTCCTCTTCGGTACGGTGGTGGTCTCGTCCCGTTCTGAGTTTGTGGCTGCCGGGAGAGGCGATCTTCCATGACTGCGCATCTGCTTCCTGACAGTCAACCTGAAGCCAGTTACCGAGGCTCCCACGGACAACTTCTTGAAGCTCTGAAGGCGGGCCTTGGCTCGGAGTTTTTACACCAAGCCTACTTCCAGTATCAAGAAGCGGAACCCCATTCGGCATCCGGAGCTGTGTTTTCTCATTTTTCTCCCTCAGGTGCGCAGTTCTGTCCCCTCAGGGACTGAACCGACCCCTGTCTACTGTTCGGGTTCTCCCAGGCTGCTCCGACATCATCCGGCATTCCCGTGGGTCACGTTTCGAAGAAGACTTGACAATGGTTCCAACGATTCCAGCCACACTTGATTCAGAGTTCGGGAGCACTTGTGGCGACCTCTTCTTTCTGCTGCTGAGGTGCTTCTGCCGCCAGAGTCAGAACTTTGGGACCCTGTTTGCAGTCTTACCCCGACTGGCACCGGAGACCAAAGAAACCAAAAAAATTCAGGCGTCATCCTGATCCAGCTATGACGATTTTTCAACTAGTCTCATCATTGGAAAAAATCAGGAGTGGCCGCAGCAGCATTATCTTCAACCGTCTGTTCCCTGTTCCAAAGAGCAGGTAGAACCGGCATTGTCCATCCGTTCGGCTTCCAATTCAGTTTTTCCCCTCCCCGCCTGGCCGACTTAAAGCCCCTCCCTGTGGGAGGTAGTGTTTGAGTGTATGAATGACTCCCCCTCCTCTTGTTCTACCCCCTTGCATGGGGAGTAGTGTTGTAAATTTTTAAAATAGGGTCAAGCTACTCCGGCGCAGCGTGTGGGGAAGATGAACAAAGATAAAATATGAACAAAGATAATTTTTAAAATAGTTTCATCAATTTGTTGACATATAAAATATGAACAAAGATAAAGGTGAGACCAGACCAGCAACGAAGACTGGAAGATTTCTGCAAAGTCGGGATTGAGGGAGAGCCCTCACCACCAACTACTTGCCCGGCCAGGACCTTTTCAGGCCTGGCTGATGTCCGGTGTTGTCATCATCCGAATCGCAATATTGATGAAACTCCGGTCTGTTGACTGATGAGAAACCTCCGGATTATTCAGAGGATGATGCATACAAGAGGCCTTCTTCAGCTCTGATGTAATTAAAGGAATCAATATGGCTAAAGATGATATGGGCTTTAAAAGAAAAGAGTCTTGAATGGGCCTATCAAAGGGGCCTCTGAAGATGGGTTGAAACCCCTCACGCCGAGAACCCCTCTCCATGAAGGCGCGCCGGGAAACCCCTCGAATGGGCGCACCGGGAACTAGTGCTGCAGGTGCGCCGAGTCCATTTGCTGCGAACAGGGTTCTATAAAACCCATGACTTCACCCACATGAAGACCTCTCTCCCGAAGGGGGGGCGCAAAAAGGGACGATAGGAGAAGAAAAAAAAGAGAAGAGAGAATAGAAAAAAGAGAGAAGAGACCAACAGAGAGAGAGAGCCTCCTCCGTTGAGAGAAGAAAAGAAGAGATCAATCCGAAGAGAAAGAGAAGAAGAAGAAGCTCCAGGTGGGCAGGCGGCTGGGGAGGGAGAGGAGTCAATGCTCCGCCCTCCCCCATGTTTCTTTTCTTTTCTCTTTATGAATTCCTACGAGTTTTATCTCGATCCATTGGATGTAACCGGGATATCCCGGCCTCTGTTCATCTCCCTTTCCCTCACTCCCTACTTGTGATTGATGTGAGTCTTGAAATGATGTAATGAAATGAAATGCTACAATGGCCCATTTGGGTGTTGGATGATCGAAATATCTGCCATCTATCTCTCCATCTGACGCTATGTTTTTCCTTTATAAGTCTTCATTTTCAGCTCGACTGAAGTGCGCCTGATTCTTTGATGTGTCTTCGGACTCAATTGTGTTCAGCAGAATAAATGTAGCTCTAGTTATACCGATGTTCCTCGCCATCCGGCATCGCTTGCATAGAGTCTCCCAGGCTTGCCCTAGGACCATAGACAGACTATCTCTTGGCTTCTGGGGCAGTCTGTTGTCGATATTGGCAATGCCTTCAATGGCCGCTGCTAGTGAGATTCTGTAATTCTAGATGTTATGGTTTTGCCTATTGGCACTGTCGAAATCATCCCTGGGTCCAGAGACAGCCATCTCTTGGCTCTCAGGAGGATGAAAGACAACATCAAGCTGTCCACGGGACTTTGAACAGCAATGGTTAAAGAGGTTCTCTGTGCGGGATTTTTCTTCCCCAATTCCCCTCAGCTCCTGGCCTTCTTTTGAAACATAAACCAAAATCAGTTGAAACCCGATGAATCCATACATTTTGATTCCACAGGGCCCATCTACTTTAACCTGAATCTCCAGGAAACCCCTGATTCATCGACAAACCTGAAAATAGAGTGCCGTAAAACCCTAAACTCATTTCGGCACCCTCATCTATCTCGGCTCCACAAACAGTAAAACCGATGAATAGTCCTCGGCGCCTAACTTCTTGCGCCGAGAACTTGCCATTAGCACGCCGGGAAGTCCGTGTCGGGAATTCCTTGGCCTCCTTGTCATTGGCGCCGAGAACCCCCCCACCCCCCCGGCCACTTTATTAGCGCGTCGGGAAGCCCGTGCCGGGAACTCCTTGGCCTCCTTGCCATTGGCGCCGAGAAGCCCTTCTCTTGGCCTCATCTCCTGTGCGATGGGAACCCCTATCCGTTTGGACGCGCCGAGAACTCCCCCTGGCCACCTTATTAGCGCGTCGGGAAGCCCGTGCCGGGAACTCCCTGGCCTCCTTGCCATTGGCGCCGAGAAGCCCTTCTCTTGGCCTCATCTCCTGTGCGCCGGGAACCCCTAGCCGTTTGGCCGCGCCAAGAACCTACCTCCTGGCCTCCTTGCCATTGGCGCGCCGGGAACCCCTCCTGTTCCTTGCCTCGGCGCCGGGAACCTATATGCACATCCAAGCTGCCCTGAGAGCCTGCTTTGCCACTCAGTTGAACCCCCGGCGCCTGGATCAAACCCACCCAGGGATGCCCATAAGTCAACAGACCCTTCCCGGGGATAAATTGAAGGGAGCAAGACTCCCTCATGTTCCGTTGATCTGCACCGGATTCCTGAGCACCCCCATTTTAGCTAAAGTGAGCTCTGCCAATGCATGAGTGTCACCGGCTTCTATAAGGGAAGAGTCAAACATTGCCCCAGGGCATACATATGCAGTGTGGGAGGTTCGCTCCCTCTTTTTCTCGGCTTTCATCCCGGCACTCCATGGGTGATAGCCTATTCTCCTCTGGGCATAACCTAGATTATGGGAGATGCTGCCGAAATGTCGACCGATGTTTAACCCCGATGAGCCCCGGGAAGTACACGTCATGCGTCCCTCATTCGGCTCAATCTTCCGAGGAATATGTATGCTGCGAAGCCCTCGGCTGAATGAGAAATATGAAAGGGGACATCTCCCCGATGATGGTCCGGACCCCGTCCCGCCACTGCGTGGACGGTGTCCTATTTCTACCTGGCACGACCCACATGAGAGGTGGTCATGTCGGTGTGGTAATCTACTGCACACTAAATTGTCCGCCCAGAATAACAATATCCTCAATATCACGCACTATCCTTTTTTTAGCCGCCCCTAGCGGCCTCCTATTTTGGCGTTTAATCAAGGGTTGTCCTTCTTAGGAAGGGCGTAATTAACGTCATAGCCTTTATGGTATGACGGACTTTTGGTCCCGACTCGGACTTCACAATCGACTGACCAAGTCAAGTCGAGCGCACAATGAAATCGTCGCACATGTGACTGGCACGCCTAACAAACCAACTAATAAACAAAACAAAATAAATAAATCAAATCGATGAAAAGATTATTGAAATAAACAAATCCATTCCCACAAGCTGGCACGCCCAGTGGGACTTAGTCTCCCTTCATCTCTACGCCAAAATAGGAGGCCCGGCGGCCCCTCTTAAATTCTAACTGTGCGCTAATCCTATTTCCAGGAACTAAAATGATGAGTGGATTCGCCTCCCTCCGCTTCGGCCAGCAGGACGTTGATGCTTATGTTCGCGATGGCTACCTGGCGGTGCCCACGATGTTCAGGTCTATGCCCCCTGCTATCGGGTAGCCCAACTGCTTGGGCCTCGTCTTCACCGACCTACTGGAGGTTGCTGACAAAGAACAAGGCGCTGCTGCAAGTGCCCCAACAAAAGCTAATGAGAGGAAGAACTTGACGAAGAAGGTGACCCCGGCTGTTGTCGCCTGCTTCGTCCACCATATCCAAAGGAGGGACACGGTCCCCGCTGCTACCCTAAAAGGGAGAAGAGGTAACCGGAGGAGCCGGTATGCTGCTGCTAGACGTCGTCTTTCAAATTCCGGAAAGACGATGATGATCGGAAATGTCCGGGTGAACCTTAGTGGTCGCCCCAGGAATATCAGACCAGACAGGGTTGTCTCAACAGTCCGAACTAACAATACCTTCCAAATACTGGCCACCAGGAGGGCCAACCGGATGAATGATGAAGGAAAGCCGCTGGCGCCCAAGCCGACGAGATTTAAACAGGTCTGGAGACTGAAGAAAATTCAGAGCTGGGTACCAGCTCGAGAGGAATATGCTACCACTACCCGTCCCAGAACCAGGGGAAGAAAAGAGAAGAAGAAAGAAGAAGATGCTGCTATTACCCGCCCCAAGTCTGGGGGCAGGAGATGTGAAGAAAGAAAAGAAAATGCTACTATCATCCGCCCTAAAGCTGGGGGCAGAAGATGGGAAGAGGAAAGAGAAAATGTTGCTGTCATTCATCCCGGAGCAGGGGGCAGAAGAAAATGCTGCTGTCATTCACCCCAGGGCTGGGGGCAGAAGGAGAGAAGATGCCATTACCACTCGCCACGAAGGGGGGGGACAATATATACTGCCAAAGGGAAGAACAAAGAATAAAGGAATATCCAGCCTATGCTGCTACTCCAAAGAGACTGAAGGCCTGTGCCAGACAGGCTGATATCTTCAAATATTCTAAGTCAGAGCATTTGGCTGCCCAAATTTCAAGGCTGGCTTATCAACCAAAGATCGAAGATAGGCTGTTGCCCCGATCAGATCTACAAAGGCATAGCCAAGAAGAAATGAACCAGGTGGTTCAAGACTACTTCCACTGCCTAGGGAACTCCTCCCTAGGGCAGCAAAGATTGTCTCGTGCCTTGGGCACCCCACATGAAAAAGATGAAACCTCAGAAGATGTGGCATTTGGAGTCTCATCCTCAGACTCCAACGACTATGAGGATGGCCGTAGGGTTAGACATCGAAAAGACAGCCCCAAGAGGGAAGAAGCAGAAGAAAGGACTTTAGTCTTTGACCGCCTCACATATCCGAGTCGGGTCCAAAGGGAAAGTCCACAGCTGGAAGGGAAAGATGCAGGGTTTTTCTTGCAATATGGCCGGTGTCACCGGGAAATATAACACACTACCAGACCAGCCTGAAGAGCTGATTAAATTAGCACACAGGCCAAATGCCGTCACAAGAAGAAGTCGAGCAGCGAAAGAAAAGATAATGGCTGCCGATGGAGCTCAATAAACCACTGTGATGACAATCAATGTAGTGACTGCAGAAGAAGAAGACAACCCTCTGAGTATTTCCACTGAAGAGATAGCGGGAGAAATACAGATCCCGACAACCCTGGATCCCATGATCCAGATGATGTTCAAGAGATATCAGCAGGAGATTGACTCCCTCAGAAGACGGCTCAATGAAAGAGGCGAGCATACACCTGTCTCCGAGCATGCTGAGCCAGCTGGAAAGACTCCCAGTTGAATGGGGGTGGCCTCTCCGGTCCATCTTGCTCAAACTGACAGAGGCAACATTCTCTACAACAGGCGACAGCTTAGCCCTCTGCGTCTCAAACGCAGCCAGCCGTGCCTGCCCTGCATACAACAATCATGACAACCCCCTTCAGCCGGCAGCGGACACACTTCTTCCCGGAGCCCATAGAGCCGGATGTGGCTGGCAAGCTGATGATAGAAAAGATTATTGAAATAAAGCTGTCCGAAAGGGCCAGGAATTCCAGTACCTATGATGTTTATAAGGTACCATATCTTGCGCATTATGCTACTAAGAAACTACCACCAGGCGTCAGCAAGCCACCGAAATTTGAAAGATTCAATGGCCGGGGTTCCCCCAAAGAGCATATAACCTACTATACAACAATTATGGGCGATCTGGCGACTGATGAAGCCTACCTCCTGAGGTTCTTCGGCTCGCCCCTTACAGGGTTAGCCTTTGAATGATACTTTGGCCTACCGACTAGGTCAGTGACTGATTGGCCCGATATGCAGTAAAAATTCCGGGACAGATTTCATACTACAGAAAGAGAAATCACAATAGCCGAGTTATATGCAACAAAGCAGAAGCAAGATGCGACCGCTCTGGATTATATAAAAAGATGGAGGGATCTCGCCATGAGATGCAGGCGGCCTCCGCACCAAGAGGACGCCATCCAGATTTGCAAGCAGAATCTTCGGCGAGAGACTCTCGAAAGAATGATTGGGATGGATATAAGGTCATTTGACCGACTAAACAACGCTGCAGTGAAGGTCGAGGCCTTCCTCTCTAGTGGCCCTTCGACTGCTACTGCTATATGCCACAAAGTTAGATCAGCTGATAAATGGCCCGTGCCTACAGAAGTTGATACAGTAGACTTCAAGACATTTGAGCAACATAATAATAATAAAAGAAAAAAGGATGTTGCCGGCCCTCCTCCCACCAGGCCGGCTGATCAGAAGGATGGCCCCGCTCTGCGAGCCAGGATGAGCAAGCCTTATTCCTTTCCTAAGGAAAAGACTCGGCTCCTGTTTGAATAGGCCGCCCAATTTGACAGAATTGTCCTTCCGGATCCAAAGAGATCTGATAATGCCAAAAGAAAAGATGACCCCCGCTTCTACCCATACCACCAGGCATTGGGTCATCCCATTGAAGATTGCTATGAATTCAAGATGTTATTGAAAGAATGATTAAGAAAGGGGAACTACGCCTAGGTGAATACAGAGTGGACCCGCCACGCCTGCATGAGCTGCCTGAGCTAAAAGGGGCAGTCAATGTGATATCCCTATACCGGCAGTTGCCTGAAGTGACGTCAAAAGCCTGTGCAGAAAGCACCGATGGACCCGTCTTGCGGGAGCATGTTAAATCCCCAAGCCTGATGAAGAAGATGAAAAGTGAATCAAAGGTGCCAGATGTGCTAGATGACCCCTTAGCGGTGCAGATGCCGACCGCCAAAAGGAAGGAAAAGCGGATGCAAAGAAATACGGGGGGAACAAAGTCTGCTCCTATAACATGCTGTCGGTCTCGCCCGGCAATGGCGAGACTCTCAAAGAAGATGATGAAGAGATATGCTCCGCACCAGTAAGGTTAGAGCAAGCCAAAGCTTCAGTCTCCCGTCATGATGATAAAACCAGGAAGAAGTATGGGCACCTCCCGCCACCAAAAGAAGAAGCACGCTACCCCACTCCTCTTCTGTATGGAGGCATAAGGGCAAAGATGTCAATCTCTGAAAGCCTGGGCGCATCTTGCGTCTTTAATAGAACATCGCCAGTCCCTCCTAAGATTAGGACTGGGGGCAATGTTCTTGGCCTCGCCATGATGACAGAACTATATGAAAAACTACAAGAAGTTGAAGGGCTGTAGAGCAAGCGGAATGAAATGGGCTGGCATCTGCCTAGTTTGCACTCAAACTCACCAGCTCTAGCAGTGATGGATAGACCCGATATGAAACAAACAATGGGAACCGAGTCTGCCAAGGAAGAAAGCACTAAGGCAGAATTGTACGAAATTAAACAAAGGGCCGATGAATCTGCTCTGGATTATATCTGCCGATGAAAGGACCTCTGCACCAGATGTCGGCACCCGCCAAGCCATGAAGAGGCTGTCCTGATATGCAAGCGCAGTCTGAAAACAGAAATCTTAACAAGGCCTTCGAGAAACAAAGGAAGAAGGCAAAGAAGGCAGCCAGCTCTTCGTCGGCAAAGACTGGCGAGCTAGGCCATCCCCTAAGAAGCAAAATGACTAAACCCTACTCCTTTCCTAAGGAAAAGACTTGGGCCCTGTTCGAGTGGGTCACCCACTACAACAAGGATACATTCCCGGCCCCAAAGAAGCCCGGTGATGCTACAAGAAAAGATGACACCCCGCTCTGGGGCAGATATATACCAAAAAAAGGGGGGAAGAGAAGAAAAAATGATGATGGTGAAGGATGCCAATGATACCCCTTCCTTGGGGGTAGATGCCCACGCATAAAAAAAAATAAAAAAAATGAATGATGAGGGGTGCAGATGATGCCCCGTCCTGAGGGCAGATGTATTAACAAAAATGATGATGAAAGGTATGGATGATACCCCATCCTGGGGCACATGGGAATAAAAACGATGATGAAAAATGATGATGAAATAAAATATATATATATATATATAAATGGTACTCCCATTTGAGGGGTGATGCACATCAAGGATAAAAAAAAATGAGAAAGATGATGAAATGATGGAAGATACAGATGATACCCCATTTTAAGGAGGGGGATGCATATCAAAAAAAAAGGGAAAAAGAAAAAAAGAAAGAAGAAGAAAATAAAAAAAAATGATGATTATGAGATGATGAAAGTTCCAAATGGTACCCCATCCCGGGGGCAGATGTATGCCAAACAATGAGAAATATTGACGGTTTCCCGTTCTTGGGACCAATGTATGCCAAAAGAATGATGGAAGACACACATGGTTCCACATTCTAGGGGTAAATGTATGAGATGTCAGTGGCGGCATGCATGGCTGTTGCTGGATATGTTCACCCCTTTAAAGGGGCAATGATCACTTATGGCAATGATGAATAAAATTGGAGCATTGACCTTTCAAGGGCCATCCTGTCGCAGACTCTTACACTGTACGTCTGCTGCTAATGTCAGGGACTATCCAAATGGTGGAATCCCATATGACAATGAACAATGAATGATGGATCAACGAAGAATGATGGAAGTTCGCCTAACCACCTGCGTTCAAGTTGATAGATGCCTGATGAGCCTCCAGAGTGCCAGAGATGTCTAACCATCAGCATTCGAGATGACAGATGCTCACAAACATGGATTGCCAGTATGGCCGGTTAAGAGAAATCAAAATTCTAGCTATCGGTGCCCAGGCCGACAGATATTCTGCCCATCAAGCCTCGCCGACCTAGGCTTTTTCCCTCTTGCTCAAGGCACCTCGCCTTGGCCGAGCTCTCGGATGTTAATCCCTAGCCCCACCGGTGCTATAACAACATAGTCAAATCCATCAATAGTCCCACCGGACAACACAGCCTGCACTATGGACTGGTCTATACCAGGAGTACTTTTGGAGGGTACCATTCTTAGCCCTCGCCAGTCGGCTAAGTTTTAACCTTGGCCTAGACCCCACGTCTTCGCTGAGTTGCTTGATTTTGACATTCTGTCGAGTCAATGCCCATTTATATATCTTGCCCTTGTTTCAGGCCTCCCGTCTGAGCAAGGTTCGTTGATTCCGACATCTCATCGGGTCGACGTCTATATTTTGCCCTTGTCCCAGACATGCCATCCAAGCAGGGTTTGTCAGCTTTGATATATTGTCAGGTTGGCATCAAGATTCTACCTTTGACACAGATCTCCCGTCTGGGTCAGATGCATGGGTTGTCTTCGACAGTCCGTCAAGGCAACATCAATTCCAGATTACTTCCAAGTCCGGCATCCTACCCGGATCTGGTATCCTATCTTCCGGCCTTTGACATCCAGTCGAAGCCAGCTACCCTTGTTGGCGAGCCCAACACCCTATCATGTATTTCAAGTATCTCATTTTTTTCGGCTCAGCCATCCCGGCCAAAGCCGCTATTACAATTCTTCAGCTATCTCCTCTTTCGGTTCATCCATCTTGGCTGAAGCTGCTATCATGATTTGACAGTTATCCCATCCTCCGGCTCCCGTAGCCTGCTATCCCTGGCTTCTACGGCTTGCTATCTTGGCTCTTATAGCCTGTTACCTCTGGCTCTCGTAGCCTGCTATTCCTGGCTTCTACAGCCTGCTATCCTGGCTCTTATAGCCTGCTACTTCTTGGCTCTTGCAGCCTGCTATCCTGGCTCTTATAGCCTGCTACTTCTTGGCTCTCGCAGCCTGCTATCCTAGCCCTTATAGCCTGCTACCTCTTTCTCCCGTAGCCTGCTATCCCTGGCTTCTACAGCCTGCTATCTTGGCTCTTATAACCTGTTGTCTCTGGCTCCCGTAGCCTGCTATGCCTGGCTTCTACAGCTAGCTATTCTGGCTCTTATAGCCTGCTGTCTCCGGCTCCCGTAGCCTGCTACCTCTGGCTTCTACAGCCTGCTATCCTGGCTCTTACAGCCTGCCATCTCCGCTACTTCTTGGCCCTCGTAGCCTGCTATATCTAGCTCTCGCAGCTCGCTATCTCTGGCTCTCGTAGCATGCTACTCCTGGCTGTTACAGCCTGCTATCCTGGCTCTTGCAGCTTGCTATCATGGCTCTAATAGCCTGTTACTCCTGGCTCGTAGCCTACTATTCCTGGCTTCTACAGCTTGCTATCCTGGCTCTTATAGCCTGTTACCTCTGGCTCTCGTAGCCTGCTATTCCTGGCTTCTACAGCCTGCTATCCTGGCTCTTATAGCCTGCTACTTCCTAGCTCTCGCAGCTCGCAATCTCTGGCTCTCGTAGCATGCTACTCCTGGCTGTTACAGCCTGCTATCCTGGCTCTTGCAGCTTGCTATTCTGCCTCTTATAGCCTGCTACCTCCGGCTCTCGCAGCATGCTATCCCTGGCTTCTACGGCCTACTATCTTGGCTCTAATAACCTACTGTCTCTGACTCTCATAGCCTGCTATTCCTGGCTTCTGCAGCATGCTATCATGGCTTTTGTAGCCTGCTGTCTCTGGCTCTCGTGACCTGTTATTCCTGGCTTCTGTAGCCTGCTATCCTGACTCTTATAGCCTGCTGTCTCTGGCTCTCGTAGCCTGCTATTCCCAGCTTCTATGTCCTACTATTCCTGGCTTCTACGGCCTACTATCTTGGCTCTAATAGCCTACTGTCTCTGGCTCTCATAGCCTGCTATTCCTGGTTTCTACGGCCTGCTATTATGGTTCTTAAAGCCTGATGTTATTGGCTCCTATATCCTGTTATTTTTGGTTCATTAGTTTTATGTTTCCAAACCTTATAGTCTGTTGATCCTAACTTTACAGCTCGCTACCTCTGGCTTATTTAACCTGCTACCTTGGCCCCCACGGCCTGCTATCATCACTTTCCTGGATCCTGTTACCTCGGCCTTTGTGGCTTGCTACCCTGCTATACCAACTTTTACGGTCTATTAGCCTGCTACCTTGGCTTGTACAGCCTGCTATCTCACCATCTCCGGGTCCTTGCGACCTGCTATTCTATCATCTTTCACTACACATGGAATTCTCAGCCTTGACATACCGTCAAAAGCCCGCTGTCTCACTACCCTTGTGGCTTAAGCCTACTTCAACAATGACCATCATGTCCCACCGTGATGATTGCTACAACGCAATGACTTGGGCTCCCCTTGAAGCATGCTTCCCTCCTACCGCTAGATGATGAAACCTTATTCTGCTTTGCGTTGGTGTTAACCCCACATCAATGATAAAATCCACCTTTTTCGGCGAACGGCTTCAGGCCTAAGCCGCTATACACCAACATCGGTTTAGACCTTCCGTCTGGATCAGATGATGAAACCTCATTCTGCTTTGCATTGATGTTTGTCCCCCACATCAATGATAAAATCCACATTTTCGGCGAACGGCTTCAGGCCTAAGCCACTATACACCAACATCGGTTCAGACCTTCCGTCTGGATCAGATGATGAAACCTTATTCTGCTTTGCGTTGGTGTTAACCCCACATCAATGATAAAACCCACCTTTTTCGGCGAACGGCTTCAGGCCTAAGCCGCTATACACCAACATCAGTTCAGACCTTCCGTCTGGATCAGATGATGAAACCTTATTCTGCTTTGCGTTGGTGTTAACCCCACATCAATGATAAAACCCACCTTTTTCGGTGAACGGCTTCAGGCCTAAGCCGCTATACACCAACATCGGTTCAGACCTTCCATCTGGATCAGATGATGAAACCCTATTCTTCTTTGCATTGATGTTTATCCCCACATCAATGATAAAACCCACCCACCTTTTCGGCGAACGGTTTCAGGCCTAAGCTGCTACACACCAACATCGATCCAGATCTTCCATCCGGATTAGATGATGAAATCCTATCCTTCTTTGCATTGGTGTTTACCTCACACCAACGTCACTCAGACTCTCCGGCCGAGTAGACGATGAAATCACTCTCCTTTGTGTTGATGTCCCCCCCCAACATCAATGAATGGCATTCCGCCCTCGATGAGCTCTACCTCAAACTTGGTTTAGTGGCACTCCGCCCTAGCTGAGCTATCCTTTTCTTGGTCTAGCGGCACTCCGCCCTAGCCAAGCTACACCCCTTTCCCGGTCTAGTGGCACTCCGCCCTAACCGAGCTACCCATTTCTTGGTCTAGCAGCACTCCGCCCTAGCCAAGCTACACCCTTTCCTTGGTCTAGCGGCACTCCACCCTAGCCAAGCTACACCCCTTTCCCGGTCTAGCGGCACTCCGCCCTAACCGAGCTGCCCTTTCCTTGGTCTAGCGGCACTCCGCCCTAGCCAAGCTACACCCTTCCTTGGCCTAGCGGCACTCCGCCCTAACTAAGCTAACCCTGTCCTTGGTCTAGCGGCACTCCGCCCTAGCCAAGCTACACCCTCCCTTGGTCTAGCGGCACTCCACCCTAGCCAAGCTACACCCATTTCCCGGTCTAGCGGCACTCCGCCCTAGCCGAGCTACCTTCCTTGGTCTAGCAGCACTCCGCCCTAGCCAAGCTGCACCCTCCCTTGGTCTAGCGGCACTCCGCCCTAGCCAAGCTACACCCCTTTCCCGGTCTAGCGGCACTCCGCCCTAACCGAGCTACCCATTTCTTGGTCTAGCGGCACTCCGCCCTAACCGAGCTACCCCTTCCTTGGTCTAGTGACACTCCGCCCTAACCGAGATACCCCTTCCTCGGTCTAGCGGCAACCGAGCTACCCCTTCCTCGGTCTAGCGGCACTCCGCCCTAGCCGAGTTGCCCCTTCCTTGGTCTAGCGGCACTCCGCCCTAGCCGAGCTACCCATTTCTTGATCTAGCGGCACTCCGCCCTAGCTGAGCTACCCCTTCCTTGGTCTAGCGGCACTCTGCCCAAGTCGAGCTACCCATTTCTTGGTTTAGCGGCACTCCGCCCTAGCCAAGCTACCCCTTTCTTGGTCTAGCGGCACTCCGCCCTAGCCGAGCTACCCCTTTCTCGGTCTAGCGGTACTCCGCCCAAGTCGAGCTACCCTTTTCTCGGTCTAGTGGCACTTCGCCCTAACCAAGCTACCCCTTTCTTGGTCTGGCGGTACTCCGCCCAAGCCAAGCTACCCTTATCCTGATCTAGTGGCATTCCGACCTGTCACCCTCTAAAAAAAAAAGATGAAGGAAGAAGAAAGAATAAAAGAAAGTAAAAATGAGGTTAAAAATGGAGATACCCCGCCAGACTTGCTCCTATATTAGGGACAAGGGTAAAAATGACCCAAAACCCAGCTGTGGTGAAAACCCGAAAGGGCATTGCAGGCAAAATCGGGTACCCCGCCACCTGATGTCACGCCCCGTACTCTGTCCGCTTTGGCCTACATGCCTCACGATTTTATCCCTTTTTAACAGTGATCGGCTCCAGAATGGGGGACTTCTCGGGTAGGTCACCCATCCCAGTACTACTCCCCATTAAGCACGCTTAACTTCGGAGTTCTTTCCAAGAACTGAGCCGATACTTGAAAGGGCGCCTCGATGATATAGAGTACAACTTTACTATATTTGAGGGTGTTACACCTGAAAACCTGAAAGGGCGCGTGGGCAAAAGTAAGAGGGGGCTGGCTTCGGCGAAAACCCGAAAGGGCGCTTAAACCAGTAATGTGGTAATATAAAAAGTTCACTTCATGAATCTCCTTCGGCAGCACATCCACCGCATGTCCCACCGATGATGAAACCCCGTTGATCATAAGGCATGTCGTCTCGATCAATGCTAAAGCCCATCTCGGAATAGACCTTTCGTCTATTCTGATAGAACCCTTCTACTTTCTGCCCGAGACCCACCATGGTAAAACCTATCCAGTTTAGATCTTACATCTATTCTGATGAAACCTATCATATGTCCCGCCGTGATGAAACCTGCTGTTGATCGATTGGCGCACTGCCAGATCAACGATGAAACCTATCCGGCTTAGACCTTACGTCTATCCCGATGAAACCTATGAAATCCTTGCATTGGTATAAATCCAATACCGATGATGAAACCTGCTGTTGATATTTTGGCGCACTGCCCGATCAACGATGAAACCTATCCGGCTTAGACCTTACGTCTATCCCGATGAAACCTATGAAATCCTTGCATTGGTATAAACCCAATACCGATGATGAAACCTACTGTTGATCGATTGGCACACTGCCCGATCAACGATGAAACCTATCCGGCTTAGACCTTACGTCTATCCCGATGAAACCTATGAAATTCTTGCATTGGTATAAACCCAATACCGATGATGAAACCTGCTGTTGATCGATTGGCGCACTGCCCGATCAACGATGAAACCTATCCGGCTTAGACCTTACGTCTATCCCGATGAAACCTATGAAATCCTTGCATTGGTATGAACCCAATACCGATGATGAAACTTGTTGTTGATCGATTGGCGCACTGCCCGATCAACGATGAAACCTATCTGGCTTAGACCTTACGTCTATCCCGATGAAACCTATGAAATCATTGCATTGGTATAAACCCAATACCGATGATGAAACTTGCTACCGATCGACTGGCACACTGCCCGATCAGCGATGAAACCTGTCCGGGCTAGACCCTATGTCTATCCCGATGAAACCTATGAAATCCTCGCATTAGTATAAACCCAATACCGATGATGAAACTCGCTGCCGATCGACTGGCACACTGCCCGATCAGCGATGGAACCTGTCCGGGCTAGACCCTACGTCTATCCTGATGAAACCTATGAAATCCTTGCATTGATATGAACCCAATACCAATGATGAAACCTGCTATCGGTCGGCTGGCGAGCTGCCTGATCAACGCTAAAATCCATCCAGGGTGGACCTTCCGTCCGCTCTGACATAGCGCAACACTGCTCTTTGAATCTATCCAGACCCTCCGTCTGGATAGATCATGAAACTCTATTCCCTTGCGTTAATGTTAAACCCCACATTAACGATGAAACTCATGTTCTCAGCAAGCGGCCTCGTGCCCGAGCTGTTACTTATATCCTCTAAATCGATTCGGACCTTTCGTCTGGATAGATCATGAAACCCTACTTCCCTTTGCATTGATGTTGGCACCCACATCAATGATCGTGTGTCCACAATAAACATATGGCACCATGGTCCATATGATGAAAGTTCTGGTCCCAGAAAGACAGTAAAAAAAAAGGAAAAGAGAAAGAAAACGATAAAAAATATATATATATATAAATGGGGTTGAAAATATAGATACCCCGCCAGACTTGTCCAGGCATTCTGGACAAGTGCAAAAATGGCCCAAAGCCCAGCTGTGGTGAAAACCCGAAAGGGCACTGCAGGCAAAATCGGGTACCCCGCCACGTGAAAATCCACAAGGACGCGTGGGCAAAAGCAAGAGGGGGCTGGCTCCGGCAAAAACCCGAAAGGGCGCTTGAGTCGGTAATGTGGTAATTCAGAAGTTCCATGCCAACCGGCATGTTGCCTTCACCTCCCCTTCACTGATGAAGCCTTCCGTCGGTCATCTGGCTCTATGCCCCACCGATGATAAAGCCTTTCCGGGGCAGACCTTACGTTTGCCTTGATGAAATCTACATCCCTCTTTTCACATGTCCCACCAACAATGAAACCCATCACCATTCTGATGAAAACTCCTAAACCTTCCCTTGATCGGTCGGCCCCCTTTGCCCGATCAACGATGAAACCCTAACAGGATAAACCCTACGCTTATCCTGATGAAACCTATGTATTTCTTGGCTAAGTCCCACCCGCCATAAAGTCTGCTGGAATAGACCTTACGTCTGTCCTGACGAGACCTACACCTCTACATATGTCCCACCGTTGATCGATTGGCGCACTGCCCAATCAATGATGAAATCCTCTGTCCAGTTTAGACCTTACGTCTCTACTGATGAAACCTATGAGACTCTTTGCATCGATATAGACCCAATATCGATGATGAAACCAACTGTTGATCGACCGGCACCTCGCCCGATCAATGATGAAATCCTGCCAGTTTAGACCTTTCGTCTATTCTGATGAAACTTATAACACTTTCTTTGCAACGATATAAACCCAATATCGATGATGAAACCAACTGTTGATCGACCGGCACCTCGCCCGATCAATGATGAAACCCTGCCAGTTTAGACCTTTCGTCTATTCTGATGAAACTTATAACACTTTCTTTGCATCGATATAGACCCAGTATCGATGATGAAACCAACTGTTGATCGATTGGCACCTCGCCCGATCAATGATGAAACCCTGCCAGTGTAGACCTTTCATCTATTCTGATGAAACTTATGACACTTTCTTTGCATCGATATAAACCCAGTATCGATGATGAAACCAACTGTTGATCGACCGGCACCCCGCCCGACCAATGATGAAACCCTGCCAGTGTAGACCTTTCGTCTATTCTGATGAAACTTATGACACTTTCTTTGCATCGATATAAACCCAGTATCGATGATGAAACCAACTGTTGATCGACCGACACCCCGCCCGATCAATGATGAAACCCTGCCAGTGTAGACCTTTCATCTGAGGCAGTTGGATCAACGATGAAACCCTACCGGGATAGACCTTACGTCTGTTCTGATAAAACAACATATCCTTTCATGTCCCACCTGTAATGAACCTACCCAGTTTAGACCTTTCGTCTATTCTGATGAAGCTTAAACTCCTTTGCATCGACATAAGCCCAATGTCGACGATGAAACCACGCACTGGTCGGTCGGCAAATCGCCACAGTCAGCTTTGAGGAACAGACCTCTCGTCTGTTCCAGATGCATGTCTTCCGTTAGCCAACAGGCCCAGCAAAGGCAATCCCACCAGATACCGATACGCAGTGGAGCGAGCCCCCATTCTCTCCCTGAGAGGATGGACGCTCTCCTGCTGAACACGGGTCGTCCGTATAAAGGTAGCTGAGACTGCCACTCTTCCACATGAAGGAAATAACAGCACATGAAGTAAGGTGTTCAGCCAATCGGGGCTTCAAGCCGACAGATGCAAGATGCTCAGCCAATTGGGGCCTAAAGCCGACAGAAGTCAAATATGTAGCCAATCCGGGCTCAAAATTGACAGATGTCAGATGTGCCAGTTGATCAGGGCTCAAGCCGATAGATGTTCAGCTGATCGAGGCTCAAGCCAAGAAGATCGTGCCAGGATGAAATCCCAGCATGGGGATACTGCCAAGCTATAACTGAAAGAATAAGTCAATAGCATTGAGCTAAAGATGCACCCGCAGACACCGTGCCGCTTATTCTGCACTTACGCAATCCACAGGTGGGGGGCATTTGTTGACATATAAAATATGAACAAAGATAAAGATGAGACCAGACCAGCAACGAAGACTGGAAGATTTCTGCAAAGTCGGGATTGAGGGAGAGCCCTCACCACCAACTACTTGCCCGGCCAGGACCTTTTCAGGCCTGGCTGATGTCCGGTGTTGTCATCATCCGAATCGCAATATTGATGAAACTCCAGTCTGTTGACTGATGAGAAACCTCCGGATTATTCAGAGGATGATGCATACAAGAGGCCTTCGTCAGCTCTGATGTAATTAAAGGAATCAATATGGCTAAAGATGATATGGGCTTTAAAAGAAAAGAGTCTTGAATGGGCCTATCAAAGGGGCCTCTGAAGATGGGTTGAAACCCCTCACGCCGAGAACCCCTCTCCATGGGGGCGCGTCGGGAAACCCCTCGAATGGGCGCGCCGGGAACTAGTGCTGCAGGTGCGCCGAGTCCATTTGCTGCGAACAGGGTTCTATAAAACCCATGACTTCACCCACATGAAGACCTCTCTCCCGAAGGGGGGGGGGGCGCAAAAAGGGACGATAGGAGAAGAAAAAAAAGAGAAGAGAGAATAGAAAAAAGAGAGAAGAGACCAACAGAGAGAGAGAGCCTCCTCCGCTGAGAGAAGAAAAGAAGAGACCAATCCGAAGAGAAAGAGAAGAAGAAGAAGCCCCAGGTGGGCAGGCGGCTGGGGAGGGAGAGGAGTCAATGCTCCGCCCTCCCCCATGTTTCTTTTCTTTTCTCTTTATGAATTCCTACGAGTTTTATTTCGATCCATTGGATGTAACCGGGATATCCCGGCCTCTGTTCATCTCCCTTTCCCTCACTCCCTACTTGTGATTGATGTGAGTCTTCGAATGATGTAATGAAATGAAATGCTACAATGGCCCATTTGGGTGTTGGATGATCGAAATATCTGCCATCTATCTCTCCATCTGACGCTGTGTTTTTCCTTTATAAGTCTTCATTTTCAGCTCGACTGAAGCGCGCATGATTCTTTGATATGTCTTCGGACTCAATTGTGTTCAGCAGAATAAATGTAGCTCTAGTTATACCGATGTTCCTCGCCGTCCGGCGTCGCTTGCATAGAGTCTCCCAGGCTTGCCCTAGGACCAGAGACAGACTATCTCTTGGCTTCTGGGGCAGTCTGCTGTCGATATTGGCAATGCCTTCAATGGCCGCTGCTAGTGAGATTCTGTAATTCTAGATGTTATGGTTTTGCCTATTGACACTGTCGAAATCATCCCTGGGTCCAGAGACAGCCATCTCTTGGCTCTCAGGAGGATGAAAGACAACATCAAGCTGTCCCCGGGACTTTGAACAGCAATGGTTAAAGAGGTTCTCTGTGCGAGATTTTTCTTCCCCAATTCCCCTCAGCTCCTGGCCTTCTTTTGAAACATAAACCAAAATCAGTTGAAACCCGATGAATCCATACGTTTTGATTCCACAGGGCCCATCTACTTTAACCTGAATCTCCAGGAAACCCCCGATTCATCGACAAACCCGAAAACAGAGTGCCGTAAAACCCTAAACTCATCTCGGCGCCCTCATCTATCTCGGCTCCACAAACAGTAAAATCGATGAATAGTCCTCGGCGCCTAACTTCCTGCGCTGAGAACTTGCCATTAGCGCGCCGGGAAGTCCGTGCCGAGAATTCCTTGGCCTCCTTGCCATTGGCGCCGAGAACCCCCCCCCCCGGCCACCTTATTAGCGCGCCGGGAAGCCCGTGCCGGGAACTCCTTGGCCTCCTTGCCATTGGCGCCGAGAAGCCCTTCTCTTGGCCTCATCTCCTGTGCGCCGGGAACCCCTAGCCGTTTGGACGCGCCGAGAACTCCCCCTGGCCACCTTATTAGTGCGCCGGGAAGCCCGTGCCGGGAACTCCCTAGCCTCCTTGCCATTGGCGCCGAGAAGCCCTTCTCTTGGCCTCATCTCCTGTGCGCCGGGAACCCCTAGCCGTTTGGCCGCGCCAAGAACCTACCTCCTGGCCTCCTTGCCATTGGCGCGCCGGGAACCCCTCCTATTCCTTGCCTCGGCGCCGGGAACCTATATGCACATCCAAGCTGCCCCGAGAGCGTGCTTTGCCACTCAGTTGAACCCCCGGCGCCTGGATCAAACCCACCCAGGGATGCCCATAAGTCAACAGACCCGTCCCGGGGATAAATTGAAGGGAGCAAGACTCCCTCATGTTCCGTTGATCCGCACCGGATTCCTGAGCACCCCCATTTTAGCTAAAGTGAGCTCTGCCAATGCATGAGTGTCACCGGCTTCTATAAGGGAAGAGTCAAACATTGCCCCAGGGCATACATATGCAGTGTGTGAGGTTCGCTCCCTCTTTTTCTCGGCTTTCATCCCGGCACTCCATGGGTGATAGCCTATTCTCCTCTGGGCATAACCCAGATTATGGGGAGATGCTGCCGAAATGTCGACCGATGTTTAACCCCGATGAGCCCCGGGAAGTACACATCATGCGTCCCTCGTCCGGCTCAATCTTCCGGGGAATATGTATGCTGCGAAGCCCTCGGCTGGATGAGAAATATGAAAGGGGACATCTCCCCGATGATGGTCCGGACCCCGTCCCGCAACTGCGTGGACGGTGTCCTATTTCTACCTGGCACGACCCACATGAGAGGTGGTCATGTCGGTGTGGTAATCTACTGCACACTAAATTGTCCGCCCAGAATAACAATATCCTCAATATCACGCACTATCCTTTTTTTTAGCCGCCCCTAGCGGCCTCCTATTTTTGCGTTTAATCAAGGGTTGTCCTTCTTAGGAAGGGCGTAATTAACGTCATAGCCTTTATGACGGACTTTTGGTCCCGACTCGGACTTCACAATCGACTGACCAAGTCAAGTCGAGCGCACAATGAAATCGTCACACATGTGACTGGCACGCCTAACAAACCAACTAATAAACAAAACAAAATAAATAAATCAAATCGATGAAAAGATTATTGAAATAAATAAATCCATTCCCACAGGGGAGTGGTGTTGTAAATTTTTAAAATAGGGTCAAGCTACTCCGGCGCAGCGTGTGGGGAACCACACTTCCCCACTCGCCCAAGTCTCCGAGTGGGACCGGTTTCTTCAAATCAGTCGAGTAAGTGTTCTAACCTTGCTTCCCTTAGTGCTTGTCCTTTCAATATTTGCTCTTAGCTCCTCTGGCCGTGAGAGTGAGTGCCCGGTCCCTCAAGCTCCGTTGCTTCGAGTGACCACCGTGGGGAAGAGTGTAACCGGTGCCCTCGGCACAACATCGGCTCCATTGAATTGGGCCTCCATACCCTTGGAAACAAACCTTGGCCTTGCTGGCCCTCTACCAGCAAGGGCCCAGCCCTCACATCCTCCACTTGGCATCGCCAAGTTACCCCGGGTTTGGGTGAGTGTCGGGTGAGCGGTCACCGATTTCGGTCCGTTATCATTATGAATTGTGCTTGTTTGTTAGAGTCCAAGGGTGTGTCACATCAATTGGTATCAGAGCAAGTTTAGACTTGTCTCTACTAAGTCTAAGTCCTAGGACCATTGCATTGTGTTTAGCATTCCCCTCCCTTGCATGTCCACCCGTAGTGGAGTCATATACCGACCTGATCCATCATCTTCGGTTCCCCCCATGGATCCCAATCCCCCACTCAATCAAGATGCCCCTAGAGAGGAACCCCAAGGCCAAATGGACTGGGTGGATGCTACCCTTACAAACATCCTTGCCCAACTCGAGTCCCTTTCCACTCGGCTTGCTCTGCTAGAAGAGCATGAGTTCCACCCAAGGAACAATGGACCAAGAGCCCACCCTCCACATACTGAAATTAATAGGGAGTACTTGAATGTTGACCCCTACCATGACTATGAGAGGCCTCGCCACCATCAAAATCATGAAAGGCGTCCACGGGACGACCCGGATGACCCTCTCTTAAGGATGATCAAGGTTGAGGCCCCAAACTTTGATGGTTCCCATGAACCAAGTGTCTACTTAGAATGGGAAACCACCATGGACCAATATTTTGAATGGTACCCTATGCCCGACCAAAGGAGGGTAAGATTGGCCAAAATGCACCTCACCAAATTAGCCAAAACTTATTGGCTAAACCAAGAGGGATTAAGAAGGATTAGATGGGAAGAGCCTATTGACACTTGGGAAGGTATGAAGAACCAACTTAAGAACAAATACCTACCCCTATCCTACCACCAAATGCTCTTAGATGAATGGTAAAGCCTCACCCAAGAAGGGAAGACCGTGGTTGAATACATTGAGAAATTCGACTCCTATCTTTTGAAGTGTGGAGTTCATGAGAACCCGACCGTTACCTTGTCCCGCTTTAGAAATGGCCTCCAAAGTCACATCAAGACAGAACTTTTCATGAGAGATGTTGACAACCTTGAGCAAGCCTACCAAATAGCTAGGGACGTTGAAAGATTCTCTAGGATCCCTGGGTTTGCCCCTCCCCGACCGACCGATCCCAAAGGCATGGGACCCCGAACCAACCCGGCCCCCCCATAAAGGCTCCTAGTCCAAGTGGAAATGTCCCAATACGGCCCTACAATCCCCCTCCCACCATCACTCCAACTAAGGCCACTCATAGCCAACTTCCCCCACGGAGGGAAGAGAATTTCAAAGGACCAAGTGTAGGAGGGACCACCCCGGGTAGTGGGCGCCAACAATGCTATAGATGTCAAGGGTTTGGGCACTTCGTGGGGCAATGCCCATCAAAATGGTTGTCTAGTTTGTTAGTGGGGGAATAAGCTCCCCCACCCCAAGGGGAGCTTGGGAGCACAATTGAGGAACATGAAGCCTCACTAGATTGGGAGGAAGAGTACGAGGCCCAATACCATGAGACGGGTCTAGATCACACCATGACATCCACCGACTCCCATCTAGGAGTGATTAGATGCACCCTCACTAAACCCCAAGAGGAGGACTGGCGTCGAACCTCAATCTTCCACACTTTTTTCAAAATAGGGGGTCATGTGAGAAAAGTGATCTTAGATAGTGGGAGTTGTGTCAATGTCGTATCCCCCGACACCGTCAAACTCCTTGGGCTTACTACAACCCCCCACCCAAGTCCATACCAGGTTTCATGGATCAATAGCAACTCAATCCCGGTCAACACCCACTGCCTTGTGCCTCTCACCTTCTCCTCCTACCATGGTCAAATATTGTGTGATGTCATCCCCATGGAAGTAGGTAGCATCCTACTAGGGAGACCTTGGCTTTATGACGTAGATGCCACCATCTTGGGTAGGACCAACACATGCACCTTTGAGCATGAGGGAAAGACTATCCGTCTTAACCCCTCCCCACCATGTCCCATGCCTAAGAGGGACACTCTCCCTCAAGGACATCACCCCACCACACCACAAGTCTCGGGGAACTCCACCCCTCCAACCCAATCCCTTACCCAAAATCCCAAACAAGGTGTGACCTCGGGGTTGACCAAGGGACTTCACCTCATCACCAAGAAAGAGCTTGAGGAGGAAATAGCTCAAGGGGCGCCTTTATGTGCGGTGGTCATTTGTCTAGGGGAACCCACTCCCTCCAACCCCCATCCCATAGAAATCTGGCATCTCCTAGAAGAATTCCATGTTGTGTTCCCGGAAGAAATCCCGGACCAACTCTCTCCCATGCGTGATGTGCAACATGCAATTGATTTAGTTCCGGGAGCCACCCTTCCCAACCTTCCTCATTACTGCCTCAACCCCACAGAACATGCCGAACTTCGAAGGCAAATAGAGGAACTCATTAAGAAGGGCTTCATCTGCATTAGCAAAAGCCCATGTGCCGTACCGGCCCTTCTCACTCCTAAGAAGGATGGATCATGGCGGATGTGTGTGGATAGTCGGGCCATTAATAAGATCACCGTCAAGTATAGGTTTCCCATCCCTAGGCTTGATGACATGCTTGACATGCTAGTGGGAGCCACTATCTTCTCCAAGATTGATCTTAAGAGTGGCTACCACCAAGTTAGAATTAGGCCCGGAGATGAGTGGAAAACGGCCTTCAAGACCAAGGATGGCTTGTATGAATGGTTGGTCATGCCTTTTGGGCTCTCAAATGCCCCAAGTACTTTCATGCGTCTCATGACGGAGGTCCTTAGGCCTTTCATTGGGGTCTTTCTAGTGGTCTACTTTGATGACATCTTCATATATAGTCAATCCCAAGAGGCCCACCTTGATCACCTTAGGCAAGTTTGCACCGTCCTTCGACATGAGAGCCTATTTGCCAACTGAGGCAAGTGTCACTTCTTGACCACATTCATCACTTTCCTAGGATTTGTGGTATCCACGAAAGGTGTCTCCATGGACCCCGAGAAGGTCCAAGCTATTCTACATTGGCCGGAACCCCACACCCTTCATGAGGTCCGAAGTTTCCAGGGGTTGGCCACATTCTATAGGAGGTTTATTCGGGGATTTAGTATCATCACCGGCCCTGCCACCGATTGCCTCAAAAAGGGGACTTTTATATGGACCAAACCAGCCTCCAAAGCCTTCCAAGAGCTTAAAGAGAAGATGACCCAAGCCCCGGTCCTATGCCTACCTGATTTCTCTAAGGTCTTTGAAGTCACATGTGATGCATCCGGGATAGGAATAGGAGGGATCCTTAGTCAAGAGGGTCACCCCATGGCCTTCTTCAGTGAGAAGCTATGCGATGCTAGGACACGATACTCTACTTATGACAAAGAGTTCTATGCCGTGGTTCAGTCCCTCCGACATTGGAGGCACTATTTGTTGCCCAAAGAATTTGTCATCTTTTCCGACCATGAGGCCCTCAAATACCTCAACTCCCAACAAAAGTTGAATGCCCGACATGCCCGTTGGGTTGAGTACATCCAATCCTACACGTTTGTCATCAAACACAAAGCGGGAAGTGAGAACCGAGCGGCGGATGCTCTTAGTTGGAGGGTCTCTTTGTTGTCCACTATCCAAGTGGAGGTTACCGGATTTGAGAGGCTCAATGATGAGTACCCTAGCTGCCCCGACTTTTGGCACATCTATACCACCTTGACCACCCATTCTAGCAAAGAACATGAGGGTTTCATCTTGGAGGATGGGTTCCTCTTCAAGGGACCAAAGATTTGCATACCACGGACCTCACTCCATGATTTCTTGATTTGGGAATTGCATGCTGGAGGGCTAGCTGGCCATTTTGGGATTCATAAGACCATTACTCTAGTTGAAGGTCAATTCTTTTGGCCTAGTCTCAAGAGAGACGTAGCCAAGATAGTGGGTCAATGCCGCACATGTGCTTCGGCCAAACAGGTGAAGCAAAACACCGGCCATTATACCCCTCTCCCCATCCCCGACCGCCCATGGCAAGACTTAAGCATGGACTTTGTGCTAGGCCTACCCAAGACTCAAAGAAAGCATGACTCAATCTATGTGGTCATTGATAGATTTTCAAAAATGGCCCACTTCATCCGATGCTCCAAAACCTCCGATGCCTCCCATGTGGCCCGATTGGTCTTTGATGAGGTTGTTCGCCTCCATGGCCTACCCAAAACCATAGTCTCCGATAGGGATGTCAAGTTCACTAGCTACTTTTGGAAGACTCTTTCGTACTTGATGGGTACCCTCCTCAAATTATCCACAGCCTACCACCCTCAAACTGATGGCCATACCGAAGTTGTCAATCGGAGTCTAGGGAACCTTCTTAAGTGTCTTGTTGAGGATCGTCCGGGGAATTGGGATCTCATTTTACCTCAGGCTGAATTTACATATAACAACTCTATCATTAAGTCCATAAGGATGAGTCCGTTTGAAGCTGTGCATGGGTACAAGTCAAGGAAACCTTCAGATCTCATTCCCCTTCCCCAGCATGCTAGAGTGTCTATTTCAGCTGAGTCTTTTGCCCAACACATTAGAGAATTGCATGAAGAAATCTGCAAGCACATCAGTAATAAGAATGAGACTTATAAAAGGTTGGCCGACTCTCATCAACGTCACCAAGAATTCCACACGGGTGACTTTGTGATGGTAAGAACAGAGAGGCTCTCCCCAGGAGCCATCTCGAAATTGAGGCCTCGTGGGGCTGGTCCCTTCCAGGTTCTGAGGTGCATTGGCACTAATGCCTATGAGTTAGATCTCCCCGATGAATATGGAGTGAGCCCCACATTCAATGTGACTGACCTAGTGCCATATAAGGGTACCGCGGTGGTACCCAGTGAGGATATTGAGCCCATTGCCCCCATTGAGAGAGCACCCACCCGTGAGAAGAGTCCACCAGCCAAGAGAGCCCAACGTGAGCGAGTTGAGCGAATATTGGATGAACATGTTACTACCACCGGAAGCAAGGTATACGAGCACTCTCTCGTCAGGTGGAAGGATCGGCCTCCTTCGGAGGATTCATGGGTGAGTCGGGAAGACCTCCAACAGCTGGATCCTGACATTCTCGAGTAGTATCACAGCAGGATGGACCCCTACTCGACAGAGTCGAGCTCTTCGCAGCCCAGGGGATTTGATGGAGGCATCACCCACGACTCCCTCTGGCTTGGGACATCTTCACACTCCTGAGTTGTTTGAGCTCGGGCATCATTCCATGTGGGTCTATTGACACCTAAAATATGTCAGAAGAGATCATGGCAGATTCACAGTTCTGAAGATCAGTCGAGGGCACGGCTCACGTACCATCCCTGGGAGATCTAAGAGTCTGAACAGAAGAAACCCACTACCCCTATCATGTTGTTCGACCAAAAGCCGTTTGTGGCTAGGTCGCTGTCCAGTACTGCTGTCATTCAGATAGTCAGGCTGATAAAACTATACCAACATTCAGGCGACCATCCGCCTGTTGAAACAGATGTTCAGACATCTCTGATTCTCCGAAGAAGGGACGCACAATGCCTCGCACGTGTTGTGAATGCAAGGTGCAAACAAGCCCCACGGGGTCTTAATATGCATATGCCAAAAGCCCCACTGTCGAAAGGAGTCCACCAAGTGATCCTGGACCGAATGGGCCGAACGACAAGAGAATGGGCCAAGCCCAAATATAAGACCCGACGCGCCGATGACTGCCGCGCCGGGAGGATGATCCTGGCGCGCCGGGAAGTGCACGCCGAAAGGATGAGGGCCTGGCCTCTATAAGAGGCCTGCCCTTCGAACAAAAAAAAAGAGGAAAAAAAAGAAGAAAAAAAGAGGCAGAGCAGGAGAAGGAAAAAAAAGGAAGAGAGAAAGGGGAGTGCTTAGCCACCGAAGAGAAAGAGGGAGTTCGAGAGCCCTTGAAAGAAGCTGAAGAAAGAAAGAAAAAGGAGAGAGGCAGAGGCTCGAAGAGGGATCCAGGTGGGAGTGCCGAGCGTCTGAAGCTCTTTCTCTTTCCCCTCCCTATCTGTTTGAATTTCTTTTGTATTCCTAATTTCTAGCATCTTTGCTTCAATAGCATCGAATGCCAATGTAACCCTGCTTTCAGGGATTAGGCCTAGATTTCTTTCTCCGTTGAGTCAGATTTCTTTCTCTTAATTAGCATGCTTGTAAGTCGTCTGGATGAAATAAATGATGAGAGAATGGGTTGAATTCCGCCCTTTCATTACCTTCTTCTTGCTGTCTCTGCATCCGAAGTTCGATATATGCTAGGGATATTGATGACTGGGCGTGGTTTATCGTTTGGTTTTCTAATTCTGCCGAAGCATCCTCGCTACTATTATTTATCATCTCCCCCTCCAGTCACATTTCGAGGGCCTGAGACAGTCTATCTCATGGTTCCTCGTATGTGAAAAGGGGGACGTGGTTCATGGATTTATGTCCGTGGTTCTGCTCCCAATGAGGCCCAGAGGAAGGGTGTTCCCTCAAAGTCTTCCCCCTCCGTTCATCCAAATCAGTCGGGATTAAATCTCTCTCTGAACAACTCCCAAAACCCTGTTCTAAGACCTCATCAAAACCCTTGCTGAAAGCCTCCCGGCGCCGGTGTCTCCCGGCGCGAGTTTCATGCCGGGAGCTCCCCACGCCATTTGGACCTCCCTGTCGTGCCGAGTCTATCTAGCTTCCGTACCGAAACCACCCCCCTTCTCTGCGTCGATACCCTTACGTCGTCTGGCCATCCTGATGCCTTCGTCATCACAGCAAGCCATACAGACCTCGTCCACTATATACTCTCCTCGCGGGTGTGCATTGCCCTTCCTTTTGGCCTTACGGGAGCTATATCAAAGGGGTTAATTCTCCCCCTACATCCTGTAGCCCCCTTAAACCACGGAGTCCTGCCATTGCAGGCTTTCCGATGGATTGCATTGGGGATATTGCAATAAAGGGGGGGTGAGGTCTTATATGACTCAGACCCTTGAATCACGGGCTACGCCCGGCTCTCGTTTAACGTTTCCACTCCGACACTCGTGAGTGGACAACCCGTAATATTCTCTTGGCATACTCCCAAAATAAGGGGAGATGCTGCCAAAATTCGCCCAGAGCTTTACCTTATCATATTGTTCCATCGGAATTGCATATTTAACCCCTCAATGTGGCGGGAGCCTGAACTATATCATCTCATGGCATCTTGCCATCGCAGAGGACATATCTCCGTGCTAATGAGCTCTTTGGACCCCCTCTGGGAATGAATCCATCCTCATCTCCCATCATCCCCATTGAATGCCCTGAAGAAACCCTCATAAGACCCTCTGTTCAATCCTCTCGGTGGCACAATCCTCTCGGCGCCAAAGCCTCCCGGCGCCACCGCCTCCCGGCGCCAAACTCGCGCCGGGTGGGGGGGCGCGCCGAGACCAACCCGCGTCGGATTGGGGGGGGGGCACCGAGTGCCCTTGCCATGGCGCACCAGGAGCCGTCGTGCCGATTACCTCTTAACCTTTCTTCGCGCCGGGAGCATGCCGTGCCGTTTGATCTTCGCGCCGACTCCAGTGCCATGCCGTTTCACCTCAATGATAGTTATCATCTGAGTGTCTGATGCCTTCCCCATTTCATCAAACCAAACATAGCCTAAATTCATTGTTCCATCACTATCAACTTCCGGGTTAGTCTTCGTTACCTTACGAGGAAACTATGGTTCTTCACCCAGGTCCATGGGAGATATATTAATGGGAGGTTTCACCCCCCCTACATTATATCGAACCCAACATTTCTTCGGTCACCCCGCTGACCCTCGGAGTTCTGCCGTTGCATGTCCTCCAATGGTCCTTTAAGGGGAATATTAATGAACGGCGCAACGGTGCGCACTGCCCCGTCAGATTTGGATCCTTCTTGGACCCAGGGCTACGCCCGATTCTCTTTTTTTGGTTTCCACTCCGGCTCTCCGTGGATGGATGTCCTATATTCCCATTTGGCACAGTCCAAAGGGAGGGGACATGCTGCCAAATTCGTGCTATAACATCGTTATTGCACCTCGCATATCGCGGTTCCTCGTGCATGCCTGCATCGACCCTCGGGTATATTAAATGGTGTTGACGGAAGGTCAGGTTATGCCCAACCAGAAGTCTCCACTATGCGCGATGGTGGTCCTCTGACCCACGTCCTCCGCCACGTACCAAGGGTCCATATTTCGATGAACTATGCATCCCCTGTATGATAAACAAACGCATCCTGCATGCCTTTGTCACAATCACTATGTAGCTCTTTTCATTCTGGCTTTGACAGCCTGCTATCTCGGCAATTAATCAAAGGTGTTCCCTCCTCGTGGGGGATGTAATTAACGCCATAACCTTTATGGTATGGCGGACTGCTGGTCCTGACCGAACCTCACATTCGCCCGACACGGGTCAGAATGAGCGCATAACAAAATCGTCACTCATGTGACTGGCACGCCCGCGTTGTCAATCGGTCAGTTGACTACCAGTTAGTCAAATGGCTGATCGATACGTGAAATAAGACATGTATACATATACACACATATATATATACATGAGATAAAAAGAGACAAGACGGTCGATAAAAAAAAAACATCGCAAACAAGTCTGGCACGCCCGGTGGGACCAGTGTCACCTTTCATCTCTTTGCCGAGATATTCGGGCATTGAAGCCCTCTCAAAGGCTACTGATTATTTCCCTGTTTGTCTTCGCAGGCAGATCGATGACGATCCACGGGATAACTGGCGTCGGTTTCGATCATTCGATCGTTGCTGGACACGCGCAAGGGTACCTGGCGATACCCATGGAATTCGGCAGCTTCCCTGCCGCTGTAGGCTTCCCCAACTTTTTGGGGTTAGCCTTCGTCGATATCCTGGAGGTTGAAGCCCCAGAGCCTGCCAAGGAAGTCGCAGAGAAGATGGAGCCTCTGAAGGTTCCCTGCTGCGAAGACTTGCTTGAAAGCCCGGCCCCGGCCGCTAGCTGCTTGGTGCACCACGTCATACGTGGGACCCACCCCAGTGCCATCAACAAGCACCCTGGAGGACGCCAGCGTCGCCAGGTCCGCCAGAATGCTGCTGCAATCACCGGAACCCTATCGCAGTCCGGGAAATCTATGCTTGTTGGAGGCATGCGCGTCTTCCTCGACGGACGCACAGCCCGGGTGACCCCAGACCGAGTCATCCCCAACATCCCTGTCTGCAATACCTATCAAGCTCTCGCTGGATGGAGGGCAGAAAGAGAAGAAGCCGGCCCCTATGGCCAAGGAAGCTCAGCACTCAAGCCAAAAAAGTTCAAACAGGTGTGGGTTCCCAAGCGAACCCGACCTGCCTATCATCTGACACCCGTCCGCCGCAGTCCTATGAACGACGAGGCGGGAGCGAGAAGAGAAAGGGGCTTGTCCCCGAAGAATGAAGAAGAAGTGGTTGCGGATCCTCCGCACCGCAGAAGTTTCCGGGCTGCTACCCGCCAAGCCAACGTCCCTGTCACGGGATGAAGATTCCAACATCCGGCCGGTAGAGCTCGGCTGGCCTATATCCCTCCTGCTGGAGGTCGACAACTATCCCCCGTACTCTATCAAGAGCGGGGTCAAGAGGAGGTAACCTGTCTAATCAGGAACTACTTTCGAGGGCTGGGCAACCCCTCGCTGGGTCAGCAGCGACTAATGCAGACAGTAGCCACTGACGAGGACTACTTCCCGTCAGTGGCGGATGAAGAAGACATGGGAGACAGAATGATGGTGTCGTCAGTCGATGACAATGGGTACAACGACGGTTTCAAGATCGAAGCCGATGAAGCCTTCCCCGAGCGGGAAAAAGAAAGAAGAGTTTCTGTGTTCGAGAGGCTGACCTTTCCGCAACAAGCCAGACGGAGGGTCCATCGACAGAGAAGAAGGATGCAGGTCTTTACTTGCAACATGGCTGGTATATCCAGCCGATATGGGTAGCTTCCTGAAGACTCCCAAGAACTGGCTCAATTGGCCGTACGGCCCGGGCCAGCTACCCGCAGAACAGAAGCGGCAAGAGAGCTTCTGGCGACCATGAGAGGGAAACAACCCCAAGTCTATCCCCGCTGGGATGACAAGGCCCCCGTCTTGACCGCTAATGTGGTGATGACGGAAGAAGAAGACGACGTCCTCCTCGACATCCTGCCTGAGGGTACGTCCGGGGAAACGACAGAGGGTATCCCCACCACTATAGATCCATCAGTTCTGACGCTGCTGCAAAAATATCAACGGGAGATAGATTCTCTGAAGAAACAGCTGATAGAAAAGACTGAGCACTCATCATCTTCTAAACCACCCGAAGTCCAAGGTGAATCATCCCGGGGAGCGGTTCGTCGTGACGACCCTCCACTGCTCTATACACTGTCCCAGCCATCAGAGCCAAGCATGGCGATAGCGCAGCAGCGGCCGCCACAGCCTCAGCCGCTGCTACCTCCGGTGCTCCCCCAGGTGCATCCGACACCCCTGCTGCTGCATCCTCCACAGGCGACCACCCTGGTCACCCCATACCTTTAGCCAGCGCATTTCTATCCGGAGCCAGTCGACCCCACGGTCGTGAACCGGATGATGGTGGAAAGGATGATCGAACTGAAGCTCGCAGAGAAAAGTGAAGGCGACTACGTCACATTCGATGCCTATCGGGTGCCCTACCCGCAACACCATGCGGCTAAACGGCTTCCCCCAGGGGTCAACAAGCTGCCCAAATTCGACAAATTCAACGGGAAGGGGTCCCCTAAAGAGCATATTGCATATTATATGACCGTTATGGGTGATCTGGCCACCGACGAGTCGTATCTGCTGAAGTTCTTCGGGTCATCATTGACGGGGCTCGCATTCGAATGGTACTCTAGCCTCTCGGCCGGGTCAATCAGTGATTGGTCGGATATGCAGAGAAAATTCAGAGAAAGATTCCATGTCACAGAGAGGGAGGTCACAGTGGCCGAACTCTACTCAACAAAACAAAGGGCGGATGAGACAGCCCTTGATTACATCAAGAGGTGGAGGAACCTCGGAATGAGGTGCAAGCGGCCCCCGCATCAGGAGGACGCTGTGCAAATATGTAAACAAAATCTCAGGAGGGAGGTCTTGGAAAAGATGATTGGTATGGAAATTCGGTCGTTCGACCGGCTGAATAATGTGGTGGCTGAGGTGGAGGCCTTTCTAGCCAAGCCTGTCCCGACGTCAACTGCCAGCACAACCCAGAAAGGCAAGGCTGCAGAACGGCACCCCACACCTAAAGAAGCGAATGCGCTTGATATCAAGGCGTTCGAACAACAGAAGGAGAAAGGCAAGAAAGCGGCTCCCCCGCAACCTGCAAAAGCTCCAGATGATAAAGAAGGTCCTTCGCTGAGGGACAAAATGAAGAAAGCTTATTCCTTTCCAAAAGACAAGACCCGAGTTCTGTTCGACTGGGTAATAGAATACATCATGGTCACTCTGCCTGAACCAAGGAGACCTGAGGACCTAAAAAGAAAAGACAGTCCGAGATTCTGCCCCTACCACCAGATGTTGGGACATCCAATCGAAGACTGCTATGTTTTTAAAGACGTCATCGAAGGGATGGTGAAGAAGAATGAGATAGAGCTGGGAGAGTACAAAGTGGACCCTCCTCAGCCACATGAATCCCCTTTCAGGAGGGCAGCAATCAACATGGTCTCCCTCTACCAGGCATTACCTGAGGAGATCTCTGAAGCAAGCACACGGAGCACCTACGAAATCCATTTCCTGGAGCCCGTGAAA
Organism: Amorphophallus konjac; assembly: GCA_022559845.1. Classification (NCBI taxonomy): domain Eukaryota; kingdom Viridiplantae; phylum Streptophyta; class Magnoliopsida; order Alismatales; family Araceae; genus Amorphophallus; species Amorphophallus konjac. The sequence goes on along the minus strand of CM040121.1, from coordinate 221,460,912 downwards.
GAACAACAGGGGTGGCAGCAAATCCCTGTGAAGCACAAGAAGAAGAGGGCACCCTGCCCAAAAGAGGGGGCACATATCCGTGGCATTACATCCCGGCCTGCTCCGCCAGTGGTAGCACCCATATGGGTCACTCCACCTACAGCTGTCAGAATACATACACCTAACAGGAGGAGACAAACTCCGCTGCCAGTAATCAAGGAAACCAATCCTGGAGTCCTTCGACTGCAACACTTAATTGAAGGGCTAGATGAATATGTGCAGCCCAAACTGAAACCTCTGCTGGTACGGGACCACGTCCCATGGCAAGAGCTGGAGCAACTCTCACTCAAGCAAGGGGAGGAAGCTGAAGCAGCACCACCTCAAGAGAGCAACCTGTTCTGGGGGCAAGCACCTGCAGAAACCAAAAAGAAGAAACAGCAAAAGAAGAAGAAAAGAAAGGCCGCTGGGGCCCGTAAAATACAGGTTGTCTCCTGCAATACCCTGTCAGCACTCTTCAACCTACCCGGAGAAGAGGAAGAAGAAGAAATTTGCTTCATACCCCATGCTGGGGGAGGCAAGGCCGAGGCCGCAACTGCTGCGCATGTCACTCGGTCAGGCCGAAAATGGGGGCGCCAGCCACCACCCAATCACAACATTATGTTCAGATGGGAGCAACCCTACAAGACGCCTCCGCCGGAAGTTAAGGGAGCCCAAATCCCTCCTCCGTCAGGCCTATACAACAAGAGTGGGGGCAAGGCAGTCCCTTCATTCCTTGAATTTATGAAGATGTCAAAAGGGAAGCAGCCCTGTCAAGAGGCTAACCCTACACCCGGGGCCGTTCACCCGCAGCCAGCGTAATCTACTGAGGATACGAATGCAGATGGAGCTTGCCCTACAGCAGCTAATAAAGAAGACCCGACAGCCGGTGCCAGTCAAGAGGGTGCCGAGTCCGAGGAAGATGAAGCAGGCCCGTCTGGACCCACAAATCAAAACCTCCCCAAGCCCAGATGGGCTGAAGAGATGAAGCTCTCCAATGTCCAGGCTGGGAGCCGATTAATGAAGTTGCTCAAGAAGCTCCCCGATCGATTTACGATCTGGGAAATTCTCTCCTTGAGTGAAGAAACTCGACAGGCGATCATCACTGCTCTGCAGACGCCTGCTCATTTTGAAGCCTGCATAGCTGAGGCTATACCAGAAGCCAGTATGACCTTCTCTCCAGAAGACATGCTACTACCTACTGCCAGCCACAACAGGCCGCTATATATGAAAGGGCACCTAAACGGAAGAGAACTGAACCGGATTCTGGTCGATCCTGGTGCGGCAGTCAACATCCTGCCATATAGAATATACGAGAGGTACCACTTTAATGTGCATCTCGAGGAAGTCGGGGATATGCGTATCGCTGGCTTCAACCAAAAATGTGAAGTATCTATGGGAGTGGCAGAGTTCACACTGACCCTAGTAGATTTCACTACAACGGTGCAGTTTCATGTCATTGACTCTCGCACCTCCTACAAAGCACTGATCGACCGCCCATGGCTGCATGAAAATATGGTGGTGCCCTCCACGCTCCACCAGTGCATTAAATATAGCCTCCAGGGGAAGGAGGAGAGGATATTTGCTGATATCCACCCATTCGAGGTGTTTGAATGTCACTTGGCGGACGCCAACCTATATACGGGGCCTCCCCGGAAGGTTTCTGAAGCTGAAGCCCCCGTAGGGGCGTCGAAGAATAGATCGGGTGACGGTTGGTATCCACCACCGCCGTGCGGACATGTCAAGCCGAAGGTGGTCTCCCACATCACGACTTCTAGAAATGTCGGCAGGGTGACACCCCCAGCATTATACCCCAAAGCTAAGGAAGTACATGTCGATCGACAGCACGACCGCATCGGAGTCCCGGCCGGCCTCACCAAGCCAGTCTCCGGCCTCAATGATCCCACTGTCGAACCTTTCAAAGCTTGGGAGGTGACACAGGAAGATGGGCCCAGCAGCTTGTTCTATACAGCTGAGGAGCATCCCACTCAGGAAGACACAGACTGCAGCCTCCCTGAAGATCTAGCCAACCCGTGGGTTCCTGTTCAGGGCCTGGCATTTACAACTGATCGAACGGCCAGGATGTTTCAAAAGCAACACATCCCTCCCGATCAGTCTCAAAAACGCAAGGAAGCTTTCCAGAAGATGTGGTATCCTGCAAATCTGGATAAGGAAATGAGACGTGTCTCTCAACATCCAGGGTTAGGCTTCACCCTGGAAGAATATTATTACAGTGGGCGGTACGAGGTGGATACTATCTCCGCCTTCTATCCTACTGAAGATAGCCCTCTGAGGGCAACCTTTGATGAATATCCGGCGGAAGCTGAATATCTTGAACTCGCTCAGTCCCGAAATCAAGAAGCAGAAACCTCGGGCCCTTGTCGATGCTGGGAGCAAGTTCATCCCGAAGAAGCGGCCTTTCAAGCCGAATTTGATACGGCTAGCAGCAGCGAAGCCGAAGACATTCAAGAAGTAGGAGTCTCCCCCTCTACAGGGGTCCTACTAATGACAACTTCAACACCCTTTCTGCCAATCAGGGAGGCCTTGGTCAACTCCAATCAAGGGGAGCCAGCTACCAGAGAAGAAAAAGCCACTTCTGCGGAAGATACAACTGTCCCAGAAGGCGAAACTTCCTCAACTTCTGCTGTAAAATCAGCATGCTGTCCGGGCCTGGCAGTAAACAGTTACCAGCCCGTCATGGCTGCAATCTCATCTGAAAACACCAAGGCTGCCCTCTCGTCCTTAGAGGCTGCGACGGCAATGGATTTGCTAATAGAACAATCCACTCAGCCGCTAGCACAAGAGATCAAGAAACCTCAGGAAGCTCTGGCGGTGTCTGACGAGGAAGTCGAAGTACTCGACCCTCAAGATGGCATTCCAGACTTCGTTGACCTCCAACCGGCACCTCCGGAGATAGAAGACGGAGGACAAGCCACAGTCGATGAACTGATAGAAGTCAACCTGGGAAATGAGAAGGACCCTAGGCCTACCTTCCTCAGTGCCCAACTGTCCCCAGGAGAACGGGAGCTGTACATTCAACTACTGCTAGAATACCGGGATTGCTTCGCCTGGACTTATAAAGAGATGCCAGGTCTAAGCCCCGCCGTCTCACAACATGAACTAGCAATCAACCCTGAAGCCGAGCCGGTGAAGCAACCACCGCGGCGCATGAGGCCAGAGCTTATCACCCAAATTTGTGCTGAAGTCGACAAGCTCATTGACGTGGGATTTGTTGAAGAAAACCAGTACACCACATGGCTGGCGAATATCGTCCCCGTGAAAAAGAAGAATGGACAGATCCGGATATGTGTCGACTTCCGAGATCTAAATAAAGCCTGCCCCAAAGATGACTTCCCGGTGCCAATAACCGAGGTCATGATCGATGCTACAACCGGCCATGAAGCCCTGTCATTCATGGATGGGTCTTCCGGCTACAATCAGATTTGGATTGCGGAGCATGACCGGGTTCATACTGCTTTCCGAACTCCTAAAGGCATTTATCATTACAAGAGAATGCCGTTCGGACTAAAGAACGCTGGCGCAACCTATCAGCGCGCAATGACCAAAATCTTTGATGAATTGCTCTACCACATGGTCGAGTGCTACATAGATGACCTGGTGGTCAAAACCAGAAGAAAAGAAGATTATCTGCAAGACCTCCGAATTGTTTTTCAGAGGCTGAGACAGCATGAGCTAAAAATGAACCCTATGAAATGTGCGTTCGGAGTGTCGAGCGGAAAATTCCTGGGCTTCATCGTTCGATATCGGGGAATCGAGATAGACCCCGCAAAAATCAAGGCGATTCAGGGGTTACCTCCGCCAAGGAACATCTCCGAGCTGAGATCACTACAGGGCCGTTTGGCTTATATCCGACGTTTCATTTCCAATTTGTCAGGGCGATGCCAGCCTTTTCACAAGTTGATGATGAAAGATGTCCCCTTTTATTGGGATGAAGATTGCCAGGTAGCCTTCGACAAGCTAAAAGACTACCTAAAAACTCCTCCAGTGTTGGGCGCACCGGTGAAAGGACGACCATTGATACTGTATATAGCAGCTACACACAATTCTCTGGGGGCAATGCTGGCCCAGAATAATGAAGAAGGGAAAGAACAAGCCCTCTATTACCTCAGTCGGAGACTGGTCAGAACTGAAGAGAAATATACTTATATTGAGAAGATCTGTCCAGCGCTGGTCTTCGCAGTTAAAAAGCTCCGACACTATATGTTGTCGCATGAAATCATCTTGGTATCCAAAGAGGATCCCCTGAAGTACATTATGTCTCAACCGGCCCTCAAAGGCCGCCTGGGCAAATGGGCGGTAATCCTTATGGAGTTTGCTATCTCCTACGTGCCGCGCAAGGCCGTCAAGGGCCAAGCTATTGTAGACTTCTTCGCTGAGCACCCAGTGCCCGGGGATTGCCCGTTGGAGCCGGAGCTTCCTGAAGATGAAACCCTAGAAGCTGTGCAAGTACAGCCCTCCTTATGGCAACTATACTTCGATGGCGCTTCCAGTATTGACACCTCTGCCACCGGGTCAGCCAGGGTCAGAGCAGGAGCAGGCATAGTCCTGAAATCTCCAGAAGGAGAAGTGGTGCATACATCCTATTCCATAAACAAGCAATGCACAAATAATGAAGCAGAATATGAAGCCCTGATAATCGGGTTGCAGATTGCTCTGTCCATGGGAATTCAGATGCTGGAAGCATTCGGAGATTCCATGCTAGTTATAAAACAACTGGAAGGAGAGTTCGAGGTGCGAAAGCAAGAGCTCCTCCCCTATCACCAGTTGGCAACTCGCCTGATGTCAAGATTTTACTTCATCAACATCAAGCACATCAACCGAGGCTGGAATGCTCAGGAGGATGCCCTCGCTAAGTTGGCCAGTTCATTGGCGGTCCCGCCAGACACAAGCCTGAATATAACAGTGATCAACCGCCGACAGGTCCCCAGCGTGACAGAGGTTCTGGCCGACGAACAAGAGATGGAAGTAGCAGTCATCGAAGGGGTTCAGCAGCCCGATTGGCAAGAGCATCTCCTGCGCTGGTTTCAACACCAGCAACTTCCAAAAGAAAAGGAACAGATGATGAAGCTCCTAAGGATCAAGGATTCTTACGAGATGAGAAGCGGGACCTTGTTCCGAATTATGGCATATGCCCGAAGGAAAGTCCTACTCCGTTGCTTGTCTTCAGCAGAAGCAGGACAGGTGATGCAAGAAGTCCATGCAGGATCAGCTGGAGCACACCAGGCTGGCCCGAAAATGAAAATTGAGATAAAGAAGCTGGGTTACTATTGGCCCACTATATTTGATGATTGCTGCAAGTTTGCCAAAGCTTGTCAGAAATGTCAAGAACATGCTAATGTGGTGTGGACGCACTTTTTATTTAATAAAATCGTTGTTTATTTGTTTATTGGCGTTTATTAAGTGCGTGGGCGTGCCAGTCACATAGTGACGATTTATTGTGCGCTCGATCTGACTAATCAGGCGATTGTGTGGTTCGTGTCGGGACTGAAACCCGCCGCGCCATAAAGGTCACGGCGTCATTTACGTCCCCTCGGAGAGGGGAACACCCTTGATTAATCGCCGGGAAAAGGGGCCTCATGGCCAGGAAAATATATCGAGAGAAACAAGCCGATAGCGGTCTCGAATCAGTCGGAAAGCCCTATGTCTAGGGAAACAAACATTCGAAATATGCCGATCACTCAAGGGACCATTTTGATATTCGGACGAGCGTCCGGCTTCAGAGAATCGTGATCATCACGGGGAAAACTGGAGCACATGTATGCCGGGGTACGGTGAGTTTATTGTTCAAAGGGATAGGAGGCATTCGGTTGAACCCCGGTTGGAGCGGTCGGAAACCGATAAGTTTGTTCGCCCGGTGCAAGACCAAGCTACGACCATACTGCGGTGGGCCCCCCGCGGTCGAAGTCGGGCTCGCGTGGGCATCATTAATATTTCTGGTGCTGAAGGGCAGCGGGAAAGTGTCCCGGGACTAGATTCCGAAACAAAGATGTGTGCAGAGATAGCCGGCTATAGGCCTAGGATGTGGGTCAGGCGATGACCATGGTTGGGGCGAACCCGAGGTTCGAGCATGACTCACGACGGTCTTATTGATGTTCCCGCACGTAGGGTTCGGGGAGGACGAGGGTCGTCTCGTTCCATTCGGATTTTGTCGGTCATACACAGACCAATTTATGTTCAGACAAAGGTCCGTATTGAAGACGTAAACGGAAATAAACCCGTAGAAATGTCTGCCGTGAGTACGGCAAGCTTTAATGCAAGCACGGGATTCGACCCCGGGCTGTACGCCGGTCACTAACGGACCATTCAGCATTCGGACGTAAGCCCATATTCGAAACATCGAAGACCACGACAAAGACATACCGGAGGTACGGCACATTTCCTATGGGTGCGGGATTGGATCCCGGTATATACGTCGGTCACTAACGGACCATTCCTTATTCGAACGGAGGTCTGTATTAGTAGCGTCAAGGACGACGATAAACCGTACGGATGTCTGCCGTAGGTACGAAAAGTTTAATGTGGATGCGAGATCGGATCCCGATAAAGACAGGTCGAGCTAACGAACTATCGGCCCGTGATAAGTTCGGATCATGGTCACGTCCGGGCGAGGGCTCCCAAGATCCAAGTCCGATGCCATGGGGCGTCATTGCTTTTCTCTTCACGCATAGTCCGGGGAAACGAAGGTTCCAAGGTATGCGTGCATGTCGGTCACGGTTGGACCATTCATTGTTCGGACGCGAGTCCACGTTTGAAGCATCAAAGACGACGATAAAACCGTGCAAATGTCTGCCGTAGACATGACAAGTTTAATGTGGCGTTGCGGGATTAGATCCCGGGAGAAGCGGGTCGAGTTAACAAACTATTGGCCCAGACTGTGTTCGGATCATGACCATGTCGGGGGTTCCGAGGTCCACGTCCGATACCACAAGGCATCATTGATCTTCTCTTTGCGCCAAGTCCGGGGGAGTGAATTGTTACGTATGGAGCCCGAACTCGCCATCGTGCACCCTCGCACGCGGATCGACCTGCGCGGTCAGGTCGTGGGGGTCAAGGGGGCAACGCCCCTTGCGGGGGTTTCCGGGGGCAGCGCCCCCGGAACAAAATTTAGATTATGGAAGGGGAGAACTTTTGATTAGTTTTATTCATTATCTTCAAGTCTTTTCTCTCGTTGGTTAATCATTCTTTCTCTTTTAGGCACGCCGGATTAAGGAAGCAAAAGGGGGAGCCGGATAAGGGGATGCCAAGGGGCCCGCCGGTTAAAGAGAATGCCAAGGGGGCGCGCTGAGATAGGAAGTGTAATAGGGCGCGCCGGTTAAAGGAAAGTGGGATGCGCGCCGGTTTAAGGAAGCCAAAGGAGCACGTCGGATAAAGGGATGCCAAGGGGGCGCGCCGGTTAATGGCCAAGAAGCAAGAGGGGCGCGTCGGATAGGTGCAAGGAAAATAAAAGGGGGTTTTGAGTGTGAAGCTAAACCGGCGCGGGGGGGTACCGCGCCGGATTAACCCACGCCGGATTAGGAGCACGCCGGGATAGCCTCTGTGTGTTTTCTTTCATTCTTTTATGCTCTGTTTCTTATTTCTTTCACCTGTGGGTTGATTTGTTGATTAGTTTGTTCATCAAATTGATAGATTAAGTTTGTGGAGAGGAAGTTTAAGTGTTTTAGTTGTCTATTAAGGTGGATTAGCATGAAAATATGAATGTTTTATTAGAAGTGTTCATTGTGCAGGGTTGTTCAGTTTGAGTTGGATTTCAACAGAGGGGGGGGGGGACTTTCTGAGTTAGGCAGCTCTTAGCAGGAAGAAGCCTAGTCTGTTCACTTCTGTGTGCGTTCATTCTTGTGTGTTCTTCGCCTGGCAACATTTGGGCAGCATCTCCCCCGAACTAAGGTTTTGCCAGAGAAAAAGGGAGGGACACCAAATGGATTACTCCAGGGTGAACCTCGAAACTCGGAGTGAGGCCTCCGTTAACCCGTAAGCGCTTGTGGAGGCTCGAGGGCTAGCCTTCAAGAGTCTCAGCAGCTCACGGGTGATGATTTTGTAGGCGGGATGAATGTGTGCCACGAGAGGCTTCAGATGTTCATCCCTTCGATGGGTTCCCCTGAAGGCCGTGCCACAGAGAGGCAGGTCTCCAAGGTCCCTGGATGACAAGAGAACCGGGAGAAAGGGGAGGAGATCAAGGCAGTAGAACACTACTCATGTCCATCAATAACCATTCCTTTTATTCATCCGCAAGGGAAGGGGGAAAGAGATACAGGAGGGGATCTACCCCGAAGCAAGGAAAAAAAAACATCAGAGAAGGAGAAAAGAAATACATCGGTGGGGGAGGGGGAACGGAGCACAAGCTCCTCCCCCTCCGAGCTCACCTCCCTCCTCTCACGCTCGATCTCTCTTTCTTTCTTCACCTCTCTGGCGTGAATGGGTGGAGCTTCCTCCTCTTCGGGTGGCCTTCTCTTCTCTCTTTTTCTTCTTCTATTCACTGCACACAGCTGAGGAGGTTCCCATCGTCCGTCTCTCTTCTTCTTTCACCCACCTATATATAGGACATGTTGCGTTCCTTGTAGAAATGGCCAGTGGGGGAGAATTCCCGCCACCTCTGCCTTGCTCGCAGCAACGCTGGGAGTTGACTCGTTGCGTTGGATGCCGCTGGTTCGCGCCGTACGCTGCCATTCATCCGAGGACAGGATGTTCGTAGGTTTGTCTGGAGATATACTGCTGCTGCCACCGTCGGTGCTAGCCTCTGCTGCTACCACCGTTGCGCTGTCGAGTTCGGGTGTGCACAGCTCTGCGATCTTTAAATGGCTATGGGACGGGCATTGAATGCCACTGTTCTTCTCCTCTCTGGACTGCGTGTGAGATTCATCCGGAAACAGAGCATCGGAATATAGATGGGATGGCCCTTTGGTTAAAACGGCGCGGAGTTGTGCGCGCCGGTTTAATGCCAAGCAAGGAGGGGCGCGCCGGTTTAATGCCAAGCAAGGGCGCGCCGGTTTAAGGCCAAAGCAAAGGCAAATGGAAAAAAAATGGGGCACGCCGGATTAAGATGTTGAAGGGGCGCGCCGGTTTAAGGCCCTTTCGCGTCGTTTTAAGCCTCGAATGGATTCTTTTCAAAGTTGAGGCCGTTTGTATGAATGTTGGCATTCCCAGCATGTTCTGGTTGCGATGTATGGCCTCCGTAATATTCTGTTTACAGCCTCCGGGACTCGGTCCCAGACTTTGCATGACTCTCGGTGTGTGCCGAGACTGTGCCGGAGTTTCTGACTTTTCTTTGATTCAGCTCTCAACATGGCCGGTCGGAGCGTTGTAGCTGTATCTTCTGCTTAGGGGGGCTTCCTTAGCGGGTAGCGGACCACCAAGCGAGTTCTAGTCCTGATCGGGCGAGGCATGAGGTTTATTCGGCATTTCTATCTTCGGCTTGCTCTCGAATGTCGAGACGTGCATGCCGTATGATCCTCATCGACATTTTTGGTGTCCACATGTGGCAAGGAGACCTCCGGTGCCACTGCATCCCACCCTGCCGAGCTGGCCATTTGCTCAGTGGGGCACGGACGTAGTAGGGCCGCTGCCAGCATCTTCATCAGGGTGCAAATACATCTTAGCAGCTACAGACTACTTCTCCAGATGGGCAGAAGTAGTAGCACTAAGAGATGTGACGGGAGAACTAGTTGCAAGATTCTTCCGCCAGAATGTAATATTTCGGTTCGGGATCCCCAGCCGAATCATCTCTGACAATGGCAGCCATTTTAGAAATCAGAAGATTTATCGGCTGGCCGACAAATACAAAATTGACTGGAGGACATCCTCCCCCTACAACCCTCAGGCCAACGGACTCGCAGAAGCCTTTACCAAGACACTGTGCACGTTGCTGGCAAAGACTGTCAAGTCTAATAAAAAAGATTGGGAGGAAAGGATGTACGAAACACTTTGGGCCTATCGTACTGTCTACAAGACCCCAACTGGCTGTTCCCCCTTCTCCCTTGTCTACGGGTCGGAAGCTGTGGTGCCAATCGAGCTTGAGGTTTCTTCATTGCGAGTTGCCATCCAGCACGGACTAGTCAATGGTGAGCAGACCAATGCAGAAAGAAGATTGGAAGAGCTCATTGAGCTCGAAGGAAAACGCCTCCGGGCGCAGCAAAACATCCAGCTCTACCAAGCTCGCATGGCCCGTGCTTTTGACAAGCTAGTCAAGGGTCGAGAATTCAAGAAAGGAGACCTGGTAATGGTCAAAAGAAAAGAAGTGATGGCCTCCAACCCCAAAGGGAAGCTGGTCGAAAACTAGGTCGGGCCGTATATCGTCCGCCGAGTATATGAACGGGGTGCCTACGTCCTGGTAGACCACAAAGGGGTTATCCAGTTCTCTACCCTCAACGAAAAGCATATTAAGCTGTATCATGCAGCGCAGCCAACATTCCCCGAGTAATCGGTCGGAATACCCTCTCCTTGGTTTAGTGGCACTCCGCCCTAACCAAGCTACCTTCTCCTTGGTTTAGTGGCACTTCGCCCTAACCGAGCTACCCTTTTCCTTGGTTAGCGGCGTCCCGCCCTAATCAAGCTACCGTCTCGTTGGTTAGCGGCATTCCGCCCTAATCGAGCTACCTGTCCTTGGTCAGCGGCATTCCGCCCTAACCAAGCTACCTTTCTTTGATTAGCGGCATTCCGCCCTAATCGAGCTACCTCTCCTTGGTTAGCGACACTCCGCCCTAATCAAGCTACCTCTCCTTGGTTAGCGGCATCCCGCCCTAATCAAGCTACCGTCTCCTTGGTTAGTGGCATTCCGCCCTAATCAAGTTACCTATCCTTGGTCAGCGGCATTCCGCCCTAACCAAGCTACCTTTCCTTGATTAGCGGCATTCCGCCCTAATCGAGCTACCTTTCCTTGGTTAGCGGCACTCCGCCCTGATCAAGCTACTTTTCATCAGTCAGTGGCACTCTGCCCTGATCGAGCTACCCTCTCCTTGGCTAGCGGCATTCCGCCCTAATCAAGCTACCTCTCCTTGGTTAGTGACATTCCGCCTTGATCAAGCTACCCTCCCTCGGCTCGCATTCCGAATAAAAAGAAAAGAAAAAAAAGAAAGAAAAGGAAATGGGGTTAAAAATAAAGATACCCCGCCGGACTCGCTCCCATATCGGGACAAGTGCAAAAATGGCCGTAACCCAGCTGTGGCGAAAACCCGAAAGGGCGTCGCGGGCAAAATCGGGTACCCCGCCACGTGAAAACCCGAAAGGGTGCGTGGGTAAAAGCAAGAGGGGGCTGGCTTCGGCGAAAATCCGAAAGGGCGCTTGAGTCAGTAAAGTGGTAATTTCCAAATGCCTCTCCTACTCTCCACCCAATAAAACTCCGAAAGGGACAATCATTAAAGTCCCGCCGAAAATCCTTTAACACACCCTTTTCGACCCTCGTCATCATCGGCGAGATCGGTCGATCTCTACCCTCAACTCAGACCTTACGTCCCTGTTGACAACCCCATCCTTGTTTCGGCAGTAACATATGCCGACGAATAAACCCTTTTCGACCCCCGTCATCCTCGACGAGATCGGGCGATCTCTACCCTTCACTTGGACCTTACGTCCCTGTTGATAATCTCATCTTTGCTTCGGCATGTGACCCATGCTGATGAATAAACCCATGGTCGACCGTCGTCATCATCGGCGAGATCGGTCAATCCCTACCCCTAAGCTTGGACCTTCCGTCCTTGCTAATAAACCCACCTTTGTTTCGGCGATAACCTATGCTGGTCAATAAACATGTGTTTGACCCTCGTCATCATCGGCGAGATCGGTCGATCTTTACCCCTAACTCGAATCTTACATCCTTGCTAATAGACCATATCCTTTGCTTCGACATCTAACCGGTGTCAACGAATCGAAGCAGGGTTCAATCCTTGTCATCACTGACAAGGTCTGTCAACATTTTCATGGTCCAGTTCTTCTGTATCCTATACAAAAAAAAAAAAGAAAAGAAAAGAAAATGGGGTTAAAAATAGAGATACCCCACCAGACTTGTTCCTATATTAGGACAAGTGCAAAAATGGCTATAACCCAGCTGTGGCAAAAACCCGAAAGGGCGTCGCAGGCAGAATCGGGTACCCCACCGCGTGAAAACCCGAAATGGCGTGCGGGCAAAAGCAAGAGGGGGATGGCCTCGGCGAAAACCCGAAAGGGCGCTTAGGTCGGTAACGTGAATAAAAAAAAATTGAATGATGAATAGTGATGATTCATTCTCTGTCCGGAAGACCCCTTTCGAGGTCGTGGCGGAGTTTTCATCCGATATCCCGGCAATATACATCTATTGTCATACCCTTTCGACCCTTGTCACCATCGGCAAGATCGGTCGCTACCCCTTCCGGTTCTTGTCACCATCGGCAAGACCGTCCACCCTTTCGACCCTTGTCACCATCGGCAAGATCGGTCGCTACCCTTTCGACCCTTGTCACCATCGACAAGATCGGTCGCTACCCTTTCGACCCTTGTCACCATCGGCAAGATCGGTCGCTACCCCTCCCGGTTTTTGTCACCATCGGCAAGACCGTCTACCCTTTCGACCCTTGTCACCATTTGCAAGATCGGTCGCTATCCTTACCCGGTTTTTGTCACCATCGGCAAGACCGTCTACCCTTTCGACCCTTGTCACCATCGACAAGATCGGTCGCTACCCCTTCCGGTTCTTGTCACCATCGGCAAGACCGTCTACTCTTTCGACCCTTGTCACCATCGGCAAGATCGGTCGCTACCCTTTCGACCCTTGTCACCATCGGCAAGATCGGTCGCTACCCCTCCCGGTTTTTGTCACCATCGGCAAGACCGTCTACCCTTTCGACCCTTGTCACCATCGGCAAGATCGGTCGCTACCCCTTCCGGTTCTTGTCACCATCGACAAGACCGTCTACCCTTTCGACCCTTGTCACCATCGGCAAGATCGGTCGCTACCCTTTCGACCCTTGTCACCATCGGCAAGATCGGTCGCTACCCTTTCGACCCTTGTCACCATCGGCAAGATCGGTCGCTACCCTTTCGACCCTTGTCACCATCGGCAAGATCGGTCGCTACCCATCCCGGTTTTTGTCACCATCGGCAAGACCGTCTACCTCTTTCGACCCGTGTCACCATCGACAAGGTCAGTCAACATCTCCCCAATCAGGGTCAATAATGGAATTACCACAAGCAACCGGCAGTCACGGTTTCGACGCCTCTTGTCAGCAAGACCTACGTCGGCGCCAACCTGACAACTTCTGGAACCCCGTCCCGCGGTGGAGCGAGGCCCCCATCCTTTCCTTGAGAGGGTGGACGCTCTCCTGCTACACGGACATGGAGGTACTTCCGAGCAGGTCGCCAGAATTGCCGCAAGACACAACAAATGCAAGTGTGGATGTGAACACAAAAAAATATAGTGAAGGAAACTTCTATCTTCATTACAAAAGGGGAAGTGAATACAAAAGAAGCCCATTTGAGGGGACAGATTACAAAGGCGGACCAGCTAAGGCCGCCTGAAGATATCAGCAAAGTCAATAAGCCCGACCTGAGGAGCCGCCCCCAGTTCATGGAGCTGCGCTTCCTCTTCCTGAACCCGAGTCACCTCAATCTCTAGAGACGCGACTCGGCCCTCCAGCAAAGAAGTTCTTTCAATGCCTTGGACTTCCGCAGCCTCCAGCCGCGGTATCTCGGCTTCTATAGTAGCCAATTCAGCGCGGAGTTCTTCCCGTCGGCTACGTAGAATGTGCGCCCGGGTTACGGAAGCTTCAACCTGAGCCCTGCTCTCCTGAAGATCAGAGATCAGAGACGTCAGCTCCGCCTGACAATCAACTCTCTGCAGTTTGAGGGCCGCCAGCCGGTCACCCATCATCTTCTCGAGAAAGTCCCGGCGATTCACAAACTTCAACAAGAAAAGCACTCGCTGGGTCCAGATATCTAGAGGGCAGCCCAGCGCCTGCAGCCTGATCGTCAGTCGCGCAGCCGCTTCCTTCAACTGGGAATAAGACAGCGCTGGCTGAGATTCCACAACCTGACGCAGCATCTCTAGATGCTGCCAGACAAATTCCTCCGATGAGGTAATGCCCAGGGAAGCCGCCGGAGGCACCTCGAAGGTCACTTCCTTGTCTATGGCGGCCCATAAGCCGGTGTCAGGCTCGGAAGAGGAAGATGGAATGCCGTCAAAGTCGAAGAAGCAGATACCACGACAACATGTTCCTGCTCCGTCAGACTCCTGTTAGGGCTTCCTTCAATGAAGCCTAGGAGGGACGGAGGGTTTGACTCTGGCTCCGGCACGAATGGAATAGCAGAATCAGGCGCGATCGTCATTATGGCCGCCGATATAAAAGCAGATCCCCTCTGCGGGTCAGCCTCAGCCCTCAACTTTGTCGTCGACGCCAGGGCGAGACTCTCCCCCGACTGGCTCGGCTCCGAGGGTAATCCTCCAACAGCCGCATGTATCCTTACCGGCACGGGGCGGAGTAGGGTGATTGTCCCTGAAGGAGATGCAGTGGCCAACGGTAGCAGATCCGAGGCCTCTGACGAGACCACAGCAGTATCAGAAGTCGATGCCGGGGAATGAATAGCGGCTTCGGGTTCCTGGAATGAAAATTCATGTAAACACCAAGGTGGCAAAAAAAAAGAGGGGGATATGCGGCTCTGTAATGGGGCGAATGGAGTTTACTATGATGACGGCATCCATCTCTTCAAGCCCCTGAATAGAAGATTCCAACCCTGCAGACGAAGCAGCAAAAGGAGGGGTTATCTCCGCCTCCACGTCCAATCCAGCAAATTCCTCCTGTACCACTCCCTCGGACGGCGCCCTCGGCAGCCTCGGAGGGCTGAAAATCAAAGCATCGCTTGATAGTATGAAGGGAGCTGTTGCCCCTTTGCTGCCTACCGCAGACCCTTGTTCATCACCTTCTGAAAAATGATGGTCAGTCTCTTCGTCAGAAGGGGTGGCAGAGCTACTCAAAGAAATATCTATGCTGATCTCGGGTTGACCCGCCTCCTCCGTCGCCTGACGGGACGCTGAGCGGGTGAGCACGCGCCGCAATGGGATAGCACCCTTCTTCAGCACAGTCTTATGTCCCGCGGGCTGTGAAGGAGCTTCCACCACAGGCGCCTTAACCGCCGTGCTGACCACTCTTGCCATCACAATAAAACAAGTGCGTAGGGCAGGATGGAAAGCTCAATAAAAAAAGGGAAACCTAAAGAACCACAATTGTGCAGCTCACCCTCAGCCTCGCTGGCAGGCGTAGGAGAAGGAAGTCTAACATCCTCCTCAACAGTGGGGAGACTCTCCCCTGCAGCTCCAGCTGTCTCAGTCACCCCTACCGGGGCTATGATGGAAGGCCCTATCTCTCCGACCTCCAGGGCGGCTTCCTCAGCATATGTGGTGTCAGCCGCTCCTTGAGCTGAAGCTATACAAAGAAGACATCAAAAAAATGAAAATGAAAATGCCGTGAAAAGGGCATTCCCTTATACCACACAAGGAAAAGAATGTCACCTTCAGCTGCTTGCTGAGTAGCTTCTTTCCGAGCGGCAAACTGTTCAAATGATGGCACCTCGGGCAGGGGAGTCTCAGCCGCATCAGTCGAAGGCCGCTTGGAAGAAGTTTTCCGAGCCTTCCTCGCTCGGCCTATTGCAACTTTCATTGCAGAAGCCGCTCTCTTTTTGCCAGGCGGCAGTGGAGTAGTAGTCGACGCTGGTATAGGGACCTCAAAATATTCCGGCTTCTGTGCCTGGGAGATGATTTTTCTATAAAGCCCCTGCTGCTTGATATCCGGACGGTCAGTCAAGTGAAGCACACGCCGTTATGAAGGAGCAAGGCAACAAACTAATCTACGTGTCAACGGAGGAGCACTTACCTGCCCGGCCGTTGTAAAAAGACGAGAGTGGCCAATACTGATAAGCCACCTCCTTGCTTCGGGATGCAGCCTCCCGAACGAGCCAGCAGACGTCGCCAATCTTCTTACACTTGTCGACCAGGTCGGCCAGGTCCGCATGTCCGTGGGAAGCTATACAATGATACAAGCCAAGGTGGTCAAAGCCCCAGACATCGGCATAATGAAAAGATACGAATAGAGGCTTGTCCAGAACACTAGCTGCGGGACTCTCAAGGGTCAGTCCGTGGATGCTCATCAGGACAAACAGCCAAGATGTATGCTGATAGTATGTCGGGGTTCTGTCCTCTCTATTAACAAACGCCCGACACGGGCAAAAGCGATCCACCTCGCACTTCCATGAAACTGCTTTGGATAGCGGCTCCTCGATAGGGAACGGATACTGCTGAAGCTCCAGGCGGGAACCGCCAATCTGGCACAGGTGTTCTAAATTCTGCGTAAAAGCATCTTCACTTATGTCAGCAAGCACGGGTATCAGTGGTTCAGCCGCTCCCTCCTTGATGGCTTTTCTGCTCGCTATGTATGTCTCTGCCTCCTTCGGGTGGTGGGAAAATAACCTCTTCAGATGGGCTTCGTCAATGTCAAAAACGGGCCTAGGCTGCTGACTCAGAAAGGTGCACTCAGCCACGTCCCAGCATATCATCCGGGCATTGCGGTAGAAGCTCGTGCGAGCATTCCACCATTTTATATACTCAGGAGTGACCCGGGGGACTCGGTTCGGCATCGGCACTCTGAAAGTATTGGCGTCCCGGCGATGAAAATAGTCCCACCAGGAGCGACCTTCGGCCACAACAGTCGAACCGTGCTTTGGCCTGCTGTCCAGAGGGAATAAGGCGATCGAAGGCGAAATATGCTGATCGTAGCCGAAATTCCGGCCGAACCTGAAGGGATAGTAGGGTTCCAAATAAACGGCTCCCCCCTTTCTGAATACTAAAACACTGGGGCGGATTGATAAAACCCAGTCAATGAGTTCAGGCTCCAAGACTGGTCGGGTCATGGTGTTGCCCGAAATGAAGTGTGTGAAAGTCTCCACTGCCTCGAGCTTACACTCACGCTGACGGTTCACTAATGGAGATGAATGTGCAGCCATATTCCAAAAGTGGATAGTCCCCGCTGAATCCGTTGGAACCCTTGCCAGTCGGCCACGAATGGAGAAGAGTTGCTGGGACACTGGACCCGGTTCAGCACTTGCAAACTCCAGCATTCTGGGATACAATGTCATTGTCTGCAAAGTCCGGGGAGCTAGCTCCGGAAATAAGTTGCACACCCAGGTATTAAAAAAATGAAACGGCCCCACCGTTCGGAAGGAGCGGGGGATCCGATGCCTATGAATATCTCCAATAGATTTGTAAATCAGGCATAGTGCAACCGGACATATTGCAAGCCGTATGCCCCAAGCCATCTGACAAGCCGGGTATATTACCTCTGGCCGAATAACTGTCTCATCCCCCTGCGGGAGGGCAAAAGTACACAGCCAGAAGGTAAGGTAAGCAGCACAATGGGTAAGGGGATCCACCCCCATCAGATTCGGCCCCCCACGGCTTATCCCCCGAAGAGAAGCAGGCAGCTCTGACTTGAACTTAGGTGGCCTGCTGGGTTTACCCGCAACAGGAGCTACGTGAGGGAACTCGCTGTACTTCAAAGGGCCCCCGAAGAAATACTAAATCCAATGTCCTGCTCAGACTCTCAGTTTGCTGCTCTTTTCCTGGGGCTGGTATCCCTTCGAGGATCCCCTATTCAGCGTCAGGCAGAGGGAGCGGTATGCCTTCATCAAGTACCGGTACGAATAGCCGAAGTAATATTCACCTTCGCCGTCTGTTTCGTCCTTGATGAAGTCATGAATGCAAACCTCCTCATAGGGCTCTCCGTTAATCGACAGGCCCGATAACTGTGATAGGCTCCAAAGATCTAGAGAGGTCTCACCTTCTGCTGTATAGAAAGTGTTGAACTGCGGGCAAAATACTTCGAACATGCCACAGCACAGCCCCTTTGAAATGGGATACCTGAAGCGGCATGCATACACGCTATGGTACACCCCGGCCCTGACCAGCAGCGGTGCATACTCTTTCAGAACATATTCTATGAATTCCACTGCCCCTACACGAAAGAGGTGAGCATCCGTCACCTTCGTGTCTGCAAACCACCCAGCTGCCAATTGAAATTTAAACTGGACAGCCAAGCAGTTCAGCACAAACGGTTCCTCTCTGTAGCCCCACTTGATGGGCGCCAAGAATAAACCGTAACGGGGTTTCTCCCTGTTAACCCGACCTATGGTGTTGTCCCACCTGGCTGGTGTGAACTCCGGGGCCCGTGTTAGCATCTTCAGCTCTGCCTCCAGCTCTGTTACCCCTAAGACGGCGTCCCACTTGCGCCGCTCCCCCGGAAGGTAAATGGTATCGCCACGATACACAGAACCTTTCAAGCTGTCCCGGTCTAGCAACATGGCCCGCTCCACCATCCGAGCCAGCATGACGTCCCTCTTCCCAGAGACGTTGAAGGTACAAATGAAGGGCGCGAGATGATGATCCTTCGGGAAGTCCGCACGGTAGTCATCATCGCGATTGAAGTCCAGTCCTCCCTCGACAGTCACAATGCGAGAGGCGGATACTGTATCTGTTTCAGAGCCAGAGGACTCATCGACTATGGCGATCCTCCCAAGTCCCCGGTCCAGCTGTCCGACATTCCTCCAAGTCACAACGGGACCAGAAGCCCTGCCCTGAAGAGAAGAGTCAACATCAGTAGTGCCGGAGGCGACGCAGCTAGAAGAGGAAGCCATTTCCAGCAAGCTGCAGACATAAAACTAAGGAAAAAGAATAAGAAGGCAATATAAAGAAAAACAATTAGAAAAGAAATGTTCAGAAGAAATTTTGACAGCATCTCCCCTTGTCCGGAGTATGCCCAGAAGTCAAATGGGAGAACACCCACCAGGAGGGGATGACTCCAAAATGAAAAGGGACGGAGTCCCGAATGAAAATCTCCCCGGAGGGAAGGTTTCCACGCCGATCGCTCTGAGGCGACGGGAGGACAAGAAGACAAAGAGAGAGAAAGCTCAAGGAGAAATGAGCTTTCTCCTCTCGTCCGACGCCTAAAAAGGCCGAAAGAAGAAAGGCGCGCCGAGATCGCCACCGCGCCGAGAGGAAGAAGCGCCAAAAGGCGCGCCGAGAGGAGCAACGCGTCGAGAGGAGCACCGCGCCGAGAATTCCTACACCGAGGCCACCACCGCGCTGAGAAGGTAGTGCCGGAAGCGTCTATGGCGCCGATTAGCCCGCCAGGGGTGATGTAACCAACAGATCAAGCCAAAAATGCTGGTGTTCATCCAAATTTGCTTGTAAAGCATGAAAGTCACGCAAAGCAGAATGAAGACTCAGAGTCAAAAGAATAGCCAATGCACAGGAGCAGACCTGAAGAGACCACGAAGCGCAGTGCGTGAACGTGATGTACACCCGCATGTCCCGTGTCACTCATGCTTCGCTCACGCCACCCACGGCTGGGGGGCATTTGTTGACACCTAAAATATGTCAGAAGAGATCATGGCAGATTCACAGTTCTGAAGATCAGTCGAGGGCACGACTCACGTACCATCCCTGGGAGATCTAAGAGTCTGAACAGAAGAAACCCACTACCCCTATCATGTTGTTCGACCAAAAGCCGTTTGTGGCTAGGTCGCTGTCCAGTACTGCTGTTATTCAGATAGTCAGGCTGATAAAACTATACCAACATTCAGGCGACCATCCGCCTGTTGAAACAGATGTTCAGACATCTCTGATTCTCCGAAGAAGGGACGCACAATGCCTCGCACGTGTTGTGAATGCAAGGTGCAAACAAGCCCCACGGGGTCTTAATATGCATATGCCAAAAGCCCCACTGTCGAAAGGAGTCAACCAAGTGATCCTGGACCGAATGGGCCGAACGACAAGAGAATGGGCCAAGCCCAAATATAACACCCGACGCGTCGATGACTACCGCGCCGGGAGGATGATCCTGGCACGCCGGGAAGTGCACGCCGAAAGGATGAGGGCCTGGCCTCTATAAGAGGCCTGCCCTTCGAACAAAAAAAAAAGAGGAAAAAAAAGAAGAAAAAAAGAGGCAGAGTAGGAGAAGGAAAAAAAAGGAAGAGAGAAAGGGGAGTGCTTAGCCACCGAAGAGAAAGAGGGAGTTCGAGATCCCTTGAAAGAAGCTGAAGAAAGAAAGAAAAAGGAGAGAGGCAGAGGCTCGAAGAGGGATCCAGGTGGGAGTGCCGGGCGCCTGAAGCTCTTTCTCTTTCCCCTCCCTATCTGTTTGAATTTCTTTTGTATTCCTAATTTCTAGCATCTTTGCTTCAATAGCATCGAATGCCAATGTAACCCTGCTTTCAGGGATTAGGCCTAGATTTCTTTCTCCGTTGAGTCAGATTTCTTTCTCTTAATTAGCATGCTTGTAAGTCGTCTGGATGAAATAAATGATGAGAGAATGGGTTGAATTCCGCCCTTTCATTACCTTCTTCTTGCTGTCTCTGCATCCGAGGTTCGATATATGCTAGGGATATTGATGACTGGGCATGGTTTATCGTTTTGTTTTCTAATTCTGCCGAAGCATCCTCGCTACTATTATTTATCATCTCCCCCTCCAGTCACATTTCGAGGGCCTGAGACAGTCTATCTCATGGTTCCTCGTATGTGAAAAGGGGGACGTGGTTCATGGATTTATGTCCGTGGTTCTGCTCCCAATGAGGCCCAGAGGAAGGGTGTTCCCCCAAAGTCTTCCCCCTCCGATCATCCAAAACAGTCGGGATTAAATCTCTCTCTGAACAACTCCCAAAACCCTATTCTAAGACCTCCTCAAAACCCTTGCTGAAAGCCTCCCGGCGCCGGTGTCTCCCGGCGTGAGTTTCATGCCGGGAGCTCCCCACGCCATTTGGACCTCCCTGTCGTGCCGAGTCTATCTAGCTTCCGTGCCGAAACCACCCCCCTTCTCTGCGTCGATACCCTTACATCGTCTGGCCATCCTGATGCCTTCGTCATCACAGCAAGCCATACAGACCTCGTCCACTATATACTCTCCTCGCGGGTGTGCATTGCCCTTCCTTTTGGCCTTACGGGAGCTATATCAAAGGGGTTAATTCTCCCCCTACATCCTGTAGCCCCCTTAAACCACGGAGTCCTACCATTGCAGGCTTTCCGATGGATTGCATTGGGGATATTGCAATAAAGGGGGGTGAGGTCTTATATGACTCAGACCCTTGAATCACGGGCTACGCCCGGCTCTCGTTTAACGTTTCCACTCCGACACTCGTGAGTGGACAACCCGTAATATTCTCTTGGCATACTCCCAAAATAAGGGGAGATGCTACCAAAATTCACCCAGAGCTTTACCTTATCATACTGTTCCATCGGAATTGCATATTTAACCCCTCAATGTGGCGGGAGCCTGAACTATATCATCTCATGGCATCTTGCCATCGCAGAGGACATATCTCCGTGCTAATGAGCTCTTTGGACCCCCTCTGGGAATGAATCCATCCTCATCTCCCATCATCCCCATTGAATGCCCTGAAGAAACCCTCATAAGACCCTCTGTTGACATCAATAAAACCCCTCTCGGCGGCACAATCCTCCTGGCGCCAAAGCCTCCCGGTGCCACCGCCTCCCGGCGCCAAACTCGCGCCGGGTGGGGGGGCGCCCCGAGACCAACCCGCGCCGGATTGGGGGGGGGGGGCGCCGAGTGCCCTTGCCATGGCGCGCCGGGAGCCGTCGTGCCGATTACCTCTTAACCTTTCTTCGCGCCGGGAGCATGCCGTGCCGTTTGATCTTCGCGCCGACTCCAGTGCCGTGCCGTTTCACCTCAATGATAGTTATCATCTGAGTGTCTGATGCCTTCCCCATTTCATCAAACCAAACATAGCCTAAATTCATTGTTCCATCACTATCAACTTCCGGGTTAGTCTTCGTTACCTTACGAGGAAACTATGGTTCTTCACCCAGGTCCATGGGAGATATATTAATGGGAGGTTTCACCCCCCCTACATTATATCGAACCCAACATTTCTTCGGTCACCCCGCTGACCCTCGGAGTTCTGCCGTTGCATGTCCTCCAATGGTCCTTTAAGGGGAATATTAATGAACGGCGCAACGGTGCGCACTGCCCCGTCAGATTTGGATCCTTCTTGGACCCAGGGCTACGCCCGATTCTCTTTTTTTGGTTTCCACTCCGGCTCTCCGTGGATGGATGTCCTATATTTCCATTTGGCACAGTCCAAAGGGAGGGGACATGCTGCCGAATTTGTGCTATAACATCGTTATTGCACCTCGCATATCGCGGTTCCTCGTGCATGCCTGCATCGACCCTCGGGTATATTAAATGGTGTTGACGGAAGGTCGGGTTATGCCCAACCAGAAGTCTCCACTATGCGCGATGGTGGTCCTCTGACCCACGTTCTCCGCCACGTACCAAGGGTCCATATTTCGATGAACTATGCATCCCCTGTATGATAAACAAACGCATCCTGCATGCCTTTGTCACAATCACTGTGTAGCTCTTTTCATTCTGGCTTTGACAGCCCACTATCTCGGTAATTAATCAAAGGTGTTCCCTCCTCGTGGGGGATGTAATTAACGCCATAACCTTTATGGTATGGCGGACTGCTGGTCCTGACCGAACCTCACATTCGCCTGACACGGGTCAGAATGAGCGCATAACAAAATCGTCACTCATGTGACTGGCACGCCCGCGTTGTCAATCGGTCAGTTGACTACCAGTTAGTCAAATGGCTGATCGATACGTGAAATAAGACATGTATACATATACACATATATATATATATACATGAGATAAAAAGAGACAAGACGGTCGATAAAAAAAAACGTCGCAAACAGGGTCCCATTATCCATTTTGAGCTTTCTATTTGAGTCATTTTGATGTATTTTCCCTTTTATTTGAGTCATGTCCCTAGGTCTTTTGTTTATTTCCTTAAGTTTGAGTGTCATTAGGATTGATTAGATTGTTATTGGGCCCAATTCATTGGGCTAGGCCCAAGGGTGCCCCCTACCCCTTGGTTATTTGTCATTGTTGCATGAGTCATGGACTTTTTATAAAATGTGGGTTGCCTATATATAGGACCCCATTTCCTCCATTTCAAGTTAATGAAAATTGTCATTTTAAGAGTCCAAATTTCAAATCTTAGTGGAGAGATTCCATTTGAGTAGGTGTGAAACCTAGGGTGAGAAACCCACTTCAATTCCCTCTCTCTCTCTCACTCTCTCACTCTCTCTCTCTCTCTCTCTCTCTCTCTCTCTCTCTCTCTCTCTCTCTATGGGGTTCGCCCCCTTCTCTCTCTCCTCACCCTCCCACCTAATTTCTCTCCCCTCCACCTTCCATTAAGGCTACTCCAACTCCCCACACCCTCCCTCTTTACTACACCCCATCCCCAAGAGATCTCCACCAATCCTCATCCCACCTCCCAACCCCCAACCCCCAACTACCCATTTCCCTTCCCCAAGCATCTCCCCACCTTCCCAAGGCTGAAGCAACCCCTCCCAAGGCCAAAATTCGAAATTTCCCTCCCCCGCTCTCATCCCCCATCCCCTAGGTCGACCCAAGGAGAGCCGCACTTGATTTGGTCACCCCCACTCTCCCCCTCCATCAACCTAGATCATCCCCCACCTCCCCTCCTTCTCCACCTTCAGCAGAGGCCAGCAACCACTCTTCTGCTTCCCCCCCTCTTCCTACCCCTCCATCTCTGCCCTAGAAACCTTTCACACCTCCCCCACATCTCCCTCCTACCACTCATCCATTCCCCATCACCATTCAACAACCCCTCTTCCCCATTTCATGAACACTTGGAGCTACACCGAAGGTTCTGTTCGCAGCTGAGGACCTGCAGAGAACCAACGTCTTGAAGCTCCGGCCATGACTTCATCCCAGCGTCTCTGGAAGCTCAAGTGTTATCATTGGAAGCGTCTCCCTGTCCGCTTCGCGACGGTGGTGGTCTCGTCCAGTTCTGAGATTGTGGCTGCCCGGGGGAGGCGATCTTCCACGACTGCGCATCTGCTTCCTGACAGTCAACCTGAAGCCAGTTGCCGCGGCTCCCACGGCCAACTTCTTGAAGCTTTGAAGGCGGGTCTTGGCTGAGAGTTTTTACACCGAGTCTACTTCCAGTATCAAGAAGCGGAACCCCGTTCGGCATCCGGAGCTGTGTTTTCTCATTTTCCTCCTTCAGGTGTGCAGTTCTGTCCCCTCAAGGACTGGACTGAACCGACCCTTGTCCATTGTTTGGGTTCTCCCAGGCTGCTCCGACATCATCTGGCATTCCCGTGGGTCACGTTTCGAAGAATACTTGACAACGGTTCCAACGATTCCAGCCACACTTGATTCAGAGTTCGGGAGCACTTGTGGCGACCTCTTCTTCCTGTTGCTGAGGTGCTTCTGCCGCCAGAGTCAGAACTTTGGGGCCCTGTTTGCAGTCTTACCCCGACTGGCACCGGAGACCAAAGAAATCAAAAAAATTCAGGCGTCATCCTGATCCAGCTACGACAATTTTCCAACTGGTCTCATCATCA
Source organism: Amorphophallus konjac (assembly GCA_022559845.1). Lineage (NCBI taxonomy): Eukaryota > Viridiplantae > Streptophyta > Magnoliopsida > Alismatales > Araceae > Amorphophallus > Amorphophallus konjac. The sequence continues at coordinate 221,436,476 of CM040121.1, read as the reverse complement.
GAAAAATTCAGGAGTGGCCGCCAAAGCGTCATCTTCAACCATCTGTTCCTGTTCTAGAGAGCAGGCAGAACCGGCGTTGTCCATCCGTTCGGCTTCCAATTCAGTTTTTCCCCTCCCCGCCTGGCCTGCTTAAAGCCCCTCCCTGTGGGAGGTAGTGTTTGAGTGTATGAATGACTCCCCCTCCCCTTGTTCCACCCCCTTGCATGGGGAGTAGTGTTGTAAATTTTTAAAACATGGTCAAGCTACTCCGGCGCAGCGTGTGGGGAACCACGCTTCCTTGCTCTCCCACGTCTCTGAGCAGGACCGATTTCTTCAAACCGGTCGAGTAAGTGTTCTAACCTTGCTTCCCTTAGTGTTTGTCCTTTCAATATTTGCTCTTAGCTCTGCTGGCCGTGAGAGTGAGTGCCCGGTCCCTCAAGCTCTGTTGCTTCAAGTGACCACCGTGGGGAAGAGTGTAACCGGTGCCCTCGGCACAACGTCGGCTCCATTGAATTGGGCCTCCATATCCTTAGGAACAAACCTTGGCCTTGCTAGCCCTCTACCATCTGATGTGTCCCCTGTGGTTCTAGAGTTTTGATGATGACAGATATTATGCCTCATTATGTTTACATCCTTGATGATATAATCCTGTTGCATTATGAGAAACTGTCAGAACAGGTTTAAGGATGACTCACAGGTCATGAAGTCAACCCAAGTCAAAGTCAAATCATGACAGGTAAGGTCAATGCTCAGATCAGGTAATGCTCTGTCTACTCTCAGATCTTTGATGATGTTTTAGCTGATATGCATAAACTGTTCTGTGCATGCATTTAAGTCTGTACAGCACACACACACATTGTCTTGCACACACACACATAGTCTGCACATCAAGTCTGTACAGCCCCTGGTCGCAAGACCAAGTCTGTACATCGTCTCCTGCATGCATTACTTCAAGTATGTACAGCCAGTGCATTGCTTCATATCAAGTCTAGACATTGTGCATTCCTTCATATCAAGTCTAGACATTGCATGCCACAAGTCTGCACATCCTGTTTGCACTAAGTCTGTACATTGTCTGTGCTTTCACGTGTCTGGTTGCATGAGTCATTGAAGTCTGTACATCGCTTGGCACTCACCAAGTCTATACATCGCTTGGCGTTCACCAAGTCTATACATTGCTTAAAGTCTGTACAGCCAGTCCTTGAGATCAAGTCTATACACTACATTGGTGGCAAGTCTATACATTGCCCTGTTTCAGGCACGCAGAGTCTGTACAGAGTTTGCACAAGTCTGTATTTTTCAAGTCTATACATCATCTCTCTTAGCGTCTATGTGCATAGTCCATGCATTGTCAAGTCTATACATCGTCTCACTCAGTGTCTTTGTGCATGGAGCATTCAAGTCTATACATTGGCCAAGTCTACACATCGTTTGCCTGGCTTCTTATTCAAAGTCTATACATTCATGGCATATGTGCATCGTTTGTTCTGCAAGTCTATACATCGGCCTGGGGCTTGCTAAGTCTGTACATCGGTGAAGTCTGTACATCCACCGTTGAACCTTCCAAGTCTATACATTGTCCTGTAGCTAGCAAGCCATTCATCAAGTCTATACATTCCTTACCTTTACCTACGTTCAGACACCAAGTCTATACATTGCTCACAGCACACACCAAGTCTACACATCACCATGTTCACTTGTTTCAAGTCTGTACATTGGTTCAGGCTTTCCAAGTCTGTACATTGGCCTTCAAGCTTTCCAAGTCTGTACATTAGCCAAGTGTCTTGTGCTTTGAAGCTTTATCAAGTCTATACATTCGTTTATCAAAGTCTACACATTGCATCATGTCTCAAAGTCTATACATCGTGGGCTTCGAGCATTCAAAGTCTGTACATTCTTCAAGGGCCAAGTCTATACATTGTCTCGCTCACATCTTCAAAGTCTGTACATTCTTCAAGGGGTAAGTCTATACATCGTTCGCTTAACTCCAACCTGTGCATCGTAAAGTCTATACATTGTTTGTGTAACTCCAGCTTTTACTTCAAAGTCTAAACATTGGTTAGGCTTGTGCATCACAAAGTCTGTACACTGCTGTCTCATGCTTTCTAAGTCTATACACTTGCTATGGCTTGTTCATGCATCGTTCTTCTCAAGTCCATACATTGTCTACCCTGCACACACAAGTCCATACATTGCATGTGGGCATCAAAGTCTGTACAGTGTCTCACATTGGCAAAGTCTGTACATCGTTGGCCTGTGCATGCTTCGTCTTCCAAAGTCTATACAGCATGTGTCTGCATCAGTTCATAAGTCTACACATTGTAGCATGCACGAACAAACAAGTCTGTACACACTTTATCACTTAAAGTCTGAACATCCTTCAGTAAAGACTGTACACACTTCAGTGCACATGTGCATCTCCTTCAAAGATGAAGTCTATACAATCCTTTCCAAGCCTTTAAGTCTATACACTCGTTGTCAAGCCTTCAAGTCTATACACTCGTTGTCAAGCCTTCAAGTCCATACACTGCATCAAGTCTATACAACAAAGTCTGTACAAGGTGTCGACATTAAACTGATAAGTTTCTCTCTGTGTGACATGTACTGTTCGTGAAGCCTATGAAGGGCACGTGATCCGAGGTTGGCACCTGGCACGTGATCCGAGGACAACACCCTAATTGCTGCTGCTATAAATACGAAGCCTCCTCCATCTGGAGAAGACTGATTAGAAGAAAAAGAGACTGATCGAGAACAGATCAAGGAAGAGTGATCGAAGTAGAGGCAGAGAGCAGAAAAAGGTAGAAGAAGAAAAAGGAGAGAGCAGCAGAGAGGCTGAAAGCAGAAGAAGAAAAAGAAAAAGAGATTGAGATTGAGAGTGAAGAAGAAGAAGAATAGTGTGAGCCTGATACTGAGAAGAAGAAGAGAGAGAGAGAGAGTTCGTGGAGAAGAAGAAAGAAGCCTTCATTGAAGATTCGTCTGTCTGGCATTGGATCAAATCCAAACCAGTTTTGCTCCTGCGAGAGCTACTTTGTGTGTCTCATTTCCAGCTTTACGTTGCTGTATTTTTCCTTGTGTTTGCTTTTATTTTGTTCTTTCCATCTATTCACCTTATTCTTCCGATTCCTTGTTTGGGATCGGGGTTCCTCCTGTGGTCTCAGGAGAAGGGAGACTTGTTCTCTGGTTTGCTACTGACTGGGTAGTCTCTAGTGGTTCCCTCTGGTGTGGAGGAAGAGATGTTTGTGACCTCTGGTTTGCAAGTGGCTGGGAGTCACTAGTGGGTTTCCCTCCGGGTTGGAGGAAGGGAGATTCGTCTCCGGTTCTGGTCTTGTGGGTTGCAAGTCCAGGTGGGTTCCCTTCTGGGTGGAGGAAGAGAGACCTCGGTCTCTGGTTGCTAGTGACGGGTAGTCACTAGCGGTTGCCCTCCGGTTGGGAGGAAGAGGGGAGGTTGTTCCCCTGGTCAAATTGTTTGGCAGCACCTGTTGCAGACTGAGTCTGCGGTTCTAGCGTTAGCTAGTGGAAGCCTCACTCCGGTTTGGAGTGAGGGGTGGACGTAGGTCTGTGGACCGAACCACCTAAAAATTATCTGTACCATGGTTTGCCTTGTGCGTTTGCTCCTTGTCTTCTATCTCTTTCACAGGTTGTATGAACACTCTTGTTTCTATCTGCAGTGACCTTGAGCATTACATATTTTGCTAAGTGTGTTTGGTTTCCACTATTCTGTCTTCGGCATTAGTCTTCATCAGGTTCCACTAGTATAGTTAGCAGTTCATCTGGTCGATCAAATGTTTAATTGAGCTCTATAGTTCTTATTCCGCAATTGTATCTAGCAGCAGACTTATTGTTTTTAATTTGGGTAATATTTTTGGAAGGGGATACATTCACCCCCCCCTCTGTATCCATCGCACCGTCCCAACAATTGGTATCAGAGCAGGTTGTCTGCATAGAAGGTCCAGCGACCTGCAGATTCGATCCTACTATCTTGGTGCTATCTAGCTTTTGGTGCATCATTATTCCTGTTGCATTTATCTGATTAGTTTTCATGGGTGATCCACCGATTTTCAATGGCTCTAATTTTAATGTGTGGTTTGTCAGTCTGCGCAATTATGTTGATGAAGTTAATCCTGATCTGTGGAAGTTAATTTCACAAGGTCCTCACACATTACCAAAGAAAGTGTCCAAATGGACCAACAGTCACAGATCAAAGGATGGAGAAAATCAGAAAGCCTTCAATCTGATGAAAGCAGCCACTGACAGAGCCTTACACTCTTGTCTTTATGATTGCAGGTCAGCTAAAGACATCCTGGAGAAGCTGAAGCTAGCTCACAGGATAAATGAAGACAGCTGCATGATGGCTAACAGAAGCAATCAAAGTGGCAGCCAAAATGAAGAAGAGGATGATGATAAGGAGGTAAATCCCTTCGAGAATTTTTCTTTAGATGATTGGGAGAATGCATATGCTGAGTTGCTTGAATCTCATGAACAATTAAGAAAATAATACAAGAACTTGAAAAAGAAAAGTGATCGGGGTAGTTCAAGTTCACCATGTGAAAATTGTTCAAATATGAAGCAATCTCATGATGCATGTTTGTCTGATATCCATATGCATAAAAATCAGAATGAAAAATTGATGAAGGAACTTGAATGTGTTTGCTCTGAACTAAGTAGGCTAAAATCTGAAAATGACTCTCTTAATAAATCTGTTAAATAAAATGAAGAAAAATTTGGGAAATTTGAGCAAGAGAAGAATTTGTTTGCTGAAAAATTTAATGCCATAAAATCTGTAAATATGGAATTGCAGAAAGATCTTAAAAAATAGCAAAAAGAATTGAAAGAATTTGAATGTGTTAGCTCTGAATTGGATGTTCTAAAATCTGAAAATGAATGCCTTAGGAAACAATGTGAAAAACTCCAGGCTCAAATAATATTTTCTAGTAAATCTGCTTGCAATGATTGTCCACTTCTTAAGGAAATAAATGAAAATCTTCACTCAAATTTAGAATGGCAGAAGGAGTTAATTGTTTCCCTAAAGGAAGAAAACAGAGAACTGTTAAACAAGATTTTGGAGTTTGAACAGATAGAGGAAGAGCTGAATAATAAAATGAGCTCAATGAAAATTGATAAAGGCTCTGTTGAAAAAATTGAAAATCTGAAATCAAAAAATGACAAATTAACCAAAGAGGTTGAAGTATTGAAGCAGTTGAACACTACTATGTCAGAGAAACTTATTTTCTTAGAAAAAGGAAAATCTGTTTACATTGAAGAATCTGAAAAATTGAAAAATCTGGAACAAGAAGTTAAGGAATATAAAATTGCAAACAAGGTGCTAAGCGAATGTGTAAATTGCAATGAACAAGAGATTGCCAGTTATGAAATACACATCGTTTCTCTGGAAAATGAAATTGAGGATTTGAATAATTCTTTGTCAAAATTTGTGGACAGAAAAGATAATCTGGATAAGATTCTAGGAACAAAGGTTAATTTTCAGAAGGAAGGGTTAGGCTATAACCCTTCAAACAAGAAGAGTTTTAAAAGTAAAGTTCAAACTTCCTTTGTTTCCAGCTCAACTTCTCACAGCCCTCAGAACCTTTCTGGTTATCAGTAAACTGCTCAAAAGAAAACAACAGAAAAACAAAAAGAAAAGATCCAACATGTTCCTGTCCCCACTTTGCATGTTTCACCCACACACTCACATGCATCTAAAAAGAAAATGATTTGTCATTACTGTCACAAGTTTGGACATCTGATGCATGAGTGTAATTTGATGGAAAAGGATGACCTAGCTGCTGTACAAAATAATCAGGGTAGAAAGCATGTCTTTAGGGAAAAGAAAATTCATTGTTATAATTGTGGAAAAATAGTACATGTTGCTGCACAATGCTGGTTAGGTTCTCATAGAAAAACCTTCTCTATCTACTCTTATTGTGGAAAACATGGCCATACAGTCAAGGACTGTTGGCATAACCAGGGTAGGAATGTGAATTTCAAACATGCTAAATTCCCTGCAAATAGAAATGATTTTGGTAGGAATAAATCTATTTTTAAAGAAAAGATTCTTGCATACTTTGAATGTGGAAAACTTGGCCACCGAGCTTTGGAATGCTGGTGGGCAGGTAATGGTAAACCAAAATTTCATGCAAGTAATAGAAATTTCCATGCCAATGCACATAAAATTCATGTTCATAATGATGTGCATAAAAAGAACCTAAAATCTGCTTCTTCATGCTACTACTGTGGAATATTTGGGCACTCCATGAATCATTGTGCCTTAATGACGAATGATGATAAACAGGCCCAAAGGTTGAGGAAAGCACCAATCAGAGGTGTTACTAACAATGTAGGACCCAAGAAGTCTTGGGTACCTAGAAACACAAAATGAGATTTGTGCTTTGCAGGTATGCCTTGGGGATGAGGAATAAAAGGGGGTCAAATAAACCAAGGCATCCAAAGTTTGGTAAAACCCCACCTCTGCTGGTAGACATTTAAGTGTTTGATAATGTTGTTTAGATAGTTACATATCATATTTGATTTGTTAATCAAAATTTCATGCATATAGCTTCTCAACTGCATCTATGCTTGGCATTAAAATCTCTCAATGAATATGATGTGTTATCTGCGCAACAGTTCGATTGAAAATGAATTACACATCATAAAATTAAAAAGCTGATTTGAATGAATCTGTTGCTTGGACGATGTCTCATGCTTAAAAATGTTCACCTGCACATTTGACATGCACATGCATTCACAATTGCATATAAGTGGCATATTGTTAGCTTAAGATGCATATAGAACTGCATCTGCATTGGATTGTCATGCATGACCCTTGGTATATAAATAGTGAGGTACTAAATGGCAGATGAATTCTGTCTGGAAGTGCTTGCTATATGTGAGGTGGTTTTTAGACCAAGTCCTCCGCCTGGTACCATAGGTCAGAGTTGCACGAAGAGCAGTCTAAATGTTAATGTGATCATTGCATATATTACATGCTGTCACCCCACTGCACTTTCACTCACTGGTTAGAAGTGTCGACATCTTGAGTGCTAGCTCATGCATACATTTAGGGGGAGCATTATTCATACTCTTGAAATCACATCTGACCCATGCATTGCAACACTCTTCAGCTTCCTGCTTCAACTGTTATCAGCCATTTTCACTCATCCTATCCACTGCTATATGTTGAATTGGCTGCTCCTAAAAATGTTTCGGCCTTTCCTGAAAATTCAGAAAGATTTCTCTGTGCATATCCTGATCATAAATCTGAAAATAACTTAAAGAGGAATCTTCTATTATATAGGACTATGAATGTCTTATCCTTTCAGCCGGTTGAAGTTTCATGTATGTCTTGTGTTTGCTTATGAACATATCTTGAAAATATCTGAGTTAGTCTTAATAAACTTTAACCAACATTTTCATGTTGTGTTTGTTAAACTCTTCTGAATTCTGAAAATTCTGAAATCATGATATTCCTTGATTGATATGTATGAAATTAGTATTGATTTTTAAACATCTGAGAATATGAATCATGTCTAAGGGTAAATCCTGTCAGAGCAATGACTTTGGTCATTGAGAAACAATGTCCAAAGGACTGTGTCATGAGGTGCCATAGTTAACTCTACTTAAGAATGATTGATAATCTGGCAGAGCAATGGCATGCACACTGAGAAATACATCTCACTCATCAAAGAAATGATTTGTAGTGTGTCATGAAGTGTAAATGCAATCTCTGTTCCTATGAAGCATGACAGTTAGTCCTTCCAAGTGCTTAGGGATATTGGCGTCTAAACAACGTGTATCCTCTAGTTACAATGGTGTACTAAAACTCAAGTGCTCATGAAGAATGTTATGAAAATTGCTGCTAATCTAGTTTATCATTTGAAAAAGTGTGCAAAAGAAATATTCTATTGGAACCCTTGACAGAAACAAATGTTTTCTTATGTGTTTAACTTCATTACTATTGATTGCATCTCTTAAAGGAATCTTTGAAATTGAGTGAGTAAGAAAGAAGAAGATTAAACAAGACTGTCAATATGAAAGCAATGTTCACTTTTATTAAAACTGATTTCAGATATGAGTACAGAAAGCTTATGAACAAGCCTTGCATACATCATATTCTGATCTGACTTGTCAATGAAGATCATTCATAAATCTCTATAATAGAAGAGTCTGAAATACCTGTTTAATCAGATTTATGAAATTGATATCCCATTGAAAACCTTTCTCATTCATTCTGAATGCTTCCTTTCTCACATTGGACTCAATTATTTCAGATCTGACTGTTGACTTCTTTATGTCCTGAGCTTCATTCCAATCACTGTCCATCTAAGGGGGAGAATTCTTGCATGTCCCTGTGGTTCAATGTTCATTCGGGAGAGTATCTTGTCAGGGGGAGTTTTTGATGACTGTAACTCATAGCATTGCATAATAGCTCCTTCAACAATCAATAAACATTCCATTCTTTTTGATATTGTCAAAGGGGGAGAACTTTTGTGAGTCATCATTTGCATCAATCAACACTTGCATCACATGGTGTTTTACATGCTCACTTCTGATTGAGCTATTCTGTGGTGCATGTTCATGTACTTTGTCATATCTGTGGTGCATGTTATATGGTATTTCATAATCATCATGATGAATCTATTGCAATGACTCATAATATTGCCATCATCAAAAATGGGGAGATTGATGTGTCCCCTGTGGTTCTGGAGTTTTGATGATGACAGATATTATGCCTCATTATATTTACATCCTTGATGATATAATCCTGTTGCATTATGAGAAACTGTCAGAACGGGTTTAAGGATGACTCACAGGTCAGGAAGTCAACCCAAGTCAAAGTCAAATCATGACAGGTAAGGTCAATGCTCAGATCAGGTAATGCTCTGTCTACTCTCAGATCTTTGATGATGTTTTAGCTGATATGCATAAACTGTTCTGTGCATGCATTTAAGTCTGTACAGCACACACACACATTGTCTTGCACACACACACATAGTCTGCACATCAAGTCTGTACAGCCCCTGGTCGCAAGACCAAGTCTGTACATCGTCTCCTGCATGCATTACTTCAAGTATGTACAGCCAGTGCATTGCTTCATATCAAGTCTAGACATTGTGCATTCCTTCATATCAAGTCTAGACATTGCATGCCACAAGTCTGCACATCCTGTTTGCACTAAGTCTGTACATTGTCTGTGCTTTCACGTGTCTGGTTGCATGAGTCATTGAAGTCTGTACATCGCTTGGCACTCACCAAGTCTATACATCGCTTGGCGTTCACCAAGTCTATACATTGCTTAAAGTCTGTACAGCCAGTCCTTGAGATCAAGTCTATACACTACATTGGTGGCAAGTCTATACATTGCCCTGTTTCAGGCACGCAGAGTCTGTACAGAGTTTGCACAAGTCTGTATTTTTCAAGTCTATACATCATCTCTCTTAGCGTCTATGTGCATAGTCCATGCATTGTCAAGTCTATACATCGTCTCACTCAGTGTCTTTGTGCATGGAGCATTCAAGTCTATACATTGGCCAAGTCTACACATCGTTTGCCTAGCTTCTTATTCAAAGTCTATACATTCATGGCATATGTGCATCGTTTGTTCTGCAAGTCTATACATCGGCCTGGGGCTTGCTAAGTCTGTACATCGGTGAAGTCTGTACATCCACCATTGAACCTTCCAAGTCTATACATTGTCCTGTAGCTAGCAAGCCATTCATCAAGTCTATACATTCCTTACCTTTACCTACGTTCAGACACCAAGTCTATACATTGCTCACAGCACACACCAAGTCTACACATCACCATGTTCACTTGTTTCAAGTCTGTACATTGGTTCAGGCTTTCCAAGTCTGTACATTGGCCTTCAAGCTTTCCAAGTCTGTACATTAGCCAAGTGTCTTGTGCTTTGAAGCTTTATCAAGTCTATACATTCGTTTATCAAAGTCTACACATTGCATCATGTCTCAAAGTCTATACATCGTGGGCTTCGAGCATTCAAAGTCTGTACATTCTTCAAGGGCCAAGTCTATACATTGTCTCGCTCACATCTTCAAAGTCTGTACATTCTTCAAGGGGTAAGTCTATACATCGTTCGCTTAACTCCAACCTGTGCATCGTAAAGTCTATACATTGTTTGTGTAACTCCAGCTTTTACTTCAAAGTCTAAACATTGGTTAGGCTTGTGCATCACAAAGTCTGTACACTGCTGTCTCATGCTTTCTAAGTCTATACACTTGCTATGGCTTGTTCATGCATCGTTCTTCTCAAGTCCATACATTGTCTACCCTGCACACACAAGTCCATACATTGCATGTGGGCATCAAAGTCTGTACAGTGTCTCACATTGGCAAAGTCTGTACATCGTTGGCCTGTGCATGCTTCGTCTTCCAAAGTCTATACAGCATGTGTCTGCATCAGTTCATAAGTCTACACATTGTAGCATGCACGAACAAACAAGTCTGTACACACTTTATCACTTAAAGTCTGAACATCCTTCAGTAAAGACTGTACACACTTCAGTGCACATGTGCATCTCCTTCAAAGATGAAGTCTATACAATCCTTTCCAAGCCTTTAAGTCTATACACTCGTTGTCAAGCCTTCAAGTCTATACACTCGTTGTCAAGCCTTCAAGTCCATACACTGCATCAAGTCTATACAACAAAGTCTGTACAAGGTGTCGACATTAAACTGATAAGTTTCTCTCTGTGTGACATGTACTGTTCGTGAAGCCTATGAAGGGCACGTGATCCGAGGTTGGCACCTGGCACGTGATCTGAGGACAACGCCCTAATTGCTGCTGCTATAAATACGAAGCCTCCTCCTTCTGGAGAAGACTGATTAGGAGAAAAAGAGACTGATCGAGAACAGATCAAGGAAGAGTGATCGAAGTAGAGGCAGAGATGATGAGGGCATCCCTTGCCCCTCCACATTTTCTCCAGACTCGGATTGTTCGTCGGCTAGCGCCATTATGTTAGTCATGTATTTTTGAGTCTAGTCATGTAATCTTCACATTTTCTTTGAGTCAATATCATGTAATTTTCCCTTTATTTGAGTCATGTACCTAGGTTGGTGAGTCATTTTCCTAAGTCTTGAAGTCATTATGTTGGTATGATTAGTTAATGGGCCCAAACCATTGGGCTAGGCCCAGTGGCGCCCCTCCCTTGGACTGTTTGGTCATTAGTTAGCTTGTCAGGGTCAGTTTGGTCTTAGGAAAAGTGTGGAGTCTATAAATAGCCCCACCCCTCTCTCATTTGTAAGAACATATGCATGAATATTGAATTCCAGATGTACTCCAAATCCCTCTAGCCTTCTCTCTCAATATCTCTCTCTCTCTCTTTATCTCTCTCTCTCTCTCTCAAGGGGAAGAATTCGCCCCATTCTCTCTCTCCTCCCCCCCTCTCAATCACTTCCAACCCCCACCTACCTCCAATAACTCCCCACAACTTCCCACAACCCTCCTTTACTCTCCATCTAGTCCCAACAACCCTCCACCAATCTAAACCCTACTTCCCAACCACCACCACTTCCCTAGGCACCTCTCCACCTTCCCAAGGCTGAATTAACCCCTCTCGAAGCCCAAATTCGAATTTCCCTCCCCTCTCCCATCCCTCCCACACCCTAGGTCGACCCAAACCAGACCCCCCATGGTCTGGTCGCCCTCCTCCCCCTCCTCTCTTCTCACCCTCTCTCTTGTGCACACCCATTCCCCCATCTCCACCTCTAGCAGTTCCATCCCCCCCTCTCCTTCCACCACTGCCACTCCTGACCTCCTGGAGCCCTAGCCACGTCCTCCCCCTCTCCCTAAACCTTCAGCCATCATTCACAAGCCTAGCTAACCCCCTTCCACTCCCTTTATTCTTGCTAGTTTGCAGTTTCAGATAGCAGGTCGCAGGCAGCAGAGTTGGGTCCTGAAGATTGCATCGGGTCCGGCCGCTCCCTGGTCCTCCAGGTGTCAAGGCCTACATCTCTAGAAAGGTTATCCAGAGAGCTTTCAAGGAGAGGTGGTTTCGTCGACATCCGAGGTCGGAGTTGTCCACAGGAGCCGATCTCCCTCGACTGCACAGAAGACCTCAGGCAGAGAATCAGAGCGAGAGTGGGAGCTCGGCCACGGCGAACCTTTTGGGATTCAGATCAAGTGTTCTTCAGAAGAATTCTTCCCTCTCAAGTCCTCTTTCATCCTCAAGAAGCAGAGCTGCATTTGGACATTGGCATCTAAAGTTACGAATTTTCTACTCCAAGTGTGTTAGGTCAGTTTACAGGATCCAGAACCGACACCCCTCTACTCATCTGACCGCCACGGTCTTCTCCGACATCTTCCGACCCCACCGTTGGTGCCGACAGAAAGAAGACTCGACCACGGTTCCAACGGTTCAGGTCTCGTCTCAATCAGAGTTTGGTAGAGATCGTGGCACCCTCTGCAACAGGCCACATTGTTCTGCACCAGACAGAGGCAGAACCAGTCAGTCCGGTTCCAGACTCTGTCCCGGCCAGCAACGATTTTACCAAGCTCAGAAAAAATTCAGAGATCATCCTTGGTCCGTTGGGAAGCTTTTGGCGCAAGTCTCATCAAGTTCTGAGCTCTGTGGAATTTGTGGCGGCATCATCACCGCACCCCTGTCCAGTCATTCTGAAGATTGGCAGAACCGGCATCAATCCGAACGTTGAGTTTTCTTCATAATTCCCCACCCCGCTTGGCCGGCTTAAGGCCCCTCCCTGCGCGGAGGTAGTTTTGGCTGTAATTCATATAACCCCCACCCCGAGATTCCCCCCCCCCTTACATGGGGTGTAGTTCATGTCATTATTAAGTCGCAGGTTTGAAGCTTCAATCGACGCGGCGTGCGGGTGCATACCCTCGCCTCCCCGCTCGCCCCCGTCTCCGGTCGGAGTCGGCATCTTCACGCTGGCTAGGTGAGTCTCGGACCCTCTCTTGACTGGTTTAATCACTTGCTTAGCTTAGTATTATTGCTATTGCTTCATCGGATGGAGAGTGAGAGCTCGGCTCAAATTGCTAGTACCGTGAGTGACCACCGCGGGCAAGTTGAGAGTGAATCAACTTAACCCACACCCTTGGTGTGTTGGCTGCCCATGATTTGGGCATCCTAGGCCCATTTGGGGTTCTTCCCAAGCTAGCCAACCATTGGAGCCTAAAGGTCCCGCCTCGTACCCTCTCCAACATCGCCTAGTTGCCATCGGGTACTAGTGTGCGCCATACGGGTGAGCTCGCTAGTGTGAGTCCGCTGCTCAAACTTGAATGCTTGCTAAATAGGTCCAAGGTTGGTTTTACATCAAGTGGTATCAGAGCAAGTTCACAACTTGTCTCTATCAAGTTGGTCCTAGGGCATGTCTATGCATTTAGAGTCTTCAAGTGCATCACTTTTGTCCCCTAATATGGCCACCTCATATCGACCTTACCAATCGGCCCACTCCATAAGTCCAAGCCACCAAGAGATGTCTACCACTAACACCCATAACTTCCCGGGCCATGTCAACTACTTCATGAAAGCCTTGACCTATGCTAATGAGCGGCTTGATAGCATATCGGGCCGACTCAACCAACTTGGAGAAAATAGGCCCGCCCCAAGGACGGACGATAGGATGGCCCCTTTCCCACTTCCCACCTTTGATGGTACCTCTCCTAGAGAATATTTAGATTGGGAAGCTACAATGGACCAATACTTCACTTTGTATCCTATGTCCGAGGATGAAAAGGCATGGGTTGCTAAAATACAACTTACCAAATGGGCCGAAACTTATTGGATGCAAATTGTCGGGCTAAAGGTACTTAGAAGGGAAACTCCCATCACCACTTGGAAGGACATGAAGGAGCAACTTAGAGCAAAATATATGTCCCCTTCCTACCCGGGTTACCAAAACTCGAGGAGCACTCCCACTCCTCCAACCCCACCCATCCAAACCCGTACCACTAGAACCCAAGTGGCCAAGGCCTCCACCTCCCCACCTAATCCCATAATGGCCACCACCCCCGAACCCAAAACCCCTCACCCAACCCACCTCCCACTTCCTACACCAATCTTTCTCCAACCTAGGCCTCCTCTACTTCCCCTTCCTATCCCAACCCAAGCCCATGCTTGTTCACCACCCCGGGTGTGTCATACGCTAGCTATCACCCAACCACCCACCCTAGATCCCCCTACTCCATTAGCAATAGAAGTTGCTACCCACACACCTACCCAAGTGGAGAAGGATGCCCATCCGAATCTACCTCCCAACATAGAGGAAATCCAAAGGCCAAACAACTCACACACCTCTAGCCTAGCTCCTCTAGAAATACCCAACCTCACCATAGATAAGTCCATACTCCAATGGCTCAAGAAAGGTCTCACCATTCCTAGTTCACAACCATGCCACCTACCCATGGGATATCAATCCCAAATCATTCCCATTCAACCACCTGTCACATATCAAACTTCCTATTGTGTGGAAGATTTGGAAGACTTAGTGAACTACCTACATTGGCAAATTCACTTGACCAATATGCTAGCCATGAGGCCGCCCGAAACTAACACCATTAGCCTAGCATATCCCACCATTGGCTCCATCACTTCCATCTACACTAATGGCCAAGTTACTAGTGAGATCATCCTCCTTCTTCCCATGGAGGAAGAACCTATCCTAGTCCACTCCCCAACCATTGAGATCCCAAGTGCTTTGATCGGCCAACTCATTAGCAACCTTGGCCCAATTATTGAGGAGGATGACTCACCATTCGAGGACCTTGAGAGCATAGAGTACCCCTACCAAGATGACCCTTACTATGATCCCTATGATCCATTCCAATGGGAGTCAAGGAACCCGTGTGACCCAACAACCTTAACCACCACCTACCTTTCCCTACCCCAACCCACCATATTTGATCCAATCCACCCCATCCCAGACCCGGGTTACACCATGAGAGCCATGACTTTGGGTGGTATACACCTAGGGATCGAGGAAGTGTCTCATTTCATGATATCCACCTTGCTAGACCCCTTTGACCCATTCCAATAGAAGTCCAAAAGCCCACACATAGGAGACATCTTTGTCACAAGAGTGCATAAGTCTTGGCATACAACACCACTTGGCATGATTCATAAGTCGGGAACATTCATTCACATCACCCACATGTCAAGTAGGAAGTATAAGTGGACCGTATTTGGATGTATTGGCCCACCTTCATTAATTATGAGTCTTAAACATGAGAGGAGCATACATGGACGTCTGGGTCCCCCGACATTTGTCTTACCCATACATAAAAGGTTCATCTCTGGATGTCCCGGGCCCCCTAAGTCTGTCACAGTCTTCATGGCATCAAAGCATGATCGAACTACATTTGGCTGCCCCGGACCACCTTTGCATACCATTCATTGTCCACTCACACCGCATCATAAAGCATGGCATATGCATCCAAGCAAATATCAAGCAGCAAGCGGTGAGATTCATAATAAGCAAGCAAAAACTCGTGTGCGCCACTTAAAATTCCAATTTGGTAACTTGACGATGATGACTTTGGAGTGGCTCTACCCTGGGGTCACCTCCAAATCGAGGGCACGAGGACTTGGACCTTGCCAAGTTCCGAGTGGCTTTGGCAACCCGGCTTATGGGTTGAACTTCCAAAAGGGTTTTAGGATTCTCCCCATTTCTCATGAAGCGGATCCAACACCCACTAAGGGCACCGCGGTGGATCCTAGTGAGTGCCTTGAGCTTACACCTATCCTTGCGAGGGACACCTTCGGAGTGCCACCACAAATTAGCCTGAGAGCCCGACGTCAGCACACGGCAGCAATACTAGGCAAGCAAGACATCATAGCCAGCATGAGGGTGTGTCCGGGCCACTTCGAAAGGCTGAAGCGCCGTTCCCCGACTATGGTCGCGGGTTGAGTATGGAGATCGTGGATCGCCCAGAGCCACAGTTCGATGTACTACTTCCCTGGTGGACCCATACTCGACGGAGTCGAGTTTTCCCCACCCCGGGGGTATGATGAGGGCATCCCTTGCCCCTCCACATTTTCTCCAGACTCGGATTGTTCGTCGGCTAGCGCCATTATGTTAGTCATGTATTTTTGAGTCTAGTCATGTAATCTTCACATTTTCTTTGAGTCAATATCATGTAATTTTCCCTTTATTTGAGTCATGTACCTAGGTTGGTGAGTCATTTTCCTAAGTCTTGAAGTCATTATGTTGGTATGATTAGTTAATGGGCCCAAACCATTGGGCTAGGCCCAGTGGCGCCCCTCCCTTGGACTGTTTGGTCATTAGTTTGCTTGTCAGGGTCAGTTTGGTCTTAGGAAAAGTGTGGAGTCTATAAATAGCCCCACCCCTCTCTCATTTGTAAGAACTTATGCATGAATATTGAATTCCAGATATACTCCAAATCCCTCTAGCCTTCTCTCTCAATATCTCTCTCTCTCTCTCTTTATCTCTCTCTCTCTCTCTCAAGGGGAAGAATTCACCCCATTCTCTCTCTCCTCCCCCCCTCTCAATCACTTCCAACCCCCACCTACCTCCAATAACTCCCCACAACTTCCCACAACCCTCCTTTACTCTCCATCTAGTCCCAACAACCCTCCACCAATCTAAACCCTACTTCCCAACCACCACCACTTCCCTAGGCACCTCTCCACCTTCCCAAGGCTGAATTAACCCCTCCCAAAGCCCAAATTTGAATTTCCCTCCCCTCTCCCATCCCTCCCAAACTCTAGGTCGACCCAAACCGGACCCCCCTTGGTCTGGTCGCCCTCCTCCCCCTCCTCTCTTCTCACCCTCTCTCTTGTGCACACCCATTCCCCCATCTCCACCTCTAGCAGTTCCATCCCCCCCTCTCCTTCCACCACTGCCACTCCTGACCTCCTGGAGCCCTAGCCACGTCCTCCCCCTCTCCCTAAACCTTCAGACATCATTCACAATCCTAGCTAACCCCCTTCCACTCCCTTTATTCTTGCTAGTTTGCAGTTTCAGATAGCAGGTCGCAGGCAGCAGAGTTGGGTCCTGAAGATTGCATCAGGTCCGGCCACTCCCTGGTCCTCCAGGTGTCAAGGCATATATCTCTAGAAAGGTCATCCAGAGTGCTTTCAAGGCGAGGTGGTTTCGTCGACATCCGAGGTCTGAGCTGTCCACAGGAGCCGATCTCCCTCGACTGCGCAGAAGACCCCAGGCAGAGAACCAGAGTGAGAGTGGGAGCTCAGCCACGGCGAACCTTTTGGGATTCAGATCAAGTGTTCTTCAGAAGAATTCTTTCCTCTCAAGTCCTCTTTCATCCTCAAGAAGCAGAGCTGCATTTGGACATTGGCATCTAAAGTTACGAATTTTCTACTCCAAGTGTGTCAGGTCAGTTTACAGGATCCAGAACCGACACCCCTCTACTCATCTGACCGCCCCGGTCTTCTCCGACATCTGCCGACCCCGCCGTTAGCGCCGACAGAAAGAAGACTCGACCACGGTTCCAACGGTTCAGGTCTCCTCTCAATCAGAGTTTGGTAGAGATCGTGGCACCCTCTGCAACAGGCCACATTGTTCTGCACCAGACAGAGGCAGAACCAGTCAGTACGGTTCCAGACTCTGCCCCGGCCAGCAACGATTTTACCAAGCTCAGCAAAAATTCAGAGATCATCCTTGGTCCGTTGGGAAGCTTTTGGCGCAAGTCTCATCAAGTTCTGAGCTCTATGGAATTTGTGGCGGCATCATCACCGCACCCCTGTCCAGTCATTCTGAAGATTGGCAGAACTGGCATCAATCCGAACGTTGAGTTTTCTTCATAATTCCCCACCCCGCTTGGCCGGCTGAAGGCCCCTCCCTACGCGGAGGTAGTTTTGGCTGTAATTCACATAACCCCCACCCCGAGATTCCCCCCCCCCCCTTGCATGGGGTGTAGTTCATGTCATTATTAAGTCGCAGGTTTGAAGCTTCAATCGACGCGGCGTGCGGGTGCATACCCTCGCCTCCCCGCTCGCCCCCGTCTCCGGCCGGAGTCGGCGTCTTCACGCTGGCTAGGTGAGCCTCGGACCCTCTCTTGACTGGTTTAATCACTTGCTTAGCTTAGTATTATTGCTATTGCTTCGTCGGACGGAGAGTGAGAGCTCGGCTCAAATTGCTAGTACCGTGAGTGACCACCGCGGGCAAGTTGAGAGTGAATCCACTTAACCCACACCCTTGGTGTGTTGGCCGCCCATGATTTGGGCATCCTAGGCCCATTTGGGGTTCTTCCTAAGCTAGCCAACCATTGGAGCCTAAAGGTCCCGCCTCGTACCCTCTCCAACATCGCCTAGTCGCCATCGGGTACTAGTGTGCGCCATACGGGTGAGCTCGCTAGTGTGAGTCCGCTGCTCAAACTTGAATGCTTGCTAAATAGGTCCAAGGTTGGTTTTACATCAAGAGAGCAGAAAAAGGCAGAAGAAGAAAAAGGAGAGAGCAGCAGAGAGGCTGAAAGCAGAAGAAGAAAAAGAAAAAGAGATTGAGATCGAGAGTGAAGAAGAAGAAGAATAGTGTGAGCCTGATACTGAGAAGAAGAAGAGAGAGAGAGAGAGTTCGTGGAGAAGAAGAAAGAAGCCTTCATTGAAGATTCGTCTGTCTGGCATTGGATCAAATCCAAACCAGTTTTGCTCCTGCGAGAGCTACTGTGTGTGTCTCATTTCCAGCTTTACGTTGCTGTATTTTTCCTTGTGTTTGCTTTTTATTTTGTTCTTTCCATCTATTCACCTTGTTCTTCCGATTCCCTTGTTTGGGATCGGGGTTCCTCCTGTGGTCTCAGGAGAAGGGAGACTTGTTCTCCGGTTTGCTAGTGACTGGGTAGTCTCTAGTGGTTTCCTCTGGTAAGGAGGAAGAGAGGTCCGTGACCTCTGGTTTGCAAGTGGCTGGGAGTCACTTGTGGGTTTCCCTCCGGGTTGGAGGAAGGGAGATTCGTCTCTGGTTCTGGTCTTGTGGGTTGCAAGTCCAGGTGGGTTCCCTCCTGGGTGGAGGAAGAGAGACCTCGGTCTCTGGTTGCTAGTGACGGGTAGTCACTAGCGGTTGCCCTCCGGTTCGGAGGAGGAGGGGAGGTTGTTCCCCTGGTCAAGCTGTTTGGCAGCACCTGTTGCAGACTGAGTCTGCGGTTCTAGCGTTAGCTAGTGGAAGCTTCACTCCGGTTTGGAGTAAGGGGTGGATGTAGGTCTATGGACCGAACCACCTAAAAATTATCTGTGCCATGGTTTGCCTTGTGCGTTTGCTCCTTGTCTTCTACCTCTTTCACAGGTTGTATGAACACTCTTGTTTCTATCTGCAGTGACCTTGAGCATTACATATTTTTCTAAGTGTGTTTGGTTTCCACTGTTCTGTCTTCGGCATTAGTCTTCATCGGGTTCCACTAGTATAGTTAGCAGTTCATCTGGTCGATCAAATGTTTAATTGAGCTCTATAGTTCTTATTCCGCAATTGTATCTAGCAGCAGGCTTATTGTTTTTAATTTGGGCAATATTTTTGGAAGGGGATACATTCACCCCCCCTCTGTATCCATCGCACCGTCCCAACACCATCAAGGGCCCAGCCCTCACATCCTCTACTTAGCATCGCCAAGTTACCCCGGGTTTGGGTGACTGTCGGGTGAGCGGCCGCCGATTTCGGTCCGTTATCATTATGAATTGTGCTTGTTTGTTAGAGTCCAAGGGTGTGTCACATCACCACCACTGGCCCCTGCAGGGCCCCCAGAGCATCACCAGCCCGGATAAGTATTAGCTCCCGAGGCTAGCCTCGTCCGATCTCCGGCACGGGCCCTGCGCCCCGGATTTCGGTCGCTATCTCAGCATCTTCCTCGGGCCTCCAACCGCGAGCCTCAGCAAAGCCAGCACCCAACACGGGCTCTCAGCCCCAGGTCCACGGCTCCTCAGCATCTTGCACGGGCCTCCAACCACGAGCCTCTGCAAAGCCGGCACCTAATACGGTCTCTCAGCCCCGGGTCCACGGCTTCTCAGCATCTTCCTCGGGCCTCCAACCCCGAGCCTTAGCAAAGCCGACACCCAACACGGGCTCTCTGCCCTGGGTCCACGGCTCCTCAGCATCTTCCTCGGGACTCCAACCCCTAGTCTTAGCAAAGCCGGCACCCAACACGGGCTCTCAGTCCCGGGTCCACGGCTTCTCAGCATCTTCTTCGGGCCTCCAACCCCGAGCCTCAGCAAAGCCGGCACCCAACACGGGCTCTCAGCCCTGGGTCCACCGCTTCCCAGCATCTTCCTCGGGCCTCCAACCCCGAGCCTCAGCAAAGTCGGCACCCAACATGGGCTCTCAGCCCCGGGTCCACGGCTTCTCAGCATCTTCCTCGGGCCCCCAGGCCCGAACCCCAGCAAAGCCGACGCCCGGTACGGGCTCTCGGCCCCGACTTCCCAGTTCTTCGGCATTTTGCTCAGGATCTCGGTCCCGATCTCCAGCGGAACTGGCTTTCCCCGCATGCCTCATACTCAGGGGGCAAGGTTCCTCAGCACCTTCCTCGAGCCTCCCGACCCGAGCTTGGACTATGCCGACACTCACCGCGGGTCCTCGACCCAGGGCCGTCGGCACCTCAGAACCTCCGACGGCATCGCTTCCCGACACAAGAGTGTCATCCTGAGCATCGGCAACACTTCTATCGACGTGGGCAAGGGCTTATACTCGAGTCGGCCAGCCATCGACTCCCGGCGTGGGTCTCGTACCTTGGGGACCGGTCCCAGTACGTCCGACTGACAGCTCCACACCACCGGTCGCCGCAGGCCGGGTCTTCTCGGTGTACCATCTCGGGGCGAAGTCTTCCTCCCCTCCCTAGAAGAAACGTCGCCATGGCCGCAAGGGCAGACGGCTCACCGCTGCAACCAGCAACTCCGGCAGGACTGTTCATGTCAGTGACTTGGGGATTCACCTCGATGGGGGCAAACCAATCATACCTCAGGAGCGGACCGTTCCCACCATCTCTACCTCCAACTGTTTTGACCTCTTGCGGCAAACGCGAGAGGACGAGGTGAAGCTCAGAGGAGAGGGTTCCTCGACAGCAGTCCGGGGACACCCACCGTGGCCTGATACAAGGGCTCCCACGACAACTCGTCGAAAAAATGGCGACAAGGGAGACCAGCAATCCGACTTGAGGAGAATCTGGGTCACCCCAGAAGAAGCTCAAGCCGTTCGAAGGGCACGTATTAGAAACCCCCTGCGAGCACTCAGACGCGGCATCAGGCAGGATGCAACTGGTCTTACAGTAGCACCGTCTGACGACGCCCAGTTGTCTAATGTCCCCCGCACAAGCAAGCGGAGGCAAAGACGAGCCCGCTCTCGGGCCCTCCAGCAGCCTGTCCCGGGCTCTCCTCCGACTGATATTGGGAGTGATCCCCCTCTGCAACGCACCTCGATCTTTGACAGAGTAGGGACGCCTGTCCCCCCCGAGGGGCACTCGCGGAGGAAGCGGAAGACCCGGCTCATCAACGACGTAGTTTGAGTGTTCGTATGGTACACCACCGGACACCAGTCGGACGCCCAGTCTGATGACCTGAATCAGCCCCTGTCCCATTTCAGGAGGCTGTGCCATCAGGTTCCACCGCCTCCCCCAACTGGTCACATCGGCACCTCTGTCAGACCGCAGTTGTCAGAATGGTCGGAAGGGGTCCTGGTTGAAGACCGCGACCCTCCTATCAACGCGGAGCCGATCAATAATGACCCTCCCGCGAATGAGGCTCAAGAAGTGACCCTCGATACTCTCATGAAGGAGAACCAGCATCTGAAGGCCCTCCTGCAAGACCTTCTCCAGGAACAGGACTTCCATCCTCAGCAACCTGCCAGGCCTCCGACCGAGGCACCGGCACCGCCGGCTACGCGCGATGTCGCTAACACCTCAGTAGCGATTGCCCAAACCCTGTTGGTAGCTGGGTTTGGTACGCCTCTGGTTGAGGCTCAGCCATGAGCGACCAACACGCCAATGCCAGAAAATCTCCTGGCACAATGCCAGATGATCGAGCGTATTGTCGAGACAAAGCTCGCCCAATATGGTGAAGGGGTTGTCACAGTAGATCTCTACAGTGTGCCTTACCCGCTTCACTACCAGCTGAAAAAGCTTCCCCCGGAATATGCCAAGCCCCCGAAGCTGCAAAAGTTAGATGGGCAGGGGTCGCCGTAGGAACACTTGGCCTACTATGTTACGGCCATGGGCGAGCTAGCATTGGATGAGTCGTACCTCCTCCGCTACTTCGCTACTTCGCTTACGGGAATGGCCTTTCAATGGTATTCCCGCCTGAAGCCCGGCACGGTCATCGACTGGTTAGATTTCCAGAAGAAGTTCCTTGACCACTTTCAAATGGCCGAGCGAAAGATCTCCCTGGCCGAGCTCTGCTCTCTCTGACAAAGGGAGGGCGAGAGCGCCCTCGACTTCATCAAGAAGTGGCGAGACCTCAGCATGAGGTGTGTCAGCTCGCCAGTCCAGGATGATGCCATTACTATATGCCGGCGGGGTTTGGCAGCTGAGGTCAGCAAGAAGCTTCTCGGCGCCAACATCAAAGGCTTCGACCAACTCAATTCAACAGTCACCGAAATAGAGATGTTCTTCACCGACAACCCGAGCTAACTGCAGTAAAGGGTAAGCAAGCGCGAGAACGCCGATCTGATAAGGAGATGAATATTGTTGAATTCACCCTTGTCGTCAAAGCTGATAAAGAGGCCGAAGCAACTGGCTTTGACAAAAAGTTAGCGGACAAGCCGGTCGTTCCTTCCTTCTCAGAGCGCATGAAGACACCCTTTTCGTTCAAGAAGGAACATAACGACCTCTGCATGGCCCAGAAGATTATCGCGCTGCTAGAAATTCACAAGTAGAACAAGGCCCTTAAGACTGACGATCCCAGCTATTGCCCGTATCATCGCATGCTGGGCCACTCAATTGAAGATTGCTATGTCTTCAAGACCCAGGCACAGAAGCTGATCCGAGACGGCCTCGTTAAAATGAAGAGCGGTCTCGTCGATCCTCCGCAACCACATACATGGTCTAGACCAGCTAAGGCAGCATGCGTGGTCCACTACCTGGCAAGCGTGATCCACATGATGGCTGCGTTCTCTCTCTCTGATGTCGAAGCAGGGGAGCTTAGCACCAGTCAGGATGAACATTTGCTCTGGTATCCGGGGTGGAGGCCCTGGCATGATCACAGACCCCTCTCCTTCCTCAAGGAGAGAACCCGGCGACTCTTCGATGTCCTCGTCGAGAGGGGGCAAATCATGCCCCGCGACTCACCGGCCGATTACACCCATTGGGACTTTAGTCACCCCCAGTACTGTCCCTTCCACGTCAGAATCTGCCACCCGATCGAGTCTTGTGAGGAAGTTCAATACCTCATCCAGGAACAGATCTAATGGGAGCAAATTGATGCGGAGGGGAACTCCATGTCACTTATCAGG
This sequence comes from Amorphophallus konjac, assembly GCA_022559845.1. Lineage (NCBI taxonomy): Eukaryota > Viridiplantae > Streptophyta > Magnoliopsida > Alismatales > Araceae > Amorphophallus > Amorphophallus konjac. The sequence continues at coordinate 221,413,134 of CM040121.1, read as the reverse complement.
CTTCTGCAAGCTATCGAAGAAACCCTGAGCATCGCCAGGGATGCGCCAGAGGAACCAGACTCCCCTCAAGAAAATGGGCACGAACTGCCTTACCAGTATCCCCCAGAATGGCTCGAGTTCTAGGCCGACAACCAAGAAGCGCTCGAGTGATTACGAAGGCGTAGGGAGCAGGATGCCGGTCAAGAGACAGAGCCGACCAACTTTTCGGTCAACGTCATCCATTCTCTTGCTCCTCCATCCCCTTCGAGCTCCCAGACACCAATATCCGATCAGCCAACCCCAGCCACTTCGGCTGTGTAGTGGCGGTCCTAGCGGGAGCTAGAGTCTCTCCCTTTCCCCGAAGAAGACACCGCCAGGCTCCTCCGGGTCCTCCTCGGCCGAGAGGATGTTCTGGTGGGTGAGACGACGACGGGCTCCTCAGCTTTCTCTTGTCCTCCTCCCGTCCTATCTCCGTCTCTGGCAACCATGGATAGGAATGGAAATCAAAAGCAGGATGAGATCCCGGCCTAGCTGCGTCACACCCCCTCAGCTGATGGGCCATCGGGTCCTCTCCACCTACCTTTTAACACAATCCGAAGTACAAGGAAGACATCTTCGGAGTCTTCAGCGGCTTCGATTCAAGTGGCGGGCCCATCGCCACAAGGCTCAGTCAGCCCCCAGAGTTGGGGCAACGGCTCAGAGCAACAATATCTTGCGACTCCTTCGGTTGTCGCTAGACCCGGCCCTCAGCATGATCATAAGGGCAAGGCTAAGGAGCAGGACAACAAGCACATCTCTTGGTCCGCTCCTCAACAAAAGTTGTCACCACCGCGGCTAAGGCATCAAACTGCGCATACATCTTCGGACGCCAGCACCAATCTACCGACTCCTCGTAAGCTCCTGTCGCCACCGCGGGTAAGGCATTAGACCGCGCACACCAGTTCCAGTATTCCGGCATACCAGGAATTGCCGCTCGAGGTAATCGAGCAGGCGATCAACGCCACCTTCCAGATACAACAAGCGGAAGGCGCCTGGATTGAAATTTGGGCGAAGAAGCGTCGTTGACCTCGCCCCACCAAGGCACAAGCCCGGGGACACCCTCCTGGGAATTTATCAACTCCGGCCCCAGCACCTCTCCCTCCTACTCCCTTGGAGACCGCTATTGCCAAGAGACAAGAGAAAAATAGGAGGAAGAACCTCAGAAGGCTGCTCAAGAAACAAGCTGAACAAGCAGCCGCCCTACAATTACCAGCTGAGCCAACGCCTCTCCAAAGACTCCGGCGGCTCATTGATGACCTGGAGGGATACGCTCGTCCTCATCCTACCGGGGCTCTCCCACTCGACAGCTATATCCCGTGGGAAGAAATGTATAAACGAGCCCGCCACAGAAATTGGGTCGAAGAGATGATCCAAAAGCTTAAGAACAGCGAAAGACTCATGATCCCAGAGGAGCTCTCCTTGTGCTATAAGGACAAGGAAATCACAACAGAGCAGCTGGAAGAAATGTTTTGAGACTGCACCTGCAACATGGTGGCCATCCCACCTCCTGATAACATCAACGCTTCTCGGCCAGATGAGCCTGTGGCCTCCCGAACCAGACGAAGAACAACTGCCCTGCTCAGGCTACAGCCAGCTCCAGAACACACAGACCGTGGCCGAGGTCGTGGTCGGGGATGTGGTAGAGGCCGCGGGAGAACTCCGAAGTTACCCCTCTCTCCGTCCACCTTCGACCCGGAGCGAATCATCCTCTTTTGAGGAGAGGAACCTGCCCCCATTCTAGAGGTAGAAGTTCGGAAAGGACCCGGCCTCTTCGATCCTGCCGGTATCGAAGAGGTTCCCGCTGACCTCCCAGTCTCTGCATCAGCTCAGGCTTCTTCTACGGAACAAGCGGGACCGTCCAGCAAGGACGGGCCAGCCCACCAGTTACCCGTAGAAGAGCCATCATTGGCGCCCCTGTTCCAGGAGTCCACCAGTGATTAGGGTCTGTCTGACCCCAATAATAAAGGCAAGGCAGTGCAACTTCTCGACGGAGAGCGGCACGATAGCTCGCAGAAAGCCCGGCCCGACATACAACCCTCCGTGGAGGATGCCCGAGCCTGAGCCGACCGAAAGGTCCTCCACCAGATGAAGCGCTTCCCTGCCAGTATTACAATCTGGGAGGTGTGGACGTCAAAAAATGTCGATGATGATCATACGGCATGCACGTCTCGACCCTCGAGAGCAAGCCGAAGATGAAAATGCCGAATAAACCTCATACCTCGCCCGATCAAGATGAGGACTCGCTTGGTGGTCCGCTAGCCGATGAGGGAGTCCCCCGGGCGGAAGATACGGCAACAACTCTACAGCCGGCCGTGCCGAGAGCTGAATCAAAGAAGAGCCGAGAACTCCGACACAGTCTCGGCGTGCACCGAAAGTCACACAAAGTCTGGGACCGAGCCCCAGAGGCTGCGAACGGAACATTGCGGAGGCCGTACATCGCAACTAGAATATTCCGGGAATGCCAACATTCATATAAATGGCCGCGACTTCAAAAAGAATTCATTCGGTGCTTAAAACGGCGCGACAAGGCCCTTAATCGGTGCCCCCCCTTATGTTGCATTACAACAGTGCGCCCCTCCTTGCTTTGGTTATCCGGTGCGCTCCTGTTGAAGGTGCCATCCCCCTTTGATGCTTAAAACGGCGCCACACTTGCCCAAAAGCTAAATCGGCACGCCCATTTGCAATCTTAATACGGCACGCCAATTGCACTTGGGTTTAAACCGGCGCGGGCACTGTTCTACCGCACGGTTCTAACCTCATGCCATCCCATCGAAACTCCGATGCTCTGTTCTGCATCATACGCTGCGCAGATAACATTTAATGCTCGAAGCTCTGCATCTGCCTCCGTTCGACAGCATAGAAGCGGCAACGACAAAGCAGGCCCCGGCAAACCCGCGAACATCCCATCCTCGGACGAGCAGCAGCGCACTGCACAAATCAACGGACAACACCGTGGCATGTCAATTCCGGATGTCCCAACGAACGAGGAGGAAGATGGTAGGAGTTTCTTCCGTTCAGGAATGAAAAGGGCAACCCATTCTATATATACTCTGCATGCTCGACAGAGCAGAAAGAAGAGCGGCTGGCTTCTACCCCCCTGGGCTGGCCCGTCGCTCAGAGGTCCTGGAAGAGGAGCAAAAGAAAGAGAGCTCAGTGAGGGAAGAAGCCCAGTGAAGAGAGAAGGCCACCCGAAGAGAAGAAGAGTCTCGTCCTCGCACCTGTGAGTGAAAGAGTGAAAGAGTGAGAGGCCCGTGCTCTCTCTCTTCCTCCCCTGTCAATGTATTCTCCCTCTTTTCCCTTGCAACGTTCCCTTTTTTTTCCCTCAAGGATGAATGAGAAGAATGGGTTCTCTAAGCATGCGCAGTCTTCAACTGTTGTGATCTCTTCCCCTTCCTCTTGATTTTCTAATCATCCAGGGACTTCGGAGGTCTGCCTCTCCATGGCATGACCTTCGGGGAACCCGTTCGTGGGATGAAGAGCTACAACCTCCCATGGTGAACATCCAGATCATCGCCCGTGAGTCGTGGTCGCTCTCGTAGGCTGGCCCTCGAGCGTTCCACACTCACACTTGGGCTAACGGACCGCCGTGAGGCCGTTCCGCATTTTGAGAGTTTACCCGGGAGTAATCCGTGTGGTGGCTTTCGCTTCTCTCTGGCAAGTCCCGGTCTGGGGGAGGTGCTGTCGAATTTTTGCCATGGCCAAGAACATACAAGAACACCAAGAACAAACGAACAAGACACCATTTGAAGAAACACACAGTGAACCCTCTGTGAATTAACCCCCTAAAATCTTACACAACAAACTCCTCCGAACAAATCACTTAAACCCGACCTTATTACCTACTTAATCTACCAAATGGATGAACAAACGGATCATAAAACCCACCTACGGGTGAAAGAAAAGAAAATAAACACACAGTCAAAGCAATAAACCCTTGGGAGAGTTTAATACGGTGTGGTGACTATTCCTCCACGCCGGTTTAACACCACTCTTAAAACCCCATCTCCCTCTTTGGACTTTAAATCGGCGCGCACCTCCAACATCCTAATATGGCGTGGCCTTAACCGGCGCGCCCTTTTCCCCATTTGCCCCCTGTTCACCCCTCTAATCCGGCGCGGTTCCTGTAGCTGCTAAAACGGCGCGCCCCCCCTTGCCATCCTATTTCGACGCGCCCCTGCTTACTTCCCAAATAGGGCGCGCCTCCCCCCTTTTGCATTCCCGATATCGGCACCCCCACTGTAGCATCCTTACACCGGCGCGCCTCATATAACAAAAAAACAAAAAAAAACACAATTAACTAAATGAAAGAAAAGCTTAAAACTCATAGATAAATTAAAGGAAAAGACCCAAACAAATGAATGAAGTAAAAGATTATGAGCCACTCTCACGAGAAGAAACACTATCACGCTTTCTATAATCAAATTTTTATTCCGGGGGCGCTGCCCCCCGGAAACCCCCGCAAGGGGCGCTACCCCCTTGACCCCTGCGACCTGGTCGGGCAGGTTGAACCCCGCGACCTGACCGCACAGGTCGATCCTCGTGCGAGGGCGCACGATGGCGAGTTCGGGCTTTATACTTAATAAACCTCTCTCCCGGACTGGGTGCAAAGAGAAAATCAATGATGCCTTGTGGTATTGGACGTGGGTCTCGGAACTCCCGATATGGCCATAGTCTGAACACATCTCGGGCCAATAGTTTGCTAACTCGACCCGCTTCTCCCGGGATCAAATCCCGCAACCCTACATTAGACTTGCCGTACTTACGGCAGATATCCGTATGGCTTTATCGTCGTCTTCGATGCTTCAAATGTGGACTCTCATCCGAACAATAAATGGTCCGTTAGTGACCGACATATATACCGGGATCTAGTCCCACACTTGCATTAAACTTGCCGCACTCACGGCAGACATTTGTACGGTTTGTCACAGTCTCTTATGCTACAAACACGGACCTTTGTCCGAACATAAAGTGGTCCATGAGTGACCGACAAAATCTGAATGGAACAAGAAGGCTCTCGTCATCCCCGGACCCTTTGCATGGGAATATCAATAATACCCTGTGGGCCATGCTTAGACCTCAGGTCCACCCCGATCATGGTCATTGCTTGACCCATATCCTCGGCCTATAGCCCGCTCCCTTTGAACGCATACTGGTTCTGGGATCTGATCTCGGGACATCCTCCCGTTGCCCCTTGGCACCGGAAATACTGACGATGCCCACGTGAGCTTGGCTTCGACCGCGGGGGGCCCACCGCAGCATGGTCGCAGCTTGATCTTGCACCGAGCCGACAAACTTATCATTTTTCGACCGCTCTAACCGGGGTTTAACTGAACATTTCCCGTCCTTTTGAACAATAAATTCATCGTATCCCGACGTACATATGTTCCGGTCTTCCCGCGATGATTACGCTATTCTCAAGCCGGACATTCGTCCGAACATTAAATGGTCAACCCATGACCGACATGAGCTCAGATGCTTTCTTCACACCCTCGTGCGAGGACTTCAGCATTTCTTAATAAGTTTTTTGTGCAATTACTTTCCTGGCCATGAGGCCCCTTTTCCTGGCGATTAATCAAGGGTGTTCCCCTCTCCGAGGGGATGTAAATGACGTCGTGACCTTTATGGCACGGCGGGTTCTGGTCCCGACATGAACCACACAATCATCTGATTAGTCAAATCGAGCGTACAATAAATCGTCACTGTGTGACTGGCACGCCCACGCACTTAATAAACGAATAAACCCACCGAATAAACCGACTTAAAGAAACAAACAAACGAGCGCGTCAAAAAGTGCGTCCACAGGAGGCCATCGCCTGGAGTAAAGAGCAGAGAGAAACTCTCATCAAAATACTCCAAGAGCCAGAAGCTTACGAGGCACATGTCGCGGAAATGAAGATAGTAGCATATGAAGCCTTCAGCATCACCGTCTCCTTTACGGAGAAGGACATGTTGCTATCCCCTCCATGCCACAACCGCCCTCTCTATATGAAAGGGAAGGTCAATGGGCATGATGTGAACCGGATTCTAGAAGATGCTGGCACCACCGTCAACATCATGCCGCTCAAAACATTCAAGACGTTATATCTGACCCCATACCTCCAGAAGGTTCAAGCGGTCAAGATATCCGGCTTCAACCAAAACACCGAGGATGTCCTCGACCGGGTCGACATCGACCTGGTGCTTGATGATTTCACCTCCATGGTGACATTCTACATCAGCGATGCCAGCACATCAAATAAGATGCTATTGGGTAGACCCTGGCTCCATGAAAATTGGGTCGTCCCGTCAACGCTCCACCAATGCATCAAGTATGCCAAGGACGGGGAGCAACACACGGTCTTTGCAGAGCTATCACCGTTCACGCCAGCATAATGCAACCTTGCCGACCTCTACTTCAAGGGGATTAGTCCATACCCTGTGATTAAGAGCAGAAGCGATGGCTGGCTCTCAGAGGAAGATGATGACGATCTCTTCTCCGTGGACGAAGAGAAGGCTAAGCTTCATCGACAACGCATCAGCTCCAGGTCAACTTCAGACTGCCCTGAAAGGCGTAAAATCGACTTTGAGGCCAACCTCATTAGTCGAGCTATTAGCAAGAGTATATGCTTGCCCCCAGACTCCATCCAGTTCCCATGTGCCTCCGAAGAACACAACATTGAGCCGTTGACAACATTTGTTGTCACCTTCAAGCGACAACGCAGAAATAAGAAGAAGGCCAACAGGGACAAACCCATTGTCTTCTATAAGGGAGACATGGTCCCTCAAGCCCCACCAGAGGATGACTTCGGCTAGTCTAGGCAAGCCGATGATACCCCTGAAATAGTCCAAGTACTGGATGACCTACTGCCGCATATTTAGGAAATGTGTCTAAAATAACACATCCCTCAATGGCAAGAGTCCGCTCGACATGAATATTTTCATCGACTGTGGACCCCTTCTCAGGTCCGGGGGCAACCCCCGTCCTTTCACAAGGATACCTGAGGACTTGGTTACAACCAAGACCCAGACTTTCATGTCCACTACGCAGTTAATGTCATAGGCTTGGTGCAGTCGGTCAATGACTGGGCAAAAGTTGAAGCCAAATTCGACAGCTCTGGGAACGAGGAAGAAGAGATCTTGATCCCGATCCCCACCAAAGTTGGCACTCCAGCCCGAGCCATCGAGGAACCTTCCTCGCCTCCCTGTAAAGACATCGGGGCTGAAGAAGCTCCTCCGGCCATCCAGCCAGTCGAAGGACCCAGTTCAACAAATCCTCCTGATGAGGGGGGTATCTCTGATACTAGTTGTGAAGGATTGTAAGATTTAGCAGGCAACCCCGGGGAGACCTCAGCAACCCCGCTTGACAGCTGCTGGCCAAAAGCCGGCGGCCCAGATCAACCCCTGATGGATTCCAGCGACAACCACCCTCCAGTCCCATCGGCGTCAACCAGTGGCTTCGAGAATCAAGAAATGCGCGAAGCCGACACTGATGATGAGGATTTCATCGACTTCTAACCCGCTCCTCCCGAGCTAGAGGATGGTGGCCAAGCGACCGTGGATGAACTCGTTGAAATCAACCTGGGCGAAGATGAAGCCCCCCAGCCTACATTTGTCAGCGCTCTCCTCACTGAGGTAGAGAGGCGGGACTACAAGCAACTCCTGCTGGACTATAAAGACTGCTTCGCCTGGACATACAGGGAGATGCCGGGGCTAGACCCCCTCCGTAGCGGAGCACGAGCTAGCGATTTCTCCCTCGGTCACCCCAGTCAAACAGCCGCAGCGGCGCATGCGCCATGAGTTGGAGCTCCAGGTACCGAAGTCGATAAAATGGCGGAGCTCGATTTCATTGGGCCGTGTATCTATCCGATCTGGCTGGCCAACATAGTCCCAGTCAAGAAGAAAAATGGTCAAGTCCGCATCTGCGTCGACTTTTGGGACCTCAACAAAGCCTTTCCGAAGGATGACTTCCCAGTCCCAATCACAGAAACAATGGTCGACATGACCACCGGACATGAGGCCTTGTCTTTCATGGATGGGTCGTCCGGGTATAACCAAGTCCGGATGTCCCTCAAAGACAAGGGCCACATAGCCTTCAGATCCCCCAAAGGGATTTTCAACTACAAGCGCATGCCCTTCGGTTTGAAGAACGCCGGCGCTACTTACCAAAGGGCCATGACCAAAATATTCGGCGAGATGCTGCACAATATCATCAAATGCTATGTCGATGATCTCGTCATCAAGACTAAAAGACGTGAAGACCATTTACGTCATTTACGCCAAGTCTTCGAGCGTCTCTGGCAATACGGGCTCAAAATGAACCCCATGAAATGCGCCTTTGGCGTATCCAGTGGCAAGTTTCTTGGTTTCATTGTTCGATACCGGGGAATAGAGGTGGACCCTGGTAAGATCAAAGCAATCCGGGAGCTTCCACCACCCAGCAACCTCACCGAGCTCAGGTCCTTCCAAGGGAGGCTGACCTACATTCGGAGGTTTATCTCTAACCTCTCCGGTCGATGCGCGCCTTTCGGCAAGCTGATGAAGAAAGATGCCCCGTTTGTGTGGGACTCAGAATGCCCGGGGGCGTTCGAGCAAATCAAGGAGTAGCTCCTTACTCCTCCAGTTCTGGGGGCACCAGTTAAGGGCAAACCCCTCATCCTCTATATTGCTGCCATGGACGCCTCCCTAGGAGCTCTCTTGGCACAAGTCAATGAGGAAGGTAAAGAGCAGCCCCTCTACTATCTCAGTCGGAAGCTAATCAGTGCCGAGCATCGATATTCCCCTCTCGAGAAGGTATACTTGGTGTTGGTGTTCACCATCAAGAAGCTGCGGCATTACCTCCTATCCCATCGAGTCGATCTTATATCCAAGCACTACCCTCTGAAGTATCTCCTTCGATAGCCCATCCTCTCAGGCAGACTGGGAAGGTGGGCTCTCCTGTTGATGGAATACGACATTACTTATGTCCCCAGAAAAGCAATTAAGGGACAGGGTATGGCCGAATTCTTGGCAGCCCATCTAGTGCCAGGCGACTCGCCTTTCAGCTCGGAGCTCCTAGACGAGGAGTCCCTTGCTGTTCAATCACAACAACCAGTTGAACAGAGCGGAGATGTCTTGCATTATTGGTAGCAAAGCGCTCTTACAACCAGCGTACCATGTTGGGAGCTCTACTTCGATGGCGCTTCCCGAGGGATTACCCAGAGCAACCAGGATCCAGCCACCACGGTAGGTGCCGACATCATTTTCTTGACTCCTCAGGGCGGAGTTTTGTACAACTCCTGTGCCCTCATGAAATCCCTGACCAACAATGAAGCAGAGTATGAAGCTCTGCTCATTGGGCTCCAGATGGCTCTCCACATGGGTATCAAATGCCTCAAACCCTACGGGGACTCCCAGCTGATAGTCCGGTAGGTCCTCGGCATCTATGACGTGCGGAAACTGGAGTTGGTCCCGTACCATGCCACCGTCACAAGATTAACCCAGAAATTATATTTCTTTGAGATAGATCATGTCCCCAGAAGCAGTAATGTTGAAGCAGACGCCCTAGCAAAATTGGCGTTGGCTATCAAACTCCCGCCCGACGACGAGGTCGACATCATCATCAAACATAGAAAACTGATGCCGAGTTCACTTGAAGACAACACCGGTCTCACCATTTATGAGGTCCACGACCTTGACCAGAACACTCCTCTAGAAGGAGAGGATTGGTGACAACCGATCATAAAACTCAAGAAAGGGTGGCTCCCTCCTGACCGAGCTCAAGGGTCTAGCTACGTTGCTGAGCAACCTCGTATGAGTTGATTGGCGACTCCCTGTACCGACTTGTCCACGAGAAGGACAAGTCAATTCTCCTGAGATGTGTCTCTCCGGCGGAGGATCGAGCCATCATGCAGGAAGTTCACTCAGGATTGTGCGGTGCGCACCAGGCCGGAGATAGAATGAAGCACATCATCATGCTTAAAGGCTTCTACTAGCCAACCATGTACGTGGATTGCGTCCAGTACGCCCGTACATGTCATCAGTGCCAAGCTTTCGGCCCAGTGCCTAGAAGACCTTCTAACCCACTACGCCCAACAGCCCCCACTTGGCCTTTCGCTGAGTTAGGCATGGACATTGCGGGGCCTTTCCCGCTATCCTCCAAAGGCCATAAATACATATTGGCCGCCACTGACTATTTCTCTTGCTGGGCGGAGGCTCTCCCTTTACGAGAAGTCACCGGCGAGGTGGTTGCCAGGTTCGTCCGGCACAACATCATTTACCGGTTCGGTACCCCTAGCCGCATCGTGTCCGACAATGGGACGCCGTTCAAGAATAGGGCTGTGTACTAGTTGGCGGCCAAGTTTCACATCGACTGGAGAACCTCTTAGATCTACAACCCCCAGGCCAACGGCTTAGCGGAAGCCTTCAACAAGACCCTCTATAAGCTCCTGGATAAAATGGTTAGCCACTGGAAACGTGATTGGGGCGAGAAGGTCCTCAAAGCACTGTGGGATTACCGGACGGTCTACAAAACTCCCATGGGGTGTTCGCCGTTCTCCCTCGCCTATGGGGCAGAAGCCGTTGTCCCCATTGAAGTCCAGTTAACTTCTTATCGCGTGGCGATCCACACCAGCCTCGCCGACCCAGATGAAAATGAATACCAGAGAAGACGAGAGGAGCTCGCCGATTTAGAAGGCAAATAGCTCGAAGCCTACAAACACTTGTAAGTATACCAGGCCCGTATGGTCCGGGCCTATGATAAGCTCATCAAGCAGCGAGCCTTCAAGTAAGGTGACCTCGTCATGATCAAGGAAAAGGGAGTCATGGCGGGGTGCCCCAGTGGAAAATTATAGCCGAATTGGCGAGGCCCATATGTCGTTCGTAACGTCTACGAGGGCGGGGCCTACACGGTCATAGACCATAAAGGTCACCGACCCTTCCCGCCTCTCAATGGCAAGCATATGAAGTTGTACTATGCACCTGAACATGAGTTCGTGCGCCAGCCAGACTGAGGTGCGTGTTCCAGCTACTACTAGTGAGGTCGCCCCTCCCTCGGGAAGGGTCGGACCAGCCAATTCCTCCAGTCTTCAATCCCCAGTCAAGCAGCAGGCCCAGCCCACCTCCCCAGAACCACTGCCAGGCATCCTTGGGAACTAATCCCCTACCCTCATTCCTATCACCACGAGGGTAGGGGCACCTCTGCACCGGCACCAGTCCATCCGTCAGGCTCTCAGGTAAGTCAAAAAAGAATGGGGTTAAAAAAATAATAAAAAAAGATACCCTGACAGACCCAATCACCCTCATCGCAAAAGGGGGCAATTGGGGGCAAAAAAGCCAGCAAGCTGGCTAAGGCAAAAACCCGAAAGGGCACCTCAGAAAAAATGGGGAAACCCCTCGAGGTGAAAACCCGCAAGGGCGCGTCGGAAAATGCTAAAGGGGGTCGGCTCTGGTGAAAACCCGAAAGGGGGATAGAGTCGATAACGAGAAAGTCTTCCTCTCCCCACCAGTCGGAGTGGCGTTCCACCCATTCCTTAGCAAATCATTAGCCCCACCGAATATCAACCTTCTACCAACTCACATTGCCAGAACACTAATTCTACGATCTCCAGTTAACCGTGCATCACCCTGCTCAGCTCATGCCACCTTCGGCCCTCGCTTCGATGCGGTGGGTCGACAATGTTCTCCAGACTCTTACCAGTTGCCATCCCAGCAAATCCCAGTCCCAGCCTATCTCCAGACTCTTACCAATTCACACCACTGCATTCCACACCTTTTATAAGTCCAGAGCCCCCCAGTCTCATTCTAATTCCAGTCCTCCCAGTAATCCCTGACTCTTCCCAACCATAACTCCGGTCACATCCTGCCATAACAAAATGGCACCCATCGCCATGACTTGGCAACGTGTGAAAACCCCTATCAAAGGAGGAACAAAATCCGGTCATTCACGATCTCCAGTTCGAGATTCCGTCCTCTGATAGCAGCATGCTATGGACAGTATCTTCAAGTATATCTATATACCCATAATAACAAAATTGGGGTTAAAAATAGAGATACCCCGGCGGACCCAGCCGTCCTCATTACAAAGAGGTGACTGGGGGCAAAAATTGCCACCAACCCAACTGAGGTGAAAACCCGAAAGGGCACCTCAGGCAAAATCGAGTAACCCCTCGGTGTGAAAACCCGTAAGGGGGCACCGGAAAAAATAAGAGGGGGCCAGCTCTAGTGAAAATCCGCAAGGGCGGTAGAGCGAGTAAAGCAAAAAAAAAAAAAAAGAAAGAAAAAACTCTCTCCCTCTCTACTCCTCACAGATGAAAGCTATCGACCGCGACACCTCGCCGATAGAAAGCTCAACACCACTCCACAACAATAGTGACCACTGCACCCCCAAGGGTCGGTCACCCCAAGTCCCAGCTCTTAGTCCCAGCTACAATGCCTTCACAGGCCAGCCGCCAGCTCCCAGTCCCGGCTACAACGCCTTCACAGGCCGGCCGCCATCTCCCAGCCCCCGGTCCCGGCTACAATGCCTTTATATGCCAGCCGCCAGCACCTAGCTCCCAGTCTCGGCTACAACGCCTTCACAGGCCAGCTGCCAGCTCCCAGCCCCCAGTCCCGGCTATAACGCCTTCACAGGCCAGCCGCCAGCTCCCAACTCCCAGTTCCGGCTACAACACCTTCACAGGCCAGCCTCCAGCTCCCAACCCCCAGTCTCCGCTACAACGCCTTCGTAGGCCAGTCGCCAGCTCCCAGCTCCCAGTCCCGGCTACAATGCCTTCACAGGCCAACCGCCAGCTCCCAGCCCCCAGTCCCTTCACAGGCCAGCCGCTATCTCCCAGCTCCCATCTCCCAGTCCCGGCTACAACACCTTCATAGGCCAGCCGCTCAGCCTCCCAGCCCCAGTCCCGGCTACAATGCTTTCACAAGCCAACCGCCAGCTCCCAGTCCCAGTCCTGGCTACAACACCTTCCACAGGCCAGCCTCTAGCTCCCAGTCCCAGTCCCGGCCACAACGCCTTCACAAGCTAGCCGCTCAGCCTCCAGTCCCAGTCCTGGCTACAACGCCTTCACAGGCCAACCGCCAGCTCCCAGCCCCAGTCTCGGCTACAACGCCTTCACAGGCCAGCCGCCAACTCCCAACCCCCAGTCCTGGCTACAACGCCTTCACAGGCCAGCCGCCAGCTCCCAGCCCCCAGTCCCGGCTACAATGCCTTCACAGGCCAGCCGCCATCTCCCAACTCCCAGTCCCGGCTACAACACCTTCACAGGCCAGCCACCAACTCCCATCCCAGTCTCTGCTATAACGCCTTTACAGGCCAGCCTCCAGCCCCAGTCTCGGCTACAATGCCTTTATAGGCCAACCGACTAGCTCCAGCTCCAGTCTCGGCTACAACGCCTTTACAGGCCAGCCGACTAGCTCCAGCTCCAGTTCCGATCTCCAGTCATAATTCTAGTTTCAACCTCCAGTTCCCCCCAGTCCTAGTCTTGGCCGCTATGTCCCCCAGGCCACCCAGCCAGCTTAGTCCCAGTGTTTAGGCTAATGCAATCTACATTTCCAACCCAACATGCTAATAGCCGATACTCCACTACTCGGCCTGTGACCTATACACCCCAAAATCACCCCAGTAGCCCTAAACTGTGTAGACCATCATACCCCGCGGGTTCATATCGGCTCCATGTTACACAGGCCCTTATCCTTCAAGAGGATTCACCCTAACACCCAGTCATTCCCCCCTACTACCCAGTACTCAGCCTCCAGTTTCTAACACTCTATCCCCGGAACCCAGTACCCGCCATCTAGTTACACTATCCTCCGTACTCGACCCCCTTTACTCCGGTGCCCAAAACCGGGCACACCCAGTCCCCTGTCACTAACACCGGCATGTCAGGGAAAAACAAGAACGACTAACAGCAAGTGGTCACCAGTCCCTACACACAACCTAGTTCCACTGGAGAAGGGAAGGAACAACCCAGTAAACAACCAAAGATCCGGCCAGTTTGTCATTAATACTCTACAAAAGGAGCCCGAGACATGCCCTTGGGGTGACAAAATCCATACAATCCAGATGACACAAAGAAAAAAAAGGAAAAGAAATACAATCAAACCTCGGGCTCGATCTCTTCCAGCGCTGCAAGGTGGGAGTCCGTAGCTGCAAGCTCCGACTCCAGGGTCGATGCAGGCTGAACGCTAGCCTCGGCCCCGGTCTCGGCAGTTCGCCACTTGACCTAAGCGAGCTCCATGGCTCGCCACTCCTCCTCCAAGGCCTTCTGCAAGGCCTCAGCTCTGCCCTTCGCCTCACTCAGCTGCATGGCATGGTCCTTAGCAAGTGATACGGCCGCATCTGCACGCCTCCTCTGCTCGGCCGCCGCTGATGCAAGTTGAGCGCACTGCTCCTGCGCCTCTCGGATGGCTGCCAACCGCTGCGCCCTCTACTCTTGAGCCGCCAGAAGCCGCAGGTACTCTACCCAGATGCCGGCCAAGCCAGACATCCAGAGCTCGCACGGGAAGCCAAGGCTATGGTAGCCCTGGGGGCAGTCCATCAACCGCTGCCTAAGCTCCTCTGTAAAAGGCAGCGGGTCACCTCCCCGGTTGCCTCGAGCTCGGTGAAGCAAGGCCGCACCCACGCTCGCATCCAGTAATGGCTCGGGCGGGGAAGCGGATGTAGGCCACTCGACCCCTAGGTCTAGGGAAGAGTGGCCCATCTCAGCCAACACACCAGCAAAGCATGCACAATGCCACCCAGCATGAGAAGGAAATACACAACATCCAAAGCTCATCTGACAAGACAAGGTGGAAAACCTGAGAAAAATCTCAGTCCTTACCCGGTGCGGCTCCCGCCACACCTGTAGTCTCTTCTGTAGGGGTCGGTGAGGGCAATCGCTCTCCCACATCAGCAATCCCGCCAGTTGGGGTCGGGGAGGGCAAAGGCTCTTCCGTAATCCGGTCATCCTCAGTGGTCATCGGGGAGATGGAAGGCTCTCCCTGGCTATCCTCAGAAGGAGCCGGCACGCGCTCTCCCCCTCAGATCCCAGCCCTGGTCATAACATAGTAACGTCAACACCCTGCTATAAATGCTAAACCAAAGCCAATAGCAAAGAGGGAAGGATCTCTATATACCTTCCAAAGCTACCTCAATCTCGGCGTCTCCGGCAGAAGCGGCCTCAGAGGAAGAAGAGCCCGAGCTCGAATTCTCGTCGGCCTCCATCGCAGCACTGTCACTGCTCGAAGAACCAGATGAGGTCTCTGAAGAACCCCCAGACGCAGGTAAATTAGAGGCACCTGTACACCAAGAAGCCAAGTCAGGCTATTATAAAATCCAGTTTCATATGAGGACAACTCCATAGTCAAGGGTGTTGGATAAGAAGCTCACCAGTGGGGGCGTCCCCCTCGGAAACCCCCTCAATATTGATGAACTCTTCGTCACCCCCAGCCGAACCCTCTAGCACGGGCTCGCCCTCGGCTGCCCCGGTCATGTCACGAGGAAGTTCACCCTCCTCTAGAGGGAAAGAAGCACCATCAACCAATACCGGTAAAAGCTTAGCGTTAGCGGATGACTCAGAAGGCCCTACCATGAATGACTAGGCACTCGGTTGCATACATGAGGGTCCCACACTAGAGGACTCGACCAGTCCCACAGTGCAGGCTGACACCACAGTGGACAAAGGCGGGAGAGGCACTCTGGCTAGCAACTGTGGTAGTGCACCCAATGCGTCCCCAGCAACCGACGAAGGCAAGGGGGCCACTTGCTCAGACTCGCCCTCAAAGGACAGGAGAGCCACTGACGTGCCAGCGCTGGCCAACTCATGGATCATCTTTAGAGTGGCATCCGTGTCCTCACCTGGCAAGCAAAACAACATAAACCCAGTCAGTAACCCTGCTATGTCAAAAGCATAACTAAAACAAGGTTACTCCTATCACAGCAATTCGACACTTACCAGAGCTACCTCGGGCTAAAACTGGCGTTGGGTCCTCCATCTGGCTGGATGTTCCACCTTGTGTCCCGGAAGGGGCCTCGGCCGCCGACACCTCCTCCACCCCTGCACAGTATGAACGGCTATGTCAGTGGCCACAACCGGACAAAGCCACAACCAACGTATGTCCAGTGTCAGAGGCTCTCACCTGAGTGGGCCTTCCCTGGAGCCTTCCACGACTCGAAGTCAGGGAAAGTCTCAATGTTAGGGGCAGCCTCATCCATCAAACGAAGGAACCCCTCCACATCGATCTCGCACTCGACCCCATCATCAGGCAGGGGGTCAACTTCCTGAGGCGGCGAGAAGGCCGCCTCCATGCCGGCCTCCATTGGAGCTACAAGAAACAAGACCAATAGAGCAAAGTCAGCTAGCAGTCGGGACAAAACCAACAAGGAGCATAGGGGCAAATACAATGCTTACTCAGAGTTGGCTCCGCCTCAACCTTCTCATCAGCCTTGAGTCCCTTCGGGGGCTCGCCCACTCCAGTCTCTTCAGCATCCACTCGAGGGCGCTTCCGCCTAGGTTGCAGCCCCCCATCTCCATCCCCCGAGGATGTCCCTTTGGAGGGGTGATCACCCTCCGCCATAGAACCTATCAATAGGCAGATCAACACATGACATCTCAGTTGCAAACATCGGAAGATAGTAAAACTGAGACAACACAATGAGGGGAGAAATTTTATCTAAAGCCCCGAAGGGAGTCAATGGTAGAGGGACCAGTTGCTCTGGCTTCAGTGCTAACACACGGGCAACCTTTGCAACTGCCTCCCGGATATCCCTCAGTGTGTGAGCACACTCAATATGGGATACGAACTCCACGGGTTAAGCCGACCTGATCGCGTGGCCAATGTGCCGCCGCCAGTCATTAACAGCTGTACAAGCAAAGCTCCCCTCTGGGAGCACCCGGTCCAGCGAACCTCTGCTCTGGAAGTCACAATCGGCCAGAAGCTGGGTCCACCAGCTCTCAGTGCCCTCGGTTGAGGCACCTTCGCTCCAGTCATCGCCGCTCCTGTCGGTACCTATCTCAGGCGCTTCAGCGCCCCTCTGTTGCCTTGGCTCCCGGATGACGAGCCCCAGCTGCTCCGGGGCCACTGCTCCGCAAGTCGCTCAATCTCCCGACGAATTCGAGCGACGCGGGTCCTCAAGTACCCGTCGTCCAGTGGAATGGGAGGAAAATCCTCCCTCAGCAAATGACTCTCCTCCGCCTTCCTGATCGCGGAGGCCTTCTACCGGTACAAATGATTATGCTCGAACCACCACCTAGCATAGTGAACGTCGAATCATCCTCGGCATCCCTGCCCCAGTATCAGATACTGTTTCGGCTCCCGGGGGTAGAAGAAGTCCCACCATGCTGCCGCCAGTAGGTGGGTGTCCTTCCCTCAGTACTACCGGCCTGTCAACGTAAACTCTCGGTTCGGTGGAATCCCCTGGTCATAGCCGAAGTTCCTGGCAAACCGGAACGGGTAGTAGGGCTCCAAACAACTCGACGCGGACCGGTGCAGCATCAGCACGGTCGGTCGAGTGTTCATCACCCACTCTGTCCGTAGTCCAGCCTCCGGCTCCCTCTGGTGTGGGTGGGCGCTGGCCGCCCCTCCACCCGAGACCCCCAGAAACAGGCTGGAGTCTCTCATGGCGCTATCAAATGGCAGCCCTTCCTCGCCCCGGCTGGGCAGGTAACAAAGGGCTCTCCTAGCCCCCTCCAGCTGGCTCTCCTAGACCCCTCCAGCTGTGCCTCGGTATCTCCGTCAGGCTACCCAGTAAAGCTGAAAAGTAAAGGTGCCGTTGGGTTCGCTACAGTCACCTGAGTCACCAACCCCGGAAACAAGAATCCAGCCCACGCACTCAGATAGTGGGTCGGCAACAACAAGCTCCTCTCTCTAGGCGCCGGGTGCGCCGCTAGGACTCCCAGCCCCTGATACACATTGGCCAATGCGGTTGGAGCCAAGGTCAACTGTCTCCCCTCTACCAGCAGGCACGCTGGCCACAGCAGCTCAGCCCTCAATAGGCCGTACTCCCCATGCGGGACCACAAATGTCGCGAACCAGTACACCAAGTAGGCGGCAAGATGTGTGACGTCTGGCAAGCCATGGGGATTCCACCACTCCTGTGGTGCGTATATATATCTGGAGTATGATCGGAAGCGCAGCTCCACCTTGGTGTACTCCTTCCACGGAGTCTGATCCCTAGCAAACTCTTGATAAAAATAGAAGGGCCCGTTGTAGAAGTGGCGGACCCACACATTCAACGGCACACTGGGAGTCTGTGCAGCTCTATCTCTCCCTGCTAGGGCCAGGTCCCTCCAAGTCTTCAGAAGGTACCGGTAACTATGAGGTACCCGATATCGCCCCTGTCCGTCCGTATGACTACGGTGGAGATCATCCAATACCACTTCCTCATACCCTTCGCCGCTGATCGGCAACCTAGAAATCAGAAACAGAGACCATAAGTCAAATGAGGTCTCTCCCTCTGTTGTCACCACCGTGTTCCATCAGTGGTTAAAATGCTCCAACAGCGCCTGTAACAGCCCAGTATAGCAGGGGTACGCGTACAAAGTAGCAGTCAGGGCATACCTAATCCCAGCTCTGTCCAGTAGCACTCGGTAATGGTGCACAATCCCCATCAGCCACTCGGTGGCTCTCTAACGGTACCGGTGTGAATGGATCACTGCCCAGTGACCGTACCAGCTGATGACAATCTGTCGCATAACTCCGTCCAGAATGTTGTGGTCGTCGTAGCCCTCCCCTGCATACTGTAGACTGGTGGGCTCCAATACTAGCCCGGCTGTCCCCTCTGTCTCAGCACGGTGGTGCTCATGCATATCCCAAGAAGTAGGGCCTATCGGCCCAACTCTGACTCCAGACTGCTCTGCTCTGCCAAAGAATCCCTGGCACTCAGTGCTGGGAAGCTTACGCTGCCTCCAGTAGTCCTCAGAAAAGCTCGGATAGTTGTAAAATGCGATGCCATGCAGGCTATCCCTGCCAATCAGAATGGGCCGCTCAAGCCGGTGACGGGATCCCGGAATCTACGTGTCATCCTCCTCCATGCCAGGAGGGACATAGCTCCTGATAAACTCGAACAGATGACGGTCCAGGGGGAACTCCATGGGGTAGCCTCCGCTCTGGTCGTAGGTATACAGACTGCCTGCCCCTAAAATATGGGACACCTCTACGGTCCCAACTCCAGCTGCCCTCTCGCTGACGTGACCCTCAGCTACGGTCATACGACCCAGATCCAGCTGCTCTACACTAGCCACAGTAACCATCGGTGGACCCAGAGGGGGCATCGGTCGCTCAGTCCGTCGCACCCAGTGGTCTTCCTCCCGAGCCACACGCCTCGGGACCCGCCCATCTCTGCCAAATCGTGCCATAGCTGCAAGAGAGGGCATACCAAAATGGTAAGCACACCAGGAAGTCAATATGTACAACATAACAAAGTAAAGGCACATGAAGTGTCAAAATACAACTACAACAGCCCGGGACAGGGGGGCTCACGGGCCGTACGCCCTCGTCTCCGCCTCCGACGCACGTCCCGTGGGGGGCATTTGTTGTACCCGGACGATTTCCCAGCGTAAGGCCATCAGAAGAGTCGCCTCCAGATACACTATTATCGCAGGAGAATTGTATAGGCGAGCTCTCAACGGAGTTCTGATGACGTGTTTAGATGACGATGAGGCTTGGAAAATTGTTGAAGCAGCTCACACAAGCGAGTGTGGAGGGCACATTAATGGTCAGGCTTTGGCGAAGAAGATTCTTAGGCAGGGCTATTATTGGCCAACCCTAGAAGAAGACTGCTCCACCTATGTCCGTAGGTGTCTTCAAAGCCAACTTCATGTCGACAAAATCCATGCTCTTGCTTCCTCTCTCCATCCTCTCTCGGCTCCTTGGCCATTCTCCCTGTGGGCTTTTGATATTGTAGGCCCACTAGGTGATCCGAACTCCCAAGTTAAACAAAAATCTTTCATTCTGATGGCTACGGAGTACTTCACCAAGTGGGCGGAAGCTGAACCCAATGTAGAAATCAAAGCTACCACAGTATGCCGCTTCATCCTCAAGAATATCATTTCACAGTTCGGAGTGCCAAGTGATATCGTCACCGACAACGGGCCTCAATTTGTGTCTCAAGAACTTTAGGACCTCTGTAAGAAATTTAATATTTCATTGCATCATTCATCACCATACTACCTTCAAGGTCACGGCCAAGCCGAGGCCACGAACAAAACCCTTCTTAAAATAAATAAGAAAACATGCGAGTCACACAAATTTGCTGATTGGGCCGACAAATTGATAGAAGCTCTGTGGGCTTATCGCACCTCCGTTCATACTCCCACGGGGCAAACTCCTTTTGCTCTCACTTATGGGATGGAGGCGGTACTCCCATACGAGATCTTGATCGCTTCCCTAAGAGTGCAGCTGGACAAAGAACTTAATCTCGACGAGTGTCGAGAGGCGTTACTAGTCCAACTGGAACTCTTAGATGAGAAGAGACTTAACGCGGCCAATCACGTCTCTATTTACCAAAAGTGTGTCTCGCGGCATTTTCAGAAGAAAGTTATCGAAAGAAAATTTCAAGTGGGTAACATGGTTTTGAAACATAAATTTATTAGATCAGTAGGTCCTAGGTCCAAGCTGCAACCCAATTGGGAAGGACCATTTGTAATTAAAGAAATCTATCTTGGGAACGCGTATCGTCTTGTTAATGCGGAGGGTGAGGAATTGCCTAATCCGTGGAATGGGTTGTATTTAAAGTGTTTTTATCCATAGAGTCAAGCCAGCAACGGCCCGGTGGCGGGGTGTTCCTTTACATGATCATGAAGGGAGGTCCCCGGTTCAGTATTCACACACTACACGGCCCCCGTGGTTGGGTGTCCTTTTTTTTCACAACAACGTTTCTCCCTGGCCATGCCTAGGGGCAAGTGAAAATCCTTGTTTTTTCCCTCCTCTTCGGCCGAATGTGGGGGCAAGTGGTGAATAAGGGGGCGAGAACTGATCTAGACACCATGATAAAAAAGAGGTCTTAAATAGGGGTAGTCCGTTATGACCTGATTCCGCATTCAAGAAAGCAAAAGAAAGAAAAGAAATGAAAGAAAAGGGGCAAAATGAAAGGCAAAGCTAAAAGCTCATTCACAAGCATGAAGCTCAAAAGCCTAAGATGCTCCCAAAAGAAGGAAACTAGGCATGGCAAGAGTGACAGTACAGTTTCCCCACGGGACGTCATGAGCCCGGTCGTATGCGTGCCTAGAGTGGATGTAGGTTCGATGACGAACACAAAGCCGCGGCGCAACAGACTGAATTCTTTGAAAAATGGGTTGTCGTGAGAAGAACTAAAGCACTAAAAACCTATATACCTATTGCCGGCTTTCCTAATCAAATTTTCTCTTTTATTTTCCAAGGACTGGATCGTAATCCGGGTATAGCCTCAGTAGAGGCACCGTTAAGTAGAATTGGGCCCCGGCCATGGGTGGTCACCCATAACGCACATTGAACTCGGGAAACCCCTAATGAGATAGGAAGGTCCCTCGTCGTCGGGTTTGAGCTGGCTCTAAAATCTAAAAAAAAACAAATATTTCAAAATCTAAAAAAAACAAATATTTCAAAATCCAAAAAAATCAAATATCTCAAAACCCCGAATATATATATATATATATATATATATATATTTAAATCCAAAAAAATCAAATATCTCAAAACCCCGAATATATATATATTTCAAAATCTAAAAAAATCAAATATTTTCAAAACCACAAAAAGTACTTTCATCATCATGATTTGCATTCATGGCATGTATTGCATCCATTTTCCTTTTGTGCCTATTTAATAAGGCTTACCCCCTTGACCAAAAATTAAGAACTGGTCATTTCCTAACTTGCTACAGGCAAGGGGTTAAGTCTAAAATAGAATTAATCCGTTTCTTTGCTTATGTGTGTGCAGGGGCAGGTTGAAGGCAAGATTCAGCACTTTCATCACCGAACGGTCCTCTGGCGACCGTTTTATTCCGTTTCGTCATTCACACGGCCTCATACAAACCGTTTCTATCTCCAGCACCTTCATGAATTAACGATCCTCACTAGACCGTTCAAGAATCACAACGGTGCATGATTGACCGTTCTATTCTGTCCATGGTCCCTTTATAAATTGTTCAATTATCCAAACGTCCCTGTTTTTACCTCTGCCTTTGATCTGGTACACGGCCCAGGTCTGGCCGCTTAACTCTATCGCGCAGTTAGACTATAACCGTTTATCTAACTGAGCGGTCTTGATATGGACCGTGTTTACCCTGATCCTATCTCAAACTCGTTCAACCACATGCAAGAAAGGCCAAACTCAAATCAATCCAATCATGCATTTTATTCATTCATATGCAAACATTTCCAAGCATAAATATCTATAACAACATCATGAAAAACAAGAAAATGACTCGATCCTCAAATGGGCATCCCCGCGAGGCCTAATCTCTCTCAGCTCTCTCACATATGCTTGGTAAGCCTCCTGGAGCTCTGTCACCTCCGCCGGTAGGGTGAGCTCCCTACTAACCTCCCACATGATTAGGGCGCTCCTATAGTGCCCTAGAATTTTTATAAAATATTTTTGATATAATTAAGAATTTTCTAGAATTATTAAGGGTCTAAATGAATTAATTAATGAATATTGGGTTAAATAAATCATTATAAGGCCCAATTATGTTAAACAACTAATCCATCCTTAATAAATAAAGCCCAATAGGTTCAAGGATCAAGCCCATTAAGTTTGACCCATATTCTAAAAGGTTATTTAACCTATTCACGAATTATAAGGATAAATACCCCTTGTATAGATAATTATGTGGATAATCAACAAAAAGAGTTTGAATAAAATTGAATTATGCGCACAGTGGATGTAGCGGTCTATCGTGCGACCGCCATAGTCATGTAACGCGCCCAGCTTGGACCGTCACACTCTGTCAGTTCCGTGAATAGAAGAAAGAATAAAAAGATTAGATCTTTGGGATCCTATCTGCAAGAGACCAACTTGGGAGAATTAATAACATTACTAAGGACTCTTAGGGATCAGGTTCTGGCCAACTAAGGACTCTAGAATCGATCTAATCCTTAAACCCTAGCTAAAACTCTATAAATAGAGCCCAGTTCTGAACTGAGCGACCCTTACTTTTGGCTCGTGAGGAATCAAGGTAAGGAGATGGAATCTCGGGTAAGTTCTTTAGAGTCTTTTATTCCTAATACTTTAGACTAACTACCCTCAAAATTTCGTGTTAGGAGGTCGAGTATCCAAGGAGTTAGGATCTTCCAAAGTTGCTTGTTTTATTACGCCAACCCAGGAAACTGTGCAATAGGGTGCTGAAGATCACGAAATTAGAGAAGCTAAACGAGGTAATTAGAGTTAGATGCTTTAGAACTTTTTGTTCCTCTTAGTTTCATCTTCCTAACCTCCAAATTTCACGTCCTTAGGGCAAGAGACTGAGGAGTTAGAGCGACGTGAAGTTGCTGAAAAATCTCAGGAAGAGAAGAACTAGGACAACCCTTGAAGACTCAAATTAGAAGTTTAAAGACCAGTAAAAAGGTATGTTATCTCATGAACGGCAAGAACATCATGTTAGGGATAAAAGCCCTCTGGTTTTGCTTGATTATATGCATTATAGATCATGAATTTCATATTTTAGTAGGGTTGTGCATACATGCATATCCTTAGCCTTAATCAAAGAATATTTTGCTGATAATTCATTTCAACCTATGCATGTAGTTGGCCTATACTTCGTTTTTCATGACTGGAATAGTTTAAGAATTTTGATTTCCAAGCATGACAGATTTTCATAGTTTCCTATTCTATTTACTATCAGCCGAACCTCTAATGGATTAAGGTAAGATCGTCACATGATATAACGGCTTTACGATAAGCCGTCACACCCTCTATTGTATTTAAATTTCACTGTTATCTCTGACGGCCCAGAAGTAGTGCGTTACAACACTCTGACGGCCCCACGATAAGCCGTCACGGCACTATGACGCCCCCATCTTAGACTGCCAGAGTACTTTGTTCATGCAATTCAAGACAGAATTGAAGAACAATCAAGTTTACTTATAAATAAGCTTAGTTATCTAAGTTTTGAACTATTTTCACGACTTTGAGTTTATTGATCAATTTATGATAGAAATTACATGTTAAAAGCATCTCTAGTTATTTCAAGCATATGTTAATTTCATTAAACTAAACTCTATAGTTTTGTATTTACACTATGATTTTAAATAATGTAATGACGGAGTTTTTATCATGGTTTCACATCGTTACACATTCTTTTCTATAGAGTCAATTTCTTTAAGTACATGGCATATATTCCGGTATATGGCCATTAGTTCACACTTTGCACTATAGGAACATATTATTGAACATGAGGACCTCTCTATTAGATATTCCTTTCAATGGACTAGGAAATCTTATTTCAAGGCCTCCGTAATTCTCTGCGAGCCTGGGATTCCCACTGGGACACCGAGTTGGTTGTACCGTGAAAGCCCAATTGTTAGAAAGCACTATCGATGTTTTCAGGTTCTGGATATGTAACGGATCTACATTCGTCCGTCAGGAACATATAACGGTACAATATATGACCGTCACACTGTTTGAGTCCATATCTATTTTCTTCTAGATTCAACCTTTCTAACGGCCCAACACTCGACCGTTATGTTCATGTAACGGCCCAGTATTAGACCGTCACAGTTCTAATTTCTTTAACCTGAGGTTTGACAAAAGGGTTGATATTCTAAAGTTCCTAGATGGATTATTGATGGTCGAGGACTAGTCATATTGTTCAAGATACTTAATTTAATTATGGAAAAAAATAAGAAATGTACTGTTATGCTGCCGAATTATTTCCATGAGCATAACCTTGTTTTAAGTCATTCTTGATCTCTCATGTTCTTAATTGAAGCGTTCATTCATTGAATTATTGTTATCATGAACTTATTGAACTTGTTATATTACTGTATTTTATTGCTTGAAACGTGGAAATAGCTTGATTTATACTTGAAGATGCGATTGAGCACTGATTGTGTTCAAGGGCTCTATGCTAGTCCCCTCGGCTGATTGTCAGAAACGTACTATAAACTATGGGGTATGATACTACCGGCGTCGCATTGCGCTGGGAGTACTTTCTCTATAAATAAGTGAAGATCCACGGGCATCATGAAGACACACATACATGATGTTCTTGCTTGTTACATGATGTTCCACAGAAATTCACCAAATACTTGCTCATAAGCAAAAGATGTTTGGGTGATGAGTATGTGAACTTCCTAGTACATTCTTGTTCATGAAAGGATATTCTTGTTACATTCTTGCTAGTTCATACTTGTTCATTCTATCTTACATGGTCATCATGTTACTTTGGTTACTTGTGATTTATCGCATTCGCATGATTTTATCTTATTCCTCTAGAGCAAAAATGTTAATTACTTTAATAGTGCCTTCATGTTGATGTGAAGATACCTAATGGGTAAGTGTGCTCATTACCTATTTCCAATCTTTTCAGGAGATGGAAGTGACTCAGAATCGGATTCGGAATATTCAAATAGCGGGTCTGAGAGTGAATGAAGGATGAGTGAAGACTTAGGAAGTCGACATGTTTAGATTGAGTCTATGTAATTTTCTTATTTCTTGAGTCTAGTATGATGAAAATTAGTGATTGTAATTGAGTATTTGATTTGATTATTAATCTAATAAGTTGAAGTTGAGTAACTATTGTGCAATTGTATTTATGTGTGTAATTGTCTTGCGCTCTGATCATTCTTGCTTGAAAGAGACTTACCATGCCGGCTGTTCACGTTCCTCGAGCTAGTCTTCCGTTGTAATAAAGGCTCGGGACGTGACAGTTAAGTTGGTATCAGAGCCTAAGTCTTAGGACTTAGGAAAAAGTGTTATGTCATAGGATAAGTCCAAGGTTTAAGGACACCTACCTGTGAACTAATGAAGAAATTTCCATACCCAAGTGAGAATTGGGTAGAGCCCGGGATAAGATAGTTAATTAGCTTTAAGATATATTTTCTTCTAATTCCACGAGAAATAACACGTTGTTATATTTCTCTCAGGTACCTTATTTTACAAATGGCTTATCACGTAGATTGGAATGGCATGCAACAAACTGTTGCCGACCTTACTCAGGCATTGCAAACTATGGCTCAGGCAGGCGCAGGGGCAAGGGCTGGTGACTTACATCGTAATTTCTGGAGTTTAAACCCTCCGCATTTCTATGGTTCTTCTAAACCGGACGAAGTAGAGAACTGGATTGACGAGATGAACCGTATATTTGACGTCATTCAATGCACCGATCAAGAGAAGGTGCGTCTTGCAACTTTTCAACTCAACAAGGATGCCCGTACATGATGGAGGTCGATTCCGGCATCTCCGGCCGATGCACCTCATACATGGGATGGTTTTCTCACTTTGTTCCGTGCTAAGTACTTTTCCAAGCACGTGAAAGAAAGAAAGGCTATGGAGTTCGCCTCTCTTCGACAAGGAATGATGACAGTTGCAGAATATGTACATCAATTCTCCAGACTAGCACCTTATGCACCGCATTTAATCATTACCGATCTATTGAATGCTAATCGGTTTATGGACGGGTTACGACCCGATTTCATTAAGCAGCTCGGGAACCAAAACATACGTACTTATGCGGAGATGGTTCAACGGGCATACTTTTGTGAAATGACCTTAGAAAAGGTCGAGAAATTGAAAGGAAGAGGAGAAGAGTCTAGCCGACGATCTGATCGGCATTATAAGAATGAAAAATTCAGCATCACGGAGCCTCACAAAAACCATGATAGTAAGAAATGATCCAGGAGCGGGAACGGTGGAAGTTCCCAGAAGAACAAGAAGATTAGGGAGGAGGAGCAAGTTGCCACGGCTTGCACTTTTTATGAAAAATTCGGCCACTCGGCTGAAGAGTGCTAGAAATGCCTTGGTGCTTGTTTACGCTGTGGAAGCAGGGAGCATCGCATGCCGGATTGCCCCCTTATGTAGGGCCAGTCATCTGGTGGTGGATGCAGGAGGCATGCTCGCTTTAATGCCATTCTAGAAGAAGAGGAAGCGCCCAGGGATGGTGGGCTTATGGAAGGTACTCTTCAAATTTTTTCTCATCCTGCATTTGTGCTATTTGATACTGATGCCTCTCATTCTTTTATCTCCACTACGTTTGCCAAAACATTACCAATTGCATCAGTTCCTCTACCTACAAATCTTTCTATAACCACACCCCTAGGTTCTAGAGCAAAACTTACTAGATATTACCCTGATAGTGAGGTGATAGTAGAAGGTTACAATCTCCCCGCAAACCTAGTATGCCTTGACATGAAAGGTTATGATGCCATTTTAGGGGTAGATTGGCTTGTAGATCATGATACTGATATTAACTAGCAAAATAGGATTATATCCTTCAGAAAATCAGGTCTTCCAAGATTCTCTTTCCTTGGCATCAAGTATAGGAAACATCCCACTATCATATCTTCTCTTCACGCTTGCAAACTCATCTCGCAAGGATGTGAAGCTTTTCTTGCTTCTGTCATTACTACCGAATCCAAGGAAATCATCCTAGCAAACATTCCTATTATAAATGAGTTCCCAGATGTATTCCCATCCGAATTACCCAATTTACCACCTGAGAGGGAAGTAAACTTCACTATTAAACTCATTCCAAGAGCATCACCTGTTTCTATAGCCCCTTACAGGATGTCTCCCATGGAACTTAAGGAACTAAAGAGGCAGTTACAGGAACTACTAGACAAAGGTTTCATCAGACCTAGCACATCCCCCTGGGGTGCGCCAGTTCTATTTGTCAAAAAGAAGGATGGCTCTCTCAGGCTATGCATAGACTACCGACGACTAAATCAACTTACAATCAAAAATAAATATCTGTTGCTGCGTATTAATGAGCTCTTCAATCAGCTTTCGGGAGTAGTGTATTTTTTCAAAATAGACCTCAGATCAGGTTATCATCAGCTTAGAATTAAAGAAGAAGACATTTATAAATCGGTTTTTCAAAGTCATTATGGCCACTATGAATTCGTGGTAATGCCGTTTGGGTTAGCAAATGCCCCAGTAGCATTTATGTAGCTTATGAACAGTGTTTTCCAGCCATATCTGGACCAGTTCATTGTCATCTTCATTGATGATATCTTGATATATTCAAAGATAAAAGAAGAACATGAAGAACATTTGAGGATAGCCTTACAAACACTTAGAGAACATAAACTTTATGCCAAGCTTAATAAATGTGAATTCTGGCTCAAGAAATTTTCATTCTTAGGCAACATGCCACATTATTTCAAAGGAAGGCATCGCTGTGGATCCTTCGAAAGTCGAAGCTGTCAGAAATTGGAGCCGGCCAATGACTATATCAAAAGTAAGAAGCTTTCTGGGTCTAGCTGGTTATTATAGGAGGTTCATTAAAGACTTCTCAAAGATTGCTTGATGCGGGACGGGACCACAGACACGACAAGCTCGCGGTTGTCCCTTAACGAGGGAAGCGTCGGACGTGCGCGGTTGAGAAACCGGCAATGAGCTAGGGTGATCGGCTCTCTCGTGTGCCCGGATCGGGTCACGGGACGGTCTCGTACTCTCTCGCAGCAGCGGTAATGAATAGATAAAGCGAGCTAGATATCCCTACACATGCTCTCTAGCAGCGGCATAAACAAATATATATGAAGTAAGTAAAATGCCGAGAAGGGAGCGAAAATGATACCTCCACGCGCTCGGCGTGGGGAAGACGGACCCGGCCGAAACTCGTACTCCCGGGACAATTAATACACCATATTACAGCAAATGAATTTCTGCCCACTCCACGCAGGGAGGTAAAGGGCTACACAAACGAGCCCGGGAGGACCGAATTCGGGTTGACGGGCGGCTTCTCGCGTCTCTTCGGCAGCACCCGAAGACGTGACGGTGGGGCCCACGTGCTGTCCGGAGGGACCGTGCGGGACCCGGTGTCACCACTGTGGTGGGGACAGTTGTGGAAGTGTTCCCTGGGCTGGCGGCACGCTGGTTCGCCGGCCGGAGGCCGGGCGGCTCCGATCGGCACCGGTAGGAATAACAGGCCACGGATCTGCCGGTTCTATTTTCTGGCACGCGCTCCGGCGAGAACGGACACTGCGATCAGCCCCGACGTCGGAATGCGACGAAACTGGCGCCGTTGGAAAGATGCTTCGAAGGGCTTCAACCCAAGTGGATTAAAGAAAAATAATCAAGCATGTACTTCTGATTGGCGAATTTTGAAGGTTGCTGTTGTACAGTGACCGGGCTCTCAGATCTGCAGAGAACTTATCTGAGAAGTGCCTTTGACCGATATGTGAACGTCCGAATCTGAAGTGGTGATCTTCAGAAAAGTTGTTGGAAATCAAGCTAAAAAATCAAGACTATTTTTGGATCTGGATTTGGGAAAGGCTACAAATGTCTATGATTTTTTCACTAGAAGTGGGTCGGATCTGGAATCTGACTGACAACACTATAGCTGAGGAAGAACACGAATTTTTAAAAATAGATAGAAGGCTGATCAAAAATTTCAAAAATTTGTGGATGTAGGGGATTATGGACAGAACTCCTAGTGAAATTGGAAGGGTTTGGAAAAATCAAAAAGATGGTCGGAGGTGAGAAACACAGGGCTGCGGTCACTGTAGGCAGAGACAAAACAGATCTGTGAGTGAAAGATGCACGAAAATGGAAAAATACTAAACGAGGGATTTTGGACCTGAATGTTTTTGTGGATGATGGGGTGGAATATAGAAACACAGCATAAAAATTGCAGACCATGAAGAGGCTGTGGCTGGTAGCAGGAATTTCGGGAAGACACCTCTGTCCAGCAGGATAGAATACCGAAGACGGTTTCGCGGCGGCTCGAAGGCGGCACGAACGGCGGCGGCACAGATGATCACCGAAGATAGAGGGGAGGGGATAGAAGATAGAAATCACTCTAGAACTGGAGGTTGGAGAGGGAAGAATAGCAGGAGGAGGGGCTGGGGGCGCATGAAGCTTCAAGCATTCAACACAATTGTCTGATTTTTCATTAATTTTCAAAGGAAAATACATGGTTTTATATGCTAGGTATCTAATCAATTGTACACCCTTGGATCAAGGCTTGGGATTGAAGGGCTGGGATGTGGTTTGAACAACACACAAAAACTAATAAAAAATCAAGGGGAGAGGGGCGCCCCCTTGACCATGGTTAATGGGGTTGAATGGGTAGGTGAGGTAGGTAACCCACCTTGGACTAATTAAGCCACTTGTCTCCCATGTGGTCAAATGGCATTCAACCCTTCTAGATGGCCACCTAGGATGGTTGACCAGCCCCACATGGATGACATGGACCAATGGGAAAGGGCTAGGGGCCCCCTTGCTGGTCCTACTGACAAATTACAAAGAAACCCAAACAATCCGTGGGAATGACGCATTGGCTTATAAAGCCGTACAATTGCGCATATACTTTCCCGTGGATATACAAATAAACTAAAGGATATAAATGCAAAATAAAATGTACATGCTCGGCGTCGATTCCCATCAACTCTCCCCGGGTGGGAGGAACTCGACCCCGTCGAGTAGGGGTATGGATGCTCGAGTACTCCGGCGGATCCGTCACCGTGCCAAGTAGCGCGGGTATGCTCCACTCCAAGTGACCATCACCTGCTCATTCCATATATACTCGATATGCGCAAGCTGCCATGGGCTAGAGGTGGACACTCCTGGTGGGGCACTCTCAAAGGAAAGGAAGCAGCTCGAAGACTCACTAGGAATCACCGCTGAGTCCATGTAGGTGACTGATCCGGGTATAGATGTAGAACCGATCCCATACTCATCGAATGAGTCCACTCGCCTCTTACTCATAAGAGAACAACAACGAGCTTGCACAAGACACATGCAGACAAACGACACACAAACCATGCAAACAAACCACACAAAACAAACCACACAAGGAAAACACACCGACTCATATATGACCCTAGACTAAGGTGGTGACATCAAGCCCACTAAGTGGCGGCATCCTGGGCGGCCGGAGAGCCGTCCAACTCTTCCCCCCCCAAGGCATAGTACTCATCGGCTAGTGCCTCATCGGCCACGTAATTGACATACTCAAGCTCTGGAGGTACGGATTCTCCAACACCTAGGGCTAGGGTGGTGCGAGCGGGACACTCGCTGGCAATGTGGCCAAACCCGTGACAGTGGAAACACTGCACTCTCGACCGACTACTCTCTCCTATAAAAGGGGCCTTACCCTTATCATCCCGTCGGGTAGGGGGTGTAGGCAGCAATGGGGGAGGTGTAGGTGCCTTGGACAATAGTGGAGGGGGTGCCGGTGCCAGAGGACGGGCTATAGGAGCCGGGGGACGGGCAACGGGTGCCGGTGGTTGGGGTGGAAATAGATCCCGGGGTGGAGGAGGGCGAGGTCGAGGAGCAAAGTGCTCCTGACGGGCGAGCTCCTGAGGACGAGCCATGGGTCCCCTCGGGTATGAACCTAAGGAGCCACGGGAATCACTATAGGGAGGAGCAGGACTCCACCGAGGAATAGACTCGAACTCTCCCTCGAATTGCTCCATCTCGAGAGCAACTTGATATGCATCCTCCAACTTGTCCACCTTGCGGCGGAGAAGCTCATACCGTAGGTGCGGGCGTAGACCATGCCGAAACCGAGAGACGGTAAGGGAATCCTCCTCCGTGGCATCACATCGTAAGTAGTATTCATCAAATTCGGCGATGTAATCAGAGACGGACCGGTCTCCTTGGGTGAGGCTTTGCCACCTCTCGATAAGACGCTGGCGATAGGAGGTAGGGAGATATTTCTTCCTAAGCTTCTCCCTCATATCGGTCCATGTATCGATCGGGGGTTCTTGACGATGAAACAATAGGTTCTCCATGTTCCTCCAATATGTTTGTGCTTGGCCTAAAAGTTTCATCCTGGCGTACTTGACTTTTCGTTGGTCCGACATCTCGAACCACTCAAAATATCGGTCCATACCAGCCTCCCAATCAAGATAGACCTTTGGGTCTAAGGACCCGTCAAAGGTGGGAGGGTCGGCCCGAACGGTCCGAATGGCCCGTTCATCCATATCTTGGTCATGGGTACGCCGTATAGGACGACGATCACGACCATATCCCCGATGCTCATTTTCGGACTCATAGTCATGCACCTCGGGGACTTCGTGCCTCCTATTAGCTATCCCTTGAACCCTTGGAGTCGCGGGTTG
The DNA here is from genome assembly GCA_022559845.1 of Amorphophallus konjac. Classification (NCBI taxonomy): domain Eukaryota; kingdom Viridiplantae; phylum Streptophyta; class Magnoliopsida; order Alismatales; family Araceae; genus Amorphophallus; species Amorphophallus konjac. The sequence continues at coordinate 221,380,984 of CM040121.1, read as the reverse complement.
TTGACCCGGCTCCGGTTGACCTTGTGTAGGTGGGACGGGTGCTTGGACTGGGGCAATCGGTGGTGCCTCGGCTGGACCTCTCTCTAGTGCGGCAACTCTCCCGACCAATCCTTGAACGGACTGGTTCGACCCAGTGGCCCTATCCTCTACGGCTTTCATCCTCTCTTCTAGGCGGGTGCCTAGACCATTCACTCGGGTAATCGCTCCTTCCATCCTATCCACTCGAGTACTTAACTCATCCATGCGCTCACTCAACCCATCCATTTTCCCCACAAGAGTTCGAAATAATGTGGCCACTTCATCAGAACTATAGACTCGGGATTCCGCCATAGGTGGTGGTGGGGGTGAGTATTGAGTACCTCGACGAGTGGGCATGCAAGACACGGAGTAGGAGACACCGACTAAGGTAAATGCACACTACAAGATGATGCACCTAGACGTAACCAAAACTCGGCACGTGGCGGAGTTAATCGATCCGAAGATCACTCGCGCAAGTGTGTGGCCTTCCCGATAGGCCTAGCCTAACGTTCGGACAACACCTTTTGATATACCGGGTTATTAGGATGCAATGCAAAGACACTTTTTTTTTGTTTTAAAACAATGATGACCCTAAACACGACTTAGACAATGACTAATGGCTAGACGTAAATGACACTCTCTTTTTTTTTTTTTTTTTGACACCCTAGACTCAACTTGCTCTGATACCAAATTGATGCGGGACGGGACCACAGACACGACAAGCTCGCGGTTGTCCCTTAACGAGGGAAGCGTCGGACGTGCGCGGTTGAGAAACCGACAATGAGCTAGGGTGATCGGCTCTCTCGTGTGCCCGGATCGGGTCACGGGACGGTCTCGTACTCTCTCGTAGTAGCGGTAATGAATAGATAAAGCGAGCTAGATATTCCTACACATGCTCTCTAGCAGCGGCATAAACAAATATATATGAAGTAAGCAAAATCCCGAGAAGGGAGCGAAAATGACACCTCCACGCGCTCGGCGTGGGGAAGACGGACCCGGCCGAAACTCGTACTCCCGGGACAATTAATACACCATATTACAGCAAATGAATTACTGCCCACTCCACGCAGGGAGGTAAAGGGCTACACAAACGGGCCCGGGAGGACCGAAATCGGGTTGACGGGCAGCTTCTCGCGTCTCTTCGGCAGCACCCGAACACGTGACGGTGGGGCCCACGTGCTGTCCGGAGGGACCATGCGGGACCCAGTGTCACCACTGTGGTGGGGACAGTTGTGGAAGTGTTCCCTGGGCTGGCGGCACGCTGGTTCGCCGGCCGGAGGCCAGGCGGCTCCGATCGGCACCGGTCGGAATAACCGGCCACGGATCTGCCGGTTCTATTTTCTGGCGCGCGCTCCGACGAGAACGGACGCTGCGATCAGCCCCGACGTCGGAATGCGACGAAACTGGGGCCGTTGGAAAGATGCTTCGAAGGGCTTCAACACAAGGGGATTACAGAAAAATAATCAAGCATGTACTTCTAATTGGCGAATTTTGAAGGTTGCTGTTGTACAGTGACCGGGCTCTCAGATCTGTAGAGAACTTGTCTGAGAAGTGCCTTTGACCGATATGTGAACGTCCGAATATGAAGTGGTGGTCTTCCGAAAAGTTGTTGGAAATCAAGCTAGGAAAGCAAGACTATTTTTGGATCTGGATTTGGGAAAGGCTACGAATTTATATGATTTTTGCACTAGCAGTGGGTCGGATCTGGAATCTGACTGACAATAGTGTAGCTGAGGAAGAACACGAATTTTTAAAAATAGATAGAAGGCTGATCAAAAATTAAGAAAATTCATGGATGTAGGGGATTATAGAAAGAACTCCTAGTGAAATGGAAGGGTTTTGAAAAATCAAAAAGAGGGTCGGAGGTGAGAAACACAGGGCTACTGTCACTGTAGACAGAGACAAAACAGATCTGGGGGTGAAAGATGCACGAAAATGGAAAAATACTAAAGGAGGGATTGTGGACCTGAATGTTTTTGTAGATGATGGGGTGGAATATAGGAACACACCATAAAAATTGCAGATCACGAAGAGGCCGTGGCTGGTAGTAGGAATTTCTGGAAAACACCTCTATCCAGTAGGACAGAATACCGAAGACGGTTTCGCGGCGGCTCGAAGGCGGCACGAACGGCGGCGGCGGCGGCACAGATGATCACCGAAGATAGAGGGGAGGGGATAGAAGATAGAAATCACTCTAGAACTGGAGGTTGGAGAGGGAAGAACAGCAGGAGGAGGGGCTGGGGGCGCATGAAGCTTCAAGCATTCAACACAATTTTTTGATTTTTCATTAATTTTCAAAGGAAAATACATGGTTTTATATGCTAGGTATCTAATCAATTGTACACCCTTGGATCAAGGCTTGGGATTGAAGGGCTGGGATGTGGTTTGAACAACACACAAAAACTAATAAAAAATCAAGGGGAGAGGGGCGCCCCCTTGACCATGGTCAATGGGGTTGAATGGGTAGGTGAGGTAGGTAACCCACCTTGGACTAATTAAGCCACCTGTCTCCCATGTGGTCAAATGGCATTCAACCCTTCTAGATGGCCACCTAGGATGGTTGACCAGCCCCACATGGATGACATGGACCAATGGGAAAGGGCTGGGGGCCCCCTTGCTGGTCCTACTGACAAATTACAAAGAAACCCAAACAATCTGTGGGAATGACGCATTGGCTTATAAAGCCGTACAATTGCGCATATACTTTCCCGTGGATATACAAATAAGCTAAAGGACATAAATGCAAAATAAAATGTACATGCTCGGCGTCAATTCCCATCATTGCTGTTCCTTTAACTAGACTCACAAGAAAAGAAAATCCTTTTGTCTGGTCAAAGGAGTGTGAGAAGAGTTTCCAAACTCTTAAGAATCATCTTTCTACAGCCCCTATTTTAGCACTACCGGTGGAAGGTGGTAGATTCAAAGTATATACGGATGCAACTGGCATTGGCTTAGGATGCGTTCTCATGCAAGATGGAAAAGTAATCTGTTATTCTTCAAGACAATTCAAATGTCACGGGGAAAATTATCCCGTGCATGATTTAGAATTGGCAGCCGTTATTTTTACCTTAAAAATTTGGCGTCATTATCTTTATCGAGAAAAGTTCACGGTCTACTCGGACCACAAAAGCTTGAAATACTTATTCTCTCAAAAGGAGCTTAATATGAGGCAGAGGAGATGGTTAGAATATCTCAAGGATTTTGATTTTGCTATTCAATATCATCCTGGAAAGACTAATGCGGTAGCAGATGCACTCAGCAGAAAACCAATGGGCATGCTATCAAGTATTATGATTAGTATGACTAATCTTATTCCTCAATTTGCTCAGATGAACTTAGATATTGACATAAATGAAGATGATTGTTTCATGGCTAGTATTCGAGCTCAACCTACATTGATAGAGGATCTGGTCAAGTTACAAAATGATGATCCCGTGTTACTGGAAATTAAAGCCAATATTGAACAAAGGCCGGATTTCTCTGTTTCCAATGACGGAAGTTTGTTATTTAGGGGTCGATTGTGTGTACCAGATCATGAGGATACGAAGAAACTGATCCTAGAAGAAGCACATAATTTCAAGTACACCATTCATCCAGGAGGTACGAAGATGTATCAAGATCTCAAAAGAAACTTCTGGTGGCCAAATATGAAGAGAGAAATAGCTGATTTCGTGTCCCATTGTCTAACCTGCCAACAAGTAAAAGTAGAACATCTTAGACCCGCAGGTAAATTACATCCCTTGAATATTCCCAAATGGAAATGGGAGAGTATAGGAATGGATTTCATCATGGGTTTACCAAAGACAAGAGGTGGACACGATGGTATATGGGTGATCATAGACCGATTGACTAAATCCGCACACTTCATACCAATAAAAAGTCGATGGTCTGTGGATATTCTAGCAGCATTATACATGAAAGAAATTATCAAATTACATGGCGTCCCTGTCACTATTGTATCTGATAGAGATCCTCGATTCACATCATAATTCTGGAAGGGCCTACAATATTCACTAGGGACTAGATTAAATTTTAGCACAACATTTCACCCACAAACTGATGGTCAGACTAAAAGAACAAATCAGGTAGTAGAAGATATACTCAGGGCTTGTGCTATTGATTTTGGAGGAAGTTGGCATGATCACTTGCCTCTAGTAGAATTTGCATACAACAACAGTTATCATGCCAGCATACAGATGGCGTCCTTTGAAGCTTTATATGGAAAAAGCTGTAGATCACCAATATGTTGGAACGAAATAGGGGAAAAGCAATTCCTAGGCCCCGACCTTATCAGGGATTCTACAGAGAAGATCAAGCTCATTCAAGAAAGAATGAAGATGGCGCAAGACATGTAGAAATCTTATGTTGACAAACGAAGGCGCGACTTGGAGTTTCAGGTGGGAGATCATGTATATCTGAAAGTTTCTCCAGGCCGTGGTATTCGAAGATTTAGCATTAAAGGAAAACTAACTCCAAGATTCATTGGCCCATTTGAAATTCTCGAAAGGGTCGGTAAAGTGGCTTATAGACTGGCTTTACCTCCACAATTAGCAGAAGTTCACGACGTATTTCACGTCTCTATGTTGAAGAAATATGTATATGATCCTCATCATGTCATTACTTATGATGATATGGAGATCCAAAAGGACCTGACATACGAGCAGAAATTGGTCGGGATTCGGGAACGGGAAGTGTGTCAACTAAGGAATAAAACTATTCCTATGGTCCAAGTCGAATGGATGAAGCAATGGCCACACGAAGCAACATGGGAGACGGAAGAATCTATGCGTAGAAGATTCCCAGAATTATTCAACAGTAAGTACACTCTCCCTAAATCCATGAATTGAATTTGGGGACCAAATTCTTCTAAGTGGGGGAGGGTGTACTGCCCTATAATTTTTATAAAATATTTCTGATATAATTAAGAAATTTCTAGAATTATTAAGGGTCTAAATGAATTAATTAATAAATATTGGGTTAAATAAATCATTATAAGGCCCAATTATGTTAAACAACTAATCCAGCCTTAATAAATAAAGCCCAATAGGTTCAAGGATCAAGCCTATTAAGTTTGACCCATATTCTAAAATGTTATTTAGCCTATTCACGAATTATAAGGATAAATATCCCTTATATAGATAATTATGTGGATAATTAACAAAAAGAGTTTGAATAAAATTGAATTCTGCGCACAGTGGATGTAGTGGTCTATCGTGCGACCGCCACAATCATGTAACGCGCCCAGCTTGGACCGTCACACTCTGTCAGTTTCGTGAATGGAAGAAAGAATAAAAAGATTGGATCTTTGGGATCCTATCTGCAAGAGACCAACTTGGGAGAATTTATAACATTACTAAGGACTCTTAGGGATCAGGCTCTGGCTAACTAAGGACTCTAGAATCGATCTAATCCTCAAACCCTAGCTAAAACTCTATTGGAGAGGGGGATTTCTGTAGCCCACCCAAAGAGCAGCCCAACAAGACTCAACAGGGTCCAACGAGGCAAGCTCACCCAAGTGATAGCCCACGGGGCCCACTCAGGGAAGAAAAGCCCAATAAACAGACACTCGAGGAACCAACCCTCCCCGGCGGCCCCTAGACTCGGAGGGCCCGAGTGATGGTCAGGTCACAAGGAAGGTCCGGCCCAGGCCGTTTTTCCGCTCGGGAGAGACAGGCGCCAGCCGACCTATCAGACCCCTCCTTTGACCGAGCTATCCTCCTCGCCCGGACATGGCTGGCGTTTCAGGAGCTCGGACTAGACGCTAGCCGTTCGCGCTGCCTTTAAGAGTCCCCAACGGACAGGGGAATCAACCAGCCACCGGGTTTCAAGGCGATAACGCCCCCACGATAAAGGCCATGAAAGCCCACGTCGAGCACGTAACTCCCGCCGGAGACCCCCCAGCTGACAGGACTCCTGAAGGCGGCACACTACTTAAAACAAGGGCTACCCTCCGGTGGAGAAAAGAGAGAAAAAAGGAAGGTAAAACTCCTGAGCAATTTGCTTCACCCCCCCCCTTTTGGTGGAGAGGAGTCTCGCGCATCAGCTTTCCTCCTCCCTTCATTGCTTCCACCACAGCTCTACTGACTTAGCCATCGGAGGGTTTCACCCCAGGGAAATCCCCTGGGCCCTCTGACGCGTTTCCCTGTCTTACAGTTCATCTACTGGTGATCCACGGCCCGCTCAGGACGCAGCGCGAGATCTCGCCTCTTCATCTGGCACCGTCTGTGGGAAACGCACGAAGAGCCGAGATGGTGAGAAGAAGCTCAGGGAGGAGATCCGCCGTCGAGAAGGGTAAGGCCGTGGTGACGGTGGGAGAAGACCCCTCCAGGGCCTTACAGAGCCCTCCCTCCAACACCAGCGTCCCCACCAACGGGCCGCCGCCCCTTCCGACGGCAACGGGGGTAGCCCCCAACGGCGGCGTCGAGATCTTCCAGGCCCTCGGTAAGAAGCTTGACGTTCTCGTGGAGCTCATGAGGGCCCAGGCGGCGAGGGATGCCAGGTCTCGCGCCCCGTCCGGGAGCCCCCCCCATCGAAGTGCATCCCAGCACACCGCTGGAGGCCACTTCACCCTCCGCGGTCAGCAGCTCATCCGCAACCACGCGGGAGGACCCTCGCAAGCTCCACCCCCGGAGCAAGAGGCTTCCTCCACGCCCAGGAAAGGGAAACCGGGGGCGAGGCCTCCACGCCCGAGCGCCGGCGGTCCTGAGGATCGCCACGATGCTCCCCCCAGCCCCACGGCGCGACCGCAACCGGAACTATCCCTTCGGCTGAGAGATTTCGAAAGACGCTTCGCAGAGCAAGAGCACGCCCTCCGCGCCCTACAGAAGACCTCACTCCCGGAGGAGGAGGAGAAATCCCCTTTCTCCGAGCACATCTTGAAGGCAGAGGTATCTCCTAGGACCTCCATCCCTACCTTCAAACTCTATGATGGACAGGGCGACCCAGCCGACCACTACGACAGCTTCGACGCCCTGGTGACTCTGCATGGAACACCGGATCCCATTAAATGCCGAGCCTTTGCGGCCACCCTGGTCTAAGGCGCTCAGGCATGGTTCCGGGCCCTCGCCCCTGGGTCCATCCAGGACTTCAGGCAATTCGGGCGAGTCTTCAAGGAGAGCTTCGCCGGAAGCGCCCCCCCGAGGTCAGTAGCGGGGCTCCTGGCCCTCAAACAGGCACAAGGGGAAAGGCTCCGGGCTTATGTCCACCGATTTAAATCGGAAGCCCTCAGAATTCCCCGCCTGGATGTGGCCTCAGCCACGACTGCTCTGACCAGGGGCACCCGGGACGAAAATCTCCGCCGCGAACTGGTCCTCCACCCTCCCTCGACCCTTGCTGAGCTAGTGACTCTGGCTCTGCGCCACGCCGAGTGCGAAGAGGTGCTCAGCGCCTGCCGAGACACAACCGGCTCGGGTCGGGAGGGGGACAAGAAGCGGGCCCCCGAGTCAAACCCTGGCTCGGGCAAGAAGCGTGATCGGGAAGGAGAGCGCAAACGGAGGTACGAGCGGTACACCCCGTTGACCACGCCAGTCTACGAGATCTATGAAGACATCAAAGACTCGGGACTCCTCCGCCAGCCCGAACCAATGAGATCGAAGAAACGCAAGCGCGACAGACATTGCTTGTTCCACGGCGACCACGGGCACCACACCGGCGACTGTCACCAGCTCCAGGACGAAATCGAACGCCTCATCCGTCAGGGGCACCTAGCCCGGTTCGCAGCTGGGCACAAAGAAGACAAAGACGCCACCGAGGAGATCGACAACGCCCCCCGAGGGGCCCACATCAACGTCATCTCCGGAGGAACAGCATCGGGCGGTGACACCAGCCGAGGAAGAAAGCGCCATGCCGAGCGGGCCAGCAGGGTCTCAGAGCCCTCAGGGGGCCCGCCGAGGGAGCCCCAGGTCATAGTCTTCTCCGACCAAGACCTGGAAGGGCTAAGCACCCCGCATGATGATGCCCTCGTCATCTCGGCCATAATAAACCATTGTAACGTAGATAGAATTCTGGTTGACAATGGAAGCGCCCCCGATGTATTATCTTATGACTATTTCCTCAAGATGGGGGAAGACCCATCCAAACTCCGCCCGATCCGAACCCCCCTTTGCGGGTTTAACGGCCTGGCCACCTACCCCGAGGGAGCCCTAAGCCTGCCGGTCACCATCGGCACCCCACCCAAAACCGTTATGGTCATGGTGGACTTCATAGTGATCAAGGGTATGATAGCGTACAACGCCATTTTCGGCCGGAAAATTCTCAGCCGAATGAAGGCCGTACCATCTACCTATCACCAAAAAATGAAGTTTCCCACCAAAAATGGGTTGGGGGAAGTCCGAGGTAACCAGGCCACGGCCAGAAGGTGCTACAACATCTCGGTGGAAGCCTCAAGGCCGGACGGAGGGGATAAGGGCCCCACGGTAATCGAAGGGAAGACCGTAACCGCCGAGCCCGGTGGCGAGTTGCTAACGGTGCTCCTAAACGATGACCCGACCCTCGGAGTAATGATCGGAGCCGACCTACCACCTGAGGAACAGCAACAATACAAGAAATTTCTTTCTGAGTACGCTCAGGTCTTCGCTTGGGCCGATGATCAACTCCCTGGCATACCAGGGGAGACCGTGGTGCACAAGCTCAGCCTTGACCCCACCGTCAGGCCCGTACAGCAACGGAGAAGGAAGCATGCGCCCGAGAAACAGGCGGTCATCAAGGCGCAGGTCACCAAGGGACAAGAGACAGGCCTCTTCAGGCCAGTCCTGTACCCTACGTGGCTTGCCAATGTCGTCCTGGTGTCAAAAACCACAGGCAAGTGGCGAATGTGCGTGGACTTCACCGATCTGAATAAGGCTACCCCCAAGGACTGCTATCCGCTACCGAGCATCGACCAATTGGTTGATTCAACCTCGGGCAACGAGATACTCAGTTTCCTGGATGCCTATTCAGGTTATCACCAGATCAGAATGAATCCAGAAGACGTCGAGAAGACCGCCTTCATCACTGACTGCGGCGTGTACTGCTACACCCGGATGCCCTTCGGGTTAAAGAACGCCGGAGCCACATATCAGCGGCTGGTAAACCATGTGTTCGAGGGACAGCTAGGCTGGAACGTCGAGGCTTACATCGATGACATGCTCGTCAAGACTCCCAAGGCTCAAGACCACTTCGCCGACCTTGCTGAAACCTTCGGCACCCTCCTGAAGTACAACATGAAGCTCAACCCCGCCAAGTGCGCCTTCGGAGTAAAATCCGAGAAGTTCCTGGGTTTCCTAGTCACTTAGCGCGGGATCGAGGCCAACCTCGACAAAGTCCAGGCCATCCTGGACATGCGCCCGCCCACGTGCATTAAAGACGTCCAGCGTCTGACGGGGCGTGTCGCCGCTCTCAGCCGTTTCCTGTCCCATGCGGCCGAACGATGCTTGCCCTTCTTCAAATTAATGAGGGGGCCCAAGCTGGCATCTGCTATGTTCGCATGGGATGAGGAGTGCCAGACAGCATTCACCGAGCTTAAGGAGTTCCTGGCTTCGCCACCGGTGCTCTCCAAGCCCGTCCTAGGCGAAGTCCTGCTGCTCTACCTCTCGGCAACGCCATCCACGGTCAGCTCGGTCCTGGTCAGAAATGACTCGGGAATCGAAAGACCGGTCTACTACACCAGCAAGGTGCTCAGTGGGGCCGAACGGAGGTACCCCGCAACTGAGAAACTCGTGCTAGCGTTGGTCACCTCCGTGAAGCGCCTCCGCCCCTACTTCCAGGGGCACCCCATCACCGTGCTAACCGGCGAGCCGCTGAAGAAGATTCTGGCCCACCCCGAGGCCTCGGGGTGACTCGTCAAATGGGCCATCATGCTCGGGGCCTACGACATCTCGTACCAGTCGTGATCAGCAATCAAAGGCCAAGCGCTCGCCGACTTCATTGCCGAAAGCACCATCCCTGCCGAGGACAGGCCTCCGACCGTGACCGAGCCAGCCTGGGAACTGTTCGTCGATGGGTCGTCCAATTCGGCAGGCAGTGGTGCGGGGATCCTCCTAAGGTCCCCCGAAGGGATAGAGCTACAGTACGCCTTAAAATTCAACTTTCAGGCGTCCAACAACGCTTCCGAGTACGAGGCCCTTATCTCGGGAGCACGCATGGCCCGACAGCTGGGGGTCGAGCGAGTCAGGATCCACACCGACTCTCAACTAGTCGTAGGTCAGGTCAACGGCGAGTATGAGGCTCGGGAGGTACCCATGATCAAATACCTTCAGCTGGTCTGGAGCCTGGCCCAACAGTTCAAGGGATTTGAGGTAGTCCGGATAGCTCGGGAGTGAAACTCCCGGGCGGACGCCCTCTCTCGATTGGCCTCCTCCCTAGACCCGGAAGGTACACGGTCGGTCCTCCTAGAAGAGCTAGAGCGCCCGAGCATCGACACAGAGCTCCTCGCTATTGACTCGGCCACCCCAAGTGACTGGCGCTCCCCCTACTTATCCTGGCTACAAGACTCCCAAGAGCCCTCCGACCCTCGGGAAGCCCGCCGAATGAAGTATCAAGCTCGGCGCTTCGTCGTCCTTGACAACGCCCTCTACCGAAGATCGTTCTCCGGTCCCCTCCTGAAGTGCCTCGGTCCAGACGAGGCAGGCCGAGCCATCCAAGAGATTCATGAAGGCCTGTGCGGAGCGCACTCAGGGGCCCGGTGGCTAGCCCAAATCCTGTTACGACAGGGGTACTGGTGGCCCACCCTGCAGCGCGACTGCTCAGCCTATGTTCAACAGTGCGACCGATGCCAGCGGTTCGACCACTTGGTCCATCAGCCGGCAACGGAACTTGTCACCCTAACCGAGCCCTACCCTTTCGCTCGGTGGGGAATCGATATCCTTGGGCCATTCCCAACGGCCCAGTCCCAGAAGAAGTTCATCATCGTCGCCATCGACTACTTCACCAAGTGGATCGAGGCCGAGGCTACGGCAAGGATCACCGAGACAGTCGTTTGGGGCTTCGTTTGGAAATCGATCATTTGCCGCTTTGGCATCCCCCGAGTGATAGTAAGCGATAACGGTCGGCAATTCGACTCTCGGTACTTCCGAGGCAGATGCGCCGACCTAAATATCCGCAACCACTTCACTTCGGTCACCCACCCTCAGGCCAACGGGCTGGTTGAAAATGCCAACAAGACTATCTTGAAAGGCATAAAAACCAGACTCGGCAAGGCTAAGGGTAGCTGGCTCGAGGAATTGCCTAGCGTACTATGGTCGCACCGAACAACCCCCAGGACGGCAATCGGTGAAAGCCCCTTTCAGTTGGTATATGGCACCGAGGCCGTCGTTCCGTTGGAGATCGCCAACCCGTCTCTCCGAGTGATCAGCTTCTCACCCAAGGCCAACGGGCAAAAAATGCTCGAGAACCTCGACCTGACAAGCGAACTCCGAGAGATCGCGAACGTCCGGGCAACGGAGTACCAGCGCCGCCTCACTCGATACTACAACGCCAAGGTCTGAGACAGACGTTTCCAACCGGGGAACTTCATCCTCAGGAAAGTCGAAGCCTCTCGACCACTGGAGGCGGCGGGCAAGCTATCCCCCAACTGGGAAGGTCCCTACCGAGTGGTCGAGACGCTCGGGAAAGGTGCGTACAGGTTAGCGATAATGAAAGGGGAGCCTATTCCTCGGACGTGGAACGCAGCCGCACTACGCAGATTCTACTTTTGAAATTGTACAGCGAGATGGACAGAATAAAATTCCTATTCTTTTCATTCCAAACCGTTGGTACATCAGGTAGGCAAATGCCAGTACATCACATAGCAAAAACAAAGCAAAAGTCAGTCTAACATCATTTCAAGGGGTCATCGCTCGACTGACTCGGTCTTGATCTCCTCGCATCCAGCCACTGACTCTGCCTCGTGCGGAAACTGGCTCGGACAAGAGGTGGTCGAGCCAGTTGGCTCGGATGGCCCGTGACAAAGGTGACAGAGGGACTTCAGGAGGAAGGCCACCTTTAAACGTTGAGGAAGGCTACCTCCCAAGTTGGCAACAACTGGAAAAAAGGAGCGCCGTGAAGGCCCCCCCTCTTCCAAACTGCCAACTCCTTGGAAGGAAGGAGAGAGCAAGCAGCCCCCGAAGAGTGAAAGAAATGAAGAGCAGAAAAGGGAAAAAGAGGTTGCAGATGGAGGAAGGCCTCGGTGAGGAGGGAGCCGGATACGCCTCCACCCCTCACACGGAGGGAAGTGACGGCAGACTCCCCTGATGTCCCCCATCCGTCCTCCGCCTCGGCGTCCACCCGAAAGCCTCGCCGGAGCCAAGAAGAGGCCAACGGCGTGCTTCCACACGCCAAAGTCCTCCCCAGATCCGCGCGGCGACCGTAGGACCCGTCTCGTGCACGCGCGGCGACCGTGGGATCCGTTCAACCTCACAAGACAGCAGGAGCCCACCGCTCCCCGTCGTCGGCGGCATCGCCCTCCGAAGGATCCTCCATGCTCCGGATGCAAAGGCACAACGCGGAGTGAAAAGGAAGGAGCAAGGACAGACTGTTAGAGACAATCCCAAGCGGTGGAGAGGAAAGGGCGCCTTCCGGTCCTTCTTATAGGCCGAAGGAGGCTACACGCCTTAAATGCCCCCCTCGGAAACACGCCGAAGGATTTCTCCCGTGAACAGTCACCTCCAACTCCTCGTTTCCCGCCCTCGCGGGATTCACGAAGCGGCCTGACATTCAAAGCGTGAGGGGACGGAGGAACGCCCCGTCAGAAGCCTACCAAAACAGCGTGCGAAAATCGTGCAGGACATATCGGCACCTCTCAACCACCCAAGATTCGCCAACCAAATCACGGCAAGGATAGTACCCAAACAGAGCAAGTCATTTACTATCGTACCAAAAGGAAACCCTCTAAAAAGGGGAAAGAGGCACAATACATCAGGCCTCGGGCCCACTTTGACGCTCGAGACCGGCGGAAGGAGACGCGTCACCCCCGGCGCCTTCGGTGACGGCCGGCTAGGACACTGACCTCGCCTGTGCGAGAACTGTCTCAATCGTGAGCCCTCCCGAGAAGCCCGGAGCCGGTGACCCCGACGGAGACGATCCCTCCGAATGTTCTCCGACCGACGAAGAAGAGCTGGAAACCGACTCATCCGAGTCATAACGCTGGCCAAAGGGGAACTCGATCGCGGAGTTTTATTCATGGGCGCAGCCTACCGTCCGGCGATAGCCCTGCTTGAACCCCTTTCGAGCACCTCGGCATAGCGCTACCTCGTAGTAAGGTAGGGCGGCTTCCAACAGGTCGGCCGAGTAAGCATCCGAGCTCCTGTAACGCTCGATTGCCTCCGCCTCGATCTGTCCCGCCCTACCGGTGAACTCGACTCGCGCCCGCTCCGCCTCGGACGCACGTTCCTCTGCCCGGGCCCGGTCCACCTCAGCCTCAGCTCGGAGACGCTCCGCCATCTCCACCCGATCTAGCAGCTCGGCACGCTCGAGCTCCCAGCGATTGTCCAGATCGAGGCGATGCAGACGCTCCTCCTCCAAGGATCGGCTTGCCCTCTCAAGAGACTCTCGGATCTTGGCGAGCTGTTCGGTCAGCACCTCAGCCTCCAGCCGGCTCGCCCGTGCCACCTCTCGGAACGCAGAGAACTCCTGCCGGAGTCCCTCATGCTCCCCCTTGAGACGGGCCAGCTTCCTCTCGCATCCCCCGAGGGTCCAGGCAAGGTTCGACCGCTCCGTTTCCGTCCGCGCGTGCGCCTCCGCCATCAAAGCCGCCGACCGAGTTATGACCAGGCCGCCTTCCATCAGAACATCGAGGAGCCCGGGGGGGGGGGGTATTGCGCCTTTCTCCCCCCTTCGTCCTCGCGGCAATCGATTGGCAGACCCGATATAGGTCGCCCGTAATGCCGAGCCTTTCCAAGGACTCTGGCAAAGGAGACTGCTCCGCTCGGGGCACTCCGCCAGAGGGCTCTGCTCGAGCAATGGGACCGGCCACCTCGCGCACCACGGTCGGTTGGGGTTGTAACGCCTCCCCGGGTGAACCCCCAACCTCGACCGGTGCCGCAGGTCCAACCGCACCGGAGGCTCCCAGCATCTGGGGCTGCAATGCCCTCGCGGGCGAACCCCCAGCCCCGCCTGTCTCGGCTCGCACCTCGGCGACCGGGACATCACCGCCTCCGGCCGACCCCCTGGCCTCGGTGACTGCTACTTCAACATCGGCCCCCTCTACCCCTGTGGGGGGGAGAGCCGACCTATCGCCATCCTCTGGAGGGCCCCCGGTCTCCTCGGCCCCCTCTCGCCTGGCAGATGGGGGAGCTGGCCTCGAGGGGTCGGCCCCATCTTGCCCCCGGGAGGGGAGTGCCGTCGAGCCAAAGTCGCGCCCGGCGGTAGGAGGGAGACCTGCCTTCTTGGCCCGCTTCTTGGCCTTGGCGGCCTCCCGCAACTTTCCCGCCATGGGATCCTTGCGCTTTGCGCCAGCCAGCCGTGAAGACCCCCCGGGGGTCACCCCCTTGCCCTTATCCCGGGCTTGGGTGCGACACACAGGAGCCTCCGGCTCATCGGCCGCCGAGTCATCTCCTCCCAGAGCAATGACCTCAGCAGTATCCTCCAGATGTTCCTGCCTCACGTCTACAGCAAACAAAGAAGACCCGGTCAGGAGAAGGAAGATAACTACCACCCCAGGGGAACAACCTAAAGGGCGGTACCTGTCGACCTCAACCGTGTAAGCAGGCACCGTTCGATGTTCTCCGGCGTCACCAGCTCCTCGGTCGACCGGCGGTTTTCCAGCAGACGGGCGGCCTGCTGCTCCACATGGGGAGGGAACTCCTCCTGTCGAGGAGGAATGTTCGGATGGAAATTGGGCGAGATCCGGCATTTCCAGAGTTCATCCGTCGCCTCCGCCTTCACCCAGAAGAATTGGGTTTTCCACCCCTTGTGCGAAGAGTCCTTCGCCGCGAGGGCGATGCAACTCCTGTTCCTCCTTGCCTGGATAAAGTAAAAGCCCTTCCCTGCCGACGGGTGCGCCTTCAACTCGAAAAAGTAATGAAAGAGGTCCAAGGAAGGGAAAATGTTGTGCTGGCGATAGAGGATCCGAAAGGCAGAGAGGAGGAGGTACGAGTTGGCCACCAGTTGGATGGGCGCCAACCGGAAAAGTTCAAGGATCTGGAGTACGAGGGGCTCGAAGGGAAGGCGGAACCCGCTTTTCCACGCCAGAAGAAACGTGCAGAGGTGCCCCGTTCGGTCGTCCAAACTCGTCTCGAACGGGGTGGCGGCAGCAAAGCTATACCTGAAAGGCAAGCGAAAGCGATGCTCCAGCTTCTTCACCTCTGCCTCCCCCAACTCGCTGCAGCGGGAGACAGGCTCCCGCCTCACCTGCCCGAGTTCTAGCGGCGGATCAGCCATCAAGCCGGAAGAGGACCCCTCGCAAGAGCTCGAAGACTCCGGAGGAGAAGGAAGTTGCCGGACCGCCTCCGCGGTTGTCCTAGCCAACTCCTCGAACACCGCCGCAAGACTCCGCACCTCCACTGTGCCCTCACGGCGCATGAAGAAGCTCCGAAAGCCAAGAAACTAAGGAAAGCCCGAAACCCTGGAAGCCTAGAATGATGAACAGCGCCCAATGCCTATAAAACCCTGGAGGGAGGCGGCGCGTCGTTCCGTGCTCCGAGAAATAGGGGGGCCCCTTCAGTTCAAATCCGTCAGGATCATTATTATGGGCCCAGGCGACCACTCCCCGTGGCACCGTAAACGCCAACAGAATTCCACCCACCTGAGCCACGCCGGTCCAAAGCCTCAAAAACTACTCAACCGAGCCTCCATGGCTCGGGAGTAGGAGGGGGACAAGTGGAGAGGGGGATTTCTGTAGCCCACCCAAAGAGCAGCCCAACAAGACTCAACAGGGTCCAACGAGGCAAGCTCACCCAAGTGATAGCCCACGGGGCCCACTCAGGGAAGAAAAGCCCAATAAACAGACACTCGAGGAACCAACCCTCCCCGGCGGCCCCTAGGCTCAGAGGGCCCGAGTGATGGTCAGGTCACAAGGAAGGTCCGGCCCAGGCCATTTTTTTGCTCGAGAGAGACTGGCGCCAGCCGACCTATCCGACCCCTCCTTTGACCGAGCTATCCTCCTTTCCCGGACAGGGCTGGCGTTTCAGGAGCTCGGACTAGACCCTAGCCGTTCGCGCTGCCTTTAAGAGTCCCCAACGGACAGGGGAATCAACCAGCCACCGGGTTTCAAGGCGATAACGCCCCCACGATAAAGGCCATGAAAGCCCACGTCGAGGACGTAACTCCCGCCGGAGACCCCCCAGCTGACAGGACTCCTGAAGGCGGCACACTACTTAAAACCAGGGCTACCCTCCGGTGGAGAAAAGAGAGAAAAAAGGAAGGTAAAACTCCTGAGCAATCCGCTTCACCCCCCCCCCCTTTTGGTGGAGAGGAGTCTCGCGCATCAGCTTTCCTCCTCCCTTCATTGCTTCCACCACAGCTCTACTGACTTAGCCATCGGAGGGTTTCGCCCCAGGGAAATCCCCTGGGCCCTCTGACGCGTTTCCCTATCTTACAGTTCATCTACTGGTGATCCACGGCCCGCTCAGGACGCAGCGCGAGATCTCGCCTCTTCATCTATAAATAGAGCCCATTTCTGAACTGACCAACCCTTACTTTTGGCTCGTAAGGAATCAAGGTAAGGAGATGGAATCTCGGGTAAGTTCTTTAGAGTCTTTTATTCCTAATACTTTTGACTAGCTACCCTCAAAATTTTGTGTTAGGAGGTCGAGTATCCAAGGAGTTAGGATCTTCTAAAGTTGCTGGTTTCATCACGCCAACCCAGGAAACTGTGCGACAGGGTGTTGAAGATCAAGAAATTAGAGAAGCTAAACGAGGTAATTAGAGTTAGATGCTTTAGAACTTTTTGTTCCTCTTAGTTTCATCTTCCTAACCTCCAAATTTCACGTCCTTAGGGCAAGAGACTGAGGAGTTAGAGCGACGTGAAGTTGCTGAAAAATCTCAGGAAGAGAAGAACTAGGGCAACCCTTGAAGACTCAAATTAGAAGTTTAAAGTCCAGTAAAAAGGTATGTTATCTCATGAACGGCAAGAACATCATGTTAGGGATAAAAGCCCTCTGGTTTTGCTTGATTATATGCATTATAGATCATGAATTTCATATTTTAGTAGGGTTGTGCATACATGCATATCCTTAGCCTTAATCAAAGAATATTTTGCTGATAATTCATTTCAACCTATGCATGTAGCTGGCCTATACTTCGTTTTTCATGACTGGAATAGTTTAATAATTTTGATTTCCAAGCATGACAGATTTTCATAGTTTCCTATTCTATTTACTATCAGCCGAACCTCTAACGGATTAAGGTAAGATCGTCACATGATATAACGGCCTTACGATAAGCCGTCACACCCTCTATTGTATTTAAATTTCACTGTTATCTCTGACGGCCCAGAAGCAGTGCGTTACAACACTCTGACGGCCCACGATAAGCCGTCACGGAACTGTGACGCCCCCATCTTAGACCGCCAGAGTACTTTGTTCATGCAATTCAAGACAGAATTGAAGAACAATCAAGTTTACTTATAAATAAGCTTAGTTATCTAAGTTTTGAACTATTTTCACGACTTTGAGTTTATTGATCAATTTATGATAGAAATTACATGTTAAAAGCATCTCTAGTTATTTCAAGCATATGTTAATTTCATTAAGCTAAACTCTATAGTTTTGTATTTACACTATGATTTTAAATAATGTAATGACGGAGTTTTAATCATGGTTTCACATCGTTACACATTCTTTTCTATAGAGTCAATTTCTTTAAGTACATGGCATATATTCCGGTATATGACCATTATTTCACACTTTGCACTATAGGAACATATTATTGAACATGAGGACCTCTCTATTGGATATTCCTTTCAATGGACTAGGAAATCTTGTTTCAAGGCCTCCGTAATTCTCTGCGAGCCTGGGATTCTCACTAGGACACCGAGTTGGTTGTACCGTGAAAGCCCAATTGTTAGAAAGCACTATCGATGTTTTCAGGTTCTGGATATGTAACAGATCTACATTCGTCCGTCAGGAACATATAATGGTACAATATATGACCGTCACACTGTTTGAGTCCATATCTATTTTCTTCTGGATTCAACCTTTCTAACGGCCCAACACTCGACCGTTATGTTCATGTAACGGCCCAGTATTAGACCGTCACAGTTCTAATTTCTTTAACCCGAGGTTTGACAAAAGGGTTGATATTCCAAAGTTCCTAGATGGATTATTGATGGTCGAGGACTAGTCATATTGTTCAAGATACTTAATTTAATTATGGAAAAAAATAAGAAATGTACTGTTATGCTGCCTAATTATTTCCATGAGCATAACCTTGTTTTAAGTCATTCTTGATCTCTCATGTTCTTAATTGAAGCGTTCATTCATTGAATTATTGTTATCATGAACTTATTGAACTTGTTATATTACTGTATTTTATTGCTTGAAACGTGAAAATAACTTGATTTATACTTGAAGATGCGATCGAGCACTGATTGTGTTCAAGGGCTCTATGCTAGTCCCCTCGGCTGATTGTCAGAAACGTACTATAAACCATGGGATATGATGCTAACGGCGTCGCATTGCGCTGGGAGTACTTTCTCTATAAATAAGTGAAGATCCACGGGCATCATGAAGATACACATACATGACTTTCTTGCTTGTTACATGATGTTCCACAGAAATTCACCAAATACTTGCTCATAAGCAAAAGATGTTTGGGTGATGAGTATGTGAACTTCCTAGTACATTCTTGTTCATGAAAGGCCATTCTTGTTACATTCTTGCTAGTTCATACTTGTTCATTCTATCTTACATGGTCATCATGTTACTTTGGTTACTTGTGATTTATCGCATTCGCATGATTTTATCTTATTCCTCTAGAGCAAAAATGTTAATTACTTTAATAGTGCCTTCATGTTGATGTGAAGATACCTACTGGGCAAGTGTGCTCATTACCTATTTCCAATCTTTTCAGGAGATGGAAGTGAGTCAGAGTCGGATTCGGAATATTCAAATAGCGGGTCTGAGAGTGAATGAAGGATGAGTGAAGAATTAGGAAGTCGACATGTTTAGATTGAGTCTATGTAATTTTCTTATTTCTTGAGTCTAGTATGATGAAAATTAGTGATTGTAATTGAGTATTTGATTTGATTATTAATCTAATAAGTTGAAGTTGAGTAACTATTGTGCAATTGTATTTATGTGTGTAATTGTCTTGCGCTCTGATCATTCTTGCTTGTAAGAGGCTTACCATGCCGGCTGTTCACGTTCCTCGAGCTAATCTTTCGCTGTAATAATGGCTCGGGGCGTGACAGTTAAGTTGGTATCAGAGCCTAAGTCTCAGGACTTAGGAAAAAGTGTCATGTCATAGGATAAGTCCAAGGTTTAAGGACACCTACCTGTGAACTAAGGAAGAAATTTCCATACCCAAGTGAGAATTGGGTAGAGCCCGGGATATGATAGTTAATTAGCTTTAAGATACATTTTCTTCCAATTCCACGAGAAATAACAAGTTGTTATATTTCTCTCAGGTACCTTATTTTACAAATGGCTTATCGCGTAGATTGGAATGGCATGCAACAAACTGTTGCCGGCCTTACTCCGGCATTGCAAACTATGGCTCAGGCTGGCGCAGGGGCAAGGGCTGGTGACTTACATCGTAATTTCTGGAGTTTAAACCCTCCGCGTTTCTATGGTTCTTCTAAACCGGACGAAGTAGAGAACTGGATTGACGAGATGAACCGTATATTTGACGTCATTCAATGCACCGATCAAGAGAAGGTGCATCTTGCAACTTTTCAACTCAACAAGGATGCCCGTACATGATGGAAGTCGATTCCAGCATCTCCGGCCCATGCACCTCATACATCGGATGGTTTTCTCACTTTGTTCCGTGCTAAGTACTTTTCCGAGCACGTGAAAGAAAGAAAGGCTATGGAGTTCGCCTCTCTTCGACAAGGAATGATGACAGTTGAGGAATATGAACTTCAATTCTCCAGACTAGCACCTTATGCACCGCATTTAATCAGTACCGATCTATTGAAGGCTAATCGGTTTATGGATGGGTTACGACCCGATTTCATTCAGCAGCTCGGGACCCAAAACATACGTACTTATGCGGAGATGGTTCAACGGGCATACTTTTGCGAAATGACCTTAGAAAAGGTCGAGAAATTGAAAGGAAGAGGAGAAGAGTCTAGCCGACTATCTGATCGGCGTTATAAGAATGAAAAATTCAGCATCACGGAGCCTCACAAAAATCATGATAGTAAGAAACGATCCAGGAGCAGGAATGGTGGAAGTTCCCAGAAGAACAAGAAGATTAGGGAGGAGGAGCAAGTTGCCACGGCTTGCACTTTTTGTGAAAAATTCGGCCACTCGGCTGAAGAGTGCTGGAAATGCCTTGGTGCTTGTTTACGCTATGGAAGCAGGGAGCATCGCATGCCGGATTGCCCCCTTATGAAGGACCAGTCATCTGGTGGTGGACGCAGGAGGCATGCTTGCCTTAATGCCATTCTAGAAGAAGAGGAAGCGCCCAGGGATGGTGGGCTTATGGAAGGTACTCTTCAAATTTTTTCTCATCCTGCATTTGTGCTATTTGATACTGATGCCTCTCATTCTTTTGTCTCCACTACGTTTGCCAAAACATTATCAATTGCATCAGTTCCTCTACCTACAGATCTTTCTATAACCACACCCCTAGGTTCTAGAGCAAAACTTACTAGATATTACCCTGATAGTGAGGTGATAGTAGAAGGTTACAATCTCCCCGCAAACCTAGTATGCCTTGACATGAAAGGTTATGATGCCATTTTAGGGGTAGATTGGCTTGTAGATCATGATGCTGATATTAACTAGCAAAATAGGATTATATCCTTCAGAAAATCAGGTCTTCCAAGATTCTCTTTCCTTGGCATCAAGTATAGGAAACATCCCACTATCATATCTTCTCTTCACGCTTGCAAACTCATCTCGCAAGGATGTGAAGCTTTTCTTGCTTCTGTCATTATTACCGAATCCAAGGAAATCATCCTGGCAAACATTCCTATTATAAATGAGTTCCCAGATGTATTCCCATCCGAATTACCCAATTTACCACCTGAGAGGGAAGTAAACTTCACTATTAAACTCATTCCAAGAGTAGCACCTGTTTCTATAGCCCCTTACAGGATGTCTCCCACGGAACTTAAGGAACTAAAGAGGCAGTTGCAGGAACTACTAGACAAAGGTTTCATCAGACCTAGCACATCCCCCTGGGGTGCACCAGTTCTATTTGTCAAAAAGAAGGATGGCTCTCAGGCTATGCATAGACTACCGGCGACTAAATCAACTTACAATCAAATATAAATATCCGTTGCTGCGTATTGATGAGCTCTTCGACCAGCTTTCGGGAGTAGTGTATTTTTTCAAAATAGACCTCAGATCAGGTTATCATCAACTTAGAATTAAAGAAGAAGATATTTATAAATCGGTTTTTCAAAGTCATTATGGCCACTATGAATTCGTGGTAATGCCGTTTGGGTTAACAAATGTCCCAGTAGCATTTATGCAGCTTATGAATAGTGTTTTCCAGCCATATCTGGACCAGTTCATTGTCATCTTCATTGATGATATCTTGATATATTCAAAGATAAAAGAAGAACATGAAGAACATTTGAGGATAGCCTTACAAACACTTAGAGAACATAAACTTTATGCCAAGCTTAATAAATGTGAATTCTGGCTCAAGGAAGTTTCATTCTTAGGCAACATGCCACATTATTTCAAAGGAAGGTATTGCTGTGGATCCTTCGAAAGTCGAAGCTGTCAGAAATTGGAGCCGGCCAACGACTATATCAAAAGTAAGAAGCTTTCTGGGTCTAGCTGGTTATTATAGGAGGTTCATTAAAGACTTCTCAAAGATTGCTGTTCCTTTAACTAGACTCACAAGAAAAGAAAATCCTTTTGTCTGGTCAAAGGAGTGTGAGAAGAGTTTCCAAACTCTTAAGAATCATCTTCCTACAGCCCCTATTTTAGCACTACCGGTGGAAGGTGGTAGATTCGAAGTATATACGGATGCAACTGGCATTGGCTTAGGATGCTTTCTCATGCAAGATGGAAAAGTAATCTGTTATTCTTCAAGACAATTGAAACGTCACGGGGAAAATTATCCCGTGCATGATTTAGAATTGGCAGCCGTTATTTTTGCCTTAAAAATTTGGCGTCATTATCTTTATCGAGAAAAGTTCACGGTCTACTCGGACCACAAAAGCTTGAAATACTTATTCTCTCAAAAGGAGCTTAATATGAGGCAGAGGAGATGGTTAGAATATCTCAAGGATTTTGATTTTGCTATTTTTTTTTAATGAAAAGCCCTACCTAAGGACAGATGGAGGTACCATCTGGGCACTAGGGGGTGAATTTTTTTACTGAATAAAGGTAAAAGAATAATGATTACATCATGCGGATGCTGGGCATACCCAGCTTATCCAAATGCGCCTCTCCCTTTATAGTAGAGGGTAACTCATTGTAAGAATAAAAAATATTACACTTGGATGAGCAGGCTAAGGAGGCCAAGAGATCCGCAACTTTGTTCCCTTCTCTGTAAATATGGACAAACTTGTCTTGCTGAGTAGTAGATCTCCATATCTCTCTGGCATGTGATACTATAGACCACGGACAACGATATTCCTTCTTTATGACTTTAACAAGTACTTGTGAGTTACACTCAATGTAAGCTAGATAATCTGAAATTGTGTGGAGGTAATGGATGCCATCTTGTAGAGCTCTTGCCTCTGCTATAAGATTGTTAGACTTCCCATAAAAGTGGGAGAAAGCAAGCATGACATTCCCACAGTGATCCCTGATGACACCGCCTCCTCCAGAATTCCCATCGGTATTGCAAGCACCATCAGTATTTAATTTTAGGAAAGGCCATGGGGGGCAGACCCATTTTATGGCTTTCAGCTGAACTCCGATAGAAGTGTAGGTAGGGATCCCCAAGGTATCAACTATCTTCCGTTTGCTAATGTCAGATTCTTTATAGTTTGCACTGGCACAAGCCTGCTTTACTTTGCTAATGATTTGGTGAAGAATGCGGTTTTTGGAGAGAGTACTGCCTTCATATCTCACAGAGTTCCGAGCTCTCCAAATATCCCAGCAACCATATCCAAGAGTTGCTAGGATTAGGTGACCATGAGCAGAGTTCAGTTTGATGTGGCTAGCTGCATTGGATATGAATGAAGCCGCAGAGTTGCCTTCAAATGGCAGCCCCACCGATTTGAAGTGAGACCAAATGTAAGAGGCTAACTCACTGTGAATAAACAAATGATTCAGGCTTTCTTCATGATGGGCCTGACAGTAGGAACAAATGGAACACAGTTGGACACCCAGACGTTGAACATTTGGATCAACCGGGAGGCTGTTGTGTAGGATTTTCCATAAGTGAACAGAGATTTTTGTTGGTAGCCATTGTGACCACAGCTTTGACCAATAAGTATATGGCTGGCTGAGAGCAGTTCCAGTAAGTGCTTTATATATAGATGCCACCGAGCATATTCCTGAGGAGGACAATGTCCAAGCAGGCAAATCAGTATCTGTGGTGAGGCTAGTGTTAATAATAGCTGTTTTGATTTGAGGTGGCATAAAACTATCCAGCAACTCTAATTCCTCTCTTGGAGTGCGCACAAGGAAGTCATTTACAGTGATTTTTAGATTAGGGATGCTGTTTGCAGGAATAAAATCAGCCAGGCAGTGCTCTCCAATCCAGTTATCATACCAAAAGTTAGTAAGTTTTCCATCTCCAATGATTACCTTGTGAAATTGTAGAACAATCTATTTTGCTTTGATCCAGCTTCGCCTAGCAGGTCCAGCCATATTTGTGAACAAAACATCTTTCAGATGACTCTGACCAAAATACTTTGCTCGGAAGAATTCAGCCCACAGGGACTTGGAATGCATAGCTTGCCATAACATCTTAACTCTCAATGCAATGTCCATCTGCCTCAGTGACATAATACCCAGTCCTCCCTGGGAAATGGGTCTGCAAATCAGATTCCAGGATTTCCAATGCTTTTTATTCCCATTCGGAGAAGAACCCCAGAAGAAGTTTGCAAAAGTCTTCTCCAACGAAAGGTGAGTTCCAGAGTGAAGTGATGAAGTAGAAAGGGAATAAATGGGAACAGATGTGAGTACATGCTTTATCAAAGTCAGCTTAGCACCTTGAGAAAGTAAACTTGATTTCCAACCAGAAATCCTCTTTTGAATGGAGTGTATAATACCAGCATAATGCACTTTTTTGCTTCGGCCAAGAAATAGTGGGAATCCAAGGTACTTTAGAGGAAAGCTGTGTCTACTGAAACCAGTGAGATTGGTTATCCGGTTGGCAATGGAATCATGGATCTTTGGGTGCAAGAGGAAGCCACTCTTACAAGTATTGATAAGCTGACCAGACCCCATTTCATAGGTCTTGAGAAGCCTCAAAAGGTTCCTGATAGAGGCAAGGCTAGCCTTACAGAAAATCAAAGTGTCATCTGCAAAAAGAAGATGGGACACAGTGGGACATCTCCGAGGCCCTTGAAAACATTCAATTTTCCCAGTAAAGTGTGCTTCTTTGAGTGATCTACTCAAACTTTCCTCAGCAATAATAAATAGTGAAGGGGCAAGTGGGTCACCCTGCCGAACACCCCTTGTAGACTTAAAAAAACCGGCTATATCACCATTCAAAGAGACAGAGAACCAACAGTTCTGAACCAACTTGCTAATTAGGTGAATGAATGTCAGATAGAAACCAAATCTATGAAGAACAGCAAATAAAAAATCCCATTCTAGTCGATCATATGCCTTGGCCATGTCTAATTTAAAGATGACATTCTTCCCTCTGGTTTTTCTCCCCAATTCTTGAGTCAGTTCTTGAGCTAGCGCAATATTTTCTGTTATGTGCCTCCCCTTGACAAATGCAGTCTGTTCCTGCGAAATAATTCTAGGAAGAATAGAAGCCAACCTTTTATTGACAATGGAGGAGATGATCTTGTAGAAGAAATTGCACAAACTTATCGGTCTGTAGTCAGAGATGTCCACAGCATTTGGTTTTTTGGGGATAAGAGCAATGAGAGTGGACGTAACAGACCTTGGGAGAGGCTGAGGATTGAAAAAAGCCTCTTGAACAGCACTGACTACCACTGTAGAAATGATTGGCTAAGCAGTTTGAAAGAAGGCACCTGTGAATCCATCAGGACCTGGAGCACTGTCAGCAGATAATGCAAAGACAGTGTCTTTAATTTCCTATTCCGAGGGAGAAGCACACAGCATTATATTATCTTGATGAGTAACTAAATTTGGAATGCAGTTTAAGGCTGACTCCTCAATGAAATGCTGTTGAGAAGAAAAAGCAGTATGAAAGTGAGCAATAGCAATGCTCTTCATTTCTTCATGATCTGTCGTGAGGATGCCAGCAGAATTCCGAAGCTGAGTAATTCTCTGTTTTATTCTTTTGGCCTTAGTCGAGAAATGAAAAAAATTTGTGTTTCTGTCCCCCTCCTTTAACCATCTAATCCCAGATTTCTGTCTCCAAAAGCATTCTTCATGTAAAAGTTTTTCAGACTGAATGGATTTGGCTTTCTCCAAAAGGTTATGATTTTCCATAGTAGGGTGTAAATCATAGGCTAGTTCAGCTATCAGAACTGCATCTTCTGCTGCCATCAGATTTAAGTGGACATGACCAAAAGTATGCTTGTTCCTTGCGCAGCATACTCCTCACATGCTTGAGCTTCAAGTAGAGAGTGGACAGAGAGGAGGAGGCCAGAGGGCTGGTGTTCCAACAAGTACTTAAATCTATAAGAAATTTATCATGTAGAGTCCACATCTTCTGAAAATAGAACCGGCCCTGGAATTTCTGCTTGATGAACAATTTCACCAAGAGGGGTGCATGGTCAGATGCTTCTCTAGACAAATGCTCCACGGAGATGGAAAATTGATTAAGCCAATCAGAGTTTATTAATACCCTGTCCAGCCGTGCCCAAATACCCTTACATCCAGCTTGATTGTTATGCCATGTATACTGAGAACCAATGAAGCCTGCATCAATTAGAGCACAATCTGAAACACATTCATTAAAATCTGAGATAGCGCCCAAATGTGGTGGGTTGCCACCTAATTTTTCATCCACCTTCATAATACAGCTAAAATCCCCAGCAACTAGCCAAGGTCCTGAAATTTTTGAGTGCACCAAAAGAAGGGATGTCCATAGGGCCTGTCTCTCCATCACGGAGCATTTAGCATAGACAAAAGAAAGGTTAAAAAGGGGCCAGGCAGAACTAGATTGTAGAAGAGTAAGTTGCTACTCATCTGAGCTGACAATAGAGAAATCCAGAGGATCCTTCCAAAAAAACCATATATGAGCCATATCATCACAATTAGCAATACATTTGCTCATTCCTAACTTCCTGCAAATGTTCTTCATTTTATTGACAAGTATTTTGGGTTCAAGCACAACTAAACAGTCAATTTTATGGGCCTTAATGAAGAGCTTATCCCTCCCAACAGAAACATCATTACCAATCCCTCTTACATTCCAGATGATGAAATTCATGAGGATTTTGATAGAGGTAGATTACCAGAAGATCCAGACCTAGTCATGGATCTAGTTGTGACACCCATAGGATCATTGGGAAAAACCCTGAAGTTTTCAATTGCAGCCGCATTAGCTATATCCTGCCTTCTTTTTGTCAATGCCACTTTCTGCTGCTGTAAAGTGCATATGGCAACTGAGGAAGCCTGTTGTGTGCCCATAGGTCGATGTTCAACAATAGCCAATTCAGGAACAGGCGCAATGGTGCCACTTCCATCAGACATTTGTCCTGAAGGGAACTCCAGAATGGGAGCAATGGACTTTTCCGGAGGGAGTGCTGTCTTCGAACAGAGAGGATCTATAGTGGTCAATAGAGATGAGGTTCCAACCACGTCAGCTGCAGGTAGAGAATTTGATCCGATGTGGGACTTCAGGGTAGTGCCTTCCATATGATTATTCATAAGATTTTCCGGATCAACAGAGGAAGCACCAAGAATGATAGCATCACTTTCCATTACACTTTTTGAGAAAGGCATCAGGTCATTTTCGATAGGTGGTTTAGAGTTGGGAGGGGCCCCCACAGTATTCACACCCAAGCTTTCAAAAGGTTTTGAATGCTCACCAGAAGGAAGCACACTAGTCTCAACACTCTTATTTACACTTGCTTTCAAAGGAAAAACCTATTTTCAAATGTTTTTTCCTTTTGAAATAGGTCGGGAGGTACCATGTGAAACAGCCGGATTTACCACTGGCCGAAATGATTTTCCTTTACACTCACTCGAAGAGTGGCCTAGTCTGGAACAATTTGAACAGAAAGAAGGAAGCTCGGGATAGAGAATTTCTTGCCATGCTCCTCCCCCCGGAAATCCAATCCACTCTCTTTGTGGGTGAGACTTCAAGATATCCAGCTCAACACAAACACGGGCAGCCACCGTGTTGGATAGATTTAGAGTAGAAGGATCAATTTTTAAGACCTTTCCAATATTCCTGGCAATAGAACGCAACATATGCTCCACAAATAAATTAACAGGCAACCCAGGGAAGGAAATCCAAACCGGTAAAATGGAAGAGTCCTCATTGGGGGAGAAAGACATCGTCCATGTGAAGAATCGGAATAGTTTGCCATGAACATACAGATAATCCCTCAGTAGCAGCTGCAGATAGTCCTATTGGTTGCGGAAGCGCAAAAGCAAATGCTTGGCGTCCAAAGCGCTAATCACAAAGTCTTCTTTGAATCTGCATTGGTTGGACAGATGATCTCTGATCTCAGGGAAGGCAGGCCTACCTTGAGGCGTTCTGGCCACCAGCGAAAAAGAAAGTGGCCGGTTCCCCGCCATCAGTAAGAGCTGGCTCAAGTCTAATGCGGTAGCAGATGCACTCAGCAGAAAACCAATGGGCATGCTATCAAGTCTTATGATTAGTATGACTAATCTTATTCCTTAATTTACTCAAATGAACTTAGATATTGACATAAAGGAAGATGATTGTTTCATGGCTAGTATTCGAGCTCAACCTACATTGATAGAGGATCTGGTCAAGTTACAAAATAATGATCCCGTGTTACTGGAAATTAAAGCCAATATTGAACAAAGGCCGGATTTCTCTGTTTCCAATGACGGAAGTTTGTTATTTAGGGGTCGAGTGTGTGTACCAGATCATGAGGATACGAAGAAACTGATCCTAGAAGAAGAACATAATTTCAAGTACACCATTCATCCAGGAGGTACGAAGATGTATCAAGATCTCAAAAGAAACTTCTGGTGGCCAAATATGAAGAGAGAAATAGCTGATTTCGTGTCCCGTTGTCTAACCTGCCAACAAGTAAAAGTAGAACATCTTAGACCCGCAGGTAAATTACATCCCTTGAATATTCCCAATTGGAAATGGGAGAGTATAGGAATGGATTTCATCATGGGTTTACCAAAGACAAGAGGTGGACATGATGGTATATGGGTGATCATAGACCGATTGACTAAATCCGCACACTTCATACCAATAAAAAGTTGATGGTCAGTGAATATTCTAGCAGCATTATACATGAATGAAATTGTCAAATTACATGGCGTACCTGTCACTATTGTATCTGATAGAGATCCTTGATTCACATCATAATTCCGGAAGGGCCTACAATATTCACTAGGGACTAGATTAAATTTTAGCACAACATTTCACCCACAAACTGATGGTCAGACTAAAAGAACAAATCAGGTAGTAGAAGATATGCTCAGGGCTTGTGCTATTGATTTTGGAGGAAGTTGGCATGATCACTTGCCTCTAGTAGAATTTGCATACAACAACAGTTATCAGGCCAGCATACAGATGGCGTCCTTTGAAGCTTTATATGGAAAAAGCTGTAGATCACCAATATGTTGGAACGAAATAGGGGAAAAGCAATTCCTAGGCCCCGACCTTATCAGAGATTCTACAGAGAAGATCAAGCTCATTCAAGAAAGAATGAAGATGGCGCAAGACAGGTAGAAATCTTATGTTGACAAACAAAGGCGTGACTTGGAGTTTCAGGTGGGAGATCATGTATATCTGAAAGTTTCTCCAGGCCGTGGTATTCGAAGATTTGGCATTAAAGGAAAACTAAGTCCAAGATTCATTGGCCCATTTGAAATTCTCGAAAGGGTCGGTAAAGTGGCTTATAGACTGGCTTTACCTCCACAATTAGCAGAAGTTCACGACGTATTTCATGTCTCTATGTTGAAGAAATATGTATATGATCCTCATCATGTCATTACTTATGATGATATGGAGATCCAAAAGGACCTGACATACGAGCAGAAATCGGTCAGGATTCGGGAACGGGAAGTGTGTCAACTAAGGAATAAAACTATTCCTATGGTCCAAGTCGAATGGATGAAGCAATGGCCACACGAAGCAACATGGGAGACGGAAGAATCTATGCGTAGAAGATTCCCAGAATTATTCAACAATAAGTACACTCTCCATAAATCCATGAATTGAATTTGGGGACCAAATTCTTCTAAGTGGGGAAGGGTGTACTGCCCTATAATTTTTATAAAATATTTCTGATATAATTAAGAAATTTCTAGAATTATTAAGGGTCTAAATGAATTAATTAATAAATATTGGGTTAAATAAATCATTATAAGGCCCAATTATGTTAAACAACTAATCCAGCCTTAATAAATAAAGCCCAATAGGTTCAAGGATCAAGCCTATTAAGTTTGACCCATATTCTAAAAGGTTATTTAGCCTATTCATGAATTATAAGGATAAATATCCCTTATATAGATCATTATGTGGATAATTAACAAAAAGAGTTTGAATAAAATTGAATTCTGCGCACAGTGGATGTAGTGGTCTATCGTGCGACCGCCACAGTCATGTAACGCGCCCAGCTTGGACCGTCACACTCTGTCAGTTTCGTGAATGGAAGAAAGAATAAAAAGATTGGATCTTTGGGATCCTATCTGCAAGAGACCAACTTGGGAGAATTTATAACATTACTAAGGACTCTTAGGGATCAGGCTTTGGCCAACTAAGGACTCTAGAATCGATCTAATCCTCAAACCCTAGCTAAAACTATATAAATAGAGCCCATTTCTGAACTGAGCAACCCTTACTTTTGGCTCGTGAGTAATCAAGGTAAGGAGATGGAATCTCGGGTAAGTTCTTTAGAGTCTTTTATTCCTAATACTTTTGACTAGCTACCCTCAAAATTTCGTGTTAGGAGGTCGAGTATCCAAGGAGTTAGGATCTTCCAAAGTTGCTGGTTTCATCACGCCAACCCAGGAAACTGTGCAACAGGGTGTTGAAGATCAAGAAATTAGAGAAGCTAAACGAGATAATTAGAGTTGGATGCTTTAGAACTTTTTGTTCCTCTTAGTTTCATCTTCCTAACCTCCAAATTTCACGTCCTTAGGGCAAGAGACTGAGGAGTTAGAGCGACGTGAAGTTGCTAAAAAATCTTAGGAAGAGAAGAACTAGGGCAACCCTTGAAGACTCAAATTAGAAGTTTAAAGTCTAGTAAAGAGGTAGGTTATCTCATGAACGGCAAGAACATCATGTTAGGGATAAAAGCCCTCTGGTTTAGCTTGATTATATGCATTATAGAGCATGAATTTCATATTTTAGTAGGGTTGTACCTACATGCATATCCTTAGCCTTAATCAAAGAATATTTTGCTGATAATTCATTTCAACCTATGCATGTAGCTGGCCTATACTTCGTTTTTCATGATTGGAATAGTTTAAGAATTTTGATTTCCAAGCATGATAGATTTTCATAGTTTCCTATTCTATTTACTGTCAGCAGAACCTCTGACGGATTAAGGTAAGACCGTCACATGATATAATGGCCTTACGATAAGTCATCACACCCTTTGTTGTATTTAAATTTCTCTGTTATCTCTGACGGCCCAGAAGCAGTGCGTTACAACACTCTGACGGCCCCACGATAAGTCGTCACGGCACTGTGACACCCCCATATTAGACCGCCAGAGTACTTTGTTCAGGCAATTCAAGATAGAATTGAAGAACAATCAAGTTTACTTATAAATAAGCTTAGTTATCTAAGTTTTGAACTATTTTCATGACTTTGAGTTTATTGATCAATTTATGATAGAAATCGCATGTTAAAAGCATCTCTTGTTATTTCAAGCATATGCTCATTAAGCTAAACTCTATAGTTTTGTATTTACACTACGATTTTAAATAATGTAATGACGGAATTTTTATCATGGTTTCACATTGTTACACATTCTTTTCTATAGAGTCAATTTCTTTAAGTACATGGCATATATTCCGGTATATGGCCATTAGTTCACACTTTGCACTATAGGAACATATTCTTGAACATGAGGACCTCTCTATTGGATATTCCTTCCAATGGACTAGGAAATCTTGTTTCAAGGCCTCCGTAATTCTCTACGAGCCTGGGATTCCCACTAGGACGCCGAGTTGGTTGTACCGTGAAAGCCCAATTGTTAGAAAGCACTATCGATGTTTTCGGGTTCTGGATATGTAACAGATCTATATTCGACCGTCAAGAACATATAACGGTCTAATATAGGACCGTCACGCTGTTTGAGTCCATATCTATTTTCTTCTGGATTCAACCTTTCTAACGGCCCAACACTCGACCGTTATGTTCATGTAACGGCCCAATATTAGACCGTCACGGTTGAAATTTATTTAACCCGATATTTGACCAAAGGGTTGATATTCCAAAGTTCCTAGATGGATTATTGATGGTCTAGGACTAGTCATATTGTTGAAGATACTTAATTTAATTATGGAAAAAAATAAGAAATGTACCGTTATGCTGCTGAATTATTTCCATGAGCATAACATTATTTTAAGTCATTCTTGATCTCTCATGTTCTTAATTGAAGCGTTCATTCATTGAATTATTGTTACCATGAACTTATTGAACTTGTTATATTACTGGCCATATTTTATTGCTTGAAACATGGAAATAGCTTGATTTATACTTGAAGATGCGATCGAACACTGATTGTGTTCAAGGGCTCTATGCTAGTCCCCTCGGCTGATTGTCAGAAACGTACTGCAAACCATGGGGTATGATGCTACTGGCGTCGCATTGCGCTGGGAGTACTTTCTCTATAAATAAGTGAAGATCCACGGGCATCATGAAGATACACATACATGACTTTCTTGCTTGTTACATGATGTTCCACAGAAATTCACCAAATACTTGCTCAGAAGCAAAAGATGTTTGGGTGATGAGTATGTGAACTTCCTAGTACATTCTTGTTCATGAAAGGCCATTATTGTTACATTCTTGCTAGTTCATACTTGTTCATTCTATCTTACATGGTCATCATGTTACTTTGGTTACTTGTGATTTATCGCATTCGCATGATTTTACCTTATTCCTCTAGAACAAAATTGTTAATTACTTTAATAGTGCCTTCATGTTGATGCAAAGATACCTACTAGGCAAGTGTACTCATTACCTATTTCCAATCTTTTCAGGAGATAGAAGTGAGTCAGAATCGGATTCGGAATATTCAAATAGCGGGTCCGAGAGTGACTGAAGGATGAGTGAAGACTTAAGAAGTCTACATGTTTAGATTGACTCTATGTAATTTTCTTATTTCTTGAGTCTAGTATGATGAAAATTAGTGATTGTAATTGAGTATTTGATTTGATTATTAATGAAATAAGTTGAAGTTGAGTAACTATTGTGCAATTACATTTATGTGTGTAATTGTCTTGTGCTCTGATCATTCTTGCTTGCAAGAGGCTTACCATGCCGGTTGTTCACGTTCCTCGAGCTAGTCTTCCGCTGTAATAAAGGCTCGGGGCGTGATAGCTCCTGACCGCCTGCTCATCCTCCTCTAACCCAAACCTCCTCGCCTGTAGTGCGGGAAGATGGGGTAGTGCTGGATGTGTAGTCTGGGGTAGTCCAACCTGAAGGAAGCACCGGTGCGGGCTGTACATCGCCAGAGCAGTGTCACCCACGAGCCTCAAGTCCAAGCCAGGCCTCCTACGAAGCCTGAGGGTAGTGCCGTAGAGGAAAGACGGGCGCATCACGAACCGATCCAGGGGCAAGGTGTTGATGTAGAGGCGCCACTCGTCCCTCATCTTCTTATCTACCGTCCAACACTCCACCTCCTGAGAAAACCTGAAAGGACCACCAATGAAGAACAAGGGATGGCTCCCGAAGATCCTGCTGACCGAGGTAACATTCACCCTAGGGATGAACTTCATCCTAACTCCCATCCAGCACTCTAGGAGAATCATAGAGCCAAACAATGGACCCCCTAGAGCAGCTGAGCTAAGACCCTCATATAAGTAAGCAAGGACGGCCTGGGAGATGGAAAGACCTTGTCACAGACCACTGATGGTGCTAAGGATGGGAACGTCTAAGACATGGTCGGCAGAGGGGAAGAGTATGGCCCCGCATAAACAAATGGAAGCGGCCTTAGCTATGGCCTCATTCAACCCACACTTATTTTTACAATGTGCTATCACCCACTGGCTAAGAGGTAGTACATGGATCTGGCGAGGGCCCACTATGGTGTGAATGTCCTTGGCGCTAGGTATGAACTCTCCTAAGATAAGGGCAGGATCCACAGGGGCAATGGTGTGACAGACTAGATCCTCCTCGCCCACCTTGGACCTAGGGAAGGACAAATAGGTCTCTACCTCCTCTAGAAGGATGGTAGCCTCGAAAGATGGGAACATGAAGGTGTGGGTCTGGGGGTGCCATATCTCTATCAAGGCCGAAATGTTGTGCCAATCTAAAGTAAGCTTAGGGTAATTCTTGGCTAATACTAGAAGAGGGTGAAGATGCCATGATCTAAGGATGGATGTCACATATATGGGTAACTCGCGGATCATGGGAGCCATCCACTGCAAAGTGGAGTATCGTCAAGGGCCAGGGAGAAGCTGAAATGAAGAAAGGACGAAGAGAAAAGAGAGGACGGGTATATAAGCTTTTTGAAGGAATTGGATGAAATTGAATTGAATAACCTTAACTTACCTCTCTCATAGGGCTAGAGCTCAAGTGCCCCGGGATGGTGGTCAGCCGGTGTAGCACGCTGTGCTCCTTCCTAGCCGGCTTTGGACCTTGGTAAGCCACCTCTCCCATGGAACTCCCTTAAAAGGCCCTCTTCATGATAATTGGAGGAAGGTAGAAAATGATTTCAAGGCTTGAAAGAGGGTTGATGTGTGAAGAATGAATTTGGAGTCCCCTCTTACTTATAGAGCTTAGTTAAAGGCCTAAACCCCCTAGAATTGAGGTAGGATAAGTCTAGATGGAGTTAAGATAGTGTTTTGGGCTGAGTTGGGGCACATATCCTCGGGTTAGGACTCTCCAAGAGAGTCCCGTTCAGACTCTCAAGGCGTACGTGTACGCGGTCAATCGATAGACCGCTCTGATATTTGAACGGTCTCATGGAGACCGTGTAGCAACTCTCTACACAGTTCCAGTCCTGGCATTTGCATGGTCTCAGAGAGGCCGTTCTGTTCTACACACGGTCGAATCTAAACCGTTCTATCCTTTGAACGGACAACAGTGGACCGTTTAGTTGCATCTGTGAGTTCTGGCCGAATCGCTCTCAACGGTCTAAAGGAAGGCCATGTAGTGTATTGGAGCGGTCCTATTGACGACCGTGTAGAAACCTGAAGCCTCATTTTTCTCCCTCTTGCACCAATCTCACTCAAGTCGTGGCGTCTCTCTCTCCCACTCATTGTTTGGCGTCTCTCTCTCTATTTGGCGTCTCTCTCTCCCGCTCACTGATCGGCGTCTCTCTCTCCCTCTCACTATTTATCATCTCTCTCTCACTCACTCGTGTGTCATCTCTCTCTCACTCTAGCGTCGTGTCATCTCTCAGTCACTCACTCTCGTGTGGCGTCCCTCTCTCTCACTCACTCGTGGTCGTCTCTCTCTCACTCGCTCATGTCGGGTTAGTAGTCGTAGTTAGTTAGTTAGTGTCAAGCATTTGCATCCATTCATAAATTCATTCACAAAACTAAAACAAAAACATATCATATCACTATCATATCCATATGTACAAAAGTTGGCTCAAGGTACAAAGTCAAGCCTGTCCCTCCCCCTCCAGTCTGTCGCTATCCCCGGCTCCCTCGTGCCTCTTCGGTGGCGGGGCAACCGCAGAGCTCACCTCCTCTTGTGGTCGTCGGTGCCTCTCCTCCTCCTCGTACCTCCGGCAACCGGAAGAACCTGTGAAGTAAGTCCTGTAACAGCTCAGCTACCTCTAACTGAGCCCGCTCTGACTCTGTGCGAGCTCGCTCCGCCTCGGCGCGGTAAAGGTCCGCCTTCGCCTCCCGGGCTCGAAGAAGCTCCGTCTCTGCTGTCCCGACGCGGGAGCGCTCCATCTCTACATAGAGGTGTGAAGCCTCTGCTACGTATGCACGTAGAGCTGCGGCCTCAGCACGGAACCGCTCCATGTCCTCCCGCAGTTGAGCGGCCTCGCCCAGCGACGCGGTCAGCTCGGTCGTCTGTATATGCATGCATCATGGTTAGTGAATCGCATTTCATAATCATAAGCATTAAGGGAAAGTGTAGTGGACTTACCCTCTCGGCGAGAGCCGCCTCGGCCGCCTCTGCTCGTGCAACCATCCTCGTGAACTCGGCATCCTGCTCGACGCGGTCCGCAGGGGTCTGTGAAAAGGAAGAAGGCGCGTCGGTCCCCTGGCGCTGGGCTCCCTCGGCTCGCTACATCCAAAACTCCAGGTCAGTCACATGCATAATCATAATCATTTGCATAAATTAAGAGTCTAGGGTTTAAGGAAACTCACCAGAAGGCTCAGGGCCTGTCGTGCTTCATCCCGTTCTTGGATGGTCGAGTGAAGAAGCCCATGTAGCTCCGTGATCCTCCCCTCGGGGTCAATTTGCATTTAGGAAGTCCGAGCATCATTACATAATCATATAGAAAGCATAATAGAAGACATTAGGGTTTAGAAGTCGTACCGGTCGGCGGGCACCACGGAACACCTGGTCCCTATAGTGCCGGGCATAGGATGTGTAGTAGTCCTCCTCGCTGTCTGTCCAAGCAGTCACCACCCGCCCGTGCGCTACCCAGTCTGCTATCTGCTCTGCGGCTCGCTCCCTCCAGTCTACCACTATAGCTAACCCTCGGGGGTGTCACCCAACGCGCTCCTTCGACTTTTCTGGTGCCGAAAATTCGACTGCTGGCTGATGGACGTCGGTCGTCCTCATCACCAGTCGAAAGTAGAGCGGCTCCACCACGTTCATGCAGTGTAGCCAAACGTCTCGGCCTGAGTAGGCAAGGGCCGCCACTACCCATGGCTGAACCCTTGTGCCCCTCGCTCGTGTAGGGTGTCCACCGAACCTGTCCACCAAATAGGAAAATTGCATTAGCATCATAAGCATATAGATTGCATTTGAAGAGTTTGAGTTTAGAGTCGTACCGAGGCAAAGGGTAAGGTGTCTAGATCATCCTGGATCTCCCGGACCTATCTCCGGAGGGACCCAATCACGCGTGGAGCAGTCCACCACCTGGCGATGGGCAGTCGCTCTGGATATGTCTCAGCACCTCTCCCCAGCCCACGTATGTACACGTAGGCCCACACCTACATTGCATTTCACCAAAAGTCAGCATATAGTTCTTATAGGAATCATATAGCTGATTGCATAGTTAGAGTCAGAGTCATACCTAGAGTAAAGGGGAGAAGCCCCCTAGCATCGTCCACCGGCTAGTAGAGCTGAGGGTGTCAAACAAGAAAGCAAGGAATGCCGCTCCCTAGGCATAGTCCCCGATGTGACCTAAGTCCTCGAGAAGTGGGAGGAACTGGCAGCTGATCACGTCAGCTCTCATTGTTAAACAGGAGTCGACCAAAGAACAACATCAGGAATCGTCTCAGCACCCAGTCCGCCTCGGGTCCCGCCGCAGCCGCCACTCTGGGTCGTGCCAGCTCTATCAATCTCTACAGATGCTGCTCGGGCAGCTCGCTTGTCGCTATCCCCGCTCGCCTCAGTCCGAGGTTATCCTGTAGCCTCGCCCGTGTAAGTGTCGTTGACTACCGCTCCGGGTGCAGCAACTCCAAGCCCAGCAGCTCCTGGGCCAGCTCCCGGTAGTCGGGGTAAGTCACCCCGCTGACCAGAGTCCCGTGAACGCGTAATCCGGTGATGCGCACAACGTCCTCTAGCGTGGGGACCATGTGACCCCACAGGAAAAGGAACGTCCGGCTCACCAGATCCCAGCGGTCGTGTAGAGCGTAGAGGAGCGGCATGTCTAGCCTAGTCACCTCCACGCTCAGGAACTTGGCAAAGCCCATAGTCGTGAGCCTCGCCCGCTGAAAGTCTGGCAGTGTGAGAAACACTGCTCGGACCTACAGCCAGGAGATCCGAGTCCTATGCTTCCCCTGCATACATTTTGGACAATTACATTTCATTTTAGAATCTTGCATTTTCATTAATTGAATAATTTACTCTGCTCACTAAACGGTCTCCTATGGTCCATTTTTCCAAGTCAACGGTTGGATTCCAACCGTCCCAATAGTCCCTCTCAGGAGTTCACGGTCCCTCATGGACCGTTCTGCCTTATCAACGGCCCTGTGAGGACCGTTCTCCTATCTGGTGTCTACCCTGATAACGGACCATTCTTGACCGCTCAATGATCACATGGTCCCCATCTGACCGCGTCTCCCCCTTTCAATCCCCTAGCCATCTGGATTTGCATGGTCTATCATCCCACCGTGTGGATCTCAATGGTCTGGTCATAACCGTTATGTTCTTAGATGTTTATGTGCTGAATGGACCAAGGTAGGCCATTCTACATTTTCACGGTCTAATGGAGACCGCTTTGTTCTTTAATGTTTCATGTTCTAAACGGACCAAGGTGGCCCGTCCTATATTTCCACGATTTGATGGAAACCGTTCTGATCTCAAGCGTTTCATCTTCTGAACGGACCAACTTGGGCCGTCCTAAGTTTAAACGGTCCTCCTCAGACCGTGTGTTTTTGTCGGTTAAGTTCCTATTGAACGGCCACCTGTGGGCCGTGTTATGTTTGAACGGTTCTATTTGAACCGTGTTGTTTTATGGAGCGGTCACTGTAAGACCGTCTTATGGCCGTCATCCCCGACGGCGTTTAAGCCCCTCCTTGCCGGCGGTGAGGGCCCCATGGAGCCTCCCAACCGGCCTTAAAGGGGTCGTGAGCCCCTCCTCCACCCTTATAAGCTACATGCATGGATTAAAATTGAAATTGAGAGAGGGTTTTAGGCAACCTACCTCGTCCATCCTCGGTGGCCTCTCCACCACCGCCGTGGGCACTATTGGTGGCTCCTCGGCGTCCTCTTCCCGGACAACGACCACACTGGCCTCTTCCTCGACCGTGGGCGGTGGGGCCGCACCTTCTCCCACCGTGGACGACGCCGCCGGAGTTTCCTCCGCGGTGGCCGCCGGCGGCGGCCCTTGGCTTCCCTCATCGGCCATTAGACGGAGAAGCCGCTTCGTCGATTGATGTTTGTATCGCATAGAGCAGAGGAGATGAGGGGGAGAGTGAGATTGAGAGTGGGGGTTGGAGAATATGGGGAGGGTGATGGCGTTGTGGGGGGTGGTTTCCTCCGTCGGTTGTGGTGTAGAGGGAGGAGGAGGAAGAAGAAGGGTTTTATTTTTTTGAAACCGCCAGTAATTGCACGGTCTATCGATAGACCGTGTGATGTTTGGACTGTCTCCCATGTGACCATTTAAGTTCTAACGGTGCGCTTCTTTGGACGGCCAAGGGATGGCCGTCCCATTCATTGAACGGTCTCATGATGGGTCGTGCATTTTCATGATCATATTCAAAATTGCTAATGTTTGTACGGCCCCAGCCGGACCGTTTATGTTCTGGAGCGGTCCTTTGTTAGACCGTTCATATGTTGGAGTAATTGTAAAGAATGTTTTTTGCCGCTGCATTGTGTGACTAAATGACTGATTTCTTTTTTGGCTTGAATGATTATTTCATGATGGAATATTACAAATCTGTTCATGAATTCTTTGCAGCACCGCTTCAAAAATGCCGTTTCGCCTGCACATGTAAGTCAGGTATGGCCTTCTCTCCCTATATCCTTTATTGCATTACTATATGGTATTATGCTATATTATCTCGAGAACCAGTTGGTTATCTACGTGTTCCAAG
Organism: Amorphophallus konjac; assembly: GCA_022559845.1. Taxonomy (NCBI): domain Eukaryota; kingdom Viridiplantae; phylum Streptophyta; class Magnoliopsida; order Alismatales; family Araceae; genus Amorphophallus; species Amorphophallus konjac. The sequence goes on along the minus strand of CM040121.1, from coordinate 221,341,829 downwards.
ATCTGATGTTCCCCTATAACAAAAACAATGATGATCCAGGTTCGTGTGTTTAATCACCGGATAGGCCGTTAGGTTGGGAAAATTAGGGGATGATGGTTCTATCTCGCACGCCGTGGTTGCGGATAGTATCTTGACCCTGATTCTCTAGTCTAGAAATATTATTCTCGAGTATTTTCTATTTTGTGGCTTTCTTTGCATTCATTTTAATGATTTCTTTTATTTTAGCCCAGCATGCATCATACGCATCTTTTGAGCATTCATGACCCATGGTTTGTCTGAAAGTGTCTCATTTGTGATGGATGATTGTGCGTTCATGATTTCGAGTGAGAGGAACTATTCCATTCAGAGTTGGAAGATTCTCTCTTGTCTGTTCACCTGGTTTGATTGACTGAAGGTCCAGGTCTAGAGTTTTAGTTCGTTTCTTTACTTTTTGCTGCTTATTTCGGTCTTCTCATTGGTCCGAGGGATTGTGTCGCCCATGAGGTTGATCGTGTGTTTTTCTATCGCTTAGTTAATTTCTCTAGACTGGTGTCGTTTTGGTTCGATTGTTCCTTGTGTTTGGTTCGGAGTTTTCCGGAAGATTCTTATCACTCGTTGGCAATGAAACGAGTGTCTTTTGCCTTAATACCCGCTTTTCTGTCCGCTCCGCTTCATTTCCGCTTCATCTCCATGTTCTATTTCGCTTTCGCTTCACCTCCGCTCGCTCCCCTGCAAAGAGGACGTTAAGGAGGGGCATCTATTGACACCCATTTTTTGCCTGAGTTGAGTCATTCCTCTTACCATCATTTGTTGATGCCTCGAGTTGTCCATTACTCATTGGGCTATTTTCAGGCACATCTTTGGGCTTATTTTATGGGTACCTCCCTCACTGGCTAGGTTTGCTCGCGAATTAGGGCTTAATGTGCCTTGATTTCGCTTGATCTCCGGGTTAAATCGGCTCATTTATCTCATTTTATCAATTTCAAACGCCCAGGCTTTACGCAGTCTCGCGACATGCCGTTCAGTGATGAGGCGGTTTTCTTTGAACTGTTTATTGATTTAATGGATATTTATTTAATTTTCTTAATTTCCACCGACAAGTCATTGCACGGTCTGAAGATAGCCGTTTATATCCATTACACGGCCTGTCATTAGACCGTCCAGTTCCTAGAGTCTTGAGCTCGTTGATTTTTTAGATAATTATCTATTTATCTTATTTTTTTCTGGATTTATCACCGACAGGTGCACACGGTCTAGTATTGGACCGTGCCACTGTTGAGTGGTCTAGTATTAGACCGTTTTATCCTCAAGAGTCCAACGCCGTGATAGCCGGTCAGTTCGATGGATAAGTGGATAATTTCTATTTTTATTTATTTATCACCGACATCATTGGGCGGTCTAGAGATGGACCGTGCAGTGTGCTGGGCGGTCTATCGCGAGACCGCGTACGTGTTCGAGAACTGAATTTCGTTTGGATTTTCTCTCTCCAGCCGTGGCTAAACCTCCACCTTCCTCCGCCATTTTCTCCGCAGTTTCTCAACCAAATGGGGTGTCGTTTGATTTGGGTGGAAGATAAAGGTATTATCTATGAATTTTGTTTTATCATCTCGGATTAATATTCATTGAAAAATTCAATTTCAAGATTGGACTTTCAAGGGTCTATAAATAGAACCTCTAGTCCAAGCTTGAAAAGGGGGAGATAAAACGTCGACGGCGAAGCTCTACCGAACTTTTGAACGAACTGTAGCCAGGGAGGGAGGCTTTCTACATCCTCTTAAGCCTCCAGTTCAGGGAGTAATCATTGTTTTGTGTTCTAGTCCAGGCTTTTGAGTCCTCTTTTCATTCATTGCATGTTCCTTTCATCATCTCTTCTCCCACGTTTTTTCACTTCTCACACCATTTCACACCCTCCCATTTGTTTTTGACACCCTATAGGGGTTTAAAAACCTCCCAAGTATCGCCCCTTCCAAGTCATTATGTCAATTTTTCATTTCGTTCTATAGTTACTACACTTCTTAAGGCTGATTTGGGTGTTGTTTGCTTGTCTTCCACATCATTTTACAGGTCAGCATCATCATAGCACGAGGCCCATTCTCTCTGGCCGGCTAGAAGGGGTGGAGGATCATGTCTCACAACTTTGAAGTCCGACACTTTGGATGGTCATCTTTCGTCCGTTTGCGGATAAGAGCGGTCCTTTACGAGCCGTTCAGATCCTGTAGGTGGCTATCTGCGAACCGTTCTATTTCCAGAATAGTCTTCGTCTCGCACCCTTTTCAGTGCTGTGAGCGGTCTGTCGAGCGACCGCTCTATACATTAGGCGGTTCTTCCAAGATCGTGTACTGCTGCAGCGCTGCATCTTGGGCGAGTGCTTTCTCCCTCTTTACAAGGTACGTTTTACCATCCGGTATCCGTGTCTTGGTGTCGATCACGATCACACACACTTCTCCACCCTTTCTTTCTCCCTTCATCTCGCTTGTCTTTACGTTTTGATTTTGGAAAAGGAAGGTGAGAAGGAGAAAAGGTGGGAAACTAATGGCCACAGTTCTCCACAAACTGATGGCCAGACCGAAAGAACTAATCAAGTGGTTGAAGATATGCTCAGGGCTTGTGCTATAGATTTTGGTGGAAGTTGGCACGACCATTTGCATCTAGTCGAGTTCGCCTACAACAATAGCTACCAAGTTAGTATTCAAATGGCACCGTTTGAGACATTATATGGAAGGAGTTGCCGTTCACCTATCTGTTGGAACAAAGTTGGGGAGAAACAACTTCTAAGCCCTGAACTTGTGAAGGATACTACTGAGAAGATGCAACTTTTCAAGGAGAGACTCCAGACAACACAATCAAGACAAAAGACATATGTTGATATTAGAAGAAGAGACCTGAAATTTAAAGTAGGAGATCATGTGTTCCTCAAGGTTTCCCCAGGTCGTGGGATTGGAAGATTTTCCATCAAAGGCAAGCCGATGCGGGACGGGACATGAACTTGGGACTCTAGCTTGCGGACGTCCCTAAGAGAGGGACACGCGTGGATCTGCGCGGTTGAGAAACCGACAATGAGTCTCGGATATCAGCTTTTTTGCGTGCTCGGATCGAGTCACGTGACGAGTTCCACTCACTCACTCTCGCAGCGGTGATAAAAATTTGACGAGCTACGTTCCTATCACTCATGCAGCGTAAAGCAAATGCCAAGTAGGAGGGTGGCGAGTGTACCTCCACGCTCCGGGCGTGGGGAAGACGACCCCGGCCAAGACTGTAACTCTCGGTACAGTAAATGTAATTAATTACAGTAGTGAATTTCTATGCCCACTCCATGCAGGGAGGTAAAGGGCTACAGTGGGACCCAGGAGTAGCCGTCTCGGGTTGACGAGCAGCAAGCCGGAAGGGCTATCAGATCGGAGGCGGACTGCTGGTCCGACTCGGTATTGTTCCAACTCGCTGGACAGCAACCGAACTCGACTTGTGGGACGGCGGCTTCCGGTCACCTTCTGATCACAGCGGTTGGCTGGGACGTTGGTGGAAGACTCCTCTTCGATCCCTGAGATCGGCGGTGGCTGAATCGACGCCGAAGTAATTTTGCAAAAATTAACTTGTTGCTGCCTCTACTGACCTGTTCACGGAAAAGGTTTGCGCGACCCGACGAAAAGAATATTTGTGCCTAGATCCGGAGGCGGATCGAGGCTAGATTGGCACCGTTGGATAGAGGACTCAAAGGGATACAACAAATAATTATTTCAGGCCCATCCAGTAGACGGATTAGAAATGAAAATGAATGTTCCCCAAGTACTTCTACTGGCTCATGTTACAGACAGTCAGGATAGAATAAGATCTGCCTGAAAATAAATTTTGACCAAATAAAAACGATGGATCTAGACTCTGGAAAAATTATGGGTGGAAGGGGGATGTGAGGAACATGTATGATTTTTTTGAGAATTTTTGAAGATTGGTAATGGGGAGGGAAAAATACATCAACATGACACTGTCCCGTAGATCTGCAAATTGGCAGATTGTTGGGGGGAAAACTTAATTACTAGGAAAAATAGCAAATGAAGGCGGAATGACACGAAATTTGAACTAGGGATGGGGGATGACATGAAGAACAAACCCTAAAAATTTGAGGTCGAACAGATCTCCTGATTGGGAGATAAAAATCTGGCCTCAGCTTGCTGTCCAGAGATGGACAGACTTCCAACGAGGTGGCGGTGGTGGTGTGATGGCGGCTCGATGGCGGCGGCGGCGGTGCTGAGCTTCTCACTCAGAGAGGGGTTGATAGGGAGGCTTCACATCTCTGAAGATCAGAGCTTTCATAGCTCCAAGGGAGAGAGAGGAGAGAGAGGGCTGCGCCCTTGGGCTTGGAGCAACAAATGAGATTTTTCTACATTAATTGCTATGGAATTCATAAAATACAAGGTTTTTATAGAAATGGATAAAAGAACTAAACTATCCTTAGATCTAGGGTTGGGGAGGGGTAAACAAGGGATAGGATAATTAATCCTCCATGTGGTCAAATGACCAAAATAAAAAAATACAACAAAAGGGGGGGTGCCCTCTCCAAGTGGGCAAGAAGAAAAATGCCATTTTTCCTCTTGGTCCAACTTTGACAAGTCTTGGTCTAAGCCCACCTTGGAATTTAAACCAGCCCCACATGGGCCCTAAAGCCTAGGTGGACCAATTGAAAATAAGGTGGGGGTCCCGCCGGGCCAACATGGCCTTTTCCAAAGAAACCCAAAGATTCCTAAGGACTAACAAATTGGCTTATAATGCCTTACAATTGCAAACCCAATTAACCCAAAGATATAAATGCAAACAAAAGGATACAAATGCAAAAATAAAATGTTAGTGCCCAATGTTGATTCCCATCAATTCTCCCCGGGTGGGAAGAACTCGACCCCGTCGAGTAAGGGGTGCAGCTGCTCGTTTGGCTCCTGTGGATCTGTCACTGTACCAGGTAATGCGGAGTATGCTCCACTCCAAGTAATCATCACCTACTCATCCCGTATATAGTTGATATGCACATGCTGCTATGTGAATGAGGCTAGTGGTGGACACTCCGGGCTAGGGTCACTCTCAAAGGGAGGAGACGGCTAAACGACTCACTAGGAATCACCGTTGGGTCCCTGTATGTGACTAGATCCGAGATATTCAGGTAGAGCCGATCCCAAGTTCCGGCAAGTCTACAACGTACGCATTAGACCCGACTTGCCTCACACTCGAAAGGGACTGACATCACGAGCTGACATGAGATCGACTATGCGACTCCTAATATGCTCGACACATGTATGTATAGACTCTTGACAAACTGGACAAATAAAGAAAAACACGGACTCACACATGACCCTAAACAAACCTACTGTTAGACCGACCTATACATATGCAATGGTGGACCAGGACATCCGAATGTGTGCCATGCGTACACAAGACGCAACCAAATGTCGGTAGAATCATGGACTCCTAGACATCCCAAAATGCACCATGCATACAAGGACTTCCTATTGGACTGGGGAGGTTTGGGAGGTTTGGGTGGGCCAGGAGAGTTGAATGCACCTTTCACATCACCGCTATATTTATGTATATCTCGCCAGTGAATGGGCTTGATGGGTGTAGATGGCCCGGCCCGTGGGGAAGGGGTGTGATAGTGGACTCCCTCGAAGAAGTGGAGTAGATGTGGTGGGTCAAGGGGTTCACTAGGGAAGGGGTCGAAGGGATCAAAGAAACTATGACCCCTTGAGATAGGTTCCCTCATGACACAGTCCCAAGTTTGAAATTCTTGAAGGTATAAATAATCACCTTCACGCATTGTGATCGGTGGGACGACGGTCATGTGTAGAAGGTGTGGTTCCTCCCTCGGGATAAGTGTAATGAGATTAGGCTCATCAGGAATGGGGAGGAGCAAAAGGATCTTCGTAGTGACATGACCCATGGTGCACACGGAGGTAATGGACCCCAATGCCGGATGAGTGAAGCTACAACTATGGAGTTGGTCGAAGCCTGGGGCCAACATGTTCATCAACTCCCATTGCCAGTCTAATCCCTTAAGAAGGTCATCCAGTGTATCAACATGGTGACAAGACCAGAAAGTGGTATGGAATGAGTTGACTAGCACTATTTGTAGTACGGGGTCCTTGGATGGGTAGAAAAAGGCTTTAGGGACTAAGCCTTGCTTGAGCCACCTAAGAAGTGGCTCTACAATGACAATCTCACCCTTAGTAAGTAGGTATGGCTCCGGCTGAAGTTCGAAGGGTGAAGGTTCTAGCACGACATCTCCCTCGGTTGGGGAAGGGACTTCCTCCATGATGGGGAGAGGACTTGGGGACTCCGTAGACAGCACTGGGTTCAGACTACCGGCTACTACCTCCTTAGGCCCGGGCAGGAGTTGTGCCGACATCTTATCCCTCCTATCCATCCGGTCCATAAACATTTGCACGAGATCGTCTAAGGTGCGGTTTGGACTAGGGGCATCATGGTGGGTTTGCTCATATTCAATTGGCCTAGTCTTGGGTCTAGCCTCGTCTATATGCGGGGCTCTTGGCCTCCGACTATGACCCACTTGGGTGGAGATGACTGGGCGGGGTCGGTTGGAGGTGATTGGGCCGGGTAGGTAGACCCTTCTAAGCTCTCCCTTCATCTCACGCCATGACTCTATAGGCCATTGCCTCCTAATTTCTCTCAAGATTTCAATGTCTCTCCATTTTTCGGCGGCCTCGTGAAAAAGCCGCTTTGTGGCAAAACCAACTTCCATGGCATCGGACATAATGTAACACTCAAAGTAGTTGTATATAGCGACTTCCCACTTTAGGTAGTCGCTTAGGACTTTGGAGCCATAAAAGTCCGGGGCTTTGGGCCTACGGAGGTGGAAGGGTTGAGTTCCCCATCCTTGGGTGTGTCGCCACCATTCATATGACGTGGGCTTCTGGGGATCTATGGGACACGGGGAGCTATAGGATGGCCAAGCCGACACTTGGTGCAAGACAAACTGACTCCCTAATGGACTAGACACGACCCTACAACAACAATGCAAAGTTGGAATGCAGACCCGACTATAAACCTAGACTCAACCAGTATCCGGTACGTGGCGGAGGTTTGATCTGAAGATCACACTCACGCAAGTGTGCATGTTACCTTCCCGATAGGCGTAACCTATCGTTCCAGAGGCACCTTTTAATATACCGGGTATAGGAATGCAATGCGACACCTTGGACCGACTAAGCGACTACCCTAGACTCGACTTAGCTCTGATACCAATTTGATGCGGGACGGGACGCGAACCTGAGACTCTAGCTCGCAGACGTCCCTAAGCGAGGGAAACGCGTGGATCTGCTTGGTAGAGAAACTGGTAATGAGTCTCAGGTATCGGTTTTTCCGTGTGCTCGGATCGAGTCACGTGACGGGTTCCACTCACTCACTCTCGCAGCGGGGATAAAAATTTGACGAGCTACGTTCCTATCACTCATGCAGCGGCATATAGAAATATATACGAGTAAAGCAAATGTCAAGTAGGAGGGCGGCGAGTGTACCTCCACGCTCCGGGCGTGGGGAAGACGTCCCCAGCCAAGACCGTAACTCTCGGTACAGTAAATGTAATTAATTACACCAGTGAATTTCTATGCCCACTCCACGCAGGGAGGTAAAGGGCTACAGTGGGACCCAGGAGGAGCGGTCTTGGGTTGACGGGCAGCAATCCGGAAGGGCTCTCAGATCGGAGGCGGACTGCTGGTCCGACTCAGTATTGTTCCGACTCGCTGGACAGCAACCGAACTCGGCTTATGGGACGGCGGCTTCCGGTCACCTTCTGATCACGGTGGCTGGCTGGGACGTCGGTGGAAGACTCCTCTTCGATCCCCGATGCCGAAGTAATTTTGTAAAAATTAACTTTTTGCTGCCTCTGCTGACCTGTTCACGGAAAAGGTTTGCGCGACTCGGCGAAAAGAATTTTTGTGCTTAGATCCGTAGGCGGATGAAGGCGAGATTGGCGCCGTTGGATAGAGGACTCAAAGGGATACAACACATAATTATTTCAGGCCCATCCAGTAGACGGATTAGAAATGAAAATGACTATTCCCCAAGTATTTCTACTGGCTCAGGTTACAGACAGTCAGGACAGAATAAGATCTGCCTGAAAATGAATTTTAACCAAATAAAAATGATGGATCTAGACTCTGGAAAAATTATGGATAGAAGGGGGGATGTGAGGAACATGTATGATTTTTTGGAGAAGTGTTAGAGATGGCTAAGGGGGAGGGAAAAATACATTAACATGACACTATCCCGCAGATCTGCAAATTGGCAGATTGTTGGGGGGGAAACTTAATTATTGGGAAAAATAGTAAATGAAGGCGGAATGACACGAAATTTAAACTGGGGATGGGGGATGATAGGAATAAAAAACCCTGAAAATTTGAGGTCGAACAGATCTTCTGATTGGGAGATAAAAATGCGGCATCAGCTTGCTATCCAGAGATGGACAGACTTCCAACAAGGTGGCGGTGGTGGTGCGATGGCGGCGGCGGCGGGAGCGGTGCTGAGCTTCTCACTCAGAGAGGGGTTGATAGGGAGGCTTCATATCTCTGAAGATCAGAGCTTTCACAGCTCCACAGGGGAGAGAGGAGAGAGAGGGCTGCGCCCTTGGGCTTGGAACAACAAATGAGAATTTTCTTCATTAATTGCTATGGAATTCACAAAATACAAGATTTTTATAGAAATGGATAAAAGACCTAAACTATCCTTAGATCTAGGGTTAGGGAGGAGTAACCAAGGGATTGGATAATTAATCCTCCATGTGGTCAAATGACCAAAATAAAAAAATACAACAAAAGGGGGGTGCCCTCTCCAAGTGGGCAAGAAGAAAAATGCCATTTTCCCTCTTGGTCCAACTTTGACAAGTCTTGGTCTAAGCCCACCATGGACTTTGAACCAGCCCCACATGGGCCCTAGAGCCTAGGTGGACCAATTGAAAATAAGGTGGGGGTCCCGTCGGGCCAACATGGCCTTTTCCAAAGAAACCCAAAGATTCCTAAGGACTAACAAATTGGCTTATAATGCCTTACAATTGCAAACCCAATTAACCCAAAGATATAAATGCAAAAAAAGGATAAAAATATAAAAATAAAATGTTAGTGCCCGGTGTTGATTCCCATCAATTCTCACCGGGTGGGAAGAACTCGACCCCGTCGAGTAAGGGGTGCGGCTACTCGTGTGGCTCCTGCGGATCTGTCACCGTACCAGGTAGCGCGGAGTACGCTCCACTCCAAGTAATCATCACCTGCTCATCCCGTATATAGTCGATATGCACATGCTGTTGTGGGAATGAGGCTAGTGGTGGACACTCCGGGCTAGGGTCACTCTCAAAGGGAGGAGACGGCTCAAAGACTCATTAGGAATCCCCGCTGGGTCCCTGTATGTGACTAGATCCGAGATATTCAGGTAGAGCCGATCCCAAGTTCCGGCAAGTCTACAACGTACGCATTAGACCCGACTTGCCTCACACTCGAAAGGGACTGACATCACGAGCTGACATGAGATCGACTATGCGACTCCTAATATGCTCGACACATGTATGTATAGACTCTTGACAAACTGGATAAATAAAGAAAAACACGGACTCACACATGACCCTAAACAAACCTACTGTTAGACTGACCCATACATATGCAATGGTGGACCATGACATCCGAATGTGTGCCATGCGTACACAAGACGCAACCAAATGTCGGTAGAATCATGGACTCCTAGACATCCCAAAATGCACCATGCATACAAGGGCTTCCTATTGGACTGGGGAGGTTTGGGAGGTTTGGGTGGGGTAGGAGAGTTGAATGCACCTTTCTCATCACCCCTATATGTATGTATATCTTGCCAGTGAATGGCCTTGATGGGTGTAGATGGCCCGGCCCGTGGGGAAGGGGTGTGATAGTGGACTCCCTCGAAGAAGTGGAGTAGATGTGGTGGGTCAAGGGGTTCACTAGGGAAGGGGTCGAAGGGATCAAAGAAACTGTGACCCCTTGAGAGAGGTTCCCTCATGACACGGTCCCAAGTTTGTAATTCTTGAAGGTATAAATAATCACCTTCAGGCATTGTGATCGGTGGGACAACGGTCATGTGTAGAAGGTGTGGCTCCTCCCTCGGGATAAGTGTAATGAGATTAGGCTCATCAGGAATGGGGAGGAGCAAAAGGATCTTCGTAGTGACATGACCCACGGTGCACATGGAGGTAATGGACCCCAATGCCGGATGAGTGAAGCTACGACTATGGAGTTGGTCGAAGCCTGGGGCCAACATGTTCGTCAACTCCCATTGCCAGTCTAATCCCTTAAGAAGGTCATCCAGTGTATCAACATGGTGACAAGACCAAAAAGTGGTATGGAATGAGTTGACTAGCACTATTTGTAGTGCGGGGTCCATGGATGAGTAGAAAAAGGCTTTAGGGACTAATCCTTGCTTGAGCCAGCTAAGAAGTGGCTCTATGATGACAATCTCACCCTTAGTAAGTAGGTATGGCTCCGGCTGAAGTTCGAAGGGTGAAGGTTCTAGCACAACATCTCCCTCGGTTGGGGAAGGGACTTCCTCCATGATGGGGAGAGGACTTGGGGACTCCGTAGACAGCACCGGGTTCAGACTACCGGCTACTACCTCCTTAGGCTCGGGCAGGAGTCGTGCCAACATCCTATCCCTCCTATCCATCCGGTCCATAAACATTTACACGAGATCGTTTAAGGTGCGGCTTGGACTAGGGTCATCATGGTGGGTTTGCTCATATTCAATTGGCCTAGTCTTGGGTCTAGCCTCGTCTATATGCGGGGCTCTTGGCCTCCGACTATGACCCACTTGGGTGGAGATGACTGGGCGGGGTCGGTTGGAGGTGATTGGGTCGGGTAGGTAGACCCTTATAAGCTCGCCCTTCATCTCACGCCATGACTCTATAGGCCATTGCCTCCTAATTTCTCTCAAGATTTCAATGTCTCTCCATTTTTCAGCGGCCTCGTGGAAAAGCAGCTTTGTGGCAAAATCAACTTCCATGGCATCAGACATAATGTAACACTCAAAGTAGTTGTATATAGCGGCTTCCCACTTTAGGTAGTCGCTTGGGACTTTGGAGACATAGAAGTCTGGTGCTTTGGGCCTACGAAGGTGGAAGGGTTGAATTCCCCATCCTTGGGTGTGTCGCCACCATTCATATGATGTGGGCTTTTGGGGATCAATGGGACATAGGGAGCTATAGGATGGCCATGCCGGCACTTGGTGCAAGACAAACTGACTCTCTAATGGACTAGACACGACCCTAAAACAACAATGCAAAGTTGGAATGCAGACTCGACTATAAACCTAGACTCAACCAGTATCAGGTACGTGGCGGATGTTTGATCTGAAGATCACACTCACGCAAGTGTGTTACCTTCCCGATAGGCGTAACATATCATTCCAGAGGCACCTTTTAATATACCGGGTATAGGAATGCAATACGACTAGTGAGGACACGCGCCACACTTCACGACGGAGTACACGGATCTCGTCGGCATCCCTTTGGCTCGGCGATCACTTGGCGGACGAGCAGAGTTATCTTTAGTTATTTATGCTTTAGGCCATGCTGGGCCTTGGTTTAGTCCCTGCGTGGACACTTTATTTATTATTGTGGACCTTTGTAGGCCAATTGGGGCCAATTAGGCTTCCATTAGGTGATGTTAGGCTTATTAGTTAGGCAAGAGGGTTAGTGGGCCACCTTGTGGTCCACCCTTCTTGGCCGATTTGGGCTGACCACCTTCCCACATGGTTGGCCCATTGGGATTTGCGCCCCCCCCTTGTGGATTAGGGTTTTGGGCTCCCCCCTTCATCTCCTCCAAGAGGAAGAGGTGGCAGCCGCCCCCACTCCTACTTTGTAGGAGTGGAGTGCGCACCCCCCCTTTTCCCTTCCCCATCCGAACACATCCCTCCCTCCTTTGGCCGCCCCCATCCCCCAATCCACTCCTACAATCAAGGAGTGGTGCGCACCCCCCCTTTCCCCCTTGCCATGTGCGCACCCCCCTCCCCTCCCTCTTGGCTAGGGTTTCAACCCTAGCATTTCCCCTCCCCATATAAAAGGTTTGTATTTTCCTTTTGAGAATTATTATTGAATGAAATTGAAATAGCATTTGCTGAAGGTGGCTGCGCCCCCTCCTCTGTTCCTCCTTGCTCCTGCGACGGGAGCAAGCTCGGGGTGTGACTCCCCATCCCTCGGTGCGACGCCGAGGGCCCCTTTCTCTTCTATCCCTTCTCAAGTTCTCATTCGGTGCACCCGGATTTCTCCTCCAAGAGCAGCGACGACCACCCCCTGTTCGTGAAGGCCTTGGGCGACCAGACCATTTTTTTGTGGATCTTCTACGAGTCGTCGAAGCGTGCGAGGTGGTCTCACCTCATTCGGAGTTCGGCATCACCCGTGGCGATTTTCTCCGTGAGCGCGCGCAGGACCCCCTCTCCCTGCGAGCCTGGTTCTGCCCGCCCCCTTGCAAAAATCCCAAAGGACGGACGTCTGCGAATTTGGACGTGGGATCTTCACCGGTCGTACCTCTCTTCGTCCTCTGTCCAACGCCGCTGACCTCGCCTCGATCCGACGTCCGAGCTGTTCGTGGCATCCATTCCCGTGAGGTCGCGCAGGTCTGCCCTGTCCACCCGGCGCCAGAACCACCTGCGGATTCTAGAGCTTGCTTCTCTCAGTCACGACCAGATCTGATCGATTCCTTCGGTCTGGACCTGCTGCTCTGCGTCCTCTTCATCCTCCAACAAGCAGAGCTCCGTTTGCCCTTTGGAGCTATTTCTGCTGATTTTTCCCACTCAAGCGCTCGGTTCTGGGAGCAGAATCCTGTCGCAACTTGCAGGTGCGCCCCCGGCTTCCACGGACGGAATCTGCACGGCCCCTTTGGCCGAGGCTTCCTCCCGTGACCTAGCTACGCGCCATCACTGACAGCGCCTCAATCGGACACCGGACCAGGTCGTGGGAGCTTTCACCGCGGAGTCACGCATTGCTGCGAACCTGCCGACCACCGTTCGGGTCCTCCTCGTGGCCAACCCTTCACCGAGTGCCGCCCGTCAGCCCGTACATCGGCAGCCCCGAATCTCTGCATGTAGCCTGTTATCTCCCTGCGAGGAGTGGGCACTTTATTGGGTTGTATTGATTGTTCATCCTTCGTGTATCGGGGTTGTTGATCTCGGCCGGGGTTCCTTCCCCACGCCTAGGCGTGGAGGTACGTGCGAAGCTCCCCACTATTGGCATTTTGCTTTACTAGTATACTTTCTAGCATGCCGCGTGAGTGTGTGTAGGTTCCTAGCTAGCTTCTTATTCACCGTGTGGTTGTGAGTTGAGAGCACCCATTCCGTGGCCCTAGTCGAGCGCCGAGCTCGGACTAGATTCCCATAGGCGCACGGCGGCTCCTTAGTCGCTGAGATCCCCGCGCTTCCCTCATAGGGACGGTCGTTGGGCTTGAGTTTCTTGTTGAGAGACGCCTCCACCTGGAGGAATGCTACGGAGGTCAGCCGCCTGGCTTGCCTTTGGCGTGCGAGTGCTGGCCGCACTTGTTGCATTCGTAGGTCTTAGCCCATTTCAATCCTGTCCCGCATCAAAGTGGTATCAGAGCATATAGGTTTGCATCTAGGGTTCTATCTTGCATCCATCTTAGCTTGTGTCCTCTCATGTAGGTCCTAGTGAGTCCCCCTTAGCTCCCTCTAGTTCCCGTTGCATGCCCACCCGGGGAGGTACACACTACCTCCGCCCGGACACTATGGGTGATCCCCGTAATGCCGCCCCGAGAGGCCATTCTCTTGAGGATTTGATGGCCCAGCTCATGGACCGCATGGACCAAACCCTTAAGGAGCATACTGACCGTTTGGAGGGCCGACTCAAGGCCATTGAGGACCGCGCTGTGGCGTCTGACCGATCTGTCCAGGGTCTAGTCGGACGGATGGAGAGAGTGGAGGGAGTCCCCCAACGGGATCCTCCTAGAGTTGCTCCTGCCCCTCAGGCAGAAGGTGCCCCGCCCCCTCCAGGTCGGGCTGAGGAGCGACGGCCACGAGCCCCCGATTTAGAGGATTACGGATCCGACAATGATTATGAGGGGAATGGCCGACGTCGCCGTGGTCACCGGCCACAGAGGGATGACGAGGATGAGCGGATCCTTAGGACCGTTCGTGCAGACCCTCCCCATTTTGACGGGTCCCTGGACCCGAAGATTTATCTAGATTGGGAGGCCGGTATGGACCGGTACTTCGAGTGGTTTGAGATGACGGACCACCGGAGAGTTAAGTTCGCCAAGATGAAGTTGCTAGGACAGGCTCAGACGTATTGGAGGAATGTGGAGAGTCTTCTATTTCAGCGTCAGGAGCCCCAGGTTGAGTCTTGGGATGAGATGAAGGTCAAACTTAGAAAGAAGTACCTTCCCACCACATATCGTCAGAGGCTCATTGACAGGTGGCAGAGTCTCAGTCAGGGAGATCGGACCGTGTCCGAATACATCGCAGAGTTCGACGAGTATTTCTTGCGATGCGGAGTCACGGAGGAGAGCGCCATGCCCGTCTCTCGTTTCCGACGTGGTCTACGGCCCCATTATCAGTACGAGTTCTTTCGCCGTGATGTGAAAACCTTAGAGGATGCATATCAGGTCGCTATGGAGATAGAGCAGTTTGAGGCGGAGCTCACTCCTACTCAACGTCAGGGGACCACCAGTCAGCGGGGGTTCGACCCACGCACCACACCCAGCTCCTACAGTCGGTTTCCGACGGCTCGGCCCTCGGAACCCCCTCGCCAGGACCCCACTGTTCCTAGGCCCCGCCCTCCCCTGCCGAGGGACCCTCTCCCTCCCCCTCGCCAGCAACCACCATACCCCACTTCTCGCCCTCCGCCTCCCGCGTTCCCTACCCGACCCCAGCTTCCACCACCCCCGGCCCGTCATGAGGACAAGGGGAAAGGGCCGATGATCAGTGGAGCATCTCCTAGCACAGGGGCGCGAAACAATTGTTATAGGTGTGGTGGAGTCGGCCATTATGCGATCAAGTGCCCCACTAAAGAGTCGCTTGTTGTGACAGACCCCTCGCCCACTGACCCCACGGCTGAGCTTGTGCCAGTCAGCTATGAGGCCGACCAGGAGTTAGCGGAGGAGTTCTTCGATGAGTTGCTTGAGGGAGAGCAGGACGGTGTCCCTGGCACTCAGTATCAGGGCGAGGCACAGTTAGGGGTAGTCCGGTGTATCCTTACTCAGCCCCTGGTGAGTGACGACTGGCGTCGTACCACCATTTTTCACACCTTTTGTAGGCTTGGAGGGAAGGCCTGCAAGGTGATCATTGACAGTGGGAGCTGCATTAATGCCATATCCACCGGTACGGTTACTCGTCTTGGGTTGACACCCGTGGACCACCCTGTTCCGTATCGAGTATCTTGGGTTGATTCCACCTCCATCCCTGTCAGGCTTCGATGTCTAGTGCCATTGCAGTTTCAGACCTACCAGGATGAGATTTGGTGCGATGTGCTACCTATGGAGGTGGGTAGTATCATTCTAGGATGGCCTTGGCTCTTCGATAGGGATGCCACCCTCCATGGCCGGTCAAACACTTGCACCTTCGACCATGGCGGCCATAGGATCACTCTCCACCCCACCCAGCCTAGGGATCCTGCCGTCCGCGGGCCAGCCGGCCCCAGTGCCACGAACACCCCTCGTCAGGGGAAGGCCGACCCTCCTACCCCACCCTTGGTGCCAGTCATTGCCTCCTCCACTACCCTCACCCTAGGAGAGTCTTCCACTAGGAGGTTGATGGTGATTAGTCCCCGTGAGATGGAGAGGGAGTTCACCAGTGGTAGTCCCCTCTTTGCTGTTGTTGTTCGAGAGGTGAGTGATGTCACCCCAGGATCCGAGGGTGAGCTAAACCCCGAGTTGGCTGCGATTTTACGCGAGTTTTCTGATATCTTCCCGGAGGACCTCCCTGGAGGCCTTCCACCTATGCGTGACATCCAGCATGAGATCGACCTTGTCCCGGGCTCTTCGTTGCCTAACCTCCCTCACTATAGGATGAGCCCCGCGGACCATGCCGAGTTGCAGAGGCAGGTCGAGGAGTTGATGAGTAGGGGATCCCTCAGGGACAGCAAGAGCCCTTGCGCTGTCCCCGCTTTGCTAGCCTCGAAGAAAGATGGCACATGGAGGATGTGCATCGATAGCCGTGCGATCAATAAGATCACGGTGAAATATCGTTTTCCTATTCCCCGACTGGATGATTTGCTAGATATGATGTCGGGAGCCACTATTTTTTCTAAAATTGATCTTCGAAGTGGCTATCACCAGGTTAGGATCAGGCCTGGGGATGAGTGGAAAACTACATTCAAGACCAAGGATGGTCTGTATGAGTGGTTAGTTATGCCTTTTGGGCTATCTAATGCCCCTAGTACATTCATGCGGTTGATGACCCAGGTCTTGCGCCCTATGATAGGGGTCTTTTTGGTCGTCTACTTCGATGACATCCTTATTTATAGCCGCACTAGGGAGCACCACTTAGACCACCTCAGGCAGGTCTGCATTGTTTTGAGGCGAGAGAGCTTATTCGCCAACCCGAAGAAGTGTGCTTTCATGACCGATCAGGTTTCCTTCCTTGGGTTCATAGTGTCTCGCGATGGGGTCTCCGCTGATCCGGAGAAGATACGCGCCATTCAGGAGTGGCCCGAGCCCCGCACCATCCACGATGTTCATAGCTTCCATGGCCTGGTGACGTTCTATCGTCACTTCATTCGTGGCTTTAGTTCCATCACTGCCCCGATCACGGATTGTATTAGGAAGGGGGTATTCACATGGACTAAGGCTGCAGCCACGGCCTTTCAGAGCATCAAGGAGCGCATGACCCAGGCACCTGTTCTTACCTTACCAGATTTTTCTAAGGTGTTTGAGGTCACCTGTGACGCCTCTGGAGTAGGTATAGGGGGAGTTTTGAGTCAGGAGTCTCACCCCATTGCCTTTTTCAGCGAGAAGCTGAACGATGCCAAACTGCGGTATTCCACGTATGACAAGGAGTTTTATGCAGTCGTCCAGGCATTGAGATACTGGAGGCACTATCTCCTACACCAGGAGTTTGTGCTCTTTTCTGATCACGAGGCTTTGAGGTTTCTCCATACCCAGAAGAAGCTGAATGCGCGTCATAGTCAGTGGGTGGAGTACCTTCAGGAGTATACCTTTGTGCTTAGGCACAAGGCAGGGGCCGAGAACAAGGTGGCCGACGCGCTGAGTCGGCGAATGATGATGTTGTCCACCATGAGTGTCGAGGTGGTGGGATTCGATAGGCTGAGGGAGGCTTATGTTGACTGCCCGGACTTCGGTCCGATTCATGCTGCCCTTCAGTCAGGCCCCTCCCGTGAGTATAGTGAGTTTGTCCTTCAGGAGGGTCATTTATTCCGAGGTGGCAGGTTGTGCATCCCACGGACGTCTGTTCGTGATTTTCTCACTTGGGAGTTACACGCAGGGGGTCTTGCTGGCCACTTCGGCCGGAACAAGACCATTGAGGCCGTTGAGCATAGGTTCTATTGGCCTAGTTTGAAGAGGGATGTTGCTCGCATCGTGGCTCAGTGCCGCACTTGCGCTATGGCCAAGCAGAGGAAGCAGAACACCGGCCTTTATACTCCCCTCCCTGTCCCGGACAGTCCATGGCAGGACATTAGCATGGACTTCGTGTTAGGTTTGCCTCGTACCCTCCGTCGGCATGACTCCATTTTTGTGGTGGTAGACAGGTTCTCTAAGATGGCTTTGTTCATTCCCTGTTCCAAAACTTCAGACGCCTCTCGAGTTGCCCATCTGTTCTTCACTCACTGTGTCTCCAGGTTTGGGCTTCCCCGTACTATAGTGTCTGATAGGGATGTGTGCTTCACTAGCTACTTCTGGAAAACCCTATGGCACATGATGGGCACCCAGTTGAAGTTCTCTACCGCCTATCACCCCCAGACCGATGGTCAGACGGAGGTAGTCAATAGGAGTTTAGGGGATCTTCTTAGGTGCTTAGTGTGTGATCGTGTCGGGGATTGGGACTTGGTTCTACCCCTAGCAGAGTTTGCATATAATGACTCGGTCAATAGGTCTACAGGTCTGAGTCCCTTTGAGATTGTTACTGGCCGTAGGCCTAGGAAGCCGATAGACTTGGTTCCATCTCCCATCCAGGCACGTGTTTCTGAGTCAGCTGAGTCCTTTGCAGAGCATATTAGACAGTTGCATGAGCATGTACGTCATCATATAGAGGCCAGCAACGCACGTTATAAGGAGTTAGCTGATGCGCATCGACGCACCCGTGAGTTCCGAGAGGGAGAGTACGTCATGATCAGGGTCAGACCTGAACGGTTTCCTTCGGGGGCCGTGAAGAAACTCCAGGCCCGCGGTGCTGGACCCTTTCGAGTCTTGAAGCGAATTGGGTCGAATGCGTATGAGATTGAGCTGCCAGACGACTATGGGATCTGTTCGACGTTCAATGTCTCAGATCTGGTGGCATATCGGGATCCCGCGGTGATTCCCAGTGAGCTTTTTGGGCCCTCCCCTCCTGTTGAGAGTATTACACCTTCTGAGCATCCACCTCTTCCAGCCCCATTACAGAAACGCGAGCATATAGATTGTATACTGGATGAGCAGGTGACCACGACCAGGAGCGGAGCCTACCAACGCTTCCTAGTGCGTTGGAGAGGGCGCCCTGCGACAGACGACGCCTGGATCACACGTGGAGAGCTGGAGAGGATCGACCCGGACCTGCTGGAGCGCTACTTGAGCGACCGTGACCCTTACTCGACGGGGTCGAGTTCTTGGTGAGGACACGCGCCACACTTCACGACGGAGTACACGGATCTCGCCGGCATCCCTTTGGCTCGGCGATCACTTGGCGGACGAGCAGAGTTATCTTTAGTTATTTATGCTTTAGGCCATGCTGGGCCTTGGTTTAGTCCCTGCATGGACACTTTATTTATTATTGTGGACCTTTGTAGGCCAATTGGGGCCAATTAGGCTTCCATTAGGTGACGTTAGGCTTATTAGTTAGGCAAGAGGGTTAGTGGGCCACCTTGTGGTCCACCCTTCTTGGCCCATTTGGGCTGACCACCTTCTCACATGGTTGGCCCATTGGGATTTGCGCCCCCCCTTGTGGATTAGGGTTTTGGGCGCCCCCCTTCATCTCCTCCAAGAGGAAGAGGTGGCAGCCGCCCCCACTCCTACTTTGTAGGAGTGGAGTGCGCACCCCCCCTTTTCCCTTCCCCATCCGAACACATCCCTCCCTCCTTTGGCCGCCCCCATCCCCCAATCCACTCCTACAATCAAGGAGTGGTGCGCACCCCCCCTTTCCCCCTTTCCATGTGCGCACCCCCCTCCCCTCCCTCTTGGCTAGGGTTTCAACCCTAGCATTTCCCCTCCCCATATAAAAGGTTTGTATTTTCCTTTTGAGAATTATTATTGAATGAAATTGAAATAGCATTTGCTGAAGGTGGCTGCGCCCCCTCCTCTGTTCCTCCTTGCTCCTGCGACGGGAGCAAGCTCGGGGTGTGACTCCCCATCCCTCGGTGCGACGCCGAGGGCCCCTTTCTCTTCTATCCCTTCTCAAGTTCTCGTTCGGTGCACCCGGATTTCTCCTCCAAGAGCAGCGATGACCACCCCCTGTTCGTGAAGGCCTTGGGCGACCAGACCATTTTTTTGTGGATCTTCTACGAGTCGCCGACGCGTGCGAGGTGGTCTCACCTCATTCGGAGTTCGGCATCACCCGTGGCAATTTTCTCCGTGAGCGCGCGCAGGACCCCCTCTCCCTGCGAGCCTGGTTCTGCCCGCCCCCTTGCAAAAATCCCACAGGACGGACGTCTGCGAATTTGGACGTGGGATCTTCACCGGTCGTACCTCTCTTCGTCCTCTGTCCAACGCCGCCGACCTCGCCTCGATCCGACGTCCGAGCTGTTCGTGGCATCCATTCCCGTGAGGTCGCGCAGGTCTGCCCTGTCCACCCGGCGCCAGAACCACCTGCGGATTCCAGAGCTTGCTTCTCTCAGCCACGACCAGATCTGATCGATTCCTTCGGTCGGGACCTGCTGCTCTGCGTCCTCTTCATCCTCCAACAAGCAGAGCTCCGTTCGCCCTTTGGAGCTATTTCTACTGATTTTTCCCGCTCTAGCGCTCGGTTCTGGGAGCAGAATCCTGTCGCAACTTGCAGGTGCGCCCCCGGCTTCCACGGACGGAATCTGCGCGGCCCCTTTGGCCGAGGCTTCCTCCCGTGACCTAGCTACGCGCCATCACTGACGGCGCCTCAATCGGACACCGGACCAGGTCGTGGGAGCTTTCACCGCGGAGTCACGCATTGCTGCGAACCTGCCGACCACCGTTCGGGTCCTCCTCGTGGCCAACCCTTCACCGAGTGCCGCCCATCAGCCTGTACATCGGCAGCCCCGAATCTCTGCATGTAGCCTGTTATCTCCCTGCGAGGAGTGGGCACTTTATTGGGTTGTATTGATTGTTCATCCTTCGTGTATCGGGGTTGTTGATCTCGGCCGGGGTTCCTTCCCCACGCCTAGGCGTGGAGGTACGTGCGAAGCTCCCCACTATTGGCATTTTGCTTTACTAGTATAATTTCTAGCATGCCGCATGAGTGTGTGTAGGTTCCTAGCTAGCTTCTTATTCACCGCGTGGTTGTGAGTTGAGAGCACCCATTCCGTGGCCCTAGTCAAGCGCCGAGCTCGGACTAGATTCCCATAGGCGCACGGCGGCTCCTTAGTCGCTGAGATCCCCGCGCTTCCCTCATAGGGACGGTCGTTGGGCTTGAGTTTCTTGTTGAGAGACGCCTCCACCCGGAGGAACGCTACGGAGGTCAGCCGCCCGGCTTGCCTTTGGCGTGCGAGTGCTGGCCGCACTTGTTGCATTCGTAGGTCTTAGCCCATTTCAATCCTGTCCCGCATCAGCGACACCTTGGACCGACTAACCGACTTCCCTAAACTCGACTTAGCTCTGATACCAATTTGATGCGGGACAGGACGCGAACCTGGGACTCTAGCTCGCGGACATCCCCAAGTGTGGGAAACGCGTGGATCTGCGCGGTTGAGAAATCGGCAATGAGTTTCAGGTATCGGCTTTTCCTCGTGCTCGGATCGAGTCACGTGACGGGTTCCACTTACTCACTCTCGCAACGGTGATAAAAATTTGACGAGCTACGTTCATATCACTCATGCAGCGCCATATAGAAATATATACGAGTAAAGCAAATGCCAAGTAGGAGGGTGGCGAGTGTACCTCCACGCTCTGGGCGTGGGGAAGACGACCCCGGCCAAGACCGTAACTCCCGGTACAGTAAATGTAATTAGTTACAACAGTAAATTTCTATGCCCACTCCACGCAGGGAGGTAAAGGGCTACAATGGGATCCAAGAGTAGCAGTCTCGGGTTGACAGGCAGCAAGCCGGAAGGGCCCTCGGATCGGAGGCAGACTGCTGGTCCGACTCGATACTGTTCCGACTCGCTGGATAGCAACCGAACTCGGCTTGTGAGACGACGGCTAGTTGGGACGTCGGTGGAAGACTCCACTTTGATCCCTGAGATCGACGGTGGCTGAATCGACGCCGAAGTAATTTTGCAAGAATTAACTTGCTGTTGCCACTGCTGGCCAGTTCATGGAACAATTTTGCGCGACCCGGTGAAAAGAATTTTTGAGCCCAGATCCGGAGGCAGATCGAGGCCAGATTAGTGCCGTTGGATAGAGGACGCAAAGGGCTACAACATATAATTATTTCAGGCCCATCCAGTAGATGGATTAGAAATGGAAACGACTGTTCCCCAAGTATTTCTGTTGGCTCGGGTTACAGACAATCAGGACCGAACATGATTTGCCTGAAAATGAATTTTGACCAAAAAAAATGATAGATCTAGACTCTGGGAAAATTATGGGTGAAAGGGGGGGATGTGAGGAACACGTATGATGTTTTTGGGAATTTTTGGAGATGGCTAAGGGGGAGGGAAAAATACATCAACAAGACACTGTCCCGCAGATCTACAAATTGGCAGATTGTTGGGGGGGAACTTAATTATTGGGAAAAATAGTAAATGAAGGCGGAATGACACGAAATTTGAACTGGGGATGGGGGATGACAGGAATAAAAAACCCTGAAAATTTGAGGTCGAACAGATGTCCTGATTGGGAGATAAAAATCCGGCCTTAGCTTGCTGTCCAGAGATGGATAGACTTCCGACGAGGTGGCGGTGGTGGTGCGATGGCGGCTCGATGGCGGCAGCGGCGGTGGTGCTGAGCTTCTCACTCAGAGAGGGGTTGATAGGGAGGCTTCACACCTCTGAAGATGAGAGCTTTCACAGCTCCAAGGGGGAGAGAGGAGAGAGAGGGCTGCGCCCTTGTGCTTGGAGCAACAAATGGGATTTTTCTTCATTAATTGCTATGGAATTCACAAAATATAAGGTTTTTATAGAAATGGATAAAAGACCTAAACTATCCTTAGATCTAGGGTTAGGGAGGGATAAATAATAGATAGGATAATTATTCCCCCATGTGGTCAAATGACCAAAATATGAAATTACAACAAAAGGGGGGGGCGCCCTCTCCAAGTGGGCAAGAGGAAAAATGCCATTTTTCCTCTTGGTCCAACTTTGACAAGTCTTGGTCTAAGCCCACCTTGGACTTTGAACCAGTCCCACATGGGCCCTAGAGCCTAGGTGGACCAATGGGAAATAAGGTGGGGGTCCTGCCGGGGCAACATGGCATTTTCCAAGGAAACCCAAAGATTCCTATGGACTAACAAAGTGGCTTATAATGCCTTACAACTGCAAACCCAATTAACCCAAGGATATAAATGCAAACAAAAGGATACAAATGCAAAAATAAAATGTTAGTGTCCGGTGTTGATTCCCATCACAAGCTTACTCCGAGATTCATTGGCTGTTTTGAAATTCTTGAAAGGGTTGGCAAGGTCGCATATCGGATAGCTTTGCCTCCTCAATTATCTGGAGTGCATGACGTATTCCACGTCTCGATGCTTAAAAGGTACGTTCATGACCCATTTCATATTATAAGTCATGATGATTTGGTGGTATAGAAAGACCTGACGTACGAGCAAAGGTCACTCAAAATACTTGATCGAGAGGTACGTCAGCTCCGAAATAAAACTATACCCATGGTAAAGATCTAGTGTAGTAAATGCCTCGAACAAGAAGCTACATCAGAGACGGAGGAAGCAATGCGCAAAAGATTCACCGAACTATTTAACTGTAAGTAATACGCCCTCCACAAAACTCATGCAATGAATTTGGGGACCAAATTCTTTTTAAGTGGGGGAGGGTGTAGCACCCCTGGTAATTATCTAGTTATTTTTTAAGATTTTTTAAAAATTAAATTGATTTATTTAAGTGTTTAATAAAGCTTAAAGCCTTAATAGGCTAATTAATTGATTAATAGGTTAATGCCTTTGGTAAATAGGCCCAATTAATAACCAAGGGGATAAGCCCACTTAAAATGGGCCTTAAACCCAGAAACCTAAGCTTTTGGCCGAAGCCCAAACCCTAGAGACGTATTAGGGAAAATTCCCTAATTAAAGGAGATAATAGGGGATAATTAGAGTTTGAATTAGAATAAAATTTAAAATTTGGCAAGCCAGGAGAGTCACAGTCAGTCGCGTGACCGCGACCTGGTGATAGCGATCCTCGCAAGACCGCAACCAAGTTTCATAAACGGGAACTGATAAGTAGGGAATAATCTGGATTTTTATCCACCCAATCGCCATGGATCGACGTGATATGGCATGGAAACTTGCCTAGGACTCTCAGGTGATCGGATTGACACCCTCTAGGACTCCTAATTCTATATAATCCCTTAACCCTAAGTCATTCCCTACAAATAGGTCCTAGTTTGGCCTACGCGAACCCTAATTTTAGATCACGTGGTTCGAAGGTAAGACGTCGTTAATTCAGGTTATTCCTTTAGAGTTATTTGTTTCCCTTAATATCTTCTAATGACCTTTGGATTTCCATGTTAGGAGATCAAGTATCCAAAGAGTTTGAGGGATCAGAAGTAGCAGTTTCTACGCCAGACGCACATGAACATGGGTGTTCTTCCGGCGAGAAATTCACCGACTAGGAGCTAACCTAGAGGTAGGTTATCTCATGATTGGCTTAAACATCAAATTTGGATTAAAAGCCCTCTGGTCTTGTTTAATTTCATGTCTTCTACATGGAGAATTTCATGTTTTCCCATGACTGTGCAATGAGGTTTTCTCTGCATGCTGTCCATATAATTTTAACTTAAAGATGGCAGCTTCCTTTGATTACCTATTCTTTTTATGCATTGTACAAATGTTAACATGATTTTCCTTCTAGTTCTACGTAGTTTTCACCTCCATTTTCCATAGGAATTGGCCTTGTAAGGCAGGATTTTGCTTCTGTTTGGAGACGGATAGATAGCGGTTCCCCAGAGACCGCTACCTCTGGATAGCGGTTCTTGACAAACCGCGATCTGTGTGCTGTTAACCCTAAATAGTGACCAGATCAATCCTTATGATTCCCTGTTAAGTATAAGTAACTATACCATATTTCCTGTTATTTTGTTATAGTCATGTTTTCTGTCATATCATGTTTCAATCAAGTTATGTTTTATGCCTTTCATACTATAGGGAAAATTATTTTTATGATATGTTAGTTTCACAAATGAACCCCTATATTTTGTACTTAAGAGATTTTCTTTGAAACTTCCTATACATTAGATCGTTGTTTCAAAGTGGTTCACTTCCATCCCCTGTCTTTCTTTATTACTTGTACATAGCCCGTACTCTGGTACGTTGTTATTAGTCACTGCACTTTATTGGCAAACTTTGTTGGACTTGAGAGCCTCTCCGTCGGATATTCCTTCTGCCAGACTAGATTATCATGTTTCAAGGCCTTCATAAGACTCCGTGAGTCTGGGATTCCCACTAGGACACCGAGCTAGTTGTACCCTAAAAATACAAAGTCTAGAAGAGCACTTGAGTTTTCTGCATTTTTCTGCACTCTGTCTTGATCGTGGCTAGGAAGCGACCGCTACCTATAGATAGTGGCTGGCCAATTGCCACGACCTATCAACGTGTTGACTGTGTCGACCCAATTCTTTCCTGTTGTGTCCCTGCAGTTTTGATGCTGTCTAACACCATGAGTCATTGACATTCTAAGGTTTTGATGCTGTCCAACACCATGAGTCATTGACTTTCTAATGCTACTTTGATATTCTCAAGGAAGTTCGAGCAAAGAACTCAAATGAATAGAGAGAAATCAAGTGCAAAGAAATTGAGGCAATTGGTTGCACAGAAAACAAGCCAAGTTGGATTGGGAAACAACAGCAGGCAACGAAAGATCCATTAGTAATCAAGCAAGGCTGAAGAAGAACATCAAAGGCAGTTTTCACAAGGGTGGTGTCGACCTGATATTCCCAGGAGGTCGACCTCATACCCTTCCAGAAAGTGTTATAAATGCTCCTCTACATGGCAGTGTCGACCTCATCCCATCAACAGGTCGACCTCATAGTGCTTCCAGAAAGCGTTGAAGACTGGATTTCATTCAACCGCATCGACCTCATCAGCATAGTGCATCGACCTCACTCTTACTCAACTGAAGAAGAACTCAAGTAGGCCATCAAGCGCATCGACCTTACCTTATCAACAAGTCGACCTCAGGTGTCTTCCAGAACCAATTGATCGGGCAGTTCCTTAAGACAGGTTGACACTGCTTTTACAACAGGTCGACCTCAGACATCTTTAAGAGATCGTTATATTGGCACTTTTCTTAAGAAGTGTCGACACTACCTTTACAGGAGGTTGACACTATGGTTCTCCTAGAAGCACTTTGAGCTGCTTTCTATAAAACATGTCAGGTCATCCAGGGAATAAAAATATGAATTAAAAACCTCCAAAAATATGCATTTCGAGGTCTGGAAGAAGGTTCAAGGTCTGACAAATGTCTCAACCATCATCACCATATTTGAACACCTTTTTGGGAGGCAGCCATGTCAGAGTTCAAATCTGGGAAATGTCTCTTGTCATGACACCACTTTCTGCATGCACCCAATGGGATTTGGTCCTAGAAAGGTACACCAAGCAGAGAATTGACCTGAGCCAATGAGGAAGCAGACTTCAAGATTTCTTCCATGTGGATCATTCAATGCTCAGATCTGGAGCTGAAGAAAAGTCTTATTCTATACCTCCTCTGAGCCAATCAAAAGAAATAAAGTCTGAAATCAAAATTTCCACTTATACTTGACCAATCAATGGACAAATTTTGGAGGGAATTTTCCTCTCTTGGGATACCAAAAAGGGGCACGCACCTCCTGGCCTTTTGTAGAGCTGCAAGTGTGCCTCAAGCAAGAAGGGGAGCTGCAACCTGAAGAAGAAGGAAAAAGTTGCTGCTGCTTGAGAGGCAGGTGCCACTGGAGAAGGAGAAGAAGCAGCTACTGCTTGGAGGAGAAAAGACACATCTATAAGAGAAGAAAAGAAGAGATAGGGAGGAGCTGCTGCTATTGCTAGACATGCTAGTCCCCCTAAACAAGGTAGAAGAAGATGAAGAGCTCGGTGCTATTTCTATGAAGACCTAAAGCAAAGCCACAAGCTCGTCCTCCACTTGTTCATTGTCCTACAAAGAGAAGCCACCATCAATGAATCAACGAATCTGAAAGCAGCAAACCAAGTCCTCCAGTTTCCAGACAAGGACATTTGCATTTGGCATTGAGTTTCATTCTTCTTGCCTGAAGTTCATCATTACCCTTTTCTATTTTGTTATTGTTCTTACTGATCTTGAACCGTCCCTACCGGTGAAAGTAGGAAGACAGATCAAGCTAGTGTGCTTGGATCTGTGGTCTGGCCAGTGTGCCATCAAGCTGTGACAGCGGTTCCTTGATAGGGGATAATCTCTCTGCAAGCTATAAGGTAACGGGTTGTTAAGCTGTATAATCAGTGGGTTGTGCAGTTGCACTAGGGAAGCCTCACTTGGTTTAAGTGAGGGGTGGACGTAGGACTTTGAAGAAAGTCTGAACCACCTTAAAAACCATTGTCCCTGTGGTTTGCATGTGCGATTGCTCTTCGCTAGATGCTTGTCTAGGCCCGTTATCTATCTACACTCTTGCATTGTGCATGTGTGCTCTCTACATTTAAAGTAGTTCCTTCTTTTCCGCTGCGGTCGTTTTTATTTCGACAAAAAGAGAGGCAGATCTATTTACCCCTCCCCTATAGATCAGCCATTCCCACACAACACTTGGTATCAGAGCCAATCTCTCATAATGGGGTCCAACGACCTTGAGAGAAATGGGGGAATGGCGTCGAAGGGTCTCATGCTCGAAGGATATTCTGTTAACAGACCACCCTTCTTCACTTGAACTTACTACTCATATTGGAAAAATCATATGCAGGTGTTCGTCCTCGCTCAAGACTATGAGCTCTGGGGAGTTGTCAGCAAAGGTCCCTATGAGCTTCCAGAAGATGAGGACACTTGGACACAGGAGTAGATAAGGAGATCTACTGTCAACTGGAGTGATAAGCACATAATGCAGTGTTCTCTCCATCCTGTGGAATTCTCAAGAGTATCAACATGTGCTACAGCCAAAGAGATGTGGGTCCGTTTAGAGGTAATATACGAAGGCACATCTCAGGTACGTGAGACCAAAGCCAACATGTTGATTTTAGAATATGAAATGTTTAAAATGAAGCCGGATGAATCCATTTCAGATATGTATTGATGCGGGACGGATAGCGAACCTGAGACTCTAGCTCGCGGACGTCCCTATGCGAGGGAAATGCGGGATCGTGCACGGTTGAGAAACTGGCAATGAGCCTCGGGTATCGGCTTGGGCTCTTGGAACAATTTTCTGAAATTCTTCTTCATTAATTATATCAAATGGAAATTACATGGATTACATAGAAAAGTAAAAATGACCTAAACTATCCCTAGATCTAGGGTTAGGGAGGGGTAAACTAGGGATAGGATAATTATCCCCCATGTGGTCAAATGGCCACATTAAATAAAATACAAACATGGAATATAATATATTAAAGGGGGGCGCCCCCTTGACTTAAGGGGTACACATTTTGAATTTTCATTTTTTTGTCCCCCATGGTCCAAGTCCAACTTTGGCTTCGAACTAGCCCCACATGGGCCCTAGAACCTAGGTGGACCAATGAGAAAGAGGATGGGGCCCCCTGCTGGACCTACTGAAATTTTACAAAAAAACCCAAATACTTTAAAGACTAACCCTTTGGCTTATAATGCCTTACAATTACAAACCCAATTAGCCAAGGGTATAAATACAAACACAAGGGACACAAATGTAAAATAAAAATGTTAGTGCCCGATGTTGATTCCCATCAATTCTCCCGGGTGGGAAGAACTCGACCCCGTCGAGTAAGGGGTGCGGCTGCTCGTGTCTCCTGCGGATCCGTCACCGAACCTGGAAGCGCAGAGTACGCTCCACTCCAAGTAATCGTCACCTACTCATCCCTTATATATTCGATATGCTCACGCTGCTGTGGGAATGAGGCTAGAGGTGGACACTCCGGGGTGGGGTCACTCTCAAAGGGGAGGAGGCGGCTCGAAGACTCACTAGGAATCACCGTTGGGTCCCTTTAGGTGACTAGATCCGATATGTTGAGGTAGAGATGATCCCAAATTCTGACAAGTCTATAACGTACGCATGAGATCCGACTTGTCTCACACTCGAAAGGGATTGACAACGTGAGCTGACATGAGACGGACTCGACTCGATGCGTGCGGATTCACTATGCACTCGACAGATAAATGGTATGAAACAAAGACTCACACATGACTCTAAACAAACCTACTGTTAGTCTGACCCATACACATGCAATGGTGGACCAGGACATCCGAATGTGTGCCATGCATACACTAGATGCAATCGATGGTTGGTGGAATGGGAAACTCCTAGACATCCTAGTATGCCCCTAGCATGTGGCTACCTGTTGGACTTGGGAGACTCAGGAGGGCTAGGAGATCCAAAGTTTCCTTCTTCCTTTCCCTAATGAACAGACTCCTTGCGGAGTATAGGTGGACTAGCCCGTGGGGAAGGGGTGTGGTAGTGGCCTCCTGGGAAGAAGGGGAGTAGATATGGTGGGTCATAAGGTTCCCTAGGGAAGGGATCAAAGGGATCAAAGAAAGTATGACCCCTTGAACTGGATTCTCACATGTCACGGTCCCATGTCGGATGTTCTTGAAGGTGTAGATGGTCACCTTCATCCATTGTGGTGGGTGGGACGGTGATCTCATGTAGACAATATGGTTCCTCCCTCGGGAAAAGTGGAAAGAAATACGGCTCGGCCGACATAGGGAGGAATAAAAGGATCTCCGTGGTGACATGACCCACGGTACACACGGAGGTAATAGACCCCAAAGCGGGATGGGTGAAGCAACGACCTGTGGGTCGGTCGAAGCCTTGGGCCAATAAGTGCGTCAACTGCAACTGTCGGTCTAATCCCTTAAGTAGGTCATCCAATGTATCAACATGGTGACTAGACCGGAATGTGGTATAGAATGAGTTGACGGCACTAAAGGTAGTGTGGGGTCCATGGATGGATAGCATGATGCTCTATGAACCAAGCCTATCTTGAGCCAACTAAGTAGTGGCTCGGTGATGAAAAGCTTTCCCGTTAGAAACACGGGTGGCTCTGGCTGAGGTAGCTCCGAATAAAGACCGGAAGGTGGGGGTGGGGGCAAAGGAGCTCTCATGGGTGGGGAAGGACTGTCCTTCTGGATGGGAAGAGGTCCTTGGGACCCCGTAGGTAGGGCCGGGTTGGGGCTACTGGTTATGACCTCCCTAGGCTCGGGTATGGCTACCTCCTGTCTCGGAGTTGGGCAAGGGGAGACCAATGACTCAATATAAGCACACCTTCTATCCACCTGATCCGAGATCATTTGCACAAGTTCGGCAACGGTGCGGGTTGGAGTAGGTGTATCATGGTGGATTCACCCATAATCAACCGGCCTAGGCTTGGGTCTAGGCTCTACTAGGTGTGGGGCTCTTTGCCTCCGACTATGACAACCCCGGTGGGAGGGGACTGGGTGAGGAAGGTTGGAGGTGGTTGGGTGGGGCTGGTTGGGGAGGACTGGGTGGGGAAGGTAGACCCTCCTAAGCTCCCTCTTCATGTCCCACCATGACTCGATGGGCCATTGCCTCCTAACTTCCCTTAAGCGTTCAATGTCGTCCCATTTTTCGGCGGCTTCATGAAGAAGCAGCTCCTTAGCAAAAGCGAATTCCGCAGCCTCAGACATGGGGTAATAATCAAAGTATTTATCCATAGCGGCTTCCCAATGTCGGTAGTAGCTCGGGACCTTGGAGCCATGAAAGTTCGAGGCCTCGGGCCTAATGAAGGAAATGGGATGGTTTCCAAACCCATGGGTGTGCCAACGGTCATATCGTCTGGGCGACCGGGAGTCCATTAGAAATGGGGAACTACAAGATGGACATGCCGACACTTGGACAAGACACAAGACACGACTCTAAAATGCATTACAAAGTTGGAATGCCAACTCGACTACAAACCTAGACTTAACCAATAGACGGTACTTGGCAGAGTTACGGGATCTGAAGATCCTCTCTCGCAAATGTGTGACCTTCCCGATAGGCGTAACCTAACGTTCGGGTAACACCTTTTGATATACCGAATAAAGGAATGCAAATGCAACCTTGGACCGACTTAGACTCTTTTTTTTTGGTTTTTTAAACAAAGACTTCCCTAGACTCAACCTTCCGCTCTGATACCAATTTGATGCGGGACGGACAACGAACCTGGGACTCTAGCTCGCGGGCATCCCTATGCGGGGGAAACGCGGGATCGTGCGCGGTTGAGAAATCGACAATGAGTCTCGGGTATTGGTTTTTCCACGTGTACTCGGATTGAGTTACGGGACGGGTTCACTCACTCACTCTCACAGCGATGATAAAAATAAATATTGAGCTAGTAATCCTATCACTTTAGCAGCGGCATTCAAAAATATATGAGATAAGTAAATGCGATAAAGAGGGAGGCGAATTTACCTCCACGCTCCGAGGGTGGGGAAGACGACCCCGGCCGAAGCTCCTACCCCCGGTGTACAAATATTAAAAATATGTACAGAAATGGTTTTAAGGCCCACTCCATACAGGGAGGTAAAGGGCAACAATGTGGGACCCGGGAGTAGCGAACTCGGTTGACGGGCAGCAATTTGGATGGTTCTTGGGGCGAAGACGGGCTGCTACTCGGAATAGTTCTGCGGGGCCCGCGGGACAGCAGGTGGGTCCGACTACTAGGACGGCGGTACCCGAGCGTCTCCCTACTGCTGCAGCTTGCTGGGGCGCTGTTGGAAGGTTGCTGATCGATCCCCGGGAGCGGCGGTGACCGAGTGTGCACCGGCGTATTTTTCGAGGAATTATTTCCTGGACTGATTGTGCTGGCTGGGCTCGGATCTGCTCTGCGCGCCTCCACAAAAAGAATTTCTGCGGCCAGATCCGGTGTCGGATCGACACAAAATTGGTACTGATGGATAGAGGACTCAAAGGGCTAGAACATATAAGTATTTTAGATCCATCCAGTAGATGGATTAGAAACGAAAATGACTGTGGGTTGTAGTTTCTTTCTGGCTTGGAATTACAGACACACAGGGAAGAACAAGAACTGCCTGAAGATGAATTTTGACCGACAGGAAAACAATAGATCTAGACTCCTAAAAAATTATGGGTGGAAGGGGGGTAAGTGAGGAACACATATGATGTTTTTGGGTATTTATGAAGATGTATAAGGGGGTGGGAAAAATAGAAGAACAGACTCCTATCCTGCAGATCTACAAATTGGCAGATTGTCAAGGGTGAAACTAAAATTACGGGAAAAATAGCAAATGATCTCTGATTGGCACGAAATTTAAAATAGAGACTGGGGATAACAAGAAGAACAAACACTCAAAATTGCAGCTCAATCAGGTCTCTTCATGTGACGATAAAAATTAGGCTTCAACCTCCTGTCCTGATGTGGACAGAAGTGCGACGCGGCGGCGGCTGTGCTGAGCTTCACACTCAGAGAGGGGGAGGGGAGGAGGCTTCACACCTCAAGAAATTTACAGAAATCCATCTGCAAGGGGGTGGGAGAGAGAGAGGGGCGCCCTTGGGCTCTTGGAACAATTTTCTGAAATTCTTCTTCATTAATTCTATCAAATGGAAATTACATGGATTATATAGAAAAGTAAAAATGACCTAAACTATCCCTAGATCTAGGGTTAGGGGGGGGTAAACTAGGGATATGATAATTATCTCCCATGTGGTCAAATGGCCACATTAAATAAAATACAAACATGGAATATAATATATTAAAGGGGGGCGCCCCCTTGACTTAAGGGGTACACATTTTGAATTTTTATTTTTTGTCCCCCCGTAGTCCAAGTCCAACTTTGGACTTTAAACTAGCCCCACATGGGCCCTAGAAACTAGGTGGACCAATGAGAAAGAGGATGGGGCCCCCTACTGGACCTACTGGAATTTTACAAAAAAACCTAAATACTTTAAAGACTAACCCTTTGGCTTATAATGCCTTACAATTACAAACCCAATTAGCCAAGGGTATAAATACAAACAAAAGGACACAAATGTAAAATAAAAATGTTAGTGCCCAGTGTTGATTCCCATCATGTACACTCGTTTATGTCAGCTCACTAATAGTCTAATTGGTTTAGGAAAGAGTTATTCTGAGCAGGAAATAGTAAGAAAAATTCTTCGATCACTAACCCCAGCTTGGCACACCAAAGCCACTGTGGTTGAAGAATACAGAAATTTGTCAACCACCAAGGTAGAAGAACTCATAGGATCTCTCATGACCTATGAGATAAATCTCAAGAACAAGAAAGTAGAAGTAAGCAAGAAAAAACCTCTAGCACTGAAAGCTGGATCGAGCAATCGAGGAATGTCCGAGGAAGGTGAGTCATCCACTAGCAATGAAGATGAGGATGAAGTATCTATGCTCACCCGGAAGTTCAAAAAATTTCTAAGAAAGGAAGTTAAAGGCCTCAGAAAAGTGAGGCCCCAGGTAAGGAAATCATTCAGATCAAAATATGAAAATGTAAAGAAATCTGATAAGATTGCGTGCTATTCTTGTAGGAAGCATGGGCATGTAAAATCTGAATGTCCTGAAGAAATGAAGAAATCATCACCCAAATAGAAAGGAAAGAAGAACAAGGCTATGGTATCTACTTGGAGTGATGAAGAAGATGATGATGATGAAACAAGCTCCACAGAAGAGGAAAATGTAAATTTCTGCCTCATGGCTAAGGGAGATGAAGAATCAGAGGTACACTCTCCCTTTGATCATTTTTCAACTAGTGACTGGGAAGAGGCTTATTCTGAGTTGATGGATAAATATGACATGTACAAAAAGGAGAATAAAGCCTTGAAAAAGAAAATCAACATTGTTGTGCATGATCATCCTTTAAGTGAAAAGACTGCATCACTGGAATCTGAAATTCTAAATTTGAAGAAATTGATTGAAAATCTAGAATATGGAAGAAGTGAATTGAAAGACCTAGAAGTTGAAAATGAGAGCTTAAGAGATGAGATTGATGATGCAAAATCAAAGATGCAAAAATTTGAAAGTGACATCAAAATAACAAATGAAAAATATGAAGCCGTCAAGGAAGTCAATTCCAAACTTCAAGAAAATGTTAAAAAACTCCAAAAAGAATTGGAGGATAAACAAAAATAACTGGAGAAATTTGTGGATGGAAAAGAGAACTTAGATGCTTTATTAGGAACAAGAATGATCTTTAACAAAGAAGGGCTGGGATACAATCCCACCAAAAAGAAAGAGATTGGCATGAAAACTATCACCTTTGTTTCTTCTTCAGATGCTTCTTCCTTAAACGCAAAACCCATCCAAAGTCAAGGAAAATCAAACAGTAAAGGAAAAGAAAAAATGGAAGAGCCCCTAAAGAAAAACCCTAGAATCCCTAATAAAAATGCTCAGAAATTCCAGTCAGGTCGACACTATCCTCAGCCCAAGTCTGCACACACTCAGAGTAGAAAAGGTCTAAAGGGCAGCACAGGTCGACACTATCCTCAACCAAGGTCGACACCTTCCTGGTCATCACCTAGTCAGGCTGGTAGAAATCTCCCATCAGGTAGACACGTAGGTTACAGGAGGTCGACACTCCCACCAAACAGAACACGTTATGAATGGGTAGAATAGGGGAGTGGTCGACACTTAAGTGATAGTAGGTCGACACGTCCACCAAACATAAACTGTTATGAACAGGTAGAATAGGGGATAGGTCGACATCACACCCTAACCGGTCGACACGGTCATACTTCTGGGGCAGTCATGATTCATACACACACAGACCTGGTCACACTTATTCTCTTATGAGCTACAACTCCTCTTATCAATCAAAAACAAGCTATTGGAACCAGAATCAACCATTTTCAAACTCCCACCACAAATCAAAGGCTAAAAGCATTCTGAAATAAAGTGCCAATGTGAAAATGGAAAATAAGAACCATAATTCTCCATCAAGCAAGGAAACCAAGTATCAGAGTAAAATTTGGATTCCTAAGTCTATGGTATCATGCCTTGCTGAGATGAATGGTTTGCTGGGACCTAATCCTGTATGGGTTCCAAAGATTGTTGCTTAATTTGCCTTGCGGGAATGTCTTGCAGCCATGCATAACAGGTGGTACCTAGATAGCGGTTGTTCAAGATATATGACGGGAGACAGAACAAAATTCTATCTTTTGGTGGAAAAAGAAGCAGGTCATGTCACCTTTAGAGGGAACAATTGTTGTGTCTCTGTGATTTTGATGATGTCAACTATTATGTCATTATATTTAACCTTGATGATAAAACCTTGATGCATGAATTAATGATCTCATCACATATATAGAAGTATGAAATATGTCAGAACAGGTTCTGAAGATGACTCAAAAAGTCATGAAAAGAAAGTCAACGCAGGTCAATGCCACTGTTCAAGAACTAACATCAGGTCAAATGATCAAATTGTGAGTCAGCTCTTTGACAGGTAAGGTCAATGCACATCCAAGTATGAAGCATAAAGGTTGGTGCATATACCTTCTTTGTGAACAGGTAAAGTCGGTGCACATTCATGTTTCTTCATAGAAGGTAAGTGCACATTTACATTAGAAGGTCGGTGCACATTCATGTTCCTTCATAGAAGGTCGGTGCACATTCATGTCTTATGCATATAGGTCGGTGAACATTAATGCTTTATTCATATAGGTCGGTGCACGTTCATGTCTAAGTTACAGAAGGTCAGTGCATATGAATAATGCGTTGCACATTAAGGTCAGTGCACACTGTCATTTGTACATACTAAGGTCGATGCTTGTTGCATATCAAGGCAGATGCAGGTCGGTGCATGTTTATAGTATTGCATATGCAAGTCGGTGCATGTTTATAGTATTGCATATGTAGGTCGGTGCATGCTCATAGTGTTGCATATGCAGGTCGGTGCATGTTCATACATGTCGCATATGAAGGTCAGTGCATGTCTGCATGTAATCGTATTAGGTCGGTGCATGTTCATAAGTCATGTACTAAAGGTCGGTGCACCTTTCTCTAGTATAGAGTAAGGTCGGTGCATGTTGCTGAAGAGCTGTGCACATGTGAAGCATAAGGTCTGTGCACATTTGCATTTAGCAAGGTCAAGTCGGTGCACATGTGTTAGCGATAGCATGTAAAGGTCGGTGCACATGTGTTAGAGATAGGTAGAAGGTATGTGCACATGCGTTAGCGATCGCATGTAAAGATCGGTGCACGTGTGCTAGCGTTAGCATGTAAGGTCTGTGCACATTTGGAATTCAAGGTCTGTGTACATATAGGTCTATGCATGTTTTGGGTCTGTGCACATGTTCAAGTCTGTGCACATATAGGTATGTGCATGATTCCACACTAAGGACTGAGCATATGTGCAATTTTAGGTCTGAGCATGTCATGCCCCAAGTGCGGAAGGAACCCGGAGATGCGTGACGAGTTTGTATCGATCATGTCAATCAGAGCGTAAGTGTATTCGACACACATAGACAGAGCGCGCACAAGTAATGATAACCAAGTCCTTTATTAATCATAACTTTAAAGTACACCATTACAATTCTTTATGAAAGAACTATGGCTCAATGAAAGGAAAAGTGCAACGGATGAAAAGACAGGACGAGATAACGCTTGACGGTTGGAATGGCTCTAGACTCTTCACTCTTATCCATCCCCATCCGAATGAGTCTCGTCATCGGAATTACCTGAAAAAAATAGGGGAAAACACTAGGTGAGCGAATGCTCAGTAGGAAATATATCTCAAGTGCTAGCATGGTTGGTTGTCCTTTGTACATGATACGGTAGGAAGAACTAGTGTCCACATGTAGGGCACTAAATCCTTAAGTGATAGCAATGGTATGGTTTGCCCATTCCATTAACTTAAGAAACATTCTCACAGTATCCAAAGAGCATACCATGAGGGCCAGTATACAATATTTTTTTATAGTGACATGGCAATCAAAAAGTGTCATGGGTTTTAGTGGTACAACCTGCTCGACGACCTTGAGGGAATCCAAGGGTTCGTGTAGACTTACGGATGTCTCTATGATAAAATCACCAGTCCGAAGGAAGGAATATCCCGCGGAGGGTTCATCTATCCCTGAGAAATAGTGGGGTAATCCATAAAACATCATGAAATGTGGGACTATACTCACAGACTGGAATATAGTGCCAATAGATAGACCCTCGGTGTGGGTCACAGAAAAACTCTCAGAAAAACTAGAACTCAAGAAAATGGCGCCTCTACCAGTGCCACTATTTCTTTAAATCCAGTTTGGTTTTTAAAGCATACAGATTATAGATTTCATTTCAAATACATAATCATTTATATTCATGATTACTTCACATATAACTACGTTACTGATATGGAGAGTATAAGTTCAGGGTAAATAGCGCCCTGGACCCAGCCATGTTTCAGTATATAGCGCCCAGGTCAGGGGCGCTATATAGAATGGTGACGGGGTCTCAGCCGTGCTTTCATTCAAGTGAAATATAACGTGAATAGTGTCACTTTTGAAATAAAAAGAAAATTCCAGAAACAAGTATATGGAAAGGAAGAGAAAATTAGCAGGATTCTAGCAGTATACTCATGCATTAGATTAGCCATAAGGATTCATAGTTATTAAGATGGAAAGATGGTGTACTTATTTAATTACTTAAAGAATAACGACTGTGTGTGCAGTCGTTTTATGAAAATAGCGCCCTATAGAGGGGCGCCCTTTTACTAAAACTCTGAAAAATGAAATAGAAACAAATGAAAGCCAATCTATCAGACGTATATGCATGCTCATGATCTAAAGTTATTCGGTTGGGCTTGGTACTTGAGAACACCTACCTTCGTGGGTTGATCTAGACGTCGAACAGAGAAGAAAATAAGAGTAAAACGGCAACTGCATCTTCCACGAAGTAGAGGAATAGATGATCTTCTTCTCGTTCACCGTAGCAGACAGAAGGAAGCAGCATGAATAAGAGGAAGCGATGGTTCCTCTTCACGATACAGGTAGCAATAGAGGAGGAAGTTGAAGATTCTTCCTTTACGTACGATGCAGCACCGTAGCAACAATAGTAGCCGAAGAGACCCTTCTTCTTCTCAGCCGCAGGTGCAACCCCGATGAGTGGCAGAGGTTGACGACGATGCAGAAACTTAGAGGCAGTAGCCTTGGCAAGGTTTCGGAGGGATATATTTATAGGAAAGGAATCCTACTGGGGAACTTTGAGTTCGATCGAGAGTAAGATACGTAAGAATCCTATTGGAAACAAACCTTTCCACGTATCAATCCTTCCAGATCGACACCTTCCCGAACCACATCCTACTTCCCAGTTCGAACAAAACACTACAGTCGAAGCTCCCATATCTCACACTTAGGGGAATAGCGCCCAAGACAGGGGTGCCCTTCTCCTCTATCTTGGCAATGAAAGCTGCTAACTACTATATGGAAATGGCACCCATATAGGAGGGCTTCATTTGATGAAATGGCGCCCTAGGGCAGGGCGCCCTTTCCTTTGGCTTATTTGGTTTAGGTGCAAGGCCCATACGGGTTTAAGTGTAAGGCCCATTTGGTATATATAAGTGGTTTATGTGTATATATATGGGTTGGGCCTTGAACATTGGTTTTGTTTTTAATCTATTTAGGATTTCATTCCTTCAATTTACCAGGGTTGCTACAGAGCATATGTAACGACCCGAGAATCTGATTACCGGGAAGGCCCGATAACCCGAGACTCGCACTGCCACCCACGAGCCCGAAGATTCGGAAGGGTTAGAAGGATGGTGTGGGAACTACACAAGTATCATAAGTAATTGCAGAAATTAAACAGTTATAGTATTGAGCAGGAAATAAATTAGCATTTTACATTATACATGGCCCACAAGATAACAATAAAATAACAACAGTAGTCCAAAACTAGTACAGAGACAAGAAAAGAAAGTACAGCTACACGGGGCATCCCCCGGCTCTGACCTCTGGCACTACCTCTGGGCACCCGCACCACACTGCGCCCCAGACGCACTCCCCTGGGGCGGCGCCTCACCTGAAACACGGTGAAAACACGCATGGAATGAGTCTCGGAACAAGACTCAGTAGGGATCACTCGAACCCTACCTCGTAAAATGGGAAACCACTACGCTAGCGGTAGGAGAGTACCTCGGAAAGGAAAGCCATGTACTCTACCAAACAAAGGTCCTACGGCACGCAAACCGGCACACGTGCCACGGTGAGACAACCGAAACTCAACGGTCGACCCGGCAAACCCGAAGGCCAAACACACGATCTGACAGTCTGACACTCCGTACTCGACAGGAGTACCTCCCACTAGAAGCACAGCCGGTAGCGTCCCTTGACGACTTACACCGCACCGCAGGTGAACTGCCTGACGTGGTAGCACCTACCCCAGGCACGAACACCGCACAAGTAACCACAAACAAGTGACTAGCTGGGGTCACGCCCGTCGACGTGGGTCCAACCGCCCCCAACCACGTGTGCACACACAGACCATTCGTCCTAGGTCTGGTCCTCTGACTGGTTTTCCCCCGTAGCCGTACTCTGGCTAACGACGAGGGGCCCGACGGAAACCAGTCTAAAACCGTCCTCAGGGTAACCTCTCCACCACTCCCTGGTGGGACCACACGCGTGTAAGCAGACTACGACTAGTGGAGGGTCACTGAAGGAGTAGACTCTCAAGTCACGGAAAATGACGCCCGCATCCGACGACGCACGGGGACCACCCCACGCACCGGCCCCGTCGCATTGCGACCATAGTCAGACTAAAAACAAGGTTGCAGCCCTCTCGGGGCAACCAAATGCCCGACGGTCCACCCCGGGACCGTCACAAGGCTGTAACGGTCTAGGCGAGACCGTTACACACACCTAGCGGTCCAACGCAGGCCGTTACACGGCCTGAGGAACGCAGGGAGTAAGGCACCTGGTCCAGCGCGTTACACCAATGTAACGCGCCTGGCCCAGCGCGTTACGTGCCCCTCACACCTGGGATGACCCAGGAAGTAACGCGCTCGCCCCAGCGTGTCACGTGGATGTAACGCGCTCGCCCTGGCGCGTTACACACGCAGACCCCCAACGGTCAAAAACCAACGGTCGGAAAGTTCCTGACGGCCCAGCCCGGGCGCGTCACTTAGAAGTGGCGGTCTATCATGGGACCGTGACAGTCCCTGACCCCCAAAGGCTAACAAAAGGGCATGTGACGGCCCCCTCGAGGCGCGTCACATCATGTAATGGTCCCTGGAAGGACCGTCACACGCACCCGACGGTGAAAACGGCGGGAAAGCCCAAAAATTTCAACCACGCCCCCATGCCTCCACCGGAGAGGGGGAAATCAAAGGGGAAGACCCCTGGGGACTCCTAGCATGATTCTAGGCCATCAAAATGTGAAATCATGCATCAAATCCATAGATAGGGCGAGCTCTCCCCAAACATGGAAAAACCCCAAACATGCTCAATCAAGCCCCTCTCGGCCTCCCCACGGCCTATAAACCACGAAAAAGAACGACAAGGAGCTAGGGAACGTCACCCTACCTCAATGGAGTGAATGCTCCGCCGGATCGTCCATGAATCGCGAAGAACGCTTTAGAAAACCTCGCCTCTTCACGCTTCCCACGCTCACTGCACGCCCACGAGATCACCTCGCCGTCACCCACGCCCTCGCGCCGTCGCCCCGTCACCGTCAGCAGCCGGAAGGGAGCTCGTCGCACCCGAACGGGAGGAAGAGAGGGAGAAAGGGGGGCCGTGGTGGGGAGAAACGGAGGAGGAATAAAGAAGAGGAAAGAGAAGGTGGGGAAGAGAGAGAAAATAGGGGGTATTTATAAAAAATTCGAAAAATCTGGAAAATACCGAAAATCAGATAATTACATTTTCGGAATCCTCGGAACGCACCGATCGCAAAGGTACCACTTGTGCCCAGGTGAACGACCCGGTTCACCCGCAGCGAGGTTCCGAAGGAATTGCCGAAACACACACCGGAAATAGGAAAACACGTGTGGAAAAGCCGCGGAACGCTTCCGGGCCTCCGAAACAACTTCGGATCGTGCCGATCCGAACATGAAAGATGTCCGAAACAAAATTTCGAACACAACGGAGCTGGACACTATGAGAAACCAGATCCGGGTCTCACAAAGAGGGATCCGAAAGTTCTGGGATATTATAGCATATGTGCTAGCTTGCACTATAAGATCTAAGCATATGTGCTAGTGTGCATTATAAGGTCAGAGCACCTTTACTGTAGTCAGTGCACATGAAGGCATCAGGTCAGAGCATACTAGGCATGGTCGGAGCACATGTTTCATACTAGTCTAACCATATGCACTCAAGTCAGAGCACATGCACCTTTAAGGTCTGAGCATACCAGTAGAAGGTCGATGCTAGTGTGTCAAGGTTTCATATCATGCCAGTGCATCATATGTGCATAATGCTTAGCCAAGTTTGTGCAGCTGAAGTCATTGTCTATTCTCATACTACAGCATTCATCATTAAGGTCAGTGCATCTTCATCATCTAAGCATGTACACCATATTATACATCTCTGATATGAATGTTTGACTAATATAATGTTGACTATGTCTGCATAAAGTGTTTGATGAAATGTCTTAACTCTTTGATAGGAACTCTATCAAACACTTGAATGGTAGAACTCAAGTGGAGCACGTGATCCAAGATTCCAGATTAAAAAGCCCATGATCCAAGATTCCAGATGAAAGGCACGAGATCCAAGATAGGGTGTAAAACTAATATTCTCCCACTTGGATCATCGTACCATCTGCACCTGACGCGTGGCATCTCTGAAAAGGTGAGAATGAGCCATCCACATGCCCAAAGCGTGAGCTCGTGGGACCCAAGCCCGAGGCTCTATAAAAGTCTCTCCTGCGATCGAATTCATCAATAACACAAACGAGAGAAGAAAAAGAAGATGAAGAAGAAGGGAGCCAGTGTAGCCAAAAATTCCAGAGAGAAAAGAGAGAGGATAGAGAAGATCCGGAGCAGCGTCTGAGAGCAGAGAGAAAAAGGGAGATTAGATTAGATCGGAGAAAGAGAAGAGATCGGAGCTAAGAAGAGTCAGAGAGAAGAGAGCAGATATGAAGCAGAAGATTGCTGAGAGCTGAGAGCTGAGAGCTGAGAGTTGAGAAGAGTCAGAGAAGTTAGAAAAGGGGTAAAGAAAGAAGAAGAGTCTGCTGCAAGGTTCAGAGAGAAAAATAGAGTGTCGTGAGAAAGTCTGAGAGGGAGAGAGAGAGAGTGAGTTGTAAGATCAATAGATCTTGATCTGTGCTGACTACGAGATCAGATCCAGAGTCAGATTGCTCTACTTGAGCTATAGTTATTTTGATTCTATCATTATTTTCTTTCACTTTCTTGTTTTCATTTTAAACTCATTGTAAGCTATGTATCAGCGGAAGCAAGCTGTGTTGCTCAGCGGCAAGGATTGATTCCTTGGGTTAGCAAGCTGTGAGGCTCTACGGCAAGAAATGTTCCTCGGACAATAAGCTGTGAGGCTCAGCGGAAGCAAGCTGTGTTGCTCAGCCGTGTAAGCAAGCTGTGATGCTCAGCGGTTCAAGCTGTGAGTCAGCTGAAGCCTCACTCAGGTTTGAGTGGGGGATGGACGTAGGTCTGTGGGTAGCAGACCGAACCAT
This sequence comes from Amorphophallus konjac, assembly GCA_022559845.1. Lineage (NCBI taxonomy): Eukaryota > Viridiplantae > Streptophyta > Magnoliopsida > Alismatales > Araceae > Amorphophallus > Amorphophallus konjac. The sequence continues at coordinate 221,299,694 of CM040121.1, read as the reverse complement.
CTAAAAATTCTCTGTACAGTGGTTTGCTCGCTTTGTTGATTCATGGTAGATGTATGCTTAGGCTCGTTTCAATTGCATCTGGTTAGCATACATCATTCTGAGTACTCTAATTGTTCGAGTTTGAGCTTTAATAGAACAACTGTTTAACTGAGCCATCAAGTTTTAATTCTGCACAAATCTTTCAGAGAAAATTCGAATTCCGTAATATTTTTAAAGGGTATTCATTCACCCCCTCTCTGAATCTCTGTCTAGCACCACCTTAATTCCGACAATTGGTGTAGCACCTTTAAAAAAATGAAAAAAAAATTATTATTATTAATATTTGCCGCAAAAAAAATTTAAATAAACTCTTTAGGAAGTTTATGTAAGAAGTGGAAATGAAGTTATAATATGTAAAGATTAATACCTTAAACCATTTTGAGCAGATTTGAACTGCAGAGTCGACCCTGCCAGTTCACCGCGTTGACGCAGTACTGTTCATCGCGTTGACGCGATGAACTGATGAGTCAACCCTGTGAACTGGAAATGAACTGATGAGTCAACCCTGCCAGTTCACCGCGTTGACGCAGTACTGTTCATCGCGTTGATGCAGTACTGTTCACATGAACTGATGAGTCGACCCTGCCTCTTGGAAGGGTTGACGTAGTACTGTTCACATAAACTGATGAGTCGACCCTGCCAGTTGGAAGGGTTGACGCAGTACTGTTCACATGAACTGATGAGTCGACCCTGCCTGTTGGAAGGGTTGACGCAGTACTGTTCACATGAACTGATGAGTCGACCCTGTTATGTTATGTAAAGGTTATTCACTTAACAAGTGACTTCCTAGTGTAGTTGGTTAAGTGACTTGCCTTCCAACCCAATGACCAGGGTTCAAATCCTAGCATCCACCATGTATCTACCCTTTTTGCCAAATAATTATATGTTATAAGCTAATCTTGCACTTACGAATTGGGCCATGGGTTATATGTCCAAACAATTGTCTCTTATCTCTCCAGCCTATCTCTTATCTCTCCAGCCTGTGCAAGCTGTAAAGACTCATTATTTCAGATCTTGTCCCCTATCCGTTCATACTAGACCCTATAACATCCCCTTTTGCTACCCCATTCCCATTCTAGCTTAGCTAAAGGTTGGGGCAAAGCTCTGCTAGAAGGGGTCTGCTGCTACGAACTTCACAGAGGTAGGTGTTCTCAACTTTTAACTAAATTAGTAGCTGATCTAGGATGATTAGTCTAGGCCTTTAGTATTAGGCTCATTTCCATGCGATGTTTAGTGTTTATAAAGCATGTGTTGGCTTAAATCTAGGATGATTAGCATATATTAACTTCATACCTAATATAATTAGCATGTATTAACTTTATACCCAGAATAATTAGCAAGTATTAGCAAGTATTAGTGTCATATCTAGGATGATTAACATGTGTTAGCTTAAATCTGAAATGATTAGCATGTATTAGCCTTATACCGAAAATAATTAGCAAGTATTAGCAAGCATTAGTCTCATATCTAGAATGATTAACATGTATTGGCTTAAATCTAGGATGATTAGCATATATTAACTTCATACCTAAGATAATTAGCATGTATTAACTTTATACCCAGAAGAATTAGCAAGTATTAGTATCATATCTAGAATGATTAACATATGTTGGCTTAAATCTGAGATGATTAGCATGTAGTAGCTAGTATCTATATTTGATATAGTTCATGCTTTAGTAAAGGGCCTGTCATTATGTCAATTTCGGTGAAACTAAAACCTGAAATAGTGAAAGAAGAAATTGTAGTCAAGAGGATGAAAAATGTGGAAAAGAGACCAAGTTGAAAGAGGCCAAGTTGAAAAGAGACCAAGTTGAAAAAGACCAAGAAATTATATTGAAAATAGGGGGGGTTCTAAGAAGGAGAATAACGAAGAATCTAGAGAGAATGAGAGTACATGATAGAAGAGAAAATCGTAGATTGGAATGTTAGAAAGAAGTTTTATGAAGAGTGCAGAGAGAGAAAATGAGAGGAAGAAGGTGAAAAATGTGAAAAACCGAGATCTATAGGCATATGTGAACAGTTACTGAGTAAAAAAATAGAACCTTAGAAATGTAATTATAACTTAAAAACTAAGAAGAATTGGAGGTCATGGTAGAAGAATAAAATCTACATCTATAAGAGAAGAACTTTTGTGAAGAACTCAGAGTGAAAAGAGGATTGAAAGGGCATGAAAACAGGGAAACAAAAGAAAGTATCGACCCTGCCAGTTCATCACGTTGACGGGATGAACTGATGAGTCGATCCTGCTAGTTCATCGCGTTGACGCGATGAACTGATGAGTCGACCCTGCCAGTTTATCGCGTTGACGCGATGAACTGATGAGTCGACCCTGCCTGTTGACAGGGTCGACGCAGCCTGTTGACAGGGTCGACGCAGTGACCCTGCCTGTTGACAGGGTCGACCCTGTCTGTTCACTGCGTTGACGCTGTGAACTGATGGGTTGACGCGATGAACTGATGAGTTGACGCGATGGACTATTGAGTCGACCCAGCTAGCTCATTACGTTAACGTGATCATTAGGCTTTCACTTTTGCCATCTCCACTGACAGATGACAGTCGGAGAGGTGATTTTAACTCCTGACAGGGTCCTCTGAACCCTGTATAATTCCCAGGAAGGGCATCCCACAGTGAGGGTGTCATTTCCAAAATTGTCAGGTGGCCTATAAGGCACCTCTCTTATCTAGTTTTTCCGTGTATCAAACGTTACTGGTTTCCACTCCTAGTTCATCCCTACACATCAATGCGCCCTTGGATTCCATTCCATAATTCCACCTTATATATCATACTGGTCAAACCTTGAAATTCCATATTGGCTATAAATGAGAGTGGATGTCAACATACATGATGAATGCTGTGCATATAGGGCCCGGTCTGGTCCTGGGGGGAGCACCCGAAGGTACTTGTACCCATGAGAGTTTATTGACCACGGTGTTTGGCATTGCACCGAAGTACTTGCTTGCTAGACTTTAGACATTCCACTCATTCTCATGATATTACTTGATTGATTGACTTGAGACCCGCAAAAGGGTAAAAGTGCTTACTTGAATGCATTATAAATAGCCAATTCCAGTTATACATACTTGAAACTACTTTGCTTACTATTGCTAGCTTGAATAACATGTTTCTACTCAGTTACTAGCTTGAATAACATGTTGCTATTCAGTTATCACTGACTTGACATCATTTACTATCACTTGCCACTGCTGCTTGAAATTGTGAAATCTATACTCTCACTTTCTACTCCCGTCGATTTTACAATTCTTTGATATCTATCTGTCTGCATGCATAGGTTACGTACATTAAATGAATGTGTAATTCACTTAAAGCATGTTAAAATTTGAGATGTAAATCCTACTGAGCGATTCACTCATCTAGTTGTTTTCTAACCTTTCCAGGAAATTCAGATATCAGCCAGAACTCGGGAGGGAATGAGTCGGAGTGATGAGTGTAAAAATAGAGTTATCTTGTTATCTTGTAAATTGTGCTTGTGTAAATGGTGTTATTGTAATTTCATTTATGTCAGTCATATCAAGTTATGTCAGACGTCAGCTGTATTAGTCCAATAATTATAATAAGGGCTTGAAGCCTAGTAGTTGGACTTGGATATGTATGTAATTGTCATTGGGTTAGTTGTATCAATTGTCATCTCATCCTAATTGTATTAACTTCGAGTTAAATCTTAGTTATTTGCGCACTCTGATATTTACAAGATTGACACTATCTATATAGACGCGTCATGCCTCCGAGTAATCTTCCGCGCTCGGGGCGTGACAGTCTTCGTGGTATCAGAGCCTAGGTTTTCAAACCTAGGGAACTAGAAAAATAAATAAATAAATAAACTGTTAGAAATTGAAATCTAAGTAAAAAAAAACTTGAGTTCAAGGATAGATATACCTTACCCGGTGAGATGGATAGAGCCATGGGTTAAGTTCTTCAATGACTTTCGACCTTACCAGTAAATCTGATCTTTATCATACTTAACTCTTTTGTAGGATCATGACTGCGGAAAGAGCACAATGGCGTGAGATGCAGCGCACCGTGCAAAACCTCACCGAGGCACTACAACAAGTGGCCCAAGGCGGAGCAAACCGTGGAGCGGGAGATCTCCACCGGAGTTTCCGTAACATGAACCCACCAAGGTTCACGGGTTCGTCTGACCCCGAGGATGCCGAGAATTGGCTGAAGGAGATAGAACGGATCTTTCGTGTGATGCAATGCTCGGACGAAGAGAAGGTTTTACTGGCCATTTTACAACTAGAGCGGGACGCTCGATGCTGGTGGGAATCTATAGAAGCAACACTGCCAGGATACCATGTCACATGGGATGAATTCACGGAGCATTTCAACAACAAGTACTTCTCCGACCATATCCAAGAAAAGAAGGCTGCGGAATTCGCCGTTCTAAAACAAAGAGGCTTGAAAGTGGCCGAGTATGAGGCCCAGTTCTCCAGATTATCAAGGTATGCACCCCATTTTGTGTGTACGGAAAAGATGAAGGCGAGAAGATTCCTCAATGGGCTTCGGCCCCATTATATCACACAACTTGCCCCTATGGACATCCAAGTCTATTCGGAGATGATTCGGCGTGCTCAACTGCTAGAAGACGCGATCGAGTTATCCGAGAGGATTCGAGGAAGAGACAAGAAGTAACCCGTCACTGGCCCGGGAAAATTCAAACAATCCTTCAACAAGAAGCGGTTCTTCACGGGAGGGGAGTCCTCCAAGATAAAGAAATTTCAGAAGAATGACAGGCCATTCTCCTCCACCACACCATCAAAGGAGATTTGCAAGTATTATGATAAAGCTGGTCATAAGGCCAAGGAATGCTGGAGAAAGTTAGGAGCTTGTCTTCGATGTGGGAGCCGAGAGCATCGAATCCCAAACTGCCCACTGATGAAGGAGCAGGACATCAAAGACGAGAAGCGTCCGATAAAAAAACAAGGCCATCTACAAGCTCTCCGAGAGACGGAACCCACTGAAGGCGGAATTGTGGAAGGTACTCTCACTATTTGTTCAAAAACTGCTCAAGTTTTATTCGATACCGGAGCAACTCATTCATTCGTTTCCAAGAACTTTGCTACTTCATTTTCTAAGAAACATGAACTGTTAGATTTGGTCATATCTACACCCCTTGGGAATGAGTCTGATATCACTTACCACTATCCAAATTGTGAAGTGATGATTAAGGGAAGCAATTTACCTGCTGACCTGATATGCCTAGATATGAAGGGTTATGATGTCATACTAGGTGCCGACTGGCTATCCACATACCAAGCAACTGTAGATTGCCGGCATGGCAAGGTAACTTTCGTAGATTTCCCAGAGCTAGTTTACAATAGCCCTCGGAGTAAATCACTTCTTATATCAGCACTCCGAGCTAGTAAACTTATGAATAAGGGATGCATGGCTTTCATAGCATTCGTGACTGCCACGGAAGTCGAGAAGGTTAAACTTGAAGACATCCGTGTAATTCGGGATTTTCTCGATGTTTTTCCAGAAGATTTAACCGGCTTACCCCCGGAGAGGGAAGTGTCATTCACCATCGACCTTATCCCTGGTGCTGGTCCTATTTCCAGGGCACCATACAGAATGTCCCCTACTGAGCTGAAGGAACTAAAAGAGCAGCTAATGGAATTATTGAAAAAGGGTTTCATCAGGCCGAGTACTTCCCCATGGGGAGCACCCGTGCTATTCGTCAAAAAGAAGGACGGATCGATGAGATTATGCATAGATTATCGGCAGCTAAATCACCTTACAATCAAGAACAAGTATCCACTACCAAGGATTGATGAGCTGTTCGATCAACTATCTGGAGCTTTATATTTCTCCAAGATTGATCTTCGTTCTGGTTACCACCAATTGAAGATCAAAGAAGAAGACATTCATAAAACTGCATTCCGAAGTAGGTATGGGCATTACGAATTTACTGTTTTACCTTTCGGACTAACAAATACCCCCGCAGCTTTTATGCAGTTAATGAACAGCATATTCAGGCCCTATTTAGACCAATTTATTGTGGTCTTTATTGATGATATTCTGATCTATTCAAAGACCGAAGAGGATCATGAAGAACACCTCAAGAAGGCATTACAGATATTAAGAGAAAACAAGCTATATGCCAAATTCAGCAAATGCGAGTTCTGGCTCGAGGAAGTATCCTTCTTAGGCCATATCATTTCAAAGAATGGAATTGCTGTTGACCCATCAAAGGTCGAAGCTGTGAAGAACTAGGGACGACCCACAAATGCAACTGAGATTCGGAGCTTCTTGGGTCTAGCTGGTTACTACCGGCGTTTTATCAAGGACTTCTCCAAAATTGCTGTTCCCCTGACAAGGTTAACCCGCAAGGAAGTGCTTTATGAGTGGAAGGAAGACTGTGAAAAGAGTTTCCAAACTTTGAAGGATCTCTTGACCACTGCTCCAGTCTTATCATTACCTATTGAAGGAGAAAAATATGAAGTATATACCGATGCTTCGGGTATTGGCCTCGGATGTGTATTGATGCAGAATGGAAGGGTCATTGCATATTCTTCCCAACAATTGAAGAAACATGAAGAGAACTACCCAGTTCATGACTTAGAACTGGCCGCAGTAGTATTCGCTTTAAAGATCTGGAAGCACTATCTCTACGGAGAATAATTCACCGTGTACTCTGATCATAAAAGCCTCAAGTACTTATTCTCCCAAAAGGAGCTGAACATGCGGCAAAGGCGTTGGCTCGAGTATCTCAAGGATTTCGACTTTACTATACAGTACCATCCTGGTAAGGGTAATTTCGTAGCTGATGCCCTTAGTCGAAAGCCGAGAACAATATTGGCCAACTGCATGATACAAGAATGGAAACTGCTGGAGAAATTCTCTGAGCTTGATATCAGCACAGATGAGAAGAACATGTGTATTACTCTATCTCATATGAGCATACATCCAGATTTGCTACCTGAAATCAAGAAGTTACAAGAAGAGGATCCCTCGCTAGTGGAGATAAAGAGCAAGCTAGACGAGAGACTGGATTTCAAGCTGGCACCTGATGGTAAATTACTATTTCATGAACGGACATGTGTGCCCGTCTGTCCCGAATTGAAGAAGAAGATTCTTGAAGAAGCTCATAGATCGAGATACATAATCCACCCTGGAGCCACTAAGATGTACCAAGACTTGAAAAGAACTTTCTGGTGGCCTAACATGAAAAGGGAGGTAGCAGACTTTGTGTCTCGTTGTCTCACATGCCAACAAGTGAAGGCGGAACATCAAAAACCCGCCGGAAAGCTACATCCGCTGGATATTCCCAAGTGGAAGTGGGAGGACATTGGCATGGACTTTATCATGGGTTTGCCCAAGACTAGGGGCGGATATGATGGAATTTGGGTAATTATCGACCGATTAACTAAATCAGCCCATTTCTTACCCATCAAAAGTCGATGGTCAGTCGACGTACTTGTTGCCCTGTATATTAAAGAGATGGTTAGATTGCATGGAGTTCCCGTCTCGATCGTATCTGACCGAGACCCACACTTCACCTCTCATTTTTGGAAGGGTCTACAACACTCTCAGGGGACGAAACTTAATTTCAGCACTGCTTTCCATCCCCAGACAGATGGTCAGACTGAAAGGACAAATCAAGTTGTTGAAGATATGTTAAGGGCATGTATTATAGATTTCGGCGGAGGCTGGCATGACCACTTACCACTAGCCGAATTTGCATATAATAACAGCTATCAAGCTAGTATTCAAATGGCTCCTTTCGAGGCGCTTTATGGCAGGAGTTGTCGTTCTCCAATATGCTGGGAAGAAGTCGGTGAAAGACAAATTCTAGGCCCAGATATGGTTAGAGATTCTACTGAGAAGATACACCTTATCAGAGAGAGACTCAAGGTAGCTCAGTGCAGGCAAAAATCTTATGCTGATAATAGAAGGAGAGATTTGGAATTTCAAGTGGGTGACCATGTATTTCTCAAGGTATCTCCCGGCCGAGGTATTAGAAGATTCGGTGTTAAGGGCAAGCTTACACCAAGGTTTATCGGTCCATTTGAAGTATTGGAAAGAGTAGGCGAGGTGGCTTACCGCATTGCCTTACCTCATCAACTCTCGGAAGTGCACAATGTATTTCATATATCTATGCTGAAGAAATATGTGCATGATCCTTCTCACATCATCAATCATGCTGAATTGGTGATTCAAAGGGATCTTACTTATGAGCAAAGGCCGATGCAGATCCTCGACTGCGAAGTTCGAGTTCTAAGGAGCAAGACGATCCCTATGGTAAAAATTCAATGGAATCGATGCTCGGAGCAAGAAGCAACTTGGGAGACCGAGGAATCTATGAAGAGAAGATACCCAGAACTATTTTAGTCGGCAAGTATCTTATACTTTCTACAGTATCCTTATGTAGTTGAATTTACCCTTATACCATTGAATTTGGGGACCAAATTCTTTTAAGTAGGGGAGGGTGTAGCACCCTTTAAAAAAAATGAAAAAAAATTATTATTATTAATATTTGCCACAAAAAAAAATTTAAATAAACTCTTTAGGAAGTTTATGTAAGAAGTGGAAACGAAGTTATCATATGTAAAGATTAATACCTTAAACCATTTTGAGCAGATTTGAACTGCAGAGTCGACCCTGCCAGTTCACCGCGTTGACGCAGTACTGTTAATCGCGTTGACGCGATGAACTGATGAGTCAACCCTGTGAACTGGAAATGAACTGATGAGTCGACCCTGCCAGTTCACCGCGTTGACGCAGTACTGTTCATCGTGTTGACGCAGTACTATTCACATGAACTGATGAGTCGACCCTGCCTGTTGGAAGGGTTGACGCAGTACTGTTCACATAAACTGATGAGTCGACCCTGCCAGTTGGAAGGGTTGATGCAGTACTGTTCACATGAACTGATGTACTGTTCACATGAACTGATGAGTCGACCCTGCCAGTTGGAAGGGTTGACGCAGTACTGTTCACATGAACTGATGAGTCGACCCTGCCTGTTGGAAGGGTTGACGCAGTACTGTTCACATGAACTGATGAGTCGACCCTGTTATGTTATGTAAAGGTTATTCACTTAACAAGTGGCTTCCTAGTGTAGTTGGTTAAGTGACTTGCCTTCCAACCCAATGACCAGGGTTCAAATCCTAGCATCCACCATGTATCTACCCTTTTTGCCAAATAATTATATGTTATAAGCTAATCTTGCACTTACGAATTGGGCCATGGGTTATATGTCCAAACAATTGTCTCTTATCTCTCCAGCCTATCTCTTATCTCTCCAGCCTGTGCAAGCTGTAAAGACTCATTATTTCAGATCTTGTCCCCTATCCGTTCATACTAGACCCTATAACATCCCCTTTTGCTACCCCATTCCCATTCTAGCTTAGCTAAAGGTTGGGGCAAAGCTCTGCTAGAAGGGGTCTGCTGCTACGAACTTCACAGAGGTAGGTGTTCTCAACTTTTAACTAAATTAGTAGCTAATCTAGGATGATTAGTCTAGGCCTTTAGTATTAGGCTCATTTCCATGCAATGTTTAGTGTTTATAAAGCATGTGTTGGCTTAAATCTAGGATGATTAGCATATATTAACTTCATACCTAAGATAATTAGCATGTATTAACTTTATACCAGAATAATTAGTAAGTATTAGTGTCATATCTAGGATGATTAACATGTGTTGGCTTAAATCTGAAATTATTAACATGTATTAGCCTTATACCGAAAATAATTAGCAAGTATTAGCAAGCATTAGTCTCATATCTAGAATGATTAACATGTATTGGCTTAAATCTAGGATGATTAGCATATATTAACTTCATACCTAATATAATTAGCATGTATTAACTTTATACCCAGAATAATTAGCAAGTATTAGCAAGTATTAGTGTCATATCTAGGATGATTAACATGTGTTGGCTTAAATCTGAAATGATTAGCATGTATTAGCCTTATACCGAAAATAATTAGCAAGTATTAGCAAGCATTAGTCTCATATCTAGAATGATTAACATGTATTGGCTTAAATCTATGATGATTAGCATATATTAACTTCATACCTAATATAATTAGCATGTATTAACTTTATATCCAGAATAATTAGCAAGTATTAGTATCATATCTAGAATGATTAACATATGTTGGCTTAAATCTGAGATGATTAGCATGTAGTAGCTAGTATCTATATTTGATATAGTTCATGCTTTAGTAAAGGGCCTGTCATTATGTCAATTTCGGTGAAACTAAAACCTGAAATAGTGAAAGAAGAAATTGTAGTCAAGAGGATGAAAAATGTGGAAAAGAGACCAAGTTGAAAGAGGCCAAGTTGAAAAGAGACCAAGTTGAAAAAGACCAAGAAATTATATTGAAAATAGGGGGGGTTCTAAGAAGGAGAATAACGAAGAATCTAGAGAGAATGAGAGTACATGATAGAAGAGAAAATCGTAGATTGGAATGTTAGAAAGAAGTTTTATGAAGAGTGCAGAGAGAGAAAATGAGAGGAAGAAGGTGAAAAATGTGAAAAACCGAGATCTATAGGCATATGTGAACAATTACTGAGTAAAAAAATAGAACCTTAGAAAATTAATTATAACTTAAAAACTAAGAAGAATTGGAGGTCATGGTAGAAGAATAAAATCTACATCTATAAGAGAAGAACTTTTGTGAAGAACTCAGAGTGAAAAGAGGATTGAAAGGGCAAGAAAACTGGGAAACAAAAGAAAGTATCGACCCTGCCAGTTCATCGCGTTGACGCGATGAACTGATGAGTCGACCCTGCCAGTTCATCGCGTTGACGCGATGAACTGATGAGTCGACCCTGCCTGTTGACAGGGTCGATGCAGCCTGTTGACAGGGTCGACGCAGTGACCCTGCCTGTTGACAGGGTCGACCCTGTCTGTTCACTGCGTTGACGCTATGAACTGATGGGTTGACGCGATGAACTGATGAGTTGACGCGATGGACTATTGAGTCGACCCAGCTAGCTCATTACGTTAACGTGATCATTAGGCTTTCACTTTTGCCATCTCCACTGACAGATGGCAGCCGGAGAGGTGATTTTAACTCCTGACAGGGTCCTCTGAACCTTGTATAATTCCCAGGAAGGGCATCCCACAGTGAGGGTGTCATTTCCAAAATTGTCAGGTGGCCTATAAGGCACCTCTCTTATCTAGTTTTTCCGTGTATCAAACGTTACTAGTTTCCACTCCTAGTTCATCCCTACACATCAATGCGCCCTTGGATTCCATTCCATAATTCCACCTTATATATCATACTGGTCAAACCTTGAAATTCCATATTGACTATAAATGAGAGTGGATGTCAACATACATGATGAATGCTGTGCATATAGGGCCCGGTCTGGTCCTGGGGGGAGCACCCGAAGGTACTTGTGCCCATGGGAGTTTATTGACCACGGTGTTTGGCATTGCACCGAAGTACTTGCTTGCTAGACTTTAGACATTCCACTCATTCTCATGATATTACTTGATTGATTGACTTGAGACCCGCAAAAGGGTAAAAGTGCTTACTTGAATGCATTATAAATAGCCAATTCCAGTTATACATACTTGAAACTACTTTGCTTACTATTGCTAGCTTGAATAACATGTTTCTACTCAGTTACTAGCTTGAATAACATGTTGCTATTCAGTTATCACTGACTTGACATCATTTACTATCACTTGCCACTGCTGCTTGAAATTATGAAATCTATACTCTCACTTTCTACTCCCGTCGATTTTACAATTCTTTGATATCTATCTGTCTGCATGCATAGGTTACGTACATTAAATGAATGTGTAATTCACTTAAAGCATGTTAAAATTTGAGATGTAAATCCTACTGAGCGATTCGCTCATCTAGTTGTTTTCTAACCTTTCCAGGAAATTCAGATATCAGCCAGAACTCGGGAGGGAATGAGTCGGAGTGATGAGTGTAAAAATAGAGTTATCTTGTTATCTTGTAAATTGTGCTTGTGTAAATGGTGTTATTGTAATTTCATTTATGTCAGTCATATCAAGTTATGTCAGACGTCAGCTGTATTAGTCCAATAATTGTAATAAGGGCTTGAAGCCTAGTAGTTGGACTTGGATATGTATGTAATTGTCATTGGGTTAGTTGTATCAATTGTCAGCTCATCCTAATTGTATTAACTTCGAGTTAAATCTTAGTTATTTGCGCACTCTGATATTTACAAGATTGACACGATCTATATAGACGCGTCACGCCTCCGGGTAATCTTCCGCACTCGGGGCGTGACAATTGGTATCAGAGCAGGTCTCTGACTATCCAGATCCAACGATCTACAGAGGATCCTGCTAATCTTTTTGGTGCATTATTGCTTTAAATCTACTTGATAAGTGTTTTCCATGGCTTATCCTTCCATTTTCGATGGTTAGAATTTTAGTACTTGGCTAGGAGGCCTATGTGTTTATGTGATCTCCATTGATTCTAACTTATGGAGTCTCCTATCAAAAGGCCCACATAAACTGTCTCATGACCATACCGAGTGGTCTAATGAGGACAGATTGAAGGATAGTGAAAACACTATGGTTCTCAATATTTTGAAAGCTGCAGTTAACACTGACATATTTCCTTTTGTTTTTAGGTGTACCTCTGGAAAGGAAATCTTGGATAGAGTAACTACTACACATAGGCCCTCTTTGTTTGGGGAATAAGGTTGGATAAACCAGGATAAATCATTAAAAGTTAACCTAATCTATTTGATTACTCATACATGATATTCCATGGGATAGGCTGTTATTCTGGTTTATCTCAGGATTACTTGTTCCACCAAAAAGCTAGAACAATGACAGGTTTAACTTTTTCCCAATTCTCAAGACAATTTTTATTTTTCAATCAAAGCAAAATGATCTACTTTTTAGAATACTCAACCCTTGGTTAAGTTATTCTCCTTAACCTACCCTCCAAACAAAGAGGGCCATAGGGAACAAGACGAGAAATGTCTGATGGTCAACCAGAGTGATCACAACAGTGATCAAATGGATGAGATAGCGTCTCAGGTAAGCTCCGGATCTAAAGAGATTTTATTTGATGAACTGTTTATCCTTTATGAAGAACTTTCTAATAGGCATAAGAAACTAAAATCTAAAAAGAAAAAGTTGAAAAAGAAAATTGATCAGAATAGTTCAAATGCTTCTTGTGAAAACTGTTTGAAAATAAAACAATCTTATGATGTCTGTCTGTCTGATGTTCATATGCATAAGAAACAAATTTTCTCATTAAAAATTGAAAATCAAGAACTTTTGAACAAAATTTCTGAATTGGAAGACAACCTGAAGTCAACTAATGATGATAAAATTTCAATAAATGAAATTGTTCAGAATGAAGAAAAAATAAAAGAGAATGAAAAATTGATGGACGAAATGGTGAAATTAAAAGAGCTTAACACTATCATGGCTCACAGATTATTTGAACTTGAGAAAGAAAGACCTGTGAATCCACCCTTGAAAAATGAAATTGAAATGTTGAAAGAAAAATTGGTTGTTTATGAAAAGGAGAAGAAAAATTCAGATATTCTTATTGTCTCCTTAGAAAATAAAATCACAGAGCTGGAAAAGACTTCATCTAAATCTGCTAAGGATAAAGGCAAAATGAAAATACCTCTGGAAGATGAAGTGAGTGAACAAAGAGAGGGGATAGGTCACATTTCTGAGATTAAAAAGGCTATGAGGAACCAGCTATATACCACCTTCGTTCAAAGCACAGAAGTAGCTGGAACCTCTCGTCAATCATCATCATCATCATCAGAGCCTTATCCCAATTAATTGGGGTCGGCTACATGAATCCTGTTCTGCCAAAGATTTCTATCAAGTGCAATATTCATATTTAAACTCAAGGAACTAATGTCCTTCCTAATAACATCGCACCATCTCATTTTAGGCCTTCCTCGAGCTCTTTTGCTAGCATCCACTAAGATTTGATCACATCTTTTAACCAGCGCTGAGTTAGGGCGACGAAACACATGTCCAAACCACCTGAGTCTATTTTCTCTCATTTTACTATCAATTGGAGCTATCCCTAAGTCCTTACGGATGCGCTCATTCCTAATCTTGTCTTTCTTAGTCTTGCCACACATCCATCTCAACATCCTCATCTCTGCTACACACATTTTGTGGATGTGTTCCTTTCGTACTGCCCAACACTCGGTACCATATAACAGAGCAGGTCTCACAGCCGTTCTATAAAACCTCCCTTTGAGTTTCACAGGCATACGCCGATCACAAAGGACACCTGATGCACTTCTCCATCTTAACCAGCCTGCCTTAATCCTATGTGTAACGTCATCATAAATCTCCCCATTCTCTTGTATGATAGACCCTAAGTATCGAAAGCTACTACTCTTCGGAATGTTATGTCCGTCAATTAGAACCATGTCTTCCTGAACCACTCTCCCATTACTAAAATTACAGTGCATAAATTCTGACTTGCTCCTACTAATTTTAAAACCTTTAGACTCCAAGGCAAGTCTCCAACGCTCTAACTTAGCATTTAGAGCATCAATACTCTCATCAATTAAAATAATATCGTCTGCAAATAGCATACACCAAGGGATATCATCATGCAATTGTTTAGTTACTTCATCCATAACTAAGGCAAAGAGATACGGACTTAGTGCAGAACCTTGATGCAAACCTATAGAAACGGGAAATTCACCAGTCTCCCCAGCAATAGTTCGAACACTAGTAATAGCACCGTCGTACATATCCTTAATCAAATCAACATATCCTTGAGAGATTCCTTTCTTTCTTAATGTCCACCAAATCAATTCTCTCGGTACTCGATCGTACGCCTTCTCTAAATCAAGAAAAACTATATACAAATCTTTTCTCATCTCTCTATACTTCTCCATTAGCTGCCGTAGCAAGAAAATAGCTTCTGTAGTAGATCTATTTGGCATAAAACCAAACTGATTTTCCGACACAGTAGTCATACCACGGAAGCGTTTATCAATTACTCTTTCCCAAAGTTTCATAGTATGACTCATAAGCTTAATTCCACGATAATTATTACAACTTTGAATATCTCCTTTATTTTTATAGAAAGGAACTACAACACTTTTTCTCCAAACTTCTGGCATTCTTCGTTCCTTTAAAATTTTATTAAAAAATTTAGTTAGCCACTGAATACCAATATCTCCTAGGCCTTTCCATACTTCAATAGGTAAGCCATCTAGTCCTAAGGCCTTGCCCACTTTCATTTTCCTTAAAGCATCCTCCACTTCTGACATCTTAATACACCTGAAATATTGATATTTATCAAATATTGTGGACTCTTGGGTACCTTCTAAAGATAAATCCTTGACGGAATCTCCATTAAGTAACTTCTGAAAATAGCTATGCCACCTCCCTTTAATCTCAAGATCCTTAGTTAAAACCCTTTGATCTTCACCTTTAATGCACCGAACATGATCTAAATCTCTAGTTTTCCTTTCTCTTAATTTAGCTAGTTTAAATATGTCCTTTTCACCCTCTCGGGTTCCTAATTTATTATATAAATCTTCAAATGCCTTTGATTTGGCTTCGCTGACTATTTTCTTAGCTCTCTTTTTAGCGATTTTATAAGTTTCTAGGGTTTGAGTATTTTTGTTAGCTTGCCAAACTTTAAAGCATTCCTTTTTTACTTTAATGGTATTTTGAATTTCCTCACTCCACCACCAAGTCTCTTTTTCTAAGTTCTTTTTACCTTTAGATTCGCCTAAGAGTTGTTTTGCAACCCTCGTTATACAATTTGTAACAATATTCCACATTACATTAGTTTCTTGTTCTAAATTCCAAATATTTTCCTTTAATAGATGATTTTTAAATGTTTCTAAACTTTTACCTTTTAAATTCCACCATTTAATCTTGGAATAATTATTTATAATGATCTTTCTTTTGAATTTAGGGATAGTGACATCCATTACTAACAATCTATGTTGAGGGGCTAGACTCTCACCAGGAATAACTTTGCAATCTTTACATAAAACTCTATCGACCTTCCTAATGAGAAAATAGTCAATTTGACTTATATGTGTTCCACTCTTGTATGTTATTAAGTGTTCGTCCCGCTTCTTAAAGAAGGTATTAATAATTGCTAGATCATAGGCCATAGCAAAATCAAGAATAGTGTTACCCATATCATTCCTATTACCAAAACCAAGCCCTCCATGAATCCTCTCATAGCCTCTATTATCTATACCCACATGACCATTAAGATCCCCTCCAATAAAGATTCTCTCTTCACTAGGGATATTTTGGATCAAACTATCAATAGCCTCCCAAAATTGCTTTTTAATGCTCTCTTCTAATCCTACTTGAGGTGCATATGCACTAATTATATTCAAAATATCATCACCTAAGATAAGTTTAATTACCATTAGTCTATCCCCCAATCTATTTACTTCCACAACTCTGTCTTTTAAGTTTTTATCTATTATTATAGCAACACCATTTCTAGAGTTATTATTACCCGTATACCAAATTTTATACCCATCAATGTCTTTAGCTTTATGTCCTTTCCACCTAGTTTCTTGTAGGCAAGCTATGTTAACCCTCCTGTCCTTCATTAATTTAACTAATTCTAAACCCTTACCCGTTAAAGTTCATATATTCCAAGTAGCTAGACGGATCCTATGTTTTTGGACTTGCTTCTTTACCCGTGTGCGTCCAACCCCACACGAGAACCCTTGCCTATTTGACACCACAATCGGGCGCCATTGCGGCGCGTCGCTTACGGGGGACGCCCTAGCTAGCCCTTGCTCACTTGTCATTCCATCCGGGTTCCGATGTAACGCGTCGCTTACGGGGAACGCCCTGGCCCTTGCTCACTTGTCATTCCATCCGGGTTCCGATGTAACGCGTCGCTTACGGGGAACGCCCTAGCATTAGCACATAATGTATTTGGATCAGAATTCATGTTGGAGATATGACAAAATTTTACTGCTGGCTGTCGACCTAACACAAACCCTCCTCTTTTCTCACCCGGGCTTGGGACCGGCCATGGCAGAGTTTACTTTTAGCAATCACCATGAAGTTTACTTTTACCTTTAGCAATCACCAAAGAAATCTGTTGTAGCCAAAACACAAAAACAATATAAAAATCAGAAAACACTGAAAAAGAAAAGAAACAACATGCATGAAGATTCTTATGTCAAAAATCTTGATCACAAATCCAAAAATGCATCATGTTTCTATTGTGGCAAGCATGGACATCTTATGCATAATTATTTTGTCGTGAAGAAAGATGATAGAATGCATGATAGAAACTCTTATGCTAAGAAATTTCCTATCACCCAGAAAAAGCATTTTACATGTTTTCATTGTGATAAGGTAGGACATATTGCTGCACAATGCTGGCTTGCTAAAGGTAAAAGTAAACTTCATTCTCATGCTGATCATGTCAATTTTCATGTAAACCATCATGTCTTTAAAAAGAATAAATCTGTTTCAATAGGCCAACATGCTGTGTGCTCCACCTGCGGGAAGCCAGGTCATAAGGCTACTGAATGCTGGTCAGGTTCTTTTAGAAAGAATTCTTATTCTTGCTATCGCTGTGGCAAATTTGGCCACACTGCTGCTCAATGTTCACATGCCCAGGGAAGAGAATTCAATTCTAAATTTGATAAACTCCCTGAAAATAGGAATGCTTTTGGTAGAACTACATTTGTCCTTAATAGAAAATCTTTTGCATGCTTTGAGTGTGGAAAGCCAGGTCACAAAGCTGTGGATTATTGGTTGACTGATAATAAAAGACAAAATATTCATGTAAACAACAGAAAATTTCATGCACATGCACATATATTTCATGCTCATGCTAATGTGCATAATAAGAAGAAAAAGACTGTTGTTTCATGTCATTATTGTAAAAAAATTGGGCACTCTATGTTTGATTGTCGATTGATGAAATTTGATGACTTACAGGCCCAAAGGTTGTGGAGAGCATCCTTCAGAGATGCTACTAACATTACAGGACCCAAGAACTCTTGGGTACCTCAATATGCAAAACGAGGTTCCGTGTTTGCAGGAGTGCCTTGGGGCTGAGGAATAAAAGGGGTTCAATAAGCCAAGACACCTGAGTATGGTAAAACCCCATTTTTGCGCCTTACAGGTTTGAACATTTAAGCTTTCAACAATCTCCTTCAGATAGCTGCATATCATGTTTAATCTGTTAATTAAAATCTCATGCATACATGTTCACAACCACATCTGTCATTTGCATTCTTTTTCTGTCAATGCATATGTTGGGCTGTCTGTGCAAATATTTGATTGGAAATGAATTACTTGTCATGAAAATGAGGGCAAGTGCCAATTGTATTTGATTAATATTTGTCATAATGCATATCCTGTAAAGTCACTGAAAATCTGTTGCATTCAACTTTCATGCATACATATTCACATATGCATGTGCTCAGCATACTGTCAGTCTAGAAGATTCTAGATGCACATAGGACTATTTTTGCACTGCATTATCATGCATGACCTCTATGGTATATCAAATAGTAAGTTACCAAAGGGCAGATGCAATCTGTCTGGAAGTTCTTGCTATGTGTGAGGTGGTCTTTAGACCAAATCCTCTACCTGGTACCATAGGTCAAAATCTGCACATAGGGTAGTCTAGATTTTCATGAGCATAATTCATAAAACTCCCTGCATAGACTTCATTGCATGTACTGCACTCAGTGCATAAAGTCAGGGGAAGTCTGTCAAAGTAGCTCTTATGTGTAATACCCCAGAATTTTATATGAAGTAAATTTAGAATAAATAGAATTAATTCAAGACTAATGGGCTATTAAATGAATTGTAGTTAATTAAATTTAATTATTAAAACCCAATATTTATTTAAGTGAATCTAATCTTTTAAATAAGCCCAAAAGACTTAAAACCAAGCCCATAAGGTTTGGCCCATATTCTAGAAGCTTAAACTAGTGTATTTACGGAATTTAGGGGGATAATTACTCCTTAAATAGATAATACTAGAAAATAATATCAAAAGAGTTTGAAACGGTTCAAATTCTACGCCCAACGATAGAAACAGTCTATCGGGCGACTACTTGACTCAAGAAAATGGTCTAAGACTAGACCGCTACTATCTGCAAGTTTCGTGATTAGAAGAAGGCATGAAAAGATGGGAACTTTGGCATCCTAATCACCTAGGATCGATGCTATCTCTTAGATAGATGAGTCTAGAATGCCAAAGGATCGAATTGAAAACCTAATTTTGACTCTAAGTTCGTTCTAATCCTCAAAACCCTAGCTAAATCCTATAAATAGACCTAAGATTGCACAAGCGCGACCCTTACGTTTGGCTCGCGTGAAACTAAGGTAAGAAGGATGAATTTGAGGTAGGTTCTTTAAAAGAACTTGTTTATAATACTAAGTTCTAACTACCCTCAAAATTTCGTTCTAGAAGATCAATCCCATGAGGAGATAGAGGCATCCAAAGTCGCTGGTTCGGTACAAGCAACCCAAGAACCTGTGCAACTGGGCCAGATTGAACAGCAAGTTAGAAGCCCTAAATGGGGTAATTATATAGGGGTTCTCTAGAGTTATTTGTTCCTATTAGTCTCTCTTCTTACCCTCCAAATTTCGTGGTCATGGGTAAAGAGGATCAAGAGTTAGAAGGCCACGAAGTTGCTAGTTCGGTTCTGAATGAGCAGGAATTAGGGTTGACTTCCAGCCCTAGATTCGAAGTCTAAAGCCCAGATCAGAGGTAGGTTATCCCATGAACGGCTTAAACTTGATGTTAGGAATAAAAGCCCTCTGATTTCAGTCGTTTTCATGTACTGTACATAGAGAATTTTATGTTTTATTGGGACTATGCATTTAGGGTAATCTCCATGCATGAATCTTAGCCTAATTGAGTTATAAAGAAAATCTCTTGTTCATTATACACAAACCCATGCATATTCTTGACCCACTCTTGTTCTATCATGTTTTATAATAGGTTCTCGTTGATTCTCATGCATAACATGCCCTAGATTAGGGTTTATTTTACTATTTCCTCGATTTCCTGTCACACAGACAGAAACGGTCTATAAGGTGACCTCCTGAGATAGATAAGCGGCCCTTCGATAGACCGTTAGACTCCTAAAAATGGTCCGCACTAGACCGCTTTTTGGTTCTGAGAACTAG
The DNA here is from genome assembly GCA_022559845.1 of Amorphophallus konjac. Lineage (NCBI taxonomy): Eukaryota > Viridiplantae > Streptophyta > Magnoliopsida > Alismatales > Araceae > Amorphophallus > Amorphophallus konjac. Next base: position 221,279,542 of record CM040121.1, on the reverse strand, counting down.
CCCGAGCCTAATTAAATTTTGCCTAAATAGAACTCTATAATTATGGTATTTTTCACTCAAAATTATGTTTATTTCCAGTGAAACACCCTGTTTTAGCATGAGCATGATTTTAAAACATTATTTTTATTATCATGTAATTTCATGCCTAAATGTTATACTTTTGTAATTAAATATTTCCTCTTATATTTATGAAACGTGATTCATGGTGGTATGAGAACATTGTTTTGATCGCTATTTTCACACGATTCACTCTTATCTCTTGAGTCATTTTCTTAAGTACATGGCATATACTTTGGTATGTGACCATTAGTTACACTTTGCACTTATAAGTACACTCTCTTGGACTTATGAACCTCTCCGCCGGATATTCCTTCTGTCGGACTAGGGGATTATGTTTCAAGGCCTCCGTAAGACTCCGTGAGCCTGGGATTCCCACTAGGATGCCGAGCTGGTTGTACCATTAAACCCAATTATCTAGAAAGCACTTTACCGGTGTTTCATGTGTTCTAGACCTAAGTGGCCCTATGGTTGACCGCCTGAATCTACTAGCGGCCATTCACTAGACCGCAAGGCTCCAGAAGGTTTTATTGCATCGACACTTCTTTTTCATGCATCGACTCTATTCATGAAACGGTCTAGACTTTATCCGCTTTCTATATAAAACGGTCTAGTAAACGACCGCAAGGTTCCTGATTTAGTCTAACCCAAGGTTTGACCTTTGGGGTTGGTTTTCTTGAGTTCCAGATGATCTTAGGATTATCTGGAGTCCCAAACTATGTTAAAAAGGTTAGCATTAAGTTATGGAATTTAATGAATGTAGCATTATGCTGCCGGACTGCCGCCGTAGCATAATGTCCTTTTAAATCATTCTTTGAAATCATATCAAATTTTGGTACGTTCTATACCTTGATTACTTGCTCGTGAAACTTGTTCTTTGGAATTGAAATATTGGCCGACATTATTGTTATATCTCGTGAAAGTAGCTGGATTTATAACTTGAAGATGCAAGATTGGACACAGATTGTGTCCAAGGGCTCCATGCTAGCCCCCATGGCCGATGATCGGAAACGTGTTATAAACCATAGGGTACGATGATACTGGCGTCGCATTGCGCTGGGAGTACTTTCTCTTATAAATGAGTGAAATTCACGAGGCTCGTTATGAAATTTACATGCTTGTTAATGCATAGCCTTTACAAGGTTGTGTAAAGTACTTTCTAGTTACATGCTCGTACATTCTTGTTCATGAAAGGCTAAAATTTACATCTACATGATTAATCTTGCTTGTTCATAGTCTATACTCGCTCACATCTACTTGCTCGGTTATTTCATGATTTTTGGTTATCTTGGTTTATATCGCTTGTTTATCAAATTATTATTTTTATCTTAAGATCTTAGAGCTAAGACATTAATCATTTAAATATTACTATCATGTTGATACGAAGATACCTACTGGATAAGTGTGCTCATACCTATTTTCTTGTCTATTTCAGGAAGTACTAGTGAATTGGATTCGGAATATACAAGTAGCGGGTCCGAGAGTGATTGAAGATTTTCAAGATGAGAGAAAACCTAGTTGTCAAGGGTCTAGTCTAGTCATATTGTAATTTTGATTTTTTTCTTGAGTCGTAGTGATGAAAGTTGTCAAGAAGTGATCTTATGTAAATTGATTATGGTTATGAAATAAAGTTGGGAATTTGAGAAAAATTACTTGTGCAATTACTTCTATGTGATTATCTTGCGCTCTGATTTCTTACTTGCGAGAGGCTTACCATGCCGGCTGTTCACGTTCCGATATTCCTTCTGCTGTATTAAAAGCTCGGGGTGTGACATTGTGCTTCATGTTGAGTTGGTTAGATTAATCCCCAACATGATTTTCGTGTCATATATGATGGTTGAATGCATTTAGATAAGGGAAGCTCATAAGTGCTCAGCATTCATGCTAACAATTAGTATCAATGCATTTAACTATGGGGAATCATTGCATATGCATACTTGTGTTGATTTCATATCATGCATATTCATATTGAAAATTCCAAAAATATTGATTCAATACATATAGACATGGGGAGCATATAAATCAAACTTTTAAACTGCACGGCTATTCATCTGTTTCCTTACTATCTAATTCGGTCGACCTAAATTGCTCATTCAGTCAACCGACATCTTCATTGTGTAGCCACATCTTTGCTCATTCTCCAATCTCTGCTCTTTCTGTAATATACATCAATAATTTGCATCAGTTTGTATCACTTTTTTCTATCTGCTCTGAATTCACTTGAACTGATACTCTTCTTGAGTTTGAAATCCATTGATTACGGCACATCCTTTGCTGCACATATCTTTGAAAATCTTTGTCAAACTTGACATTAATCCTGCTGCTCTCCAAATAAAACTTCTTGAAATCTCATGGCTATTTGTCTGATGTACTCTTGACCATATCTACTACATGCATGAAATTCAAATGTTTTCACTTACAATGCATGCTCCTTGATGTTTATATTGATTGGCTATTATTGAAATTTTTGATCTATCTGTAAATTGGAAAGATTTCAATCAGTGTACCTTGATCATAAATGTGAAAAACTAAATCATTGGAGAATCTTCTATTATACAGATTTATGAATGTCTGAAGGATCAAATTAGTTTAAATTTAATGTGTTCATTACGTTTGGTTATGAATGTCTTGAAAATATCTGAGTCAACTTTAATAAACTTCAACCAACTGCTTCATGTTATATCTTGCAAAATCTTTTGAATTCTGAAAACCTTAAAATTATGACTTCTCCTTGGTTGAGATACATGTAGTAAGTATTATTTTTAAACAAATGAGTTTTTTGAATATGTCTAAAGGGTAAATAGATGTTAGAGTAATTACTTTGGTCACTGAGAAACAATGTCCAAAGGACTGTGTCATGAGGTGCCAGAGTTAACTCTGCTTAAAAATGATTAAAAATTTGGCAGAGCAATGACTTGCACACTGAGAAATATATCTCACTCATCAAAGAAATGAGTTGAGGTATGTCATGACGTGAAAAGTTAACTCTGTTCATTATAAAGCATGACTGTTAGTCACACTAAGTGCTTAGGGATATTGGCATCTAAACAATGTATATCCTTTAGTTACAAGGTGTGTACTGAACTAGATTGCTCGTAAGATTTGACAACATAAAATTATCTGCTTGAACAAATGAAATGTCTGAAAATTGTTGCAAAAAATAAATTGCTGCAATCCTAGACAAATTCAAATGGTTTCGTGTTTGCTTAACCTCAATACTACTTCTTGTAACTCCTAAAGGAGTCATTGAACTTTTAGTAAGTAAGATGATGGAAGGTTAAACAAGGCTGTTAAGATGCGGACTTAGTTCATTTTTATTAAAATTTGATTTCAGATATGAGTATAGAACTTTATTGATGAACCTTGAATACATCACATTTAAACCATGTTATTCAATAAAGTTCCTTCATAAGCCCTTATAATGGAAGATTCTAAAATACATTGATTCTAAGATTTATAAAATTGGTATCTCATTGAAAATCCTTTTGCATTACCCATTTCTGGTTGAAGCTCATTTGGAATCTCTGTGCTCAATCTTCATTTCTGATGAAATATCTTCTTCAGCATGCTCTTGTCATCTACCAGTTTCTGCTCACTGTTTTTGATGAAATTCATTATGACCTGAACTAATCTATGATTGCTCATGTGACCTTGCTCATACTTTCATTGAACTGGTGAATGTTTCAATCTGAATGTCGGATGACCTATTTCCATTCCAATCCCTCTGTCCAGTCAAAGGGGAAGAATAGATTGTCCAATCTGAATGTCTGATTCAACTTGAATCTCCCTGTGGTTTGCTGATAACTTTTTATTCCACTCCTTCTGCTTTGTCAAAGGGTAGAATATCTGCTCAGAGAGAGTATATTTTTGTAGCAAGGGAGAGTGCAGACATTTCTGTCAGATGATGCACGCACTGTTATAGTTCATACTTGTCTGCATTTTACATTCATGATGGGAGAATATAGTCTGCATGTTCAGCTTACTATTCCTTCCTTTTTGATGTTGTAAAATGGGGAGAATATGTGAGTCATGTGTCATGAGAGTATATGTGAGTCATTAATTCTGTCAGATGTGTCATGAGAGTATATGTGAGTTGTTAATTCTGTCAGATATTGTGTTGCTTGCCCTACTGAATCACATTGATCATCATGATGAATTTATTGCAATGACTCATAATATTGCCATCATCAAAAAGGGGGAGATTGTTGTGTCTCTGTGATTTTGATGATGTCAACTATTATGTCATTATATTTAACCTTGATGATAAAACCTTGATGCATGAATTAATGATCTCATCACATATATAGAAGTATGAAATATGTCAGAACAGGTTCTGAAGATGACTCAAAAAGACGTCAGCTCTTGACAAGTAAGATCAATGCACATCCAAGTATGAAGCATAAAGGTCGGTGCACATTCATGTTTCTTCATAGAAGGTCAGTGCACATTTACATTAGAAGGTCGGTGCACATTCATGTTCCTTCATAGAAGGTCGGTGGACATTCATGTCTTATGCATATAGGTCGGTGCACATTAATGCTTTATTTATATCGGTCAGTGCACGTTCATGTCTAAGTCACATAAGGTCAGTGCATATGAATAATGTGTTGCATATTAAGGTCGGTGCACACTGTCATTTGTACATACTAAGGTCGATGCTTGTTGCATATCAAGGCAGATGCAAGTCGGTGCATGTTTATAGTATTGCATATGCAGGTCCGTGCATGTTTATAGTATTGCATATGCAGGTCGGTGCATGTTCATACATGTCACATATGAAGGTCAGTGCATGTCTGCATGTAAGCGTATTAGGTCGGTGCATGTTCATAAGTCATGTACTAAAGGTCGGTGCACCTTTCGCTAGCATAGAGTACGGTCAGTGCATGTTGCTGAAAAGCTGTGCACATGTGAAGCATAAGGTCTGTGCACATTTGCATTTAGCAAGGTCAGGTCGATGCACATGTGTTAGCGATAGCATGCAAAGGTCGGTGCACATGTGTTAGCGATAGCATGTAAAGGTCGGTGCACGTGTGTTAGCGTTAGCATGTAAGGTCTGTGCACATTTGGAATTCAAGGTCTGTGCACATGTTCAAGTTTATGCACATATAGGTCTATGCATATTTTGGGTCTGTGCACATGTTCAAGTCTGTGCACATATAGGTATGTGCATGAGTGCACACTGAGGTCTGAGCATATGTGCTAGCTTGCACTATAAGGTCTAAGCATATGTGCTAGTGTGCATTATAAGGTCGGAGCACCTTTACTGTAGTTAGTGGACATGAAGGCATCAGGTCAGAGCATACTAGGCATGGTCGGAGCACATGTTTCATACTAGTCTAAGCATATGCACTCAAGTTAGAGCACATGCACCTTTAAGTGTTGGAACGGATGGACACTAAGATCTAGAGGGGGGGTGAATATATCTACCCATAAAAATCTACAGCAGTTAAAGACAATGCAGAATAGAAACTAACCACTGTAACTCAATCAAGAGATATAAGTTTCAGAACAAATTAGCACGCTAACAAGTATGCACGAAGGACAATTCTCAATAACAACTGGAAAAATTACTGTAAAATGTCAGACAGTAAGAATAGAATCTCCAAATTTTGTAAGAGTTGAATTTCAGCAATATCAAGAGAGATCATATGATTGCACTCAACAGTCAGCCAAACATCTAGGTATGGTACAATGGCAGAGGCTAACCTCACGCAAGAGGTGGAATTCCAGATAAGCGTAGCTTATCCTTCCAACCACGCCTTTTGATATACCTGCTGGATGAAAAGCTTTAGCAACAATCTCGGATAGCAATTTTAACAAGTGAAATCATGTTTCTCCTAAACGCTCTTAAGCATTCATCTAAACAATGAGCAGACAGAAGCTATAAACACACTGGAGCACAAATCAATCACACACGAGAAGAGAATTTTTAGGTGGTTCGATCTCTATCCAGAGATCTACGTCCACCCCTTACTCAATTGAGTAAGGCTTACTACTGTCACACAGCTTGAGTACGCTGATCCACAGCTTCGGGGATATAATCCCTATAGACCGCTGATCCACTGCTTTGGGGATTAGATCCCAGACGGCTGAGCCTCACAGCTTGCTACTGCTGAGCCTTACAGCTTCACTGTCCGAGGTTTCACCCTCGCCCGCTGTAACACAGCTTAAGAGAATTCAAGAAATCAAATGAAAAGAACGAAACGAGGAAACAATGTAGCTCTCTAGGAGCAGATTGACTCTGGATTTGATCCAGGAGTCAATTACAAAGATGAACTCTCTTCTCACTCAGACGATCAAACCAGCTTACGATGCTCTGCTTTCCACGACCTTTACTGCAGCTTCTTCTTTCAACTTCTTCTCTGCTTCTCACACTCTCTCTGCTTGTCTCTTCTGCTCAATCTGCCTTCTCTCACTTCTTTACTGCACCGACCTTAATATGCATGAAATAAAAGGTGCACAGACCTTTATATGCATGAGGCAGAAACATGCACCGACCTTGTGTGCAGTCATACCAGATGTGCACGAACCTTATGTGCAGGCACTTAAAAATGTGCTTCATTGTTTGCATAAACAGAAACATGCACTGACCTATATGTGTTATATGCAAAACATGCACTGACCTATGTGTGTTATGTGCCAAAATGTGCACGGACCTATATGTGCTAAATGCGAAACATGCACGGACCTCATTTTGCACAAGGCAAAGGATGCACCGACTTGTATGCAGACAGATAGAATGTGCACTGACCTTGTTCTGCCTAATGAAGGATGTATGCACCGACCTTGTTTAGCCCAAGGCAAATGTGCACAGACTTGCTACGATGTATGCACCAACATGTTATGCACTTCTACAGAAACGTGCACCGACCTTAGTAGAACTAAGAGATGATGTGCACTGACCTTGCCTCTGCTTACCATGTAATATGCATTGACCTTCATGCGCAGAGCTGTAAAAGTGTATGGACCTTAGTATGAAATGCGTGCACATGAAGCTATGAAATGCTAATAGTGTTGTCATAATAAGAATCTTTTCAGAAAATTATTATTATTATCAAAATCGAAGAGTTGAAACACAAAATGTATTGTTGCTAATCATCAAAACAAAATGGGAAATTAACTTCAGAGAACTAAGTCAAAAGAGACATGACATGAGACACATTATCCCACATGAGCTCCCACAACATTAAGGTCTGAGCATACCAGTAGAAGGTCGATGCTAGTGTGTCAAGGTTTCATATCATGTCAGTGCATCATATGTGCATAATGCTTAGCCAAGTCTGTGCAGCTGAAGTCATTGTCTATTCTCACACTACAGCATTCATCATTAAGGTCAGTGCATCTTCATCATCTAAGCATGTAAACCATATTATACATCTCTGATATGAATGTTTGACTAATATGATGTTGACTATGTCTGCATAAAGGGTTTGATGAAATGCCTTAACTCTTTGACAGGAACTCTATCAAACACTTGAAGGGCATAACTCAAGTGGAGCACGTGATCCAAGATTCCAGATTAAAAAGCACGTGATCCAAGATTCCAGATGAAAGGCACGAGATCAAAGGTAGGGTGCAGAACTAATATTCTCCCACGTGGATCATCGTACCATCTGCACCTGACGTGTGGCATCTCTAAAAAGGTGGGAGCGAGCCCTCCACATGCCCAAAGCGTGAGCTCATGGGACCCAAGCCTGAGGCTCTATAAAAGTCTCTCCTACGATCGAATTTAACAACACAGACGAGAGAAGAAAAAGAAGACGAAGAAGAAGGGAGCTAGTGTAGCCAAAAATTCCAGAGCGAAAAGAGCGAGGATAGAGAAGATCCGGAGCAGCGTCTGAGAGCAGAGAGAAAAAGGGAGATTAGAGCAGATCGGAGAAAGAGAAGAGATCGGAGCTAAGAAGAGTCAGAGAGAAAAGAGCAGATACGAAGTAGAAGATTGCTGAGAGCTGAGAGTTGAGAAGAGTCATAGAAGTTAGAAAAGGGAGAAAGAAAGAAGAAGAGTATGCTGCAAGGTTCAAAGAGAAAAACAGAGTGTCGTGAGAAAGTCTGAGAGAGAGAGAGTGAGTTGTGAGATCAAGAGATCTTGATATGTGCTGACTCCTAGATCAGATCCAGAGTCAGATTGCTCTACTTGAGCTATATTTTTTTTGATTTCATCTTTGTTTTCTTTCACTTTCTTGTTTTCATTTTAAACTCATTGTAAGTTGTGTATCAGCGGAAGCAAGCTGTGTTGCTCAGCGACAAAGATTGATTCCTTGGGTTAGCAAGTTGTGAGGCTCTGTGACGAGGAGTGTTCCTCGGACAACAAGCTGTGAGGCTCAGCGGAAGCAAGCTGTGTTGCTCAGTCGTGTAAGCAAGCTGTGATGCTCAACGGTTCAAGCTGTGAGTCAGCTGAAGCCTCACTCAGGTTTGAGTGGGGGATGGACGTAGGTCTGTGGGTAGCAGACCGAACCATCTAAAAATTCTCTGTACAGTGGTTTGCTCGCTTTGTTGATTCATGGTAGATGTATGCTTAGGCTCGTTTCAATTGCATCTGGTTAGCATACATCATTCTGAGTACTCTAATTGTTCGAGTGTGAGCTTCAATAGAACAACTGTTTAACTAAGCCATCGAGTTTTAATTCTGCACAAATCTTTCAAAGAAAATTCTAATTTCGTAATATTTTTAAAGGGTATTCATTCACCCCCCCTCTGAATCTCTATCTAGCACCACCTTAATTCCAACAACAATAAAGGAAAAATCATTGGTTCAGGTAAAGTAGGTAAGAATCCCTCCAATTCAATTGAGAATATTTTATTGGTCGAAGGTTTAGAATATAATTTGTTGAGTATAAGTCAATTATGTGATAAAGGACATAGAGTAGTGTTTGACTCTCATGAATGTAATATTTGTTGTATGGTGGTGGCGGATCTAGAGGGGAGGGGTGAATAGATCAGCCCCCCTTTTGTAAATTAAAGCACAGTGGAATGAAAGGTAGGCTAAAGCCTAGAAAGATCCACGAGATAGGAGTCAAAGAGAGATAGGAAGACGGCCTATGCAAGCATCTACCGCAAAACAAGCTCACAGACAACCACACTAGACAAGGAGTTTTAAGGTGGTTCGGACTCAATCGTAGAGTCCTACGTCCACCCCTCACTCAACCAAGTGAGGCTTCACTAGTGCAACTGCACTAAACAAATGCTGACACACAGCTTGCGGGCTCACATAGCCAAGCTGACACACAGCTTACGGGCTCACACAGCCAACCCAAAGAACAGAAACACCTTCTGTCTGTCTTCCTACAACTCCCTGCAGGGACCGAACAAAGTAACAAGAGAAATGTTCAAAGACATGAAAAAATGACGTAAAAGAAAATCCAGACAGGATGTATGACACTAGAGGACAGTAACACAAGGCCCTGTCTGGAATCTGGGTGGCGATCTTCGCTTCTTCCAGACGGAGTGCTTACTAGAAGGAGCAGGTTCTCCTTCGTAGGGGAAGGAAGCTTCTTCTCCCTTTCCTCGCAGGATGAAGAAAGGAGATGAAGACGTTTGTCTTCAAGTGCTCCTCGGTTGCAACAAGGGCCTCCGCAGCTAGCTTGATTCCACAAGGCTTCTTCTTCCTGCTGCAGACTTTCCACGAGCTTGCTTCTAGCTTTCTGCTCCATGCTCCTCTTATATAAGCTCAGCCTCATTCTCTAGTGCACTTGGTGCCCAGCGTTCTCCCAAGCTTTTCTTACCATCTTTGGACAAGTCCACCTTTTTCTTTGAACTTGCTGTACGATCTTCTTTTGCTGAGTATGTCTCCCAGCTGATATGCCTTTGGGGTAGACATTCTTTTCTTCTTATCTGCAACGTACGAGGTTGGTAGCTCCTGATCTGGTAAGATGAAATATGGGCCATCTATCTTCATCAGAGAGGACCAGATGCTAGACCACGGTGACCTCTGATTGGTTCAAAAATGATAAGGTGCAGTGAGTTCTCATTGGTTGCCCAGACTACTTCGAGTGGTACACTGTAGTTTCCATTAGCTGCCCAGCATATCTTCGTCCGGTACAATACTATCTCCTTAAGGTTTGACCCCTTTTTGGATGGAGACCCTCTTCAGGAGATTTGCCATTGGTCCAGCTGGAAAGTAAGAATCTTTACTGACAACTGATCTTCCAGTACTTTGAACAGTCGAAGGATGTCCCTTTCAATTATTTGGAGTAGGACTTAAGGGCCTAAATCCATTTTTAGTTTAGGTAAGGAAGGGGCAGACCTTACAGCTATCGAGCATAAATGTGCACAAACTTTCTGGGCAGAATTCCAGATGTGCACCAACTTCAATTCGCGTTGAAAGCAAATGTGCACCGACTTCTTGAGCCGAGTGGCATATGTGCACAGACTTCAATTTTCATTGAGGGAAAACATGCACAGAACTTCTTGGCAGTATTGCAAATGTGCACCGACTTCATTTCAGCATTAGCATAGACTTGAAATGTGCACAGACCTTGCAGTTCAATATGTGCATGGACTTCGTTATGTTGAAAGTAAAATGTGCACCGACTTTGCTTCATTGAAAGCAGAATGTGCACAGACCTTGTAGCGTTGAAAGCTAGATGTGCACCGACCTTGTTTGCCAAAAGCCAAAAGGTGCACTGACCTTGTTTGCAGTATAAGAGAATGTGCACCAACCTTGTTTGCCAAAAGCCAAAAGGTGCACTGACCTTGTTTGCCGTATAAGAGAATGTGCACTGACCTTGTTTGCCAAAAGCCAAAAGGTGCACTGACCTTGCTGTGTTGAGGGTAGAGTATGCACCGACCTTGTCTTGCGCTAGTCTTGAATGTGCACGGACCCTACAGAGTTGAAACCAAAACATGCACAGACCTTGATGCATGGCTAGCATGGACCTTAGTACTTAACAATCCCTGCTAGCACAGACCTAATGCACAAGATTATGCAGACTAACACAGACTAGATGCGCATGCAACTCAACTAGCACCAACTTTTTATGCAAGACATGCTTTGCTAGCGTTGATGCATGATTATGCATGAATGCAACTAGCACCGACCTTAATTCAACTAGCACAGACTTTATATGCAAAACATGCTATACTAGCATCGACCTCATCGAGCTGGCATCGACCTTATGCAAGAACTAGCATCGACTACATTGAGCAAGCTTTGACCTTATGCAAGAACTAGCATCGACCTTGTTTCAACTAGCATCGACCTTACTTCATCACTGACTATAGTAGCATCGACCTTAGTTTAGTTCCAGCAAAAATGTGCACCGACTCTGACTGATGTGCACCGACCTTGTATGCATGAAACAGTTACATGCTCAGACTTTGGCTTCTTCTGAACAATAATATGCTTAGACTTTTACCTTCATGCTAGCAAGAGTAGCATCGACTTTAGTTGCTGTGCTGTCGAAGTAACATCGACCTCAGTTACTGTGCTGCCGAAGTAACATCGACCTCAGTTGCTGGAAAGATGAAGTAGCATCGACCTCAGTTGCTGGAAGGACGAAGTAGCATCGACCTCAGTTCATCTCTGACGAAGGTAGCATCGACCTTAGTGCCTCAAACTGAGATATGCATTGACCAAATCTGTCAACGAGCTGACTTCCAGTTTGATCAATATCGTTAACCTTCATTGACTAGCATTGAATAGTGTTGACTTTTCAAGGAATATTTCCACTTCTTCATGGGCCAATCAACACATTATAAATACCATTAGCAATAGTATTATCAACCATATGTATGACTCATAGTTCAAGCATCATTAAAACATATTTAGAGGATTAAACCATAGCCATAGGGACACAACAATATTATGGAACCAAAATCTAATAAAATCAAGTTTTCTGGTAAGAGAGTCAACAATGTATACATGATTGACTTAGATGATCCAACTCATTTGAATCTCTGTCTTGCTACACCAAAATCTAAACTTGCATGGTTATGGCATTGTAGATTAGGACATGCTAGGTACAATGTCTTGCATAAACTTATGAAACATTCAATGGTGAAAGGGTTGCCTGAACTCTCCTTTAAACAAGATAATAAAATTTGTGATGCATGCACCTTAAGGAAGATCTTGTGTACAAGCTGGACATGGCTCTTTATGACTTGAAGCAAGCACCTAGAGCTTGGTATGAAAGGCTAAGCTCTTTCCTCACCGAAAATGGATACACAAGAGGTAAAGTAGATCAAACACTCTTCACTAAAAAGTAAGGTAAGAACATCTTGATTGTTCAAATTTATGTTGATGATATTGTGTTTGGATCTACGAAATCTAAAATGTGTGAGGAATTTGCTAACCTTATGACTAGTGAGTTCGAGATGAGTTTACTGGGTGAACTTCAATTCTTTCTCGACTTGCAGGTTAACCAAGGTGCAGATGGGTGCTTTATAAGTCAAGCTAAATACATCAAGGAGCTGCTGAAATTGTTTGACATGAAAAATTGTAAGCACATTGCAACTCCTATGGGGACCAACACATCATTGGATGTGGATGATAAAGGTAAATTTGTGGATGCAAAGACTTATAGAGGTATGATTGGTTCATTGCTTTATTTGACTGCATCTACAGCGGACATCCAGTTTAGTGTATGACTTTGTGCTAGATTTGAAGCTAGTCCTAGAGAATCTCACTTGATTGCCGTCAAGCGTATCCTTAGATATCTTACAGGGACTCAAGAATTGGGGTTGTGGTATCCGTCATCTTGTGTTCTTTTTCTTTTCTCTTATTCAGATGCAGACTACGCTGGTTGTAAGCTGGATCGCAAGAACACGTGTGGGTATTGCCAATTTCTGGGCGGGTGTTTAGTTTCTTGGGCCTCTAAGAAATAACACTCGGTTGCCCTCTCTACCGCAGAGGCAGAATATGTTGTTGCGGGGAGTTGTGGCACCCAAGTGTTGTGGATTAAACACCAACTCCAAGACTTCTTAGTGGATCTTGGATGTGTCCCGATTCTATGTGATAACACAAGTGCAATTAATCTTGCTAAAAATCTAATCTAGCACTCCAGGACAAAGCACATTGAAATTATGCATCATTTCCTTAGAGATCGATGAGGTCCTTAAGAAAAATTTTGAATTGTATTTTGTTGATACCTTGAATCAAGTTGCTGACATTTTACCAAGTCTCTGTGTAATGACAGGTTTTTAACTCTTAGAAGAGAGCTTGGTCTGTGCAGACCTCAACATGACAAGGCATAAATTATTTGATATCACTCTTACTAATCATGCCTATTTGATTGTCTTAAACTGCAATGTCAATTCTATTTCAAAAACTAAAAATCTGATGCATACATTTTTTTTGTCTTACTGCTTTGCCATGCATAGTTTAATGGGTCATTGTTCATGGTGCACTTCATTGGTTGATGCATTTTCATGCTTGACCATGGTATATAAAATGGTGATTTGTCAAAGGGCAGGTTAGGCCTGTCTGGCTATATTCACTATGCGTGAGGACATACCTCCGCCCGATATCATGAGTCCTTGTTGCATTGAGGCCATTTAGGCAGGGGGAGCTAATGCATTTTTTTTGAATTGGTCATGCATACATGGGTTGTAGAATAACTTGCATATCATTTAAGTTAAAAATTTTAAAAACATTGTTTGAAATGCATGCACGTACTCAGGGGGAGTAAGAGTAGAATTGCACTTCTTTATAACCCTTTCTCTAGAACAAACCGTTCTTGGTGTCGACACTTTGAGCTTCTGGTGTCGACACACTAGTCCATGTCTAGTCTGTGTATGTAAGACTCCATTGGTTCATCATTCAATTAACCAGTTTCACATGATATTCACGTTCATCTTCTCTGGCATATCTCAATCTACATGAACTCAATGGACCATGGTTTTAACTGTTCATCTTAATTTCTTGAGAAGCCTTCTTGAAAACTCTCTGGGTCATTTCTGATTGCCACTCATTCTGACTGTTTTGATCACATCCTTGAACTTCTGAAATTTCAGTAGCTTCCAATCTGGATACCATGATCATAAAACAGAGTGCACTTCAAAATAAGCATCTTTTATTATATGATCTTATGCTCATCCACATAATAAGCTGGTTCAGGTTTAATGACTTCATTGAGTATTGATAAATGTCTTGAAATCATCTATGTTTAATACTTAATAGACCTTAACCAGTGTTTACATGTTGTGCCCTGAATAACTCTTTCTGAAATCTGCAAATTCTAATTTCATGGCTATTTTGGTTGAGACATGGAAATTGAGTATTATTTTTAAACATAATGATAATCTACAATTCCTAATAGCTAAATTCGTCAGAGCAATGACACTGGGTTATTGAGAAACCATGCCCCTTCTCCTCGAAAAAAAGTGGGCTGTGTCATGAGGTACCTTTGTTAACTCTGCAAAAAAAAGTGAAGTAATATTCAAGGCAGAGCAATGGCAAGCTTGCTGATAAATATGTCCTCTCATCAATGAAATGAGGTCTGATATGTCATGAGATGGCAATGCTATCTCTGTTCAAATTTGAGGCATGACAGTCAGTCATACCAAATACCTAGAGATACTGGTATCTAAACAACGTGTATCCTCAAGATACAAGGCATGTACTGAACTTAATTGCTCGTAAAAATCCTCTTGTGCTTAAAGAGAATTATGTGCCTGATAGCTAAAGATAAAAGGAAAATTGCTGAAACTCTGGAATTCCATAAAATCTTCATGCTTGTTTAACCTCAAAACTAGTTTGTGTAACTCCCAAAGGAGTCATTGGATTTGAGTGAGTAAGATCAAGGAAGGTTAACCATGGTTTTGACATGCAATTTAGGTTCATTTCTATTAAAACATGAATGTGGATGTTTTCTCAAGCAAATTCCATTAACAAACTCAGATATCATTAGATTTGAACCATGCAACTTGAAAAAGGATCATCTCATTAGATGCATATAATGGACTACTCTGTGTTATGAAATTAGTAATAGATTGTGAATCACCTTGTCTCATCTACCCTCAACTCATCTGATAGGTTGTATTTCTCCAAAATTCCTCCTACTGAGTATTTGTTCATCCTTTTTGCTAATATCAAAGGGGGAGAACTATTTGGGTGAGTCATTTAAAAGTGGGAGAGTAGTTGAGTCATTTAAGGGAAAGAGCATGTGTATCTCTTTATGCTGCATGTGTCTTAAAAATTGCTTGAATTGGGTCATATTGACATACAATGACTCACAGTGTTACCATCATCAAAAAGGGGGAGAATGTTATGTCCCTGCGATTTTGATGCTATCTAACACCATGAGTCATTGACATTATGAGGTTTTGATGTTGTCTAACACCATGAGTCATTGACTTTTTAATGCTACTTTGATATTCTCAAGGAAGTTCAAGCAAAGGGCTCAAATGAATAGAGAGAAATAAAGTGCACAGAAATCGAGACAATTGGTTGCATAGAAAACAAGCCAAGTTGGATTGGGAAACAATGGCAAGCAACGAAAGATCGAGCAGTAATCAAGCAAGGCTGAAGAAGAACATCAAAGGCAGTTTTCACAAAGGTGATGTCGACCTCACGAGGCTGTAGTGTCAACCTCACCAGCTCCAGCGGCCATCTGTCTAATGAAATCCTTATGGGTGGTGTCGACCTGATATTCCCAGGAGGTCGACCTCAGACCCTTCCAGAAAGCGTTATAAACGCTCCTTTAGATGGTAGTGTCGACCTCATCCCATCAGCAGGTCGACCTCATAGTGCTTCCAAAAAGCGTTGAAGACCGGATTTCATTCAGCCGCGTCGACCTCATCAGCATAGTGCATCGACCCCACTCTTGCTCAACTGAAGAAGAACTCAAGTTGGCCATCAAGCGTGTCGACCTTACCTTATCAACAGGTCGACCTCAAGTGTCTTCCAGAACCAATTGATCGGGCAATTCCTTATGACAGGTCGACACTACTTTTACAGTAGGTCGACCTTAGACATCTTCCAGAGACCGTTATATTGACAATTTTCTTAAGAAGTGTCGACACTACCTTTACAGGAGGTCGACACTATGGTTCTCCCAGAAGCACTTTGAGCTGCTTTCTGTAATATGTGTCAGGTCATCCAAGGAAAATAAATATGAACCGAAAACCTCCAAAAACATGGATTTCGAGGTCTGGAGGAAGGTTCAAGGTCTGACAAATGTCTCAGCCATCATCACCATATCTGAACACCTTTTTGGGAGCAGCCATGTCAGAGTTCAAATCTGGGAAATGTCTCTTGTCATGACACCACTTTCTGCAGGCGCCCAATGGGATTTGGTCCTAGAAAGGTACACCAAGCAGAGAATTGATCTGAGCCAATGAGGAAGCAGACTACAAGATTTCTTCCATGTGGATCATTAAATGCTCAGATCTGGAGTTGAAGAAAAGTCTTATTCTATACCTCCTCTGAGCCAATCAAAATAAATAAAGTCTTAAATCAATTTTTCCACTTATACTGGACCAATCAATGGACACATTTTTGGAGGAAGATTTCCTCTCTTGGGAAACCAAAAAGGGGCACGCACCTCCTGGTCTTTGGTAGAGCTACAAGTGTGCCTCAAGCAATAAGGGGAGCTGTAACCTGAAGAAGAAGGAAAAAGTTGCTGCTGCTTGAGAGGCAGGTGCCATTGGAGAAAGGAGAAGAAGTAGGTACTGCCTGGAGGAGAAAATCGACGTCCAGAAGAGAAGAAAAGAAGAGATAGAGAGGAGTTGTTGCTGTTGCTAGAGAGACCGGTGCCCCTGAACAAGGGAGAAGAAGATGAAGAGCTCAGTGCCATTTCTATGAAGATCTGAAGCAAAGTCACAAGCTCTTCCTCCATCTGTTCATTGTCCTGCAAAGAGAACCCACCATCAATGAAGCAACGAATCTGAAAGCAGCAAACCAAGTCCTCCAGTTTCCAGACAAGGACATTTGCATTTGGCATTGAGTTTCATTCTTCTTGTCTGAAGTTCTTCATTACCCTTTTCTGTTTTGTTCTTTTTCTTACTGAATCTTGACCCATCCCTACCGGTGATAGTAGGAAGACAGATCAAGCTAGTGTGCTTGGATCTGTGGTCTGGCCAGTGGGCCATCAAGCTGTGTGACAGCGGTTCCTTGATAGGGGATAATCTCTCTGCAAGCTGTAAGGCAATGGGTTGTTAAGCTGTGTAATCAGTGGGTTGTGCAGTTGCACTAGGGAAGCCTCACTTGGTTTAAGTGAGGGGTGGACGTAGGACTTTAGAGAAAGTCCGAACCACCATAAAAATCATTGTCCCTGTGGTTTGCATGTGCGATTGCTCTTCGCTAGATGCTTGTCTAGGCCCGTTATCTATCTACACTCTTGCATTGTGCATGTGTGCTCCCTGCATTTAAAGTAGTTCCTTCTATTCCGCTGCAGTCATTTTTATTTCGAAAAAAAGAGGGGCAGATCTATTCACCCCTCCCGTCTAGATCAGCTATTCCCACATGACATTTCTTGCATCGACTCACCTTCTGTGCAATAACAGATAGCGGACCCCACTCGACCACTTCTTCCTGATAGCGGTCCTGTCATAACTGCGTTCTGTCAAACTTGTTCCAACCCGCGGTTTGACCAAAAGGGGTTGATTATACTCTGTTTCAGATGGCCTTATGACTGTCTGACATCTAAAACCTTAATCAAGACACTAATGAACTATGGTAGTTGATTAATGTACCATTATGCTGTCGGATTCCTCCCGTAGCGTAACATTCGTATTAATTCATTATTGACCTCTCATGTTCATTTTGGTACATTCTTACCTTAGTTATTATCGCCATAAAGCTATTGTTTGAACTTGATATTATTGGCCGACTTTATTATTATTTCTCGTGGAAGTAGCTTGATTTATAATTTGAAGATGCAAGGGCGGGCACAGACGGTGTCCAACGGCTCCAGTCTAGTCCCCTCGACAGATGATTGGAAACATACTATTAACCATGGGGTATGATGATTACTGGCGTCGCATTGTGCTATGAGTACTTTTTTTATAAATGGGTGAAATCCACGAGGCAATCTCATGAAATTATACTTTCTTGTTACATGACTTTCTTGTGCATAACTTTTATTTTAAGGTTATGAAAAGTACATTCTCGTTACATGCTAGTTTATTCTTGTTATTGAAAGGTCATAGTATATTCTTGCTTGATCATGCTCTCATATCTACTTGGAATCTCATATCTCTACAATTATCTTGCTATTTTGTTGTTACTTTGGTTTTATCGCATGTTTTATCACATTTCCTTCTAATATTGCCTTTTCTAGAGCTAAAAGGTTAATCATGTAAATGTTGCCATCATGTTGATACGAAGATACCTACTGGACGAGTGCGCTCATTCCCTACTTTCCTAATCTTTTCAGGAAACTCTAGCGGGTCAAAATCGGACTACTCAAGTGGCGAGTCTGAGAGTGAATAAAGACCGAGCGAGCCTAAAAGTGTCGTGAGTCTATCTATGTTAGTTAAAAGTCCCGTCGATGTAATTTTCAACTTTATTGAGTCTAATGAGTCGTTATGTCAACTCGAGTCAGATGTCATTGTAACTTTGTTTATTATTTAATAAAGTTGAGGTTTTGACTATATATTGTGCATTCATTCTTCTGTGTGAATGTGTTACCGTTCTGATTGTCGTTCTAGCTTGAGGCTTATTTTGCCGACTGTTCATGTTCCCGATTATTTCCGTTGCATATCTCGGGACGTGACCCAGTAGGAATTACATCTCTATAATCAGGCTTGCTTAAAGTAATTAACATGTTACATGAAATGCAACTATGTCTATGCATGATCAATACTCAAGAAAGAATAGAATAAGGAACATCATGGAACAAGAATATAGAGAGTCTAGCAAGTTCACATTTCAAATAGAAATGGGCTATTCATGTACAAGTAAATACCCCTTCCGGGTCAAGCATGAATCATGTCAAGTCATTAAATAATATCAAATCAAGAGAGTGGCAAGCCATAAATTAATCTAGCAAGTCAAGCACTTCGGTGCAATGCCACACCGTTGTCAATAATAGCTCCCATGGGCACAAGTACTTTCGAGTGCTCCTCCCAAGACTAGACCGGGGCCCATTAACGCCAGACATTGAGTCATTAGATCAAAGATCCCACGTAAATATCTAGACATTCACTTATTTTGATAGCCAATGGAATTCCAAGGATGCACATTGTAGGAATAATTTAGGAAGATTTATTAGAATAATTGAAGTCAAGGATAGAGCCATGTACAAGTAAAACAAACCACGATTTAGAGCCATGAAAACCACGGATGCAAGAATCTGGGAAAAATTGGCGTCCACTAAGGATGTCGTTAATTCTAAGAATTTGCATCTTCTGCTCCAGATGCCAATTCTTGTGAACAGTAAGGCACGATTGAATTTGCGTCAACTGTCAGGACGTTGTAGATATTCTTTTGTGATGGTTTTGTGGTGTGTGTTGATGGTGTGATGTGAGAGATATGAAAGATGTGTATAGTGAATGTGAATATGGTGTGAGCAAGTATTGCACTAACTCAAGCAATCAACATGAAATTCATGGGCATGTCATCTTAACAATGCAGAAAATAAAGAAAAACACACGCCGAGACGTGGAGCAAAGGGGTAAAAGGAAAGCACACACCGTAGGTGTGGAGCAACTAAAAGTAAATAGAAAATAGAGGAGATAATGAACTAGATGACAACTACCCAACGAAAGAAGAACGTGATCGCCACCAAGATAAATAATGCAGTAAAGCCACACTATGTACCTTGGAAAGAGATGAGTAAAGCCACTCGCCCACGGGAGAAAGAAACCAGGTACTGCGGACGTCAAACGGTCCTGCGATAGACCGCCTGAGATCAGTAAACAGCTTTCCAAACGGCCGCAAGAGCACCCAGAACAGCGACATGGAACTTGTATCTCCACCCCTCCTGGCCGGCCAGGAGAGCTAAGCCTCGTACAATAAGCTCTGTAAACCTGCAAGAGAATGAAGACACGAAGAAAAAGCAACCCAATAAGCCCTTGGACTAGTGTACTATCTATAATGCAATTAAGCTAAAGTGCATAAAAGGAAGGGTGAATACCTAGGGTGTTGGTGGTTTTTTAACCCCTGTGGGGCGTGGACAAGAGTAGGAGGATGTTTAAAAATGTGATGAAAGTGCAGAAGAACGTGGAAGAAGAAGGGGGAATATGCTATGAAGATGCAAGAGAAAGAGGGAAAAACTAAGAAAGAAAGACAAACTAAACCAAATGAAACTCAATACTCCCTGGACCAGAAGCCTTAAGGACGTTGAACAGACTTCTCTTTGGTTGGTACTCGCTCTAGGATGTAGCAGCACTTCAACACAAGCTCCAGAGATCTCCTCCTCAAGCCATGAAGTCAAGGGTTCTATTTATAGACCCCCAAACCCTCTGGTCGAGTTGGAGAGATAATGATAAGAAAATAGGCTTGAACCTAGATAAATCTCGAAGAAAATACTCCCAAGAGTCCATAGAAACAAACAGAAGCTTCTGAGAGTCTCTATCTAGAGAGAAATCAACAAATCAAGGACTCTAGTTTGACCACGGCCAAAGAGAGGAAGAACAGACAGAGCAGGACTCTCTGTCTCCTCTAACGGTCCTACGATAGACCGCAAGGCACAGTAAATGGTCGACCGATAGACCGCATGGCTTAGTCGTCCTCAAAGAGATAAGACCAAAGAGACCTAACAAGACTCTCTATATGCCTAGCGGTCTAGCAAACGACTGCCTACGTCCACCTAGCGGTCACGTGATAGACTGTTAGACTGGTAGACGTGGCAAAAGAGATAAAGAGCGATAAACCTTCGTATTAATCCTCAATAAAATCCTTATTAGCCCTTATCCAGGCCCAATAAGCTGCAATGACGAGAAATTAGAGGAGTTAGGCCCACCCAGGGAGAACAACCCACAGAAATAAGCCCAAGAGGTGACCAAAAATAGCCCAATAATAGGTGAACAACCCGGGACATCATAAAAATAGATAAAGAGATGACCCAACTTATTGGTCATAAAACGGGCGTCAACAGATGCCCCTCCTTCACATCCTCTTTGCAGTTGAGCGAGCGGAGGTGAAGCGAAAGCGAAATGAAACATTGAGATGAAGCGGAAATGCAGCGGAGAGGACTGAAAAAGTGGGCGTTAAGGTAAACCGACACCCGTCCTCAACCAACGAGTGATAGGAATCTTCCAAAAAAACTTCGAACCAATCATAAGGAACGGCCAAACCAAATGACGCATGCCTGGAGGAACTAATAACTAAAATAAAAACACGACCAAACTCCTCACTGGAACACACAGCTGATAGGTGATCGGAGCAATGGAAAGTAAAGAGACGAGCAACTAAACTCCAGACAAGAATCTTCAGCTAACCGGACCGAGCAAATAGACCGAAGGAAACCTTCCAACTCAGAGTGGGATGACTCTCCTTACTCAAGACCATAGACACATAGTTATCCACCATTATTGAGACACTTTAAATAGATGGGAGCTCATGAATGCTCAAAGATGCGCATGATGCATGCTGGGCTAAAATAAAATAAATCATAAAAATAAATGCAAAGAAAGGAATAAAAATAGAAATATACTCGAGAATAGTATTGCAAGACCGGACAAATCAGGGTCAGGACACTATCTGCAATCACGGCGTGAAAGATAGAACCATCGTCCCCCAACTCATCCAACCTAATGGCCTATCCAACGATTAAACATGTGCACCTAGATCATCATCATTTTTGTTAAAGGGGAACATCATATCCCAGAACACATAAATGACCAGCCGATTTTCGAGGTAATATATCATAGATATCATATGGTAATGCATTAAGGGATTAGGATCGAGATACTTACCTGACTTACCTGCCTGGCGAGAATGATAGCGAGATGATGACACTTATGCGATGGCGCTTATGATTTTGACAATAAGAGGGATTAACCATCAAAAAATATATGTATAGAATAAGCATGAAGCATAAATAAGATGAAGATCACACAAGAATGGAGCAGAGAATGAAGCAAATATATTATTCCAAATTATCAACATGCAGTAGTGACAAACGGTCTAGCCAAGACCGCAAAGCGACCCATAACGGTCTAGCGATAGACCGCTAGACAAAGGGCGGTTCACATTCTTTGATGAGGGTAACCCAGATGACAAACGGTCTGCATGAAGACCGCTAAAGGCTGCCTAACGGTCTGGTGATAGACCGCATGGCTCTGAAAGATTTCAAAATAGAGAATGTCCATTCATTTTACCACTCTTCATTTCATTGACTCCCTTTCAAACCCGACTAGCCATACTCTAGCGACCAAGCCCACCGGCGACCACCGCAAGCTCACGCCCACCCATTCCCCAAGATGGTGAAGAAGAGGGCCGTTCGACGCTTCCAACGGCAGATAGAGGAGGAAGAAGAGACGCCTCCGGCGGCGGTGAACCCACCGGAAGGGGAAGAAATACCACCAACCCAAATGACGGCGGAGGGATCCTCTACGGCTGAGGAAGGACTTAAAGATGCTTCTAGAGATGAGGAGATGGAGCGTACGGCGGAAGAGGTCATCGGAACGACGACCGGATGCCGTTCATCCGAGGTAGGCCGAAACCAAAAAACCCAATTTTTATTTTTTCTAGATGATGCATCAGGGTAGGATAGCAAGGGGATGGGTCTGGGGACCCATAGAAATGATGTACCGGCCTTTTGGGCCATTTTCATAGCTCGGGGAAATAGGGCGAACAAGGCCCTCACGGTGAGTGCCTAGCAGTCCTTCCAGCGACAGCTAGGGATCCAGACGATCTAGCCCAGACCGCTAGGGGAAATGAAACGGTCAAGCAATGACCGTTTAGGAACCAGAGTGATTTTTTTGTTATTTTTTTTTAAATGCAATGCAGTGCATGACTTATAACCTATATGAATGACTGACTTTGATTGTTTTAAATGTATGTAGGAAAAGAGATGGACCTGGATCTCCTGGCTACAAGTCTGAGCAGTGTACCTGGCGCTGCTGGACTTCCAGAGAGAGAGGTTAGTAGTGATGGGGTTCGTAGAACTCCTGGGGATAGAGGTTATGAGCATAGACACCGCGTTGCTAAATGCGCTGCACGACAGATGGGACCCGATCAGTAGGGCCTTCCTGTTCCCATGGGGGCACATGATCCCCACACTGGAGGACGTGGCACGGATCACCAGATTTCTGGTGCATGGAGCGCTAGTGACGGGGACGACATATGCTGACTACCGAGAGTTGGCGCAAGAGCTGCTAGACTTAGAGCTGACACGACCGGGACGCCACTCGTTGATGCTGGCAAGAGCGACACTCCAAGAGAGCCTGGGGCTGAGAGGAGCGGCGATAGCCGTGGGAGAGCTACCCGAGGAGCACCTTGGGAGACTGACAGACAGAGCCAGGGAGAGAGTAGCGGCATGATCGGGACCAGAGGGAGACATCATCCTTCGTCGCTTCCTAATGCTGATGTTCGGGAAGCTGCTCTTCGTGACGAGGGCGGATGGGGTGAGTTGCAAGCTCCTCCCACTACTGCGGTTTTTGGACGGTGTGGGAGGCTATGCCTAGGGCGCCGCGGCATTGGCGTTCCTCTTTGACTCACTCAGCACCACCAACCGACAGACGATGCTGGGCGGCTTCTCACCTCTACTTCAAGTAAAAATACCTTACTTTAAAATGCTTATGGTTATGATTATGATTATGACTGCTATATGCTGACATTTAACTAATGCAGGTATGGAGCTACCTATACCTCCCCGGCCTAGAGTGGGGAAAGGAGGTACATCCGGATTGGGTACCCATCACGAGGTGATGGGTGGCGGTTCGGGACACGGGGTCGTTGCGATGCTTAGCGCGAGCGATCCAGGATGACATGGACACATTCCCTTATGCATCGGTAAGCTTCTAGACTTAAGCTTCTAAATGCTCTAAAATGCTCTTATAAATGCTGACACTTGACTCAATTGCCTTTTTCAGGTGCGCTGGACACCATACCGTGACGATGGTCACGAGGGACAGCCCTGTGTGGAGGCGACCCAGGCTTACGCGGGATGAGAGGTGTGGCTACACTACATGAACATCATTGAGCCTCTCCATCACCACATGATCATGAGGACCAAGGGCATCCACCAGCCAGAGGTGGAGTTCTCGGGGAGGCACGACGAGCGCGTAGGATGGTCCTCGAAGGGACTGAGTGGCGAGATCGACTGGGTCACCTGGGCGATCGACCAGGTGCACGACTGGATGCGTAGAGGTCGGGTGGTACGAGCCCAGGCTACCAGTGATGAGGCCTACCTGAGGTCCTACGCTAGGAGATACAGAGACCAGGACTTCTGCGGTGCTCGACGACCGGTACGACTTTCTAAAGTTATGCTTCTTAATTACTTCTAATGCACTTACACCTTGGACTTGCTATATACACCTAGACCCCCAGGGATGGATAGTGGAGCTCCAAGGTCTCCTCCACTCTACCGTTCAACAGAGGGATGAGTTCCAACGTGCGCTGGAGCTTTTGGTGTGTTTTTAAACTTTAGACTTAATATGCAGATGCTTATGCACTTGAATGACCTGATTTCTAAAATGCAGCGAGCCAAGGGAGCACAGCGGCAGGGACCGGACGCTCCATCCTCTTCCTCCCAGCCAGCGGATCGGGTGAAGCGAGATGCCGACTTTGCTCGGGCGGTTGCTCCGGTCGAGGAGGTCGAGGCCACTCTCACATAGAGGGTAAGCAAACCAACCGATTTCCTTTTTGACTAAATGTTACGATAATGAAAATGACTGACACGATGACTATTTATGTAGGCGAGAGAGCTGACCACAGCACTTAGAGACGTGGAGCACGCTCGAGTGAAGGCGGAGCGACTCCGAGCAGAGCTAGAGCAGTCACGAGCCAAGGCGGAGCGACTCTATACAGGAGCAGCGGACTTAGTGCACTACCGGACCGAGGCGAGGGAGGCTCGGTGCCAGGCCTATGACTTGAGGATCGAGCTGTGAGCTGTAGAGTGGACAGTGCAGATGATGGGTCGAGGATCCGAGCGGAGCGCGTCGCAGAGCGGCCTACGGAGCAGCGTGTTCCGTGACTTCCTTATCGGCTTCTTTGGCCATCGGAGGAACGAGGAGGGAGAGAGGCAACGACGACGAGAGGAGGGTAGCACAGCCATGGGCCCTCCGGAGAAGCGGCACGAGGGTACTGGCGATAGTGGAGGTCCAGGAGAGGGACATGCTGGAGAGTGATTTTGTACTTTTCTTTTCTTTATGGACACTCATGTATATGACTCTTTATTTTAGTGCATAAGTGATCTTTTTTGTCTTTTCAAATGCAAAATATGTGGATGTGAATGTTGACTTACTAACTACGACCTCAAAGAGAGTAGGAGAGAAAGAGAGAGTTGGGAGAGAACTGATGATTAAAGTGAAAAAAGAAATAACCAAAACAGGACAACAGTGGGAAAACGGTCTTCTGGAAGACCGTAAGGAGGAACAAACAGTCGATCCATGACAGTTAGACGAGCGGGAGAGAAGGTGGTGAAGGATAAGAAGAAATGGTCGCCTAACGACCGCTTGAGGGAGCCGAGCGGTCGCTCAATAGACCGAAAGGATGAAGACTCAGTTAAATCCGAGTGGGACTCTCCGTGAGAGTCCCAACCCGTGGCTAAAAGCACCTAATCTGCATCAAGACCTATCTTAACTTAAATTAAGTCCCCCTAGCCTCAATCCTAATGCACTAGGACCAGAATTAGAGCCCTATAACTTGGAATAGACCCAGAATTCGCAGCTCACAGAAATATCTGCTTTAGGCTTTGAAAACTTCATAAAGAGCACTCAAATCACCATGAAGAGGAGCTTTGAAGCTAGCAACATGGGAGAGGTCATCTACAACGGACCAAAGTTGGCTAGGAAAGAGCATGGGGAGCTGCAGCGACTGACTTCCATCCCCAAGCACTTGAGCACAAGCTCTTCAAGAGAGGTGAGTTCAAATCAATTCCAAAAATTCATGAATTTCCTTAAGTTTTTTCTCATGGCATTCCTCTCCTTCTTCTTTTCTTTTCCTCTTCCTCTTTCGAGCTCCTTCCTGGCCCAAGATGCTACTCTAGCTTGAAGTAGGTTGCTCCCATGATAAAAGAACTCCCTTTAGAGGTCCTCTCAATCCTAAGGGCATGGCACCTTCACCCTTTGGTAGTTCTAGCCAAGAATTTCCAAGAAATTTCATTAGATTGGCCTAGCATTTCGGCTCTAGTGGAGCTATGGCATCCTCAAACACACACCTTCATATTCCCAACCTTTGAAGCTACTGTCCTTATAGAAGAGGTAGAGACCTACCTAGCCCTTCCTAAGACTAAGGTGGGGGATGAAGACTTAGTGTGTCATACGGCTGATCCTATAGATCCATCACTCATCTTGGGGGATTTCATACATAATCCAAAGGATGTGAAAACCATGATTAGCTCCCGCCATATCCATTTGATACCCATAGTCCAATGGGTCACTTCCCATTGCAAAAACAAGTGGGGGAGATATGAAGCCATAGCCAAAGCTACTTCCATTTGCTTGTGCGGGGTCTTGCTCTTTTCCACCACCGACCACCTCTTAGACATCCAAAACCTCAGCATTATTAGTGGGTTGTGGCGGGGTTTATCCATCTCCCAAGCTGTCCTTTCTTATCTCTATGAAGGCCTTAGTTCAGCTTCTTTAGGGGGACCCCTCTTCTGATCAATGATCATCCTTGAGTGTTGGATGATAATTAGACTCAAATTTCTATCCAAGGAGGACATGCCATCAGCTAGCCGCATATTCAGGAGCCACCCACTCTTCTTTATATGAGGTGCATCTGGGTTCTCTTCACAGGTTGAATGCCGGACTGCGGATAAGAAGACAAGGGACGAATGGCACCTCTTCCTCAACACCTTGCCAATTGACAAGTTCGTGATGCGACCTCGGGTTCTTCAAGGCACTACCCTCAGACTACCCCGGCGACTGGGTCTAGACTTGCAGCTAGTGGGGAACACTACCCTAGCGATCTACAACCCGCACCGGTTGTCACGCCCCGAGCCTTTATTACAACGGAAGACTCGCTCGAGGAACGCGAACAACTGGCATGGTAAGCCTCTTGCAAGCAAGAATGATCAGAGCGTAAGATAATCACACACATAAATACAATTGCACAATATTTACTCAAACTCCAACTTTCATTAATAATCAAGTATTCAAATACAACAACTTATTCAACTTTCATCATGCTAGACTCAAGAAATAAGAAATTACATAGACTCGATCTAAACAATGTAAACTTCCTAAGTCTTCGCTCATTCTTTATTCACTCTCGGATCCGCTACTTGAACATTCTGAATCCGAACCCGACTCACTTCCATTTCCTGAAAAAAATAGAAATAGGTAATGAGCACACTTGCCCAGTAGGTATCTTCGCGTCAACATGAAGGCATCATTAAAGTAATTAACGTTTTTAGCTCTAAAGAAATAAGGTAAAATCATGCGAATGCGATCAATCACGCGGTTAAACCTAAGTATGTAAGATAGAATGAGAGCAAGTATGAACTAGCAAAAATGTTATAAGAACATGATATGTCCTTTCACGAACAAGAATGTAACGAGAATGTACTAGCAAGTCACATAATCATCACTCCAGTATCTTTTGCTTATGAGCAAGTACTTCATGAATTTCTGTGGAATATCAAGAAAGTCATGTATAAGTATCAATCATGCTGTATCGTGTTGTGGATTTTCACTTATTTATAAAGAAAGTACTCCCAGCGCAATGCGACGCCAGTAGCATCATACCCCATGGTTTAAAATAGTATGTTTCTGACAATCAGCCGAGGGGACTAGCATAGAGACCTTGAACACAATCAGTGCTCGATCGCATCTTCAAGTATAAATCAAACTTTTTCCACGCATGTAACAATAAAGTATGGCCAATAATGTACAATTCCAACAAGCTCTTGATAATAATAATTCAATGAATTAATACTTTAATAAGAGTCATGAGAAATCAATAATGACTTATACTATGTTATGCTTATGGAAATAAATCGGTAGCATAATGGTACGTTCTTTATCTTCCATTCATTATATTAGATTTCTTGATCAATATGATAAGTTCTAGATCATCAATAGTCCATTTAGAAACCTTGGAATATCAACCCTTGGTCAAACCTTGGGTTAAAATACTCAAGCAGTGTCACGGTCGTGTACTGGGCCGTTATATAATGTGACGCTCCAGTATTGGGCCGTTACAATGGCGAATCCAGAACCAAAAAATCAAACTCAGTTTAATGTGACGGTCGTATATTGGGCCGTTACATGTGTCTGACGGTCCAATATAGATCGGTTACACTACTGATAACCAGAAATCTCGATAATGTAATCTAATCAATTGGGTTTTAATGGTACAACCAACTTGACGTCCTAGTGGGAATCCCAGGCTCGCGGAGAATTACGGAGGCCTTGCAACAAGATTTCCTAGTCCATTAGAAGGAATATCCAATAGAGAGGTCATCATGTCCAAGAATAATGTTCCTATAGTGCAAAGTGAACTAATAGACAACATACCGGAATATGTGCCATGTACTTAAAGAAATGACTCTATTGATAGAGAGGATGTGTAACAATAGGAAATCATGATAAAACTCCGTCAATACATCTTTGAAAAACCATGATTTAGATACAAAACTATAGAATTTTGGCACATGAAATTAAAATAACTTAAAATAACTTAAGATACCTTAATCCTGCAATTTTTATTATAAATCAGTAAATAAACTTAAAGTCATGAAATCAGGTCAAAACTTAGATAACTAGGCTAATTTATAAGTTAAATTAACTAGTTTCCCATTCTGTCTACAGTTACCATGACGGTCTAGAATGTGTGCGTCACAGTGACTGTGATGGTTTATCGTGAGGCCGTTACAGTAATGTAACGCTCCATAGATGGTGCGTCAGAGACAACAGAGAACTTCAAACACCAAAGAAGGTGTGACGGCTTATAATAAGGCAGTTACCGTCTGTGACGGTCTAAGTATGATGCGTCAGAGTCCCTTCTATCAGTATAAAGAAATAAAAAGACTATGATTTGAAATCATGTCATGTTTGAAAAAGATTTAACTACTCCAATCATGACAAAACGAAGTAAAGGTCATCTAGATGCATAGGTTGCAGTGAATTGAGAAGATAATATCTTTGATCTTTGATTAGGGCTGAGAATATGTATGTATGTATGAACCCACTTAAACATGGAATTCATAGTCTATAATGCATGCAATCAAGTACAATCAGAGGGCTTTTATCCCTAACAAGATGTTTTTGCCAATCATGAGATAACCTACCTCTTAAATAGGCTTTAAGCTTCTAATTTGAATCTGAAAATCGAGCCCTAGCTCTCCTTTTCCAGTGATTTTTCAGCAACTTCCTACTGCTCTAACTCTCCAACCTCTTGTCCTAAGGATGTGAAATTTTGAGGGTAAGAATATGAAACTACAGTGATCAAAAAGTTCTAAAGGATTGAATTCTAATTACCTCGTTTAGACGTCCTAATCTCTTGATCTTCAGGGGTCTTTCGTTCAGATTCCTGGGTAATTATGGTCGAACCAGCAACTTTGGAAGCTTCAATCTCTTTGGTTGCTCGATCTCCTAACATGAAATTTGGAGAACTATTAGTCTAAAGAATACTAAACAAAATCTTCTAAAGAACTTACCCGAAATTATATCTCCTTACCTTGATTCTTCACGAGCCAAAAGTAAGGGTCACTCAGTTAAGAACTAGGTCCTATTTATAAGGTTTTGAAGATTTGATCGATTCTAGAGTCCTTAATTTGTCAGAACATAATCCCTAAGAGTCCTTAGTAATGTTATAAATTCTCCCAAGTCAATCTCTTGTAGATAAGATTCCAAAGCTCTAATCTTTTTGCTCATTCTTTCATTCACGGAACTGACAGAATGTAACGCATCAAGACTGGTGCGTTACATGGCTGTGGCAGTCGCACGATAGACCGTTACATACAATGTGCACAGAGTTCAACATTAATCAAACTCTTTTATTCATTTATCCAATATAATTATCTATAAAATAGTATTTATCCTAAAAATACGTGAATAAGCTAAATAACCTTCTAGAATATGGGCCAAACTTAATGGACTTGATCCTTAAACCTTTTGGATCTTATTTTAATAGCCTAGGTTAATTATTTAACATAATTGGGCCTTATAATGACTTATTAATCCAATAATCCTTTTATTAATCTATTTAGCTCTTATAAATTCCTAATAAATTCCAAAAAATTCTATAAACTATCCAGAAATTATTACATAAATTCTGGGGCACTACACCCTCCCCTACTTAGAAGAATTTGGTCCCCAAATTCAATATATGGATTATGGAGAGTGTACTTATAGTTGAATAATTCTGGAAATCTTTTCCGCATGACTGCTTCGATTTCCCATGTTACTTCATATGGTCATGTTTTCTTCCATTGAATCTTGACCATAGGAATAACTTTATTTCTTAGTTGACGCACTTCTCGTTCCAGAATCTTTATTGGCGTTTGCTCGTACGTCATATCCTTCTGAATCTTCAGATTGTCATAAGTGATAATATGGTCAGGATCATATACATATTTCTTTAGCATAGAGACGTGAAATACGACATGAACTCCTGCTAATTGTGGAGGTAAAGCCAGTTTGTAGGCCACTTCACTGACCCTTTCAAGAATTTCAAATGGGCCAATGAACCTTGGAGTTAATTTGCCCTTAATGCCAAATCTCTGAATACCACGACCTGGAGAAACCTTGAGATACACATGGTCTCCTATTTGAAATTCCAATTCGCATCTTCGATTATCAGCATAAGACTTTTGCCTATCTTGGGCCATCTGTAATCTTTCTCGAATAAGCTTGATTTTCTCTGATGAATCCCTGATAATGTCGGGGCCTAGAAATTACTTTTCCCCTATTTCATTCCAACATATTGGTGATTGACAGCTTTTTCCATATAAAGCTTCAAATGGTGCCATTTGTATGCTGGCCTGATAACTATTGTTGTATGAAAACTCCACTAGAGGTAAGTGATCATGCCAACTTCCTCCAAAATAAATAACACAAGCCCTGGGCATGTCTTTTACCACATGATTCGTTCTTTCTGGCTGACCATCAGTTTGTGGATGAAAGGCTGTGCTGAAATTCAATCTAGTCCCTAGTGACTGTTGTAGACCCTTCCAAAACTGTGATGTGAATCGAGGATCTCTATCAGATATAATAGTGACTGGGACACCATGTAATTTAACAATTTCTCTTATGTATAATACTGTCAGGATATCCACAGACCATCGACTTTTGATTGGTATGAAATGTGCAGATTTAGTCAATCGGTCTATGATTACCCATATACCATCGTGTCCACCTCTTGGCTTAGGTAACCCCAAAATGAAATCCATCCCTATACTCTCCCATTTTCATTCGAGAATATTCAAGGGATGCAGTTTACCTACGGGTCTAAAATGCTCTGCCTTTACTTGTTGACAAGTGAGACAGCGAGACACGAAATCAGCTATTTCTCTCTTCATGTTGGGCCACCAGAAATTTCTTTTAAGATCTTGATACATTTTTGCACCACCTGGATGAATGGTGTACTTGGAATTATGTGCTTCTTCTAGGATCAATTTCTTCGTATCTTCATGATCCGGTACACACACTCGACCCTTGAATAGCAATCTTCCATTTTTAATAGAAAAATCCGGCCGTTGTTCAACATTGATCTTGATCTCCAATAATACAGGATCATCATTTTACAACTTGACTAGATCCTCTATTAAGGTAAGTTGAGCTCAGATATTAGCCATGAAGCAATCTTCTTCCTTCCTGTCAATATCTAAGTTCAACTGAGCAAATTGAGGAATAAGATTAGTCATACTAATCATAAGACTTGATAGCATACCCATTAGTTTTCTGCTGAGTGCATCAGCTACAGTATTAGCCTTACCATGATGATATTGAATAGAAAAATCAAAGTCCTTGAGATATTCTAACCATCTTCTCTGTCTCATATTTAGCTCTTTTTGAGAGAATAAATATTTCAAGCTCTTGTGGTCCGAGTAGACCGTAAACTTTTCTCCATAGAGATAATGACGCCAAATTTTTAAGGCAAAAATGACAGCTACTAACTCCAAATGATGCACAGGATAATTTTCCTCGTGACGTTTCAATTATCTTGAAGAATAACATATTACTTTTCCATTTTACATGAGGACACACCCTAAGCCAATACCTGATGCATCCGTATATACTTCGAATCCACCACCTTCCATCGGTAGTGTTAGAATAGGAGCTGTAGTAAGATGTATCTTAAGAGTTTGGAAACTCTTTTCACATTCCTCTGACCAGACAAAAGGATTTTCTTTTCTCGTGAGTCTAGTTAAAGGAACTATAATCTTTGAGAAGTCCTCAATGAATCTTCTATAATAACCAGCTAGACCTAGAAAGCTTCGTACTTCTGATACGGTTGTTGGCCGGCCCCAATTCTTGACAGCTTCTACCTTAGAAGGATCCACGGCAATACCTTATTTTGAAATAATGTGGCCTAGGAATGAAACTTCCTTGAGCCAGAATTCGTATTTATTTAGCTTGGCATAGAGTTTATGTTCTTTAAGTGTTTGCAAAGCTATTTTCAAATGTTCTTCATGTTCCTCCTTTATCTTGGAATATATCAAGATATCATCAATGAAGACGACGATAAACTGGTCCAGATATGACTGGCAGACACTGTTCATAAGTTGCATGAATACTGTCGGGGCATTAGTTAATCCGAATGGCATTACCACGAATTCATAATGGCCATAACGACTTCGAAAAGCCAATTTATAAATGTCTTCTTCTTTAATTCTAAGCTGATGATAACCTGATCTGAGGTCAATCTTAGAGAAATATTCTGCTCCTGAAAGCTGATCGAAGAGCTCATCAATACGCGGCAACGGATACTTGTTTTTAATTGTGAGTTGATTCAGTCGCCGGTAATCGATGCATAGCCTGAGAGAACCATCCTTTTTCTTGACAAATAGAACCGGCGCACCCCAAGGGGATGTGCTAGGTTTGATGAAGCCTTTGTCTAGTAATTCTTGCAACTGCCTTTTTAATTCCTTGAGTTCTATGGGGGACATCCTATAAGGGGCTATAGAAACATGTGCTGCTCCTGGAATGAGTTCAATAGTGAAGTTTACTTCCCTCTCGGGTGGTAAACTGGGTAATTCGGATGGAAACACGTCTGGGAACTCATTTACAATAGGAATGTCCGCTAAGATAATCTCCTTGGATTTGATAACAATGACAGAAGCAAGAAAAGCTTCACATCTTTGCGAGATAAGTTTGCATGCGTGAAGAGAAGATATAATAGTAGGATGCTTCTTGTACTTGATGCCAAGAAAAGAGAATCTTGGAAGACAGGGCTTTCGAAAGGATATAATCCTATTTCGGCAATTGATATAAGCATCATGATCTACAAGCCAATCTACCCCTAAAATGGCATCATAACCTTTCATGTCAAGGCATACTAAGTTTGCAGGGAGATTGTGACATTCTATCATCACCTCACTATCAGGATAATAGTTGGTAAGTTTTGTTCCAGAACCTAAAGGTGTGGTAATAGCAAGATCTGAAGGTAGGGGAACTAATGCAATTGATAATGTTTTTGCAAAAGTAGTGGAGATAAAAGAATGAGAGACACCAGTGTCAAATAGCACAAATGTAGGACGAGAACCAATTTGAAGAGTACCTTTCATAAGCCCACCATCCATGGGCGCTTCCTCTTCTTCTAGAACGGCATTGAGGCGAGCCTGCCTCCTACGTCCTCCACCAGATGATTGGTCTTTCATAAGGGGGCAATCTGGCATGCGATTCTCCCTGCTTCCACAACGTAAACAAGCGCCGAGGCGCTTCCAACACTCCTCAGTCGAATGGCCAAATTTTTCGTAAAACGTGTAAGCTGTAGCAACTTGCTCCTCCTCCTTGATTTTCTTTTACTTATGGGAACTTCCACCATTCCCGTTCCTGGATCTTTTCTTACTATCACGGCTCTTGTAGGGCTCCGTGATGCTAAACTTTTCCTTCTTATAACGCCGATCTGAGCGTCGGCTAGACTCTTCTCCTTTCCCTTTTAATTTCTCGACCTTCTCTAAGGTCCTTTCACACAAATACACTTGTTGAACCATTTCCGCATAAGTACGGATATTTTTGGTCCCGAGCTGCTGAATGAAACCGAGCCGTAACCCGTCCATGAACCGATTTACCTTCCATAAATCGGTGCTGATAAGATGCGGTGCGTAAGGTGCAAGCCTTGAGAATTACTGTTCATATTCGGCAACCGTCATCATTCCTTACCGAAGAGTGGTGAACTCCATAGCCTTTCTCTCTTTTACGTGCTCAGAAAAGAACTTGGCACGGAATAGGGTAAGAAAACCATCCCATGTATGAGGTGCATCGGTCGGAGGTGCCGGAACCGACTTCCACCATGTACGGGCATCTTTGTTGAGTTGAAAGGTTGCGAGACGCACCTTCTCTTGATCGGTGCATTGAATAACATCAAAGATACGATTCATTTCGTTTATCTAGTTCTCCGCTTCGTCCGGATTAGAAGAACCATAGAAACGCGGAGGGTTTAAGCTTCGAAAGTTGCGATGTAAATCACCAGCCCTTGCTCCTGCGCCAGCTTGCGCCATTGTTTGTGCCTGAGTGAGGCCAACAACTGTTTGTTGCATGCCATCCCAATTTGCACGATGAGCCATGGTAATAATAGGGTACCTGAGGGAAAAATAACAACTTGTTATTTCTCGTGGAATTGGAAGGAAAATCAATCTTAAAGCTAATTAACTATCTTATCCCGGGCTCTACCTAATTCTCACATGGGTGTGGAAATTTCTTCCTTAGTTCATAGGTAGGGGTCCTTAAACCTTGGACTTATCCTATGACATAACTCTTCTTCCTAAGTCTTGAGACTTAGGCTCTAATACCAACTTAACTGTCACGCCCCGAGCCTTTATTACAGCGGAAGACTCGCTCGAGGAATGCGAACAGCCGGCATGATAAGCCTCTTGCATGCAAGAATGATTAGAGCGCAAGACAATCACACACATAAATGCAATCGCACGATATTTACTCAAACTCCAACTTTCATTAATAATCAAGTATTCAAATACAACCACTTAACTTTCATCATGCTAGACACAAGAAATAAGAAATTACATAGACTCGATCTAAACAATGTAAACTTCCTAAGTCTTCGCTCATTCTTTATTCACTCTCGGATCCGCTACTTGAACATTCCGAATCCGAACCCGACTCACATCCATTTCCTGAAAAAGAGTGGAAATAGGCAATGAGCACACTTGCCCAGTAGGTATCTTCACGTCAACATGAAGACATCATTAAAGTAATTAATGTTTTTAGCTCTAAAGAAATAAGGTAAAATCATGCGAATGCGATCAATCACGCGGTTAAACCAAAGTATGTAAGATAGAATGAGAGCAAGTATGAACTAGCAAGAATGTTATAAGAACATGATATGGCCTTTCACGAACAAGAATGTAACGAGAATGTACTAGCAAGCCACATAATCATCACTCCAGTATCTTTTGCTTATGAGCAAGTACTTCGTGAATTTCTGTGGAATATCAAGAAAGTCATGTATAAGTATCAATCATGCTGTATCGTGTTGTGGATTTTCACTTATTTATAAAGAAAGTACTCCCAGCGTAATGCGACGCCAGTAGCATCATACCCCATGGTTTATAATAGTATGTTTTCGACAATCAGCCGATGGGACTAGCATAGAGCCCTTGAACACAATCAGTGCTCGATCACATCTTCAAGTATAAATCAAGCTTTTTCCACGCATGTAACAATAAAGTATGGCCAAGAATGTACAATTCTAACAAGCTCTTGATAACAATAATTCGATTAATGAATGCTTTAATAAGGGTCATGAGAAATCAAGAATGACTTATACTATGTTATGCTTATGGAAATAAATCGACAGCATAACGGTACGTTCTTTATCTTCCATTCATTATATTATGTTTCTTGATCAATATGATAAGTTCTAGATCATCAATAGTCCATTTAGAAACCTTGGAATATCAACCCTTGGTCAAATCTTGGGTTAAAATACTCAAGCAGTGTGACGGTCGTATACTGGGCCGTTACATGATGTGACGCTCCAGTATTGGGCCGTTACAATGGCCAATCCAGAACCAAGAAATCGGACTCAGTTGAATGTGATGGTCGTATATTGGGCCGTTACATGTGCCTGATGGTCCAATATAGATCCGTTACACTACTGATAACCAAAAACCTCGATAGTGTAATCTAATCAATTGGGTTTTAATAGTACAACAAACTCGGCGTCCTAGTGGGAATCCCAAGCTTGCGGAGAATTACGGAGGCCTTGCAACAAGATTTCCTAGTCCATTGGAAGGAATATCCAATAGAGAGGTCCTCATGTCCAAGAATAATATTTCTATAGTGCAAAGTGAACTAATGGACAACATACCAGAATATGTGCCATGTACTTAAAGAAATGACTCTATTGATGGAGAGGATGTGTAACAATAGGAAATCATGATAAAACTCCGTCAATAAATCTTTGAAAAATCATGATTTAGATACAAAACTATAATATTTTGGCACATGAAATTAACATAACTTATAATAACTTAAGATACCTTAATCATGCAATTTTTATTATGAATCAGTAAATAAACTTTAAGTCAAGAAATCAAGTCAAAACTTAGATAACTAGGGTTATTTATAAGTTAAATTAACTAGTTTCCCATTCTATCTACAGTTACCCTGACGGTCTAGAATGTGTGCGTCACAGTGATTGTGACGGTTTATCGTGAGGCCGTTACAGTAATGTAACGCTCCATAGATGGTGCGTCAGAGACAACAGAGAACTTTAAACACCAAAGAAGGTGTGACGGCTTATAGTAAGGCAGTTACAGTCTGTGACGATCTAAGTATGATGCGTCAGAGTCCCTGCTATCAGTATAAAGAAATAAAAAGACTATGATTTGAAACCATGTCATGTTTGAAAAAGATTTAACTACTCCAATCATGACAAAACGAAGTAAAGGTCATCTAGATGCATAGGTTGCAGTGAATTGTCAAGATAATATCTTTGATCTTTGATTAGGGCTGAGAATATGTATGTATGCATGAACCCACTAAAACATGAAATTCATAGTCTATAATGCATGAAATCAAGTACAATCAGAGGGCTTTTATCCCTAACAAGATGTTTTTACCAATCATGAGATAACCTACCTCTTAACTAGGCATTAAGCTTCTAATTTGAATCTGAAAATCGAGCCCTAGCTCTCCTTTTCAAGTGATTTTCAAGCAACTTCCTGCTGCTCTAACTCTCCAACCTCTTGTCCTAAAGATGTGAAATTTTGAGGGTAAGAATATGAAACTACGGTGATCAAAAAGTTCTAAAGGATTGAATTCTAATTACCTCGTTTAGACGTCCTAATCTCTTGATCTTCAGGGGTCTTTTGTTCAGATTCCTGGGTAATTATGGTCGAACCAGCAACTTTGTAAGCTTCAATCTCTTTGGTTGCTCGATCTCCTAACATGAAATTTGGAGAACTATTAGTCTAAAGAATACTAAACAAAATCTTCTAAAGAACTTACCCGAAATTATATCTCCTTACCTTGATTCTTCACGAGCCAAAAGTAAGGGTCACTCAGTTAAGAACTAGGTCCTATTTATAAGGTTTTGAAGATTTGATCGATTCTAGAGTCCTTAATTTGTCAGAACCTAATCCCTAAGAGTCCTTAGTAATGTTATAAACTCTCCCAAGTCGATCTCTTGTAGATAACATCCCAAAGCTCTAATCTTTTTGCTCGTTCTTTCATTCACGGAACTGACAGAATGTAACGCATCAAGACTGGTGCGTTACATGGCTGTGGCGGTCGCACGATAGACCGTTACATACAATGTGCACAGAGTTCAACATTAATCAAACTCTTTTATTCATTTATCCAATATAATTATCTATAAAATATTATTTATCCTTAAAATATGTGAATATGCTAAATAACCTTCTAGAATATGGGCCAAACTTAATGGGCTTGGTCCTTAAACCTTTTGGATCTTATTTTAATATGCTAGGTTAATTATTTAACATAATTGGGTCTTATAATGTCTTATTAATCCAATAATCCTTTTATTAATCTATTTAGCCCTTATAAATTCCTAATAAATTCTAGAAAATTCTATAAATGATCCAGAAATTATTACATAAATTCTGGGGCACTACACCGGTGCTACTTGCGAATCGGGCTTCCCCGAACTACGGTTCCAGCACTATCACACTACCCTCCCCTTCAAGTTAGGAAAATTGGGAATGAGGAGGACGAGTAGGCGATCCGGAGCGCTCTGACCATGTGGGATATCTGCCGCGTCCGTGCCTTGCAAGCAAAAGTGATAAAAGTTGACGAGGTGTACCGAGCTTATGTGAAGGAATTACGCAAGATCCGACTCTATGCGGATGGAAAATTGAATGTAATTTGAGCTCCATGATCATGTATTTGAATTTATTGAGAATGATGTATCATGAACTTTAGATGAATAAAATGAAGGATTTGATTGAAGGATTGTTATGGAATGGCTTTCTTTGGCACGAATGTTTTGGTTGAGCAGGGTCCTCTATTTGAAAAGTGGTCTAGTAAATGACCGCTAGAAGTCACTAACGGTCTAGCGATAGATCGCAAGCAAAAATGCGCAGAAAAACTCTGTGGGTTCTGGTCCTCGGGTGGGGCATGCTGTAGCAACCCGAATAAAAATTAAAAGAAATAAAATTTAGATAAATCAAAATAGATTAAAGGATTAAATAAATGATAAAAATCTGAAATGGAAAGAATTAAACCCTGATGAAAATAACGCCTCAGGTAAAGGCGCTAATTTGAAATAAAATGCCCTCACTAAAGGCGCGTTTTTAAGAAAGGACGCCCACATTTCAAGACGTCAAAACGTAAACAACCAAAATTACATAAAAAGGCAAGTAATTGAAAACGCCCTTTTGCTTGGACGCGTTTCAACAAGAAACGACGCATGCCAAGGCGTCAATTTAAATTCGACGCCCTTACCTAGGTCGTTAATTTAGTTTCTGTTCCGTTCGAACCAGGAACTTATCCAGGGTAAGTGATAACTATGGGAAAGAGTTCGAATGTAGTAATGACTCTATCACGGAAGTGTTACTTCCAATCGAACACTAACCTTATTAGGATTTCCAAAATCCTATAAATACCTTGATGGATCGAACCCTAGAAAGCTATTTGGTCGATCGTCTCTGCTACGGTAGGTAAAGAACTAACAGTTCTTCCTTATT
This sequence comes from Amorphophallus konjac, assembly GCA_022559845.1. Lineage (NCBI taxonomy): Eukaryota > Viridiplantae > Streptophyta > Magnoliopsida > Alismatales > Araceae > Amorphophallus > Amorphophallus konjac. The sequence goes on along the minus strand of CM040121.1, from coordinate 221,240,156 downwards.
TCTTTCTCTGTCTACTATTATGTGAAGAACATGAATTGATTCTTCATCCTCTTTTGTTTATAGGGAATTTGACTGCCGTCCGTGTAGAACAGGTGGGTTCTTCCTTTGGTTTTCCTTCTCTTCCGATAGGATAGTATGAAGAATAAATCTTCTTCATCTTCTTCCACTTACAGGTCGAGGAGCTCTTAATCTACTGAAGAACGTGGGTTCTTAATCAATAAACGACTGTGTCTGTTTGTGCCTCCTCTGCCTTGCTGCTGATATTGAATTCAAAAGCTTCAGAATACTCTGTTTATAAAACAGAGTATCGTTCTTTTCTTCCCAGAACCTGCATCCGTTCAAAATCTTCATTGAGGTAGGTTTTCTCAGGGATTGTAGCCCAAATAGCCTCTTAATAATTAAAACATCATCAGTTCATACATGCATATAGTTTTCATGCGTTCTGTTTATTTTCTATAGAGTTTTTGAAAGAAACGACCCTAACAAGGGCGTTAATTTAAAAGCCACGACCATGCCCAGGTCGTCGATTCCAGATTCGACGCCCTGCACACGGACGTTAATTCCTGTTAATTAATAAATAGCATGTTTAAAAATTATTTATCAATGCAAACATGATTCTAAATAAATGCATGACTATTTTATTGAGATCCTGATATTTTTCTGGTCCTGACTATATACCATGTTCCTGAAATATTCATTATCTTGAAATTTGTAAAATTGCGAATTCACGACCTTGACCAGGTCGTCTCTTGCTTAACTAACGCCCCAGACTAGGGCACCTTTTTCCTAGTAACGCCCCTTCCCAGGGCGCATTTTTAGCAACATTACAGATTATTAATATCCTGTAAAATAGCAATATTGGAAAGGACGACCTCCGAATATGTCGTCAAATTTAATAGAAACGCCCTACTTGAGGCGTTAATTGATGAAAAATGACTTTACCAAAGTCGCTATGTTTCTGCTACTGATTTTCCTGATTACTGTTATCCAAGGGTTTCACTATATATATATGTACCTATATCTATATATCAGGCACTATTACTCCACTCCGTGAGTATAGTCCCACGTTTTCTACGACGATTTATCGCATTACACATTCAATTCTCGTTGACATACAAGCTCTCCATTGGACATTCCGTTCCTTTGGACTAGCGAGTTAGTCATAGAGACCTCCGTAAGACTCCTCGCCGCCTTGGATTCCCTTAAGGCTGACTGAGCTAGTTGTACCATAAAAACCCATTACACAATCTTTGCCATATCCCTCTATAGAAACATGGGAATACCGGCCCTCATGTCATGCCATGGGTATGATATGAGAATTATCTTAATGAACGGGGAAGAATATGCCGTTGTTATGCTGTTCTTGTAAACCCCAATTCTATATCAACATTGTTATGATGTTCTTGTAGACCCCAATTCTATATTAAACTTGATGTTCTTGTGAACCTCAATTCTATATTAAGAATGAGGACGTCTTGCCATTGAGGTGCTATTCATATGGACCTCAATTCTATATAAAAGAGTGTCTCTACTTACTTATCATGGTACCCGAGTTAAGGGAACCAATTCCACCTAGTTTTATCGAAAGTGTGATTGTACCGTTATTATCGCCTATTGGTGTCAAAAGTCATATTTTTTGGACTCTAATCTCTCAAAGTTGTCTTACATGACTACAAGCTTGCTTATTGAAATTCCATGATGACTATACACAAAAATGTGGATGTTAAAAATACATGACTAATGCCTGCGCTTATAGGGCCCGATCTGGTCCTGGGAGGAGCACCCGAAAGTACTTGTGCCCATGGGAGTTGATTGATCACGGTATTGGCATTATACCGAAGTGCATGACTAGCTTGATTGAACATTCCACAAATCTTGTACTTGACTTGATATTACATGACTTGCATGGCCCGAAAAAGGGTAATTACTTGCGTGCTTGAACGTGATAGCCAAATTTCATCTTGACATGATAAAGTACTTGCTTGAATATCTTGAGGTCAATTGATAAGTTCTTGAAAGTTCATGACTAGTTCTTCCTGTCATCTTATTGTTATATCCTCTTTCCATCTTGTCGTTTTATGCGAGCATGCATAGCTATAGTGCATTCATGAAAGATGTAACTACTTAAACCCCTTGCTAGTTCCTGAGATATAATTTCCTACTGAGCGTTCGCTCACTCCGTGTTTCCCTTACTTTTCAGGTAAGTCCGATGATGAGGGAAGTCAATCGGATGGGGAGAATCAAGAGTGAAAGAGCTAGAGTTTTTCCAAGTGTCATCTAGTCTTTTATATATTTCTTGAGTCAAATGTGTACTTTTCTTTTTTTGAATAGAGTATTGGGTTTGTAATAGACTATTTATTATGAAGAAATAAATGGATTGGGTTATCTTTACTTTTGCGCATCTCTGTCTTTGTGTCGAATACACTACTACTCTGATTGACATGATTGATATAAACTCGTCACGCATCTCCGGGTATCTTTCGCTCTCGGGACGTGACAGTTTTTGTGGTATCAGAGCCTAGGGTATTCAATTCCTAGGAAAAAAAAAACCCAAGTCCAAGGATAGGTTTTAAACCTTTAACCAGTGAGATTGGGTAGAACCAAGGGTTAAAGTTAACATAGAATGCTAGTACAAATCACGTACTAATCTAGTTATTATAATTGTAGGATAATGGCTGCCGAACGTGCTCAATGGCGCAACATGCAGCGTACGCTTCAAGGCATGACTCAGGTGCTGCAACAAGTAGCACAAGGAGGTGGACAACGAGCAGGAAGTCTCCATCAGACTTTCAAGAACATGAACTCGCCCAAGTTCACGGGTTCTACTGATCCGGATGACGCTGAACACTGGATTAGGGAAACAGAACGTATCTTCCGTGTCATGCAATGCACGGATCAGGATAAAATTTTGTTAGCTACCTTTCAGCTAGAAAGGGATGCGAGATGCTGGTGGGAATCAATAGAGGCTACTCTAAATCAAAACCAAGTTACATGGGAGGAATTCGTTGAACACTTCAACGCAAAATATTTTTCAGACCGAGTGCAGGAAAAGAAAGCTGCAGAATTTGCTGCACTGAAGCAACGATCCTTGTCAGTGGCCGAGTATGAGGCCCAATTCTCTAGATTGTCTCGGTATGCTAAGCACTTAGTTAGCACTGAGAAGATGAAAGCTAGGAGGTTCCTTAATGGGCTCAGGCCCCAATATATTACCCAACTGGCACCGATGGACATTCAGGTCTATTCGGAGATAGTACGCCGCGCACAACTGTTAGAAGATGCCATAGAACTATCTGATAGGATTCGTGATAAGGATAAGAAGGAACAAGTTACAGGATCGGGTTCCTTTAAACCCAACTTCAAGAAGAGGCCTAGCAATGGAGGTATTTCCTCGCAAGATCAGAAGTTTAAGAAGACCAAGCCCTTCTCTATCACCACTACCCCATCAAACACAGTGTGCAAACATTGTGACAAGGCAGGCCATAGAGCAGAAGAATGCTGGAGGAAACTAGGAGCACGTCTCCGTTGTGGGAGTCGTGAGCATCGGATTCCCGATTGCCCATTACTTAACGATCAAGCCGATGTCGGGAAACGCCCGGTAACCGAGAATGCGCGTCTTCACGCAATCAAGGAGACCGAACAAGAAGAAGAAGGCGGACTAGTGGAAGGTACATTGAAAGTTTGTTCCAAGAATGCATATGTCTTAATTGATACTGGTGCATCACATTCTATTATTTCTAAGAAGTTCGCTGACCCATTACCCCTAGAACCGGAATGGATGAAATTAGTTTTGTCTACTCCTCTGGGTGACGAGACTGATATTACACATCATTACCCGAACGGTGAAGTATTGGTTCAGGGTAGAAATCTCCCTATTGATCTCATATGTTTAGATCTGAAGGAGTATGATGTCATACTAGGAGCAGATTGGTTATCCAAGTATCAGGCAACGGTTGATTGCCGCAATAGCAAGGTTACATTCAAGGAATTTCCAGAATTAATCTTCACTAGCCCTAAGAGTCGAAGTAAATCTCCTTTTATTTCGGCTCTCCGAGCTAGCAAGCTCATCAGGAAAGGATGTGTATCTTTCCTTGCATTTATCACAGTTAAAGAAGCTAAGGAAACTAACCTAGAAGACATTCCAGTAGTGCAAGAATTCCCAGACGTATTTTCGGAAGATTTGCCTGGATTACCCCCACAAAGAGAAGTGGCCTTCACCATTGACTTAGTCCCTGGTGCTGGTCCAATTTCAAAGGCACCTTATAGAATGTCACCTGCTGAACTCAAGGAGTTAAAGGAGCAATTGATGGAACTCATTAAGAAAGGATTCATTAGACCAAGTACTTCCCCGTGGGGAGCACCTGTACTGTTTGTAAGAAAGAAAGATGGATCCATGAGGCTATGCATCGACTATCGACAGTTGAATCATCTCACTATCAAGAACAAGTATCCACTGCCGAGAATCGATGAATTATTTGACCAAATATCTGGATCCAAGTATTTCTCAAAGATTGATCTCAGGTCGGGATATCATCAGTTAAGGATCAAAGATGATGACATTCATAAGACCGCATTCAGAAGTAGGTATTGCCATTATGAATTCGTTGTTATGCCTTTTGGACTAACAAATGCCCCTGCTGCCTTTATGCAGTTAATGAATAGCATATTCAGGCCTTATTTGGATCAATGCGTGGTGGTCTTTATTGATGATATATTGATTTATTCTAAGACCAAGGAAGAGCATGAGGAGCATTTAAGGATTGCATTACAAATATTGAGGATAAATCAATTATATGCAAAAATCAGCAAGTGTGAATTCTGGCTTGAAGAAGTAACTTTTCTCGGACATGTTATATCAAAGGATGGCTTATCTGTAGACCCATCAAACGTTGAAGCTGTAAGGAACTGGGAAAGACCGACCAATGCTAGCGAGATCCGAAGTTTCTTAGGTCTTGTCGGCTATTACAGGCGATTCATCAAGGATTTCTCTAAGATCGCCGTGCCACTTACGAGGTTAACTCGCAAGGAGATCCATTACGAATGGAGTGAGGAATGTGAAAGAAGCTTCCAAACTCTCAAGGATCATCTTACTACAGCTCCTATCTTAGCATTGCCAATTGAAGGAGAAAAGTTCGAGGTATACACCGATGCTTCTGGCATTGGCCTCGGATGTGTTCTAATGCAACAAGGGAAGGTTATAGCATACTCTTCTCGTCAGTTAAAGAAGCATGAAGAGAACTACCCCGTCCATGACTTAGAATTGGCCGCGGTAGTATTTGCACTGAAGATATGGAGACATTATCTCTATGGAGTGCAGTTTACTGTATACTCCTATCACAAGAGTCTCAAATATCTTTTCTCACAGAAGGAACTGAACATGAGGCAAAGACGTTGGCTAGAATATCTCAAAGACTTTGACTTCAATATACAATATCATCCCGAAAAGGGTAATCATGTAGCAGATGCCCTTAGTCGAAAGCCGAGAGCACTGTTAGCCAATTGTATGATTCAAGAATGGAAATTACTGCAGCAATTCTCCGAACTCAATATAAGCATAGACACAGACTCTCAATATGTCACATTATCTCATATAAGCATTCATCCAGACCTATTATCTGAAATACGAGCACTTCAAGATAATGACCCAATGTTAGTAAAGATCAAAGGCAAACTGGAAGGACAACCGGATTGTCCCGAGGTAAAGAAGAAGATCTTAGATGAAGCTCATAGATCAAGGTACATGATTCATCCTGGATCTACCAAAATGTATCAAGATGTGAAACGGAATTTTTGGTGGCCCAACATGAAAAGGGAAATAGCGGACCACGTGTCGCGCTATCTTACGTGCCAACAAGTCAAGGCAGAACACCGAAAGCCTGCTGGAAAACTACATCCCCTAGATATTCCTAAGTGGAAGTGGGAGGATATTGGCATGGATTTCATCATGGGTCTATCTAAATCAAAGGAAGGACATGATGGAATATGGGTTATTATTGACCGATTGACTAAATCGGCGCATTTCTTGCCAATAAAGAGCCGATGGTCGGTTGATGCTTTGGCTGCATTATACATCAAGGAAATAGTCAGATTACATGGTATTCATGTTTCAATCGTGTCTGACAGAGATCCCCGTTTTACTTCTCATTTTTGGAAGGGACTACAACATTCGTTGGGAACAAGGCTTAACTTTAGTACAGCTTTTCATCCTCAAACGGATGGTCAGACCGAGAGAACTAACCAGGTGGTTGAAGATATGCTCAGAGCTTGCATCATTGATTTCAATGGAAGCTGGCATGATCACTTGCCGTTGGTGGAATTTGCATACAATAATAGCTACCAGGCAACTATACAAATGGCACCTTTCGAAGCCTTATATGGAAGGAGTTGCCGATCACCCTTATGCTGGGACGAAGTTGGAGAGAAACAACTGTTAGGTCCAGACATAGTAAGGGATACTACCGAGAAGATACAAATGATCAGAGAAAGACTGCAAGTTGCTCAGTCTAGACAAAAGGCTTATGCTGACACAAGAAGGAGAGATCTTGAATTCCAAGTTGGAGATCATATATTTCTCAAGATATCGCCTGGACGTGGCATATGGAGATTTGGTGTTAAAGGCAAGCTTACACCAAGATTCATCGGACCCTTCGAGATACTGGAACGAGTTGGCGAGGTTGCTTATCGCATCGCATTGCCTCCTCAACTGTCCGATGTACATAATGTATTCCACATATCAATGTTGAAGAAGTATGTGCATGATCCATCACATATCATTGAGCATGGAAATCTAGTGATCCAGAAAGATCTCACCTATGAACAGAAGCCCATAAAGATACTAGATCGAGAAGTACGTACCCTGAGGAATAAGGTTATTCCCATGCTAAAAGTACAGTGGAATAAGAATTCCGAACATGAAGCTACATGGGAGACCGAGGAATCTATGAGGAAACGATTTCCAAAACGATTTCCAGAGTTGTTCCAGAAGGTATATACTCTACACTCTCCACATGTAAAAATATGATATGGAATTTGGGGACCAAATTCTTTTTAAGTGGGGGAGGGTGTAGCAACCCGAATAAAAATTAAAAGAAATAAAATTTAGATAAATCAAAATAGATTAAAGGATTAAATAAATGATAAAAATCCGAAATGGAAAGAATTAAACCCTGATGAAAATAACGCCTCAGGTAAAGGCGCTAATTTGAAATAAAACGCCCTCACTAAAGGCGCGTTTTTAAGAAAGGACGCCTACATTTCAAGGCGTCAAAACGTAAACAACCAAAATTACATAAAAAGGCAAGTAATTGAAAACGCCCTTTTGCTTGGACACGTTTCAACAAGAAACGACGCATGCCAAGGCGTCAATTTAAATTCGACGCCCTTACCTAGGTCGTTAATTCAGTTTCTGTTCCGTTCGAACCAGGAACTTATCCAGGGTAAGTGATAACTATGGGAAAGAGTTCGAATGTAGTAATGACTCTATCACGGAAGTGTTACTTCCAATCGAACACTAACCTTATTAGGATTTCCAAAATCCTATAAATACCTTGATGGATCGAACTCTAGAAAGCTATTTGGTCGATCGTCTCTGCTACGGTAGGTAAAGAACTAACAGTTCTTCCTTATTTCTTTCTCTGTCTACTATTATGTGAAGAACATGAATTGATTCTTCATCCTCTTTTGTTTATAGGGAATCTGACTGCCGTCCGTGAAGGATAGGTGGGTTCTTCCTTTGGTTTTCCTTCTCCTCCGATAGGATAGTATGAAGAATAAATCTTCTTCATCTTCTTCCACTTACAGGTCGAGGAGCTCTTAATCTACTGAAGAACATGGGTTCTTCATCAACAAACGACTGTGTCTGTTCGTGCCTCCTCTGCCTTGCTGCTGATATTGAATTCAAAAGCTTCAGAATACTCTGTTTATAAAACAGAGTATCGTTCTTTTCTTCCCAGAACCTGCATCCGTTCAAAATCTTCATTGAGGTAGGTTTTCTCAGGGATTGTAGCCCAAATAGCCTCTTAATAATTAAAACATCATCAGTTCATACATGCATATAGTTTTCATGCGTTCTGTTTATTTTGTACAGAGTTTTTGAAAGAAACGACCCTAACAAGGGCATTAATTTAAAAGCCACGACCATGCCCAGGTCGTCGATTCCAGATTCGACGCCCTGCACACGGACGTTAATTCCTGTTAATTAATAAATAGCATGTTTAAAAATTATTTATCAATGCAAACATGATTCTAAATAAATGCATGACTATTTTATTGAGATCTTGATATTTTTCTGGTCTTGACTATATACCATGTTCCTGAAATATTCATTATCTTGAAATTTGTAAAATTGCGAATTCACGACCTTGACCAGGTCGTCTCTTGCTTAACTAACGCCCCAGACTAGGGCGCCTTTTTCCTAGTAACGCCCCTTCCCAGGGCGCATTTTTAGCAAAATTACAGATTATTAATATCCTGTAAAATAGCAATATTGGAAAGGACGACCTCCGAATATGTCGTCAAATTTAATAGAAACGCCCTGCTTGAGGCGTTAATTGATGAAAAATGACTTTACCAAAGTCGCTATTTTTCTGCTACTGATTTTCCTGATTACTGTTATCCGAGGGTTTCACTATATATATATATGTACCTATATCTATATATCAGGCACTATTACTCCACTCCGTGAGTATAGTCCCACGTTTTCTACGACGATTTATCGCATTACACATTCAATTCTCGTTGACATACAAGCTCTCCATTGGACATTCCGTTCCTTTGGACTAGCGAGTTAGTCATAGAGACCTCCGTAAGACTCCTCGCCGCCTTGGATTCCCTCAAGGCCGACTGAGCTGGTTGTACCATAAAAACCCATTACACAATCTTTGCCATGTCCCTCTATAGAAACATGGTAATACCGGCCCTCATGTCATGCCATGGGTATGATATGAGAATTATCTTAATGAACGGGGAAGAATATGCCGTTGTTATACTGTTCTTGTAAACCCCAATTCTATATCAACATTGTTATGATGTTCTTGTAGACCCCAATTCTATATTAAACTTGATGTTCTTGTGAACCTCAATTCTATATTAAGAATGAGGACGTCTTGCCATTGAGGTGCTATTCATATGGACCTCAATTCTATATAAAAGAGTGTCTCTACTTACTTATCATGGTACCCGAGTTAAGGGAACCAATTCCACCTAGTTTTATCGAAAGTGTGATTGTACCGTTATTATCACCTATTGGTGTCAAAAGTCATATTTTTTGGACTCTAATCTCTCAAAGTTGTCTTACATGACTACAAGCTTACTTATTGAAATTCCATGATGGCTATACACAAAAATGTGGATGTTAAAAATACATGACTAATGCCTGTGCATATAGGGCCCGATCTGGTCCTAGGAGGAGCACCCGAAAGTACTTGTGCCCATGGGAGTTGATTGATCACTGTATTGGCATTATACCGAAGTGCATGACTAGCTTGATTGAACATTCCACAAATCTTGTACTTGACTTGATATTACATGACTTGTGTGGCCCGAAAAAGGGTAATTACTTGCGTGCTTGAACGTGATAGCCAAATTTCATCTTGACATGATAAAGTACTTGCTTGAATATCTTGAGGTCAATTGATAAGTTCTTGAAAGTTCATGACTAGTTCTTCCTGTCATCTTATTGTTATATCCTCTTTCCATCTTGTCGTTTTATGCGAGCATGCATAGCTATAGTGCATTCATGAAAGATGTAACTACTTAAACCCCTTGCTAGTTCCTGAGATATAATTTCCTACTGAGCATTCGCTCACTCCGTGTTTCCCTTACTTTTCAGGTAAGTCCGACGATGAGGGAAGTCAATCGGATGGGGAGAATCAAGAGTGAAAGAGCTAGAGCTTTTCCAAGTGTCATCTAGTCTTTTATATATTTCTTGAGTCAAATGTGTACTTTTCTTTTTTTGAATAGAGTATTGGGTTTGTAATAGACTATTTATTATGAAGAAATAAATGGATTGGGTTATCTTTACTTTTGCGCATCTCTGTCTTTGTGTCGAATACACTACTACTCTGATTGACATGATTGATATAAACTCGTCACGCATCTCCGGGTATCTTCCGCTCTCGGGGCGTGACACATGCGGTCGCCATTAGACCGCCAGAAGGATCCTAACGGTCCATCGAAAGATAGCTAAGGAGAGAGAACATAGAAATCAGAGTGTTTTGGCTCTCGGGTGAGGAAAACGGTCATCTTTAGACCGCTAGGGGAGATAAAGCGGCCTAAGAAAAGACCGCAAAGGGACCAGAGATAGAGAAACCTGTGAGCCTTGAATCCTGGGGCAATGGAGCCTGTGCCTGCACATACTTAAACAAGCAAACAAGTCAGATCCGTTCTTAGGCTCAACCCCTTGCCTGCAGCAAGTTAGAAATCGACCGATCCTTGATATTTGGTCAAGGGGTGGAGCCTTATTAAACATGCGAAATAGAATGAACTGTATAGATGCAATGCATGCTATGAGAGGATGATGGTATTTTTAGATTTTGAAATATCTGATTTTTTTGGAGTTTTTGAAATATTTGATTTTTTAGATTTTTGAAATATTTGATTTTTTTTTGAGTTTGAAATATTTGATTTTTTTGGATTTTGAAATATTTGATTTTTTTATTTTTTTGGGTTATGAAATATTTAATTATTTGGGGTTTTGAAATATTTAATTTTTTGGGGGTTTTAAAATATTTGATTTTTTAGATTTTGAAATATTTGATTTTTTTGGATTTTGAAATATTTAATTTTTGGGGGGTTTTGAAATATTTGATTTTTTGGATTTTAAAATATTTTATTTTTTTTTGAATTTTGAAGGCTAACTTCATCCCGGCAACAAGAGCCTTACCTGTCCCACTATGAATCTCCTGAGGTTGGCGTACTTTAAGGTGACAATCCCCGGTCGGGGGCCAATTTGTACGATGGTGCTTCTACCGAGGCCATACCTAGGGTACGGTCTAGTCCTAAAAGAAAAAAAAGAATTTGAGAGGTAAGCTTAGGCTAGGTATAGAGGTTTTTAAGGCTTGAATCCTTCTCGTGACAACCCCTTCAGAGATTCAGTCTGTTGCACTGGGGCTTTATGTCCGTCATCGAACCTTTATCCATTTTAGACACGCATGCGACCGGGCTCATAACGTCCCATGGGGAAACTGTACTGCCACTCTTGCCATGTCAAGTTTCACATATTTTTGAGCTTTTGGACTTTGAGCTTTGAGTTTTTGAAATGAGCTTTTGGCTTTGCTTTTTGATTTTTGCTCCTCTTCTTTTCTTTTTCTTTGGTGCCTTTGTTGTTGCTTTTCCTTGTGGAATCAGGTCATAACGGACTGCCCCTATTTGAGACCTCCTTTCATCAGGGTGTCTAGATCAGTCATCGCCCCTTTATTCACCTCTTGCCCCTAGATTCAGCCGAAGAGAGAAACGGACAAGGACTTTCACTTCCCCCGAGTATGGCCAAGGAGAAACGGTGTTACACAAAAATGGGAAAACCCGACCAGGGATGTCGTGAAGTGTGTGAATGCCGCGCTTGAAATCTTCCTTCGTGATCGAGGAAAGGGACACCTCGCTACCGGGCCTTTATTAGCCTGACTCTAAGATAAAAAACGCTTAAGATACAACCTATTCCAGGCGTGAGATAGCTCCTCACCTTCTGCGTTAACTAGACGATATGCATTCCCTGGATAAGCCTCTCTGATGACGAACAGCCCTTCCCAGTTAAGTTACAATTTAGACCTAGGACCTCCAGACCTAATGAATTTGCGTTTCAAAACCATATCACCTATTTGAAATTTACGCTTAATTACCTTCTTTTAAAAATAACGTGAAACTCCCTTTTGATAAACAGACACGTGATCGGCTGCATTCATTCTCTTCTCATCCAAGAGTTCCAACTAGACGAGTAACGCCTCTCGACATTCATTGAGATTAAGTTCCTTATCGAGCTGTACCCTTAAGGAAGGGATCAAGATCTCGTATGGGAGCACCGCCTCCATCCCGTAAGTGAGAGCATAGGGGGTTTGCCCCGTAGGAGTACGGACGGATGTGCGGTAAGCCCATAGAGCTTCCACTAATCGTTCAGGCCAATCAGAAAATTTATGAGATTCACATGTTTTCTTTATGATTTTAAGAAGGGTTTTATTAGTGGCCTCGGCTTGACCGTTGCCTTGAGGGTAATATGGAGATGAATGATGCAATGCAATATTGAACTTCTTACAAGGTCTTGAAGCTCTTGAGTAATGAATTGGGGTCCATTGTCGGTGACGATGCTGCTTGGTACTCCGAACCACGAGATGATGTTCTTTGGGATGAAGTGGCACACCGTGATTGCTTTGATCTCTGCGTACGCTTCCGCTTCGGCCCATTTGGTAAAGTACTCAGTGGCAGTAAGGATAAAGGATTTTTGCTTGGCCTGAGAGTTGGGATCACCTAGCGGGCCGACAATGTCGAAAGCCCACATAGAGAATGGCCAAGGAGCAGAGAGGGGATGAAGAGACGAAGCTGGAGCAAGAATTTTATCAGCATGGAGTTGGCATTTAAGACACCTCCGAACGTAGAGGGAGCAATCCTCCTCTAGAGTGGGCCAATAGTAACCCTGCCTAAGGATTTTCTTCGCTAAAGCCTGGCCATTGACATGACCTCCACACTCACTTGAATAGGCTGCTTCGGCCACTTTCCAAGCTTCATCATCGTCTAGACATCTCATGAGCATCCCATTAAGAGCGTGCCTGTATAGTTCTCCAGCAATGATAGTGTACCTTGAGGCGGTTCTTCTAATAGCCTTACGTTGTTCGGCACTTGCCCCTTCTGGGAACGATCCATCCCTACAATATAGCTCGATTTCATGATACCATGGCAACTCTTCTTCTTCCAGGATCTCTTCCAACTCTGTTAAAGATACTTCTTTCAAATCTTCCTTCTCAGCCCTCGCCTCTACAGTCTTCCTAAGGTTGTCATACAAAGGATCCTGAAGGGAGGGGGCGTCCAACTTTTGGACGATGATAGTCTCAGTGCTCCGACTGAGAGGGAAAGATAAAGAGGAAGCGAGTGATGCCAGCGCATCAACAAGGATATTCTGAGATCGAGGAGTATGGATATATATCAATTTGCAGAATTGCCTAGCCAAGAGAGTGACCAAATCTTGATACGGTTTGAGCTTCAGGTCACGGGTGCGGTAGGTGGACAGAACTTGCCACAGAACTAGCTGAGAGTCTCCTATGATGTTCAAATAGCGCGCGCCCAAAAGATAGGCCAGCCAGGAGAGCTTCATACTCAGCAATGTTGTTGGTAGCAGGAAAATGAAGCTGATAAGCAAAAGGAATCGTCACCCCTTCCGGAGTGAGGAGAACAGCACCTATCCCTCGGCCTTGGAAATTGAGCGCACCATCAAAGTGCAGAGACCAAAAGGGATGATGGGTAAGAACTGAGAGATGCTCGTTGGGAAAATCATCCTGAATAGAGTCCGTGCAGGGGATAGGAAGATGGGTGAGATGCTCAGCAATGGCATATCCTTTGACTGCCTTCTGAACAATGAATGTAATATAAAATTGAGAGAGGACGCTCTACCAGCGAGCTAACCTGCTACAAAGGATGGGCTTTTCTGAGAGATAGTGAATTGGATCCATTCTAGAGATCAGCCTAACCGGGTGGGCTAGAAAGTAGTGTTTCAGTTTTTGAGCTACCCAAACTAAGGCGGCACAAGTTTTCTCCATGGTAGTATACTTGGCCTCTGTCGAGTTAAACAACATGGAGAGGTAATAAGCTACCCGCTCTTTGCCTTCATCATCTACTTGTGCCAAGACAGCTCCTAGGGAATCCTCGATAACAAAAATATATAGGATTAGGGGTTTCCCAAAGATAGGAGGTTGCAAAACCGGGGGATTGGATAAATATACCTTTAAATATTCGTAGGCCTTTTGGCAGTCTTCATTCCATTCAAATTTGACCCCCGCCTTTAGCAATTCATAAAACGGGTGGCACCTCTGACAATGTTGGGATATGAATCTTCTAATAAATTTCAATCGTCCAATCAATCCTCGAAGTTTCGTAATATTCTTAGGCGGAGGCATGTTCATGACGGCCTTTGCTTTGTTAGGATCAATCTAAATCCCCCTTTTGCTAACTATAAAGTCTAGCAATTTCCCTGAAGAGACTCCAAAAATATATTTCTTTGGATTTATTTTCAACTTATACTCCCTAGCTCTCTGAAGCGCCTTGGCTAAAATGACGGGGTGTTCTTCCTTCGTCCTTGATTTCACCAAGGTCTCATCCATGTAGGCTTCCATGTAAACATGCATCATATCGTGGAATATAGCCATCATCGCCCCTTGATAAGTGGCGCCAGCGTTCTTCAACCCAAACGGCATGACCACGTAGCAGTAAGTGCCCCAGGGTGTGGTGAAGGAGGTTTTCTCTTGATCTTCCGGAGCTAGACATATTTGGTTGTATCCTGAATAACCATCCATAAATGATAATGCTTCGTACCGGGCTGTGTTGTCCACCAACACGTCTATATGAGGCAGTGGAAAATCATCCTTGGGACATGCCTTGTTCAAATCCCTGAAATCAATGCAAATACGCACCTTCCCGTCCTTCTTGATAACATGGACTATATTCGCCACCCACTGGGGATATAAAACAACTCTAATGAACCTGGCCTTATGCAATTTATCTACTTCCTCTTTCATCTTCAAGGCCATGTGGGGGCGAAATCTTCTCAACTTCTGTTTCACGGGCGTTGCCCCTGGCTTAAGTACTAGTCGGTGTTCCACCAAGGAGGGGTCAAGACCCGGCATGTCCTCATATGACCAGGCAAAAGAATCGCTATACTCCCTTAGAACTTTGATTAACTCCTCTTCAACTTTAGGAGGGAGACTAGCAACAATAATAATAGGCCTGGGGTCCTCTTCAGTTCCCATATTTATTTCCTTCGTAGGTTCATCCACTGTTGACGATGGCTCATCAAATCTCTTTAAGACTTGCGCATACAAGTCGGCAGCGTCATCTACATCGATGTCCTCATAATCGACCAGGTCCTTTTCATCCATGACTTCATAGACTCCCAGTCCATCGTCGCTCCACACCCCGCCTTGCTCCTCATCTTCTTCGATCACAATCGCCGTAGCTATGAACTCTGGGCATTTAAGAAGAGCACGGTGTCGCTGTGCTAGATCTTTCAAGAACCTATCAAGAATAGATTTTAAATGTCATGCCAGCGGGCGTGGCTTAGGCAAGGATGGGTTGGATGACCTAGAACAAGACCCTACTTCTCTAGACCTAACAAACTCTACTTCCCTAGACTCGACAGACCCTACGCCTAACCTAGGAGAGAGAAAATCTAGTGAGAGGCAGGCATTAGGGGCCCCATGCCCCTGGGAGGAGGATGGAGAGAAAAAAGCATAATCTTCCACTGAGATCTCCATTTCAAATCTAACATTATTTTTTGTTCATTTTTAGAGATCAATGGAGATCATGCAACAAGATGGAGAGGAAGGCGGAGGAGGGAGCCTAAGGGGATACATGGACGGACAGAAGAGATCGAAGAAGGGATCGTAGGAGGAGAAGAAAGGAGTAGATAGAGCAACCGGAGGGCAGCAACTGCAAGTTCTGACAATGAGAAAATCAGTAGGAATCTCAAATAGAAACAGATCAATCAAGAGGGGAGGTGATCGGGGTATAAATTCCAACTTTTAAAGGAGAGACATCAAACGGGAAGGAGACCAAGTGAAAATGATGGGTGAGCTCCCCCTTTCCCGCAGACGGACGGCTGGCTTCTTCTGCTCATAATACACAAGCTGCACCTCCTGACTCCTTTGGCAACTGTCTTCTTCATGAAATAATCTTGCAAATGCCTGGCTAAAGTCGAACATATCATCAACGGGCCCCTTTGGCAGCAATGACGGGCTAACAACTATATAAGCTGTATCTTCTTTCTTGGTCTGACTTGGCGATGCTTTCAATGTACCTGGCTGGAGAGGACCTTTGACAAAATGTTGGCGATAGTCCCAAGTTAATGGTCCTGAGTCGCCCAAAATAGAGAGTGAGGATTCTCGATAACTGAGACCTCTTCTGTTCATTTTTAATCCCTTGGGGACAGGCTTGGTCCGCCCTTGTAATTGTGTGCCGAGACCTCGGCCCGGCTGGTAGCCTAGCTTTAATATGATGCTCCAGCCCTTAGAATCTCGTATCTGGGGCTTCACTTTGACGTTCACCGGCACGGTGGTGGGCTTGCGCAGCGCATAGGCCCATGAAAAATCCAAGTCTAAAACTGAAATAACGGGCCGATTATTGGGCGATAGTGTTGGTAGAATCTTCTCAGAGACAGCTTTGACAGACTGGATCGTGGATATGCTTTTTACCTTGACCACCCTCCCTTGAAAAGAAAATTTAAGACATTGGTGGACAGTGGACGGCACGACATTAAGATTGTCAATCCACAGATGACCCAAAATAGCCTTGAACATAGGGTCGATATCCAGCATATAAAATTCAATTGGCATTGTAAGAGTCCCAAGCTCAGCTTGAATGGTGACTACCCCGTGACATGCTCTTCTGGAATGATCATATGTTGCAATGGTGGTCGGAGTTGGCCTTAGTAAATCTTCTGACAGGTTGCAGGCCCTTAGAGTGCTGAGAGGACAGACATTAATAGAGGCCCATGTGTCTACCAACGCCGCATCTATGCTTACTTTATTTAGGATGATAGAAATGCATAGCGGCATCTGGCGAGCCTCAGGAGGTTCTAGTTTAGTCTCTGAAAATGTGATTGCTGGCCCTTTGGAGACAGTAGCCAGGGCTATCGGTAAGCTGTCCACCGCCATGTCCTCGTTTACTATAACTTTCTGTAGGAAATTCCGGAGTGCATCTTGGTGAAGTATGGACCTCTTGATCAGCTCTAACATAGAAATCTTAGCGGGCACCCTGTCTAGATGATGCAGCAAATCATATTGGGTACCTGGCAGTGGATCTGCCTCCTCTTGATCAGCAACCTGTTACGAGGACTGGGATTGGGTGCGGAGGTACCGGTGGAAGGATAGTTTCTATGGAACAAATGCCCGCTCTGCAGGGCAAGGTTCTGGGTGAGCACGGCATCAGATGGGCTCAAAATTAGCTGCTTAATAGGCCTGACGGGATGGATGAATGGCGTGGTGGAGATGATGGGGGTGATGGGAGTAGTGGTGGAGATAATAGGAGAGATGGGAGTAGTGGTGGAGATAATGGGCCGTGGAGGGAGAATGACGGGTAAAGGGTTAGGTGGAAGCGAGGAAATAACGGGGGTAGGCGTTTGCGGTGGACTGGAGACGGACAGAACAATAGGAGAAGTGGGTGGTAGGATGAGGGGTTTGGCGAACGTGGAAGGTGGAGGGGTTTGATGGTTAAGCGGGAGGATGACGAGGGTAGAAGGTGAAGATGAGTTGCGGTAATTATGGTGGAGGGCCATGAGCCGCTGTACTGAAGCCTCATCATCGTAGGACCACTCGGCGTCGGGAGCCGGGGGTTGAACAAGATTAACTTGAGCCGGTGCTGGTGGCTGAGGTTGCGGAGTAAGAGGATGATTTGGCATGGGGTTTTGGTGGATCCCCAAATCCTGGACAGGCTATTGCTGCTGTAGTGGTTGTGGCTGCGGTGCTGGTTGCTGCACTTGCTACCTCGGCGCTTGCCTTCTCTTCTCTTTTATTTCAATAATGGCCTTATGCATCTCGGCCCAGTCAATGCATTGCCCTTCATGTAAATCATACACCAGGTCTCGGAACTGAAAATAACCTTCAATGGTGTGGCCGGGCTGCTGGTGGAACACGTAGTACTTGGATTGGTCAACGGCTGGGTTCCAATTGGGCCGTTCCAGAGGGAGCTGGATTGCGCTTATCGACATGAGAGCAGAGAAGATGTCTGTAAGGGACTTGGGCAAAGGAGGGTATTGCGCTCTCTTTGGAGCCGGGCATTTATTTATGTAGCCGTTGGGTGGAGGGACATTATGATATTGCAGAGGTTGTTGCGGCTGTTGTGGAGTGGGAAAGATATTTTGTGGAGCGGGGAAGGTAGGCTGGACGTTTTGTGGAGCGTGAAAAATGGGTTGAGGATTTTGAGGAGTGGGGACTTGGGGATTGCGTGGAGTTTATGGAAAGCGGAGCGGAGTGGACTGGTTAGGGAAGGGGAATGCAACGGCTTACACTTGTTCATTGGTTTGGACTCCCTCGGTGACACGCTCCTGAGGTTTTCTATTGTATTGGGCTTTTGGGCCTCAAAGAGAGAGTGGATAGGGGAGTCCTTGAACTGGGTCTGAATAAATCTCCCTCGGCTATAAAGTTGGTGCATGTTGGCAATATCATTCATGGCCAATATGTTGCGAAAAGTGGGTGTAGCATTGGATATGAGAAACTTGACCTTCTCCTCTTCCGGAATATGACCCGACACACGTGCGGCCATCTGCCTCCATCTGTCAGCGTATGTAGCAAAGTCCTCATTGGCTTTCATCTTTTCGGCCACAAGGTCTGTAAAGGAATATTCTGGGCCGACCCGGTCCTGGAACCTTTGGATAAACTTCTCCTTCACAACCTTGAAACTTTCGACATCTTCTAATGGCAGGGCATAAAACCACTCCAGTGCAACTCCATCTAACGATCAGTGGAATATATATGCCATAAGGCGATCATCATACTGGAATTGCGCCGAGTCATACATAAAATCCCTCACATGAATAAAAGGGTTGATGTTCCCGTCATACTTGCGGTATGTAGGGAGCTCAGATTGAGGAGGGAATCGAATGTTGTGGAAACTGGGAACTAGAACATCTGCCAAGGATTGTGGGCCAATCAACTTTTGAAGGAAGTCGAGTTGTTGTTGCATGGCGGCCCATTTATCGAGGAGTACTTGCTCCCGACATGGATTAGGTGGGGTGAAAGCAGTAAGCTCAAGGCGAGGAGCCGAAGGGTAGACGGAAGGAGGGGGAGGCCCATAAGAATGGTATTGGACCGAAGGATGACCCAAATTGGAGTGGACATGGGCCGCCCCTTACTAAGGGCGAGTGAAATCGGCCGGGCCAACAAGCACTTGTGGCTCCGATGGAGCAGACCTATAAGAATTAGTCTGGGTGGATGAGGGAAGAATGGTCTTCCTTTATCAAGGATTTGAGGGGCTGAGCCAGAGGACTAGCCCGCCTCCAGACTGGAGAATCGCAGGATCCTGGGCTGGACCGGGGTAAGACCAATAGGAATGGGTGGAACCCCGAGCCCATCGACCCTAGACTGAGAGACGGAGGTGGTGGACAGACCCTGTACAATCATGGGAGATGGGGCGCTGGACCCCTGCAAGGTCTGATAAAGGGCCTGAAGTTGGGCCGGATCCAACTGGGCCATCACTTGCAAGATGTGACTGGTGGGATTATTGGTGGAAAGGGAGGGTTGAGCGCCATCTATGGAGACAGAGGATGGAGAAGGGATAGACCCTTCTCCAGGTGGAAGTTGGATGACCCTAGGCGGGTCCTCTAAGAGTCTCTGGGGAAGAGATTCCTCATGGGAATGGGGAAGATCGTAGGGTGACATGTTGGATTCGAACAAAGGATTAGAGTAAGAAGTTAAAGATGAATTGCTCCTTGGAGATGAATCTAAGGATCGAAAGCAACTCCACATGCAATATGACACCTTGAAAGAAAAAAGATGCAAACAACACAAATGAGTAACCAAACAAGATGACTTCAAACTTATGTAAATGAGAAAGGGATGAAAGGCAACCCAAGTCAACCAAGTTATAATGATGCACAGATTTTATTTATCTCTTCCTTTAGAACCTTAATGATTTCAATTAAAATGTTCTCTCCAACAATAGGTTCTTAATGGGAAGGATATTGGGAACTTGGGTAACTCTAGGTGTAAAGTCTCCCTTGCTTATGCAACCTAGACACGGGGTGGCAAAGATACAACCGGCTCGATGTCCGTCAGGGAATCCACGGCTCACGGGGACTTATGGAGGTCCCTGATGCGGTCACCTAGTCGACCCCAAGAAATATGGAGGCGAGAGGATCACACACGAAGGTGGGAATGCAACTATGATGTGAAAGATGAATGATCCTATGTGCACCGGAGTGCATGCAACTTCTAGCCTATGAACTAGCAACCAATATGCAAGTAATGATGTGAATATATGCCACAACACAAGGAGGAAACCAGATAGCACCCAGGAGTAATAAACATAGCCAAAAACTATAGAAATAACAACAACCTCAGGATGCGTACCTGTGACTGGAGAAACGGTCTTATGGGAGACCGCTAACAGATAAGACGGTCTATCGCTAGATCGCTTTTAGACTAGAAACGGCCAGGGAGGAGACCGCCATGGAACCAGAGAGCAGAAAACAATAGGGAATAAAATGAGAAAATCGAGAAAAACACAAGCACAACCGAGATCAACAAAGAACAGTAGGTCAAACAGCAACTCAGCACGATTGGCACTAGATGTCCCACCGTGATCGCCAAAAAATAGAAGTTGTAGATATTCTTTTGTGATGGTTTTGTAGTGTGTGTTAATGGTGTGATATGAGAGATATGAAAGATGTGTATAGTGAATGTGAATATGGTGTGAGCAAGTATTGCACTAACTCAAGCAATCAACATGAAATTCGTGAGCATGTCATCTTAACAATGCAGAAAATAAAGAAAAACACACACCGAGACGTGGAGCAAAGGGGTAAAAGGAAAGCACACATCGTAGGTGTGGAGCAACTAAAAGTAAATAGAAAATAGAGGAGATAATGAACTAGATGACAAATACCCAAGGAAAGAAGAACGTGATCGCCACCAATATAAATAATGCAGTAAAGCCACACATGTACCTTGGAAAGAGCTGAGTAAAGCCACTCGCCCACGGGAGAAAGAAACCAGGTACTGCGAAAAATGGTCTTCAGACGATCGCAAAGAGACGTCAAACGGTCCTACGATAGACCTCCTGAGATCAGCAAACGGTCTTCCAAACAGCCGCAAGAGCACCTAGAACAGCGATGTAGAACTTGTATATCCACCCCTCCTAGCCGGCTAGGAGAGCTGGGCCTCGTACAATAAGCCCTGTAAACCTGCAAGAGAATGTAGACACGAAGAAAAAGCAACCCAATAAGCCCTTGGACTAGTGTAGTATCTATAATGCAATTAAGCTAAAGTGCATAAAAGGAAGGGTGAATACCTGGGGTGTTGGTTATTTTTTAACCCATGTGGGGCGTGGAAAAGAGTAGGAGGATGTTTAAGAACGTGATTAAAGTGCATAAGAACGTGGAAGAAGAAGGGGGAATATGCTATAAAGATGCAAGAGAAAGGGGGAAAAACTAAGAAAGAAAGACAAACTAAACCAAATGAAACTCAATACTCCCTGGACCAGAAGCCTTAAGGACGTAGAACAGACTTCTCCCTGGTTGGTACTCGCTCTAGGATGTAGCAGCACTTCAACGCAACCTCCAGAGATCTCCTCCTCAAGCCATGAAGTCAAGGGTTCTATTTATAGACCCCCAAACCCTCTAGTCGAGCTTGAGAGATAATGACAAGAAAATAGGCATGAACCTAGATAAATCTCAAAGAAAATACTCCCAAGAGTCCATAGAAACAAATAGAAGCTTCTGAGAGTCTCTATCTAGAGAGAAATCAACAAATCAAGGACTCTAGTTCGACCACGGCCGAAGAGAGGAAGAACAGACAGAGCAGGACTATCTGTCTCCTCTAATGGTCTTACAATAGACCACAAGGCACAGTAAATGGTCGATCGATAGACCGCATGGCTCAGTCGTCCTTAAAGAGATAAGACCAAAGAGACCTAACGGGCCTCTCTGTATGCCTAGCGGTCTAGCAAACGATCGCCTACGTCCACCTAGCAGTTACGCGATAGACCGTTAGGCTGGTAGACGTGGCAAAAGAGATAAAGGGTGATAAATCTTCGTATTAATCCTCAATAAAATCCTTATTAGCCCTTATCCAGGTCCAATAAGCTGCAATGACAAGAAATCAGAGGAGTTGGGCCCAACCAGGGAGAATAACCCATAGAAATAA
Source organism: Amorphophallus konjac (assembly GCA_022559845.1). Lineage (NCBI taxonomy): Eukaryota > Viridiplantae > Streptophyta > Magnoliopsida > Alismatales > Araceae > Amorphophallus > Amorphophallus konjac. Next base: position 221,218,107 of record CM040121.1, on the reverse strand, counting down.
GCCCAAGAGGTGACCAAAAATGGCCCAATAATTGGTGAACAACCCGGGACATCATAAAAATAGATAAGGAGATGACCCAAGTTATTGGTCATAAAATGGGTGTCAACAGACGCTACTTCAAGAATTGATAACAACTGCACCAGACGTCAATTCTGGGCAGTGTCTGGTTCTTCACAGAACACCCAATCTTGGCGCTCTATGATGGCTGGATGTCATGTTTCTTCAGAGTGACATGACTATACATGTTTAAGGATTTTTAGGGTACAACCCGCTCGGCGTCCTAGTGAGAATCCCAGGCTCATGGAGACTTACGGAGGCCTTAGAGAGAGAATTTCTAGTCCGACGAGAGGAATTCCCGACGGAGGGTCCTTCTTTTTCCAAGAAATAATGTGTATAACGTAGAAATCCATGAAAACAAGGACCATGTCTCGGCAGTGAGACAACGGTGCCAAAAGATCCACAGTGTAGGATCAAAACCACGTGAAACAATACTGGAGGAATTTATCATCAATTCACAAAGGCGTAACTTCTTCAATTTGCATCCAAGCACTGGTCGTTAATTCTTTTAAATGTCAAAAGATAGATGTACATAAATAATTTGCGTCTCTGTAAAGAGGCGCAGAATCTTGAATATGCGTCTGTCCTCTAGACGCCAATTTTCCAGATTTTAATGAAATCAAAGAATTAGCGTCAAGATAGCTGATGTATATTAATCTGCATCCTTCTAGAAATGCACAGACTCTTTGAACACACGTCAATTATCCAAACGCAAATTCTTGCATTTAATGCGATCATTGTTCATTTCTTTTACAAAAGATGAACAGTGTCACTTTAAATCTATAAGGCTCTTCAGGAAACTAAAAACATGATAATTCATAGAAAAATCTAAGGATCCTAAAAAGATGCATATCATAATTTTATGCATCATGGTTCAATATAGAGTTAATTTTAAATGTTGCTGATTTTATTAACTTACTTAAGGAATTTACGTCAAGGTAGTTGACGTGAATTAATTTGCGCCTATTAGCTTGACGCAACTTCAAGAGTTAGCGTCTGCTTCACATACGCAAATTAATTAGCATCAACTGGGCTTGTCGCAAATTCACCGTGAAACAGAAATGCTACAACACGCTTAAAACTTAACAAAGTAGCATGGGACTAGCAAGAAACGTGAAGATTAATGTGAGGAAATAACGTGACTACAAGCATGTTTTTATTACACATGCTTTAATTAGGTATTATGCCTGAGAGATCACCTACCTGGTTGAAAGATAAAGAAGAAGAACTAAGAGGAAGAAGAAACGGACGTAGACGCAGACGCAGATGCATGCGCAAAGGAAGAAGAAGAGGAAGAAGATGTTTCCCCATGACCTCTACAGCACATCACGAACAGCAGCAGCAGCACGATGCTTCTGCTGTCGTATGGGGTTTATTTATAGGATTTCTACCCCTCTGAATCCTACTAAGGAATCCTAATTCCATTAAAATGCAACCTCCCCTTGTTCGATCCTATCCTTCCTCAATTACAACCACCTTCCAACCTCAGGTCGACCTAATCCTTACCCTAACGTAAACCAGGATGCTACCTTCGACACAGGTGTTGGAGTTAGATGGAAGGCTCTATCACCACAGGATGTGGATCTAGAGGGGGGGGGTGAATAGATCAACTGGCTATTTAAAAAAATATGCCTAGAATTAAATGCGGAATTAGAAGAACAGTAGACGAACACAACCAATGCACTGAATGAAACACACAATGTCTGCTGAACAAGCAATCAACACACAGGAGGCACAAGGCTTTTAGGTGGTTCGGTCAATCCGACCTACGTCCACCCCTCATTCAACTCGAATGTGGATTATTGCTGATACACAGCTTCAAACCGCTGGGCTTTACAGCTTGCCAACAACGGCTGGGGCTTACAGCTTATCCCGACCAGAGGAACACCCTCTGCAACACCTGAGCATCACAGCTTGCTCTGCTGGGCACTACAGCTTAGCCGACCAGAGGAACGCCTCTGCAACCCGTTGCCTCACAGCTTGAAACCGCTGACTAACAGCTTGATCGAACAAGAGTTTTCAAAGGAAAATAACAAAGACTGAAAAGCAAACGAAACATACAATCGAATGGAAGAAAGCCAAAAACGACTGTAGCTCAAGGTTGAGCAATGTCAGCTCTGGTAACTGGACCAAGAGACTGATTCACAAACTCTCACGATAACTCTCTCAACTCATCTCTCTTTTTCTTCTTCTCTCCTTTTCTTCTTCTCTGCTTTTCTTCCTCTCACAGTGGATCTCGGTGGCTACTTGTTTAGACTGGATGTATATACTTCGCCAACATCGATCGGCCTCTATAGAAGATGAAGACTGATATTTATAACAGCAGTAGGTGGATAAGGGCGCGTGGCTTCCACGTTTTCCTGCCCAAGGAATTTTCCAGATTCGAGATGCTTCCATCGACGTGGCAGCATCTGGTCACCTTGTCCTCCTGGGATCACGAGCCATGTCAGCAATCTCAGTAGTGAATCCCTGTCAGACAGAGTATCGGATGATCGGGTTAAAGAACAACTCTGTATAGACTTATCAGAAGCACTGCGTTGTATAGACTTCATATAAGTGAAAGCTATGTACAGACTTGACCAAAAGCCTGAGACACTAACGAAGACACTAGACTGACACCAACTCGAAGACGAAAGACAAAACTGACACGAAGTGTAGTTACAAAACAAGAAGGACACGAGGTCTTAGGAAAAACAACACGAAGACAGAAATAACAAAGAAGACTCAGATGCAGAGACAGCACGAAGTGAAACGAGAACGACACGAAGTAGATGAAAACAACACGGGGTAAAAAGAAGAACGACACGAGATACATACGAAGACAAAACAGAAACCAACATGAAGTGTGGTTTCAACATACGAAAGACACGAGGTCTAGGAAGAACAACACGAAGACATAAACAGAAACCAACACGAAGTGAAAACAACACGAAGATGAAAACAGAAGTTGACACGAGTTGAAAACAACACGAAGACGAAAACAGAAGTTGACACGAGTTGAAAACAACACGAAGATGAAAACAGAAGTTGACACGCGTTGAAAACAACACGAAGACGAAAACAGAAGTGGACACGCGTTGAAAACAACACGAAGATGAAAACAGAAGTTGACACGAGTTGAAAACAACACGAAGACGAAAATAGAAGTTGACACGCGTTGAAAACAACACGAAGACGAAAACAGAAGTTGACACGGAGTGTGGTCAAGGCGAGAAGGACACGAAGTCTAACGAGAGAAACAACACGAAGTGTTGTAAGCTCAGATGACACGAAGTCATTTCGTATTAGAGAGAGGAAAACAACACGAAGTGTGGTGAACATAAGCAACATGGGGTGCTGCAATGTTCTGCACACAATGGAACAAAACGACGCGAAGACAAGCCCTGAAAAAATAATGTTTAGTCTTCACGCTGTACAGACTTGGACTATGCATATGAAGAGCGCTGTACAGACTTTGATGTCCAAGGGCGATGCGGTCCAATGTACAGGCTTTGGCGAAACAAAAGGCTGTATAGACTTGGAGACCCAAGGCCATTGAATAGACTTTGCCTTAACAATGAATGAGACGGACAGTGTATGGACTTGGCCACTGCACATTGGATGTATGGACTTTGAGACATTGAGTGTGTGTTCAGTGTGAAGATAAGATAAAATGCATATAACACACATATAATCTGATAAAGTGATTTCATCAAAACATAAATAGTGTTGCCAATTCATCAAAACAATGTGTTGCCACATGAAGTAGAGTTACATGTCAACACCATCAACACATAGGAGTCACAACAACAGGCCCATAAAATAGCCCACTAAGATGAAATTCTGGCCCGTTGGCTTACTAACAGGTTTTAACAGTTCAAATTAGTGGGTTTTAGCCTATTAACTAATTGGACTACTCATAGAGAGAAAAATGGTTAGGGCCTATTATTAATTATATTATATTATATGTTTTATTGAGTTGCTACACCCTCCTCCACTAAAAAGAATTTGGTCCCCAAATTCACACAAGGTCTAAGAGAGAGGGTTAAACACTAACCAGAAAACAACTGCAGATACTTCTGCTTAATAGCCTCCTCAAGCTCCCAAGTGGCTTCTTCTTGACCTCACCCGTTCTATTGCACCTTGACCATAGGTATAGCCCTGTTCCTGAGTTGATGCAACTTGCGGTCCAAGATCTTGATAGGCTTCTCTTCATAAGACAAATCCTTTTGTAGCTCCAGGTTGTCATGTTGAATAACATGCGAGGGGTCATAAACATACTTCCTCAACATAGATACATGGAACACATCATGCACTCCTACCAATTACGGTGGTAAAGCAATCTTATAAGCCACTTCTCCTACTCGTTCCAGCATCTCAAAAGGACCAATATATCCTGGACTGGGCTTTCCTTTAATTCCAAACCTCCTAATACCTCTGGTTGGTGATATCTTGAGGAACACATGATCTCCTACTTGGAACTCCAACTCTCTTTGTTGATTATCAGCATAACTCTTCTGCCTTGACTGAGCAACTTTTAATCTTTCTCTAATCAACTGAATACTCTGAGTAGTATCTTGCACCATATCTGGTCCTAACAGACCTCTATCTCCAACTTCGCTCCAGCACAAAGGAGATCTACAATTTTTTCCATACAGTGTCTCAAAAGGTGCCATCTTGATACTGGACTGATAACTGTTCTTATATGCAAATTCTATTAAGGGTAAATGCTCATACCAACTACCACCAAAGTCTATCATACATGCCCTCAACATATCTTCAATGATCTGATTTGTCCTTTCTGTCTGCCCATTAGTCTAGGGATGAAAAGCTATACTAAAATTTAACCGTGTCCCTAAGGATGATTGCAATCCCTTCCAAAAGTGGAAAGTGAACCTTGGATCTTTGTCCGAGACTATAGATGTAGGGATTCCATGTAGCCTCACAACCTCCTTGATATAAAGTGCAGGCAGCACATCTACTGTCCAGCGACTCTTAATAGATAAAAAGTGAGCATACTTTGTTAAGTGATCCATACTTACCCATATAGCATCAAACCCACCTCGGGTCCTTGGCAATCTAGTGATAAAATACATACCAATACTATCCCACTTCCATTCCGATATTTCTAGTGGCTTCAACTTCCCGGCCAGCTTGAGATGCTCGGCCTTAACTTGTTGGCAAACTAAGCATCGGCTCACAAATTCCGCAATCTCTTTCTTCATATTAGGCCACCAAAAAGTTCCTTTCAAATCTGGATACATCTTAGTAGCACCGGGGTGAGTGGTATACCTCGATCGATGTGCCTCTTCTAGAATCTTGCTCTTGATGTCGGGGCAATCCGACACACAAGTCCTTACGTGGAATAACAACCTCCCATCTGCGGCTAGCTTGAAATCAGGTCGCTAATTGAGCCTACTTTTGATCTCTACAAGCACATGGTCACCATCTTGCAACTCCTTGATCTCAGAAAACAACTTAGGATACAGACTCATATGAGATAAAATAATGCACTTCTTCTCCTCATCTACATTCAAGTTCAATCTAGAAAATTGCTCCAGCATACACCATTCTTGAATCATGCAACTGGCCAACAAAGCCCTTGGCTTCCGACTAAGAGCATCGGCTACATAGTTACCTTTTCCAGGATGATATTGAATAGAGAAATCAAAGTTCTTGAGGTACTCCAACTAACGTCTTTGCCTCATGTTGAACTCCTTCTGAGAGAATAAGTACTTTAAACTCTTATGATCAGATCATAAACTGCTCTCCATATAGATAATGCCTCCAAATCTTCAAGGCAAAAATCACGACGACCAACTCTAGATCATGCACCGAGTAGTTCTCTTCGTGCTTCTTTAGATGTCTTGAAGAATATGCGATAACCTTCCCTTGCTGCATCAGTACACAACCGAGTCCAATTCCAGATGCATCGGTATAGACCTCGAACCTATCTCCTTCAACTGGTAGAGCTAGTACAGGTGCAGTAGTTAAACGATCTTTCAAGGTCTGAAATCTTTCCTCACATTCCTTGGTCCATACATACAGATTCTCTTTCCTTGTCAATCTTGTTAATGGAACAACAATCTTTGAGAAATCTTTGATAAAACGCCTATAATAGCCAACCAGACCCAGAAAACTATGAATTCCAGTAGCATTGACGAGTCTCTCCCAATTCTTTACTGCTTTGACCTTAGATGGATCCACAGTAATTCCCTTCTTTGAAATCACATGCCCCAGAAATGATACTTCCTCAAGCCAGAACTTACACTTGCTGAATTTAGAATATAATTGATTTGATGGGAATCAACATCGGACACTAACATTTTGATTTTACATTTGTATCCTTTAGTTTGCATTTATATCCCTGGGTTAATTGGGTTTACAATTGTAAGGCATTATAAGCCAATTTGTTAGTCCTTAGGAATCTTTGGCATTCTTTGCAAAAGGCCAGTAGGTCCAGCAGGGTCTCCCACCCTCTTTCCCATTGGTCCACCTAGGATCATAGGCCCTATGGACTGGTCCATGGTCCAAGTTGGACTTGGACCAAGGAATTAAGGTAGAAAATGCCATTTCTCCTCTTAAAGGAGGGCGCCCCCTTCCCTTTAGTAATTTTTTATTTTGGTCATTTTGACCACATGGGAGAACTATTTCCTATCCCTTATTTGCCCCTCTCTAACCCTAGATCTAAGGATAGTTTAGGTCTTTTATCTATTTCTATATAAGCCTTGTATTTCTATATTTCATACAATTAATTGAAGAAAAATTGTGCATATTGCTCTAAGCAAAGAAGGGTGTAGCCCCCTCTCTCTCCACGCCCTTGCAACTGTGAAGGGTGATCTTCTGAGGTGTGAAGCCTCACCATCAACCCCTCTCTGAGTTAGAAGCTCAGCACCGCCGCCGCCGCAGCCATCGAGCCGCCATCGCCCCACCACCACCTCGCCATCAGAATTCTGGCCATCCCTGGACAGCAAGCTATTGCCCAATTTTTATCTCCCAATCAGGAGATATGATCGAGCTTAAATTTTGAGGGTGAGTTCCCCACAAAATTCCCCCTCTCCAAAAAAATTTCTAGGTTATTCCTCCATTGTTTGATCTCCGTTCCACCATAGTCTTCCCTGGTCTACACAATCTGTCCCTGTGCAGATCTATGTTCTAGCAAGCCATATCTTCACCCTTTTCTCCCCTTTCCGAATTTGAGATCGATTTGAGATTTGGACTGGGATTTCTATCCACCAAAGCCTTCTTCCACAAATTATTCATGATTTCATGAGTTTGTTTGCCTATCGAAAAATCTACTACAAAATCCGAAATCTATTCTATCTCCTGCAGTCTAGATCCGACCACCACCAGCCATAAAATACATTTCCCCTGTCAAACCACCTCAGAAAAATACACAAAAACTATTCTCGTGCTCCTTACTTCCCCATCTATCATCCATAAAAATTTCAAGCCCTAGATCCATTATTTATGCCTCAGTCAACGTGCATCATCAGGTAGATCTGAATCTGCCCAATCAGATCTGAGCTCCGGAGTCAGCCTGTTCATAAATACCCCACAAAAAAGTTAGTGCCATAAAAATTACTTTAATAGCCTATGTTCGTGGATCTATGAAAGGGCTTCGTAACAGCTCCAGTTTCACGTTAATCCGACATCGGAGCTGACCGCAGTAATTTTTACCGTCGGGTCACGCGGTTTGAAAACTGCAACACAGGCTCAGGATAGCAACTTGCAACACCCGACGAGCTGAGCCGCCCCACCTTCCACAAGGCATTCCGGCCCGACCACCTTCCAAGGAGCGATCCTCCAGGAGTCCCCCTCGCAACGGGACAAACCCCGCCCCAGTCGGCCATCTGAGTAGAACGTGGTCCCCACAACCGTCAGCCCGCGCCGTCCGGATAGCATCAACGAAGCGATCCACATTACTGCCCATCAACCCAAGTTTGCTATTCCCGGGTTATTGTTGTCACCCTTTACCTCCCTGTGTGGAGTGGGCAACAAAATCCTTATTGTAATTAAGTTTTACCATTGTACCGAGAATATGAGTCTTGGCCGGGGTCGCCTTCCCCATGCCCGGTAGCGTGGAGGTATCATGTCCGCTCCCCTCTCGGCATTTTGTTTATCTCGTATATTTTCATATGCCGCTGCATGAGTGATAGGAACTTAGCTCGTTATAATTTTATCACCGCTGCGAGAGTGACTGAGTGGAACCCGTCCCGTGACTCGATCCGAGCACGCGGAAAAGTCGATACCCGAGACTCATTGCCGGTTCCTCAACCGCGCAGATCCACGCGTTTCTCTCGCTTAAGGACGTCCTCGAGCTAGAGTCCCAGGTTCGCATTCCATCCCGCATCAAATTGGTATCAGAGCGTGTTGAGTCTAGGGTAGTTTTATCTTAGGTTGCATTTCATTCCGATACCCGGTATATCAAATGGTGTCTCTGGAACGATAGGTTACGCCTATTGGGAAAGTAACACACTTGCGTGAGTGTGATCTTCGGATCAAACCTCCGCCACGTACTAGATACTGGTTGAGTCTATGTTTGTATTCGAGTCTGCATTTTACCCCTTTTCACCATTTAGAGTCGTGTCTAGGTGCTTGCATTAGTTTTGCATAAAAAAAAAGAAAAAAAAATAAAAAAGTCTCTTGCACTTTGTTCCAATGCATGCCCACTCCTGGGGGAACCAATTCCCATCTCTTTGCAACTATGGCCAACCCCTACGCCCAAGTCCCCCCAAGGCAAGAGAAAGCCCCGATCAGACCCGTCCAAGTTAACAAGTCAGTGTCTGAGTACATTAGGGACTTCGATGAGTACCGGTTGGGAAGTGGAGTTAGAGAGAAGAGCACCACAACCGCATTTAAGTTCCGAAGAGGTTTGCGGCTTCACTACCAGTTTAAATTACTTTACCATGACGTGACCACTCTGGAGCATTCTTATCAGGTCGCTCTAGAGGTTGAGCCTTTCGAGTCAAGGTTTGATGCTGCTCTACGGCGAGCATCTACCTATCAGCAGAGCACCGAGCCGATCGGCCGGCCGCATGAGCCTACAAGGCAGGACGCTCCTGCCCCATGGCCTCACCCACCCCAGCTGGGGAACCCTTCCCCTAGAGCTCCTTTGCCACCTACTTTACCTTCCGATTTTTATCTGGAGCCACCACATTTGGAGCCACCCGTGTTTCTAACGGGAAAGCTATTCATCACCGAGCCACTACTTAGTTGGCTCAAGATAGGCTTGGTCCCTAGACTGCCTTGCTACCCATCCATGGACCCAGCACTCCCAGTAGTACCCATTAACTCCTATCACACCACTTTCCAGTCCTTTTTCTTTATAGAAAGTGTGAAGGATCTACTAAGGAGTTTAGATTGTCAATGGGAGTTGACATGTATGTTGGCCTTAGGGTCTGACAAACCCTATAGTCATAGCTTCATGCTCCCAACTTTGGGGTCTTTTACCTCGGTGTACACCTTGGGTCATATCACCACCGAGGTCCTGTTGTTCTTCCCCTTTCCCGATGAGCTTGACTTTGTCCCCTCTTACGGTATTGCCGTCCCGAGGGAGGACCCATATCTACTCCATGAGATCACCGTCCCTCTTACCATAATGGATGAAGGTGACCATCTACACCTTCAAGAACTTCAGACATGGGACCGTGATATGTGGGAACCCAGTTCGAGGGGTCATACTTTCTTTGATCCCTTCGATCCCTTCACTAGTGAACCTTATGACTCACCATATCCATTTCACCTTGCCAGGGAAGTCCCCCATCACACCCCTTCCCCACGGGCCGGTCCACCTATGCTCCTCGAGCCCATTCATTGGCAAGAGATACATACATATAGGGGTGAGGAAGAAGGTAATTTTGGCTCTCCTAGTCCTCCCACGTCTCCCAAATCCAACAGGCAGCCGCATGCTAGGGACGTATTAGGATGTCTAGGAGTCCCCCATTCCGCCAACCACCAATTGCATCGAGTGTATGCTTGTCACACATTGGGGTGTCCCGGTCCACCATTGCATATGCATGGGTCTACTTAGCATTAGGTTTGTCTAGGACATAGAAGTGTATTTTCTTTTGTATAGTTTGTTAGGAGTCTGCATGCGTCGAGTCGAGTCGGTCTCATATCAGCTCGCGATGTCAGTCCCTTTCGAGTGTGAGGCAAGTCGGGACTAATGCGTACGTTGTAGACTTGCCGGACTTTGGGATTAGCTCTACCTCAATGTCTCGGATCTAGTCACATATAGGGACTCCGGGGTGATTCCTAGTGAGTCATTGAGCCGTCTTCTTCCTTTGAGAGTGACCCCACCTCGGAGTGTCCACCACTAGCCTCATTCCCATAGCAGCATGTGCATATAGAATATATACGGGATGAGCATGTGACGATTACTTGGAGTGGAGCGTACTCCACGCTACCTGGTACGGTGAGAGATCCACAGGAGCCACATGAGCAGCCGCATCCCTTACTCGACGGGGTTGAGTTCTTCCCACCCAGGGAGAATTGATGGGAATCAACATCGGACACTAACATTTTATTTTTGCATTGGTATCCTTTAGTTTGCATTTATATCCTTGGGTTAATTAGGTTTGCAATTGTAAGGCATTATAAGCCAATTTGTTAGTCCTTAGGAATCTTTGGGTTTCTTTGCAAAAGGCTAGTAGGTCCAGCAAGGTCCCCCACCCTCTTTTCCATTGGTCCACCTAGGATCATTGGCCCTATGGGCTGGTCCATGGTCCAAGTTGGACTTGGACCAAGGAATTAAGGTAGAAAAATGCCATTTCTCCTCTTAAAGGAGGGCGCCCCCTTCCCTTTAGTAATTTTTTATTTTGGTCATTTTGACCACATGGGAGAACTATTTCCTATCCCTTATTTGCCCTTCCCTAACCCTAGATCTAAGGACAGTTTAGGTCTTTCTATTTCTATATAAGCCTTGTATTTCCATATTTCATACAATTAATTGAAGAAAAATTGTGCATTTTGCTCCAAGCAAAGAAGGGCGCAGCCCCCCCTCTCTTTCCACCCCCTTGCAGCTTTGAAGGCTGATCTTCTGAGGTGTGAAGCCTCCCCATCAACCCCTCTTTGAGTGAGAAGCTCAGCACCGCTGCCGCCGCCACCATCGAGCCGCCATCGCACCACCACCGCCTCGCCGTCGAAATTCTGTCCATCCTTGGACAGTAAGCTATTGCTTGATTTTTATCTCCCAATCATGAGATCTGATCGAGCTCAAATTTTGAGGGTGCGTTCCACATCAAATTCCCCCTCTCCAAAAACATTTCCAGGTTATTCCTCCATCGTTTGATCCCGTTCCACCATAGTCTTCCCTGGTCTACACAATCTATCACTGTGCAGATCTATGTTCCAGCAAGCCATATGTTCACCCTTTTCCCCCCTTCCCAAATTAATATCGATCTAAAATTTGGACTGGGATTTCTGTCTACCAAAGCCTTCTTTCACAATTTTTTTCATGATTTTATGAGTTTGTTTGCCTATCCAAAAATCCATTGCAAAATCTAAAATCTGTTCTGTCTCCTGCAGTCCAGATCCGACCACCACCAGCCATAAAATCCATTTCCCCTATCAAACCACCTCACAAAAATACACAAAAATTATTCTCATGTTAATTACTTCCCCATCTATCATCCATAAAAATTTCAAACCCTAGATCCATTATTTATGCCTCGGTCAACGTGCATCATCAGGCAGATCTAAATCTGCCCAATCAGATCTGAGCTCCAGAGTCAACCTGTTCATAAATACCCCACAAAAAAGTAAGTGCCATAAAAATTCTAGTAATAGCCTATGTTTATGGATCTCTGAAAGGGATTCGCAACGGTGCCAGTTTTGCATCAATCCGACGTCAGAGCTGACCGCAACAATTTTTAACGTCGGGTCGCGCGATTCTGAAACTGTAACGCAGGCTCGGGACAGCAACTTGCAACACCCGACGAGCTGAGCCGCCCCGCCTTCCACAAGGCATTTCGGCCCGACCACCTTCCAGGGGGTGATCCTCCAGGATTACCCTCGCAACGGGACCAACCCCGCCCCAGTCGGCCGTCCGAGCAGAACGCGGTCCCCACAACCGTCAGCTCGCACCGTCCGGACAGCACCGACGGAGCGGTCCACATTACTGCCCGTCAACCCAAGTTCGCTATTCTTGGGTTATTGTTGTCGTCCTTTACCTCCCTGCATGGAGTGGGCAATAAAATCCCTGCTGTAATTAAGTTTTACCATTGTACCGGGAATACGAGTCTTGGCCGGGGTCGCCTTCTCCACGCCCGGTAGCGTGGAGGTATCGTGTCTGCTCCCCTCTCGACATTTTGCTTATATCGTATATTTTCATATGTTGTTGCATGAGTGACAGGAACTTAGATCGTTATATTTTTATCACCGCTCCGAGAGTAAGTGAGTGGAACCCGTCCCGTGACTCGATCCGAGCACGCGGAAAAGCCAATACCCGAGACTCATTGCCGATTCCTCAACCGCGCAGATCCACGCGTTTCCCTCTCTTAGGGACGTCCGCGAGCTAGAGTCCCAGGTTCACATTCCGTCTCGCATCATGATTACTCCTCAAGAGTTTCAATGCTATCCTTAAATGTTCCTTATGCTCTTCTTCAGATTTAGATTATATCATAATATCATCAATAAATACCACAATGAATTGATCCAGATACGGCCTAAATATACTATTCATAAACTGCATAAATGCTGTAGGGGTATTGGTTAGTCCAAAAGGCATAACAGTAAATTCATAATGCCCGTACCAACTTCTGAATGCTGTCATGAATATATCCTCCTCCTTAATCCTTAACTGATGATATCCAGACCTGAGATCAATCTTTGAGAAATACCGAGCTCCTAAAATCTGGTCAAATAATTCATCAATCCTCGGCAATGGATTTTGATTCTTGATGGTAAGCAGATTAAGTTGCCGGTAGTCTATACACAATCTCATGGAACCATCCTTCTTCTTGACAAACAAAACTAGCACTTCCCACGGGGAAGTACTTGGTATGATAAACCCCTTCTTCAATAAATCCATTAGCTGCTCCTTCAATTCCTTTAATTCGGCGGGGGACATTCGATAAGGAGCCTTAGATACTAGACCAGCACCAGGAACAAGATCAATGGTGAATGCCACTTCTTTCTCCGGGGGTAAACCAGGCAATTCCTCCAGAAATACATCAGGGAAATCCTTAACTACACTGATCTCTTCCAGCTTCGATCCTTTATGCTTCACAACAGTAACAACTGCTAGGAATGCAACACAACCTCTCCTTATAAGCTTGCTAGCTCGAAGGGACAAAATCATAGGGGAACTACCATGACTATGAAGACCAGAGTAAACAAGTCGAGGATGCCCACTAAAGGTTACTAGCCCCTTCCTGTAATCTATGACAACCTTATGTCTAGATAACAAGGCCGCACCCAAGATAACATCATATCCTTCCATATCCATGCACACCAGATCGGCAGACAAATTTCGACCTCCAACTAAGACCTCACTATCAGGGTAATGATACTTAATCTCGATCCCAGCTCCAATAGGGGTGAAAATAACTAATTTTGATTCTAACAAAATAGGATTTACAAATAAAGAGGCAGTAAAACTCTAAGAGACGAAAGAATGAGTTGCTCCGGTATCAAACAGAATAAAAGTAGACTTGGAACAAACATCCAGTGTAACTTCCACTATACCTCCTTCATTTGGCTTGGCTTCTTGCTGTGCTTGGAGATGACCTTGCTTCTTTGGTCCACCCTGACACTTCTCATTACCGGCTTGCTCATTAAGTAAAGGACAATCGGGGATTCGATGTGTTGTGCATGCGTGGTACACGCATGACTCTCTAGTTTTGATGATGTCTGACTATGACTCATTGATGAGTCTAATGTGCTTTTGATGATGTCAACATGTATGTAGTTCAGGTCAGTTCACCACTGGCAGTGTATGGCCTCATGGAGATGAGCAGTATGAAGATATCATGCCTTGTTGTGATGTGATATGATGAATTGAAGCCAAGTGTAGATGATTTGTTCTACCTTGCCCCCAAACTATAAAATAATATGCATGAAGCATGTGATAGCATGAACCAAGGACAAGGGGCTGTTGCATCCCTACGGTTTTGATGATGTCAAACACTATAAGTCAAACTTGATTAGCCTATCAACACATATACTTCACATAGTGTTTTTGTCTGATTTACACTGAGCTATTTGGAAATGCTCTTATGAAATTTAGGTCGGTGAATATCATGTATTCCGTGCACTTCACAATCGGTGCAGTTTTTGTGTTATGAAATCAAGTCGGTGCATCCTTTGTTTTATGCATATTCAGTCCATGCAGATGTTGCATCTTAACTGAATAGGGTATGCGCATGCTAGCAGCTAGTCGGTGCAATTCGCGTTGAGGCACGCGACTAAGTCCGTGCATGTTGTATTCCTAGCACAGCAAGTCAGTGCAACAATCATTGTTGCACGAAATCAAGTTGGTGAAACTCTCGCACCATGCACATAAAGTCTGTGCACTCTTCTTTGCTAAGTCCGTGCATAAGAAGTCATAGGTCTAATCTCAGTGCATGTATTGTGTTTTACACAACGTCTCTGTCTGTGTCTCATGCTAGAGGTCGGTGCAATGTTTGCTTTAGCACCTAGGTGCAACTGTCTTCCACACATGATCAAGTCGGTGCAATTCTTGTTCTGTAGTTAACAAGTGTGTGCTATTCTCTACTCAAGGTCGGTGCAATCCTTGTGGATGCACGCACGTAAGGCTTGTGCATGTCTTGGCTTGTGCATAATTAAAGTATGTGCATTGCTGTAAAATTTGTACTTATCCTACAATTCATGACACTTGGTCTAAGCATTGTTTGAGATACGGTCTGTGCATGTGTATATGTCATTAGCTTTAAGGTCAGTGCATGCTAGTTAGGGTTTTGTGCTTGTCTCGCTATATGATACGTAAAGTCTGTGCATGACCTTGGTCTATATAGCCTTCACTAATATCTTCTCTTGATTGGCAGGGTTGTCACCTGGTCGAGCATGTGTTGAGCGAACCCAAAACTAGTGAGGTCACTCCACGTGGAAGTCAATGTACCAGGTTTAAGGGCTCGTGATCTGAGAAAGGGAACATATAAGATGATCCTTACTCGTGCAACCAAAAAGGGGTCAGATCTGTGAGAACAAATGGGCGTGAATCATGTTAGCCACACACTATTGTCTGGCTATAAAAAGAGGTTGAAGAATGCAAGAGAAAGTAGCTGAAGATTAAAAAAAAGGAACATCTGAAGCCACTACGAGTGATGAAACCTCCCTATTCGAGAGAAGAGCCTGTCTAGTCATGGGAGAGTCTGAGTGATCATTTCTTTATTTTGAGCTTGAAAGACTACTTCTTTGGAAGCTACATTTTTGCTATTTTGTGTGACTGTTTTCTATTCATTTCTTCGTTTTCAAGTTGTTTCGCCCATTTCTTCTATACTGCTTTGTTACCCTCTAAGTGTTCTTGGAGGAAGGGAGAGTGGTTCTCCAGTTGCGAGTGTAGGGAATTCGCTCGTGTGTACCCTCTGGCTTAGAGGAAGAGAGGTTGGTCCTCCGGTTCTGATCTTGCTGGGGCAAGGTCAGGTTCAGATCCTGTGGGTTACAAGATCAGTGTAGAGGGATTTGTTCCCTTCTGGCAAGCTGTTTGGCAGCAGGTGTTGCAGACTAAGTCTACGTGTTTACATTTTCTTAGTGCAAGGAAGCCTTTCTCCGGAGGAGAAAGGGGTGGACGTAGATTGCAGATCGTAATCGAACCACCTTAAAAATCTCTGTCTCACTTGTGTGGTTTGCTCGTTTGATCTCTTGCTTGGTGTGTATGGGTTACTTCTGATTGTGTCTAAAGATCATAAGCTGTTCGCTTACTGTTCCGCATCGGCCTCCTCACGTTAAACTTCTACTCATTGGTCTTCTCCGTGACTTAATTAGAGGAACTCTCTTTCTGCGTCTAGCTTTTTCGAAGCTCCTAATTCAAATTGCTTTAAATCGGGTGTGATCTATTCATCCCCCTTTCTAGCTCACACTCTTCGTTCTATCAATTGGTATTAGAGCAAGGTTACCCATCATGTGGTCCAACGGCCAGGGTAATTCTTGAACTAGTGGTCCTCGAAGCTTCATGGCTGAGGGACAGTCTATAAGCCGGCCTCCTTTCTTTGATGGTACTAACTATTTCTACTGGAAAAATAGGATGGAGGTGTTTATGAGAGCATAGAGTCGCAAGCTCTGGAGAGTGATCACTGTAGGGCCTTATGATCTTCCATCGAATGAAGAGGCATGGACGGAGGATCACGTCAAACTTTCCACCATCAACTGGTCGGCCCTGAACATCATTCAATGTGTGGTTCACCCTGATGAATACTCTCGGATCTCAGCCTGTAAAATCGCCAAGAAGATGTGGGATGAATTGGAGCTAATCTATGAAGGTACATCCCAAGTGAAGGCCGCTAAGGTAAATATGCTGACCTCTGAATATGAATTGTTCAAAATGAAATCTGAGGAGATGATCACTGAAATGTATGACAGGTTGTCATTGATTACTAATAGTCTTAATGGGCTTGTGAAACAAATTTCATAAGGGGACATTGTCAGGAAAATTCTTAGGTCGCTATCCTCCGCTTGGCACATTAAGGCCATAGTGATAGAAGAGTCTAGGAATCTGTCGAAGATGACAGTCACTGAACTGGTAGGATCCCTAATGACCTACGAAATGAACTTCAAAAGGAATGGTGAAGGAAGTGAGAAGAAGGGCAATATTTTGCCCTCAAGGTGTCTAGTAGTAAAGGTAGCAGCAACAGTGGTAGTAGCAGTGGGGAATCTGACGGTTTGTCAGATCTTGATCAAGAGGAGCAGGTTATGCTCACTCGTTAGTTTCGAAAGTTTCTGAGAATGAAGGGGAAAATATTCAGAAGAAAAGGGTCATATTCTTCTGGTAAGAAGTTTGATTCCAATAATGATAAAACCAGGAGCACTAAGAAGATTACATGTTATCACTGCAGGAAGACAGAACATATAAAAGGTGAATGTCCTGAACTCCAAAAGAAGGCCTCCAAGGTGCAGAAGAAGAAACCTCAAGCTCTGGTCTGCACGTGGAGTGACGAGGAGGAAGACCCAGAGGCCAGCTCTTCAAAGGAAGACGAAGAAGGAATATGCCTCATGGCCAAAAGTGACGAAGAGGTAACCAATATTTTTGAGAACTTTACAATTGATGATTGAGAAGATTCATATGCTGAACTGCTAGATAAATTTAATACTTTGAGCAAAGAGCATAGGATGATAAAGAGAAAATTGAATATTGCCACTGAAGAGTAGGTTCAGACTAACAAAGAGAATCTGAAGTTTAAGGAAGAACTAGAAGAGATGAACTCTCTCAGAAAAGAAAATGATGACCTTAAGTCTAAAAACCAGGAA
The DNA here is from genome assembly GCA_022559845.1 of Amorphophallus konjac. NCBI lineage: Eukaryota > Viridiplantae > Streptophyta > Magnoliopsida > Alismatales > Araceae > Amorphophallus > Amorphophallus konjac. The sequence continues at coordinate 221,200,644 of CM040121.1, read as the reverse complement.
GTTCATAAACAACTTGATGAACTTAAGTCAAAGTTTCAAGAGAGTCAAAGTGAAAATAGCTTGATCACTGAAAAATATGAAGCTGTTAGGAAGGTCAACTCTGAATTTCAAGAAAAGTGTAAAACATTGCAGAAAGAGCTGGAAGATAAACAAATAACCCTAGAAACATTTGTTCAAGGAAGGTCAAACTTAGATACTATGTTGGGTACTAGAGTTAATTTTAACAAAGAGGGTTTGGGCTACAATCCGGCACAAAAAAGACCTTTTGAATTCAAAACTATAACATTCTGTCCAGAGAAGGGAAAAGAGAAAATGGACACACCATCAAGCTCTAGTCATGTTCAGAGTGTCCAGCAAACTGGGAACAAGTCAACAAAACATGTTCAACAACACTCTAAAACTGTTAAGAACTTAACTAGACAAGCTCCCATGCCCGTCAACCAGAATAAGAATGTTAACAGAACCAGGCAAATGACCCACAACAGAAATTCATATTATAATAAGAACATGGGTCAGTATAGAAGAAATTGGGGAAATCATGCTCACTCTCAGAAATTCTTTAATGAGTATACTTTTACTAAACAGGATGGGTACAGAGGATACCCAAGGAATAAAGGGTCTAACAACAGGAACATGTTTCACTCCATTAGATCAGGTGGACACAATTCTAGTTTCAACAAAACTGTCAACAAAGCGGAAAAGAAGAATAATTTGAAACAGCTTTGGATTCCCAAATGTCTACTTAGAGAGTTAAATAATGTCTTTGGACCCAATCTATCTTGGGTTCCAAACCACTTTGCTTAATTTGATCTATGCAGGTTAGCCTAGCAGCCGAGAACAATAAGTGGTATCTAGATAGCGGCTGCTCCAGGCACATGACAGGTGACCGATCCAAATTCAGCAAGCTGGAAATGAAGTTAGGGGGTCTGGTCAAATTCGGAGGAAAGAATAGAGGTAAAATTGTTGGCATTGGAATAGTTGGTAAGTCCTCCACAAACTCCATTGAAAAAGTTCTTCTTATGGAAGGTCTTCAACACAACCTGCTCAGCATTAGTCAGCTATGTGACATGGGTCACAAAATTTTGTTTGATAACAATGCATGTAAAATTCTTGAAATAAATTCTGACAAAGTCATGTTTGAAGCTCATAGAGTTAATAATGTATACATTGTTGATCTAAATGAAAAATATGAAACTAATCTATGTCTATCTGCTAATCTTGAGAATAATGCTTTCTTGTGGCACAGATGTTTAGGTCATGCTAGCTTCTCCTCTTTGAATAAATTGGTTAAACATGATTTAGTTAGAGGATTGCGAAAAATCAAATTTTGTTCTATTTCAAAACCATGTGATGCCTGTGCTCTAGGCAAACAGACCCGAAAATCATTCAAACTCAGGTCTGAGTCTCTGTCATCCAGACCAATGGAGATTTTGCATATGGACCTCTTTGGTCTAACCAGGACTCGGAGCCTGAATGGTAAAAGATTCAGATTTGTTATTGTAGATGATTTTACTAGATATTCTTGGTTATTTTTCTTGGCAAATAAAAATGATGCTTTTCAGAAGTTTGAACATCTTTTCAATAAAGCCAGACAAGAAGGAATTCACAGAATTTCCATGATCCAGTCTGACCATGGAGGAGAATTTGAAAATGCTACATTCTCTGAATTTTGTAATAAAGAGGGACTGACTCACAAATTTTCTTCTTCCAGGACTCTAGAGCAGAACGGTATAGTGGAGAGAAGAAACCGCACAATCATTGAGATGGCCAGAACCATGCTGATGGAGAGTCAGCTACCTAGAAGATTTTGGGCAGAGGCAGCCAACACTGCTTGCTACACCATTAATAGAGCCTTGGTAAGACCCATCCATAAGAAAACACCTTATGAACTCCTGAAAGGTAAGAAGCCTGATGTTTCATACTTCAAAATCTTTGGTTCAAAATGTTTCATCAACAACAACAATAAAAGAGACCTAGACAAATTTGATGCAAGGAGTACTCCAGGAATCTTTCTAGGATACTCTGAAACAACTAGGGCATATAGGGTTTTCAACTGCACAGATAAGACTGTAGAAGAAACACCTCATATCATATTTGATGAATCAAACAATCTCACTAACTTAGATAATGATGACAGGTGCTCAAAAGAAGATGGAGAATTCTTGGAGGACAAACAGAATGAAGAAGCTAAACCACCTGAAGTATCAAGTACCTCCAACCAAGTAAGCTCAGCTGAAGCAGGTGAGTCTTCGACAAATCTGAAATTTTTGAAAGATCACCCAGTAGATAACATCATAGGCAACCTTGAAGATCCACTCAGAACAAGGTCTCACTTTAGAAATGTTCATAATCAAGACCTAGTTGCTTTGGTCTCACAGATTGAACCCAAATCAGTAGAAGAAGCTTTAAATGATCAATCATGGGTTAATGCTATGTGTGAGGAGTTAGGTCAATTTGAAAGAAATAATGTCTGGGAGCTAGTTCCAAGACCAGAAAATACAAATGTCATAGGAACTAAGTGGGTTTTTAAGAATAAAATGAATTAGGATGGAATTATTTTGAGAAATAAAGCAAGACTAGTAGCCAAAGGCTACTGTGAGGAATTTGGAGTTGATTTTTATAAGTCCTATGCACATGTTGCTAGGATGGAAGCAATTAGAATTTTATTAGCTTTCACTAGTTCTAAAAACATAAAACTTCAACAAATGGATGTTAAAAGTGCATTTTTAAATGGAGTTATTAAAGAAGAAGTTTTTGTTGAACAACCTCCCGGATTTCAATTTTCTCCTCAACCTAACCAAGTTTTCAAGTTGAATAAAGCCCTGTATGGTCTAAAGCAGGCTCCTCGAGCCTGGTATGAAAGGTTGACAGAATTTCTGATCAGCAAGGGCTACCACAGAGGTAAGGTGGATCAAACCTTATTTACCAAGAGTTCCAATAAAGACCTCATCATAGTTCAGGTATATGTAGATGACATTGTCTTCGGTTCAACAAATACTGAACTATGTAATAAGTTTTCTCAATTGATGTCTGCTGAGTTTGAGATGAGTTTGGTAGGTGAATTAAAGTATTTCCTTGGCTTGCAGGTACAGCAGCTGGAGGATGGATGCTTCATCAACCAGACCAAATACACATTGGACATCTTCAAGAGGTTTGGCATGATCAATCTGAAGCACATCACAACACCAATGGGTACCAACACATCATTGGATGCAGACGAATCAGGTAAAGAAGTTGATGCAAAGATATACTGAGGTATGATTGGATCTTTGCTCTACTTAACTGTCTCGAGACCTGATATATAGTTCAGTGTAGGAATGTGTGCTAGGTACCAATCTAGACCCACTGAATTACACTTAGTAGCTGTAAAAAGAATTTTCAGATACTTATCTGCTACACACACCCTAGGTTTATGGTTTCCTGCATCACACACATTAGATCTTGTTGCATATACGGATGCTTATTATGCCGGGTGTAAGCTAGATAGAAAAAGCACTAGTGGGCATTGTGAATTTCTAGGTGGGTGTTTAGTCTCTTGGGGTTCCAAGAAACAACACTATGTGGCACTCTCTACTGTAGAGGCTGAGTACGTAGCTGCAGGGAGTTGTGGTACACAAGTCATTTGGATCAAACACCAACTTCAGGACTATCAAGTAGACCTGGGATGCACACCTATATATTGTGACAATACTAGTGCCATCAATCTAGCCAAGAATCTTGTTTTATATTCTCGAACTAAACACATAGAAATAAGACATCATTTTATAAGAGATGAGGTTTCCCAAGGAACATTTGACTTAATCCATGTAGGCATTGCAAACCAAATAGCTGACATCTTCACTAAGCCACTGGATAATGAAAAATTCACATCTTTGAGGAGAGAGTTAGGTATTTTTAAATCTTAGCTCCATGAATAAAATGCCCTCATGATTTTTTATGTTCAACATTTACATCTACATTATTCTTGAGTAAAATGTTTTGCTTCCATGAATAACCTATCCTTTCTCTATGTTCTTAACCACTCAGCATGAGTATGTCTTCATATCTTGGCATAGTGTGAGGGGGAGTTCTGTCTATGTCTATATGCGAGCCGTTAAGCTGAGGGGTATGTGCATTTACATATACTTCATGAGTCATATATGAATAACAAACCATTTTGTGAGGGGGAGCTGGTTTGTTTGTGAAGATTGACTGACTCAGAAGCATTTGAGAGATGTATGTTGCTGTTGTTTCTTATGAAAGATTTAATACAGTTCATTCACAGCTAGTAGAATCCCATACTTGTCTTAAATCCTTAAGTCTGAACAACTAAAGCTCAGCTAGAATCTTTTATCTAGTAATTTAGCAAAGACTTGGATAAGGTGTTCGAAGTATATCTCCTTACACATTTCATGATCATGGAACAAGCTAACCTTATATGTCATGATATCTGTTAAAAACTTGAAACCTAGACTTCAAGGAACACTTTCTTTAAGAATCAGTGCTTTTGGTAGGTATTGTTTTCAAACATTTATATTAAAAACAATATAAGGGGATCAAAACAAAAATTTACTTGCTCAGAGCAATGGTCTGATTATTGAGAAACTGAGTGTTTCATCAAAAAGAAATGAAAATTTTCCTTAGTCATGAGGTGTCAGATTATCTCTGTTAAGAAGTGTAAAATTTGCTATCATGACATAGCAATGGTAATTAAGTGGTGAGTAACTGGGGAGTCTGGCCTCTGATCAAGGTGTCTCCTCACGTAAAAAGCCACAGTTACTAACTTTGTTCTCTAAAAAGAGAGGTAATACGGTTCTCACATTGAGTAACTAGGGAGTCCGACCTCTGATCAAGGTGTCTCCTTAATGTCAAAGATGTGAACTACCAAGTTATCTATTGATCAATATTCTGCTCATTAATGAAAAATATGTTTCAATCATATTCCTGGTTCTTATTGCTAGTTTATGGACTGTTTGTCCTCAATACCTCAAGAACTTTGTTCCGAGAAACAGTCTCTTGCAGTCTAACTAGTATAGTTTTGAGCAGCTCTCTCTTGACATATCTGTTCACCCTTGTTTCCTCATCATATTCTTTGTACGTAGATAAACTTCACTTCCTCTTCTAGGTCTTTCTAGATTACTTGCTTTGAAGAATCAACACTTATTTTAGTGCCTTACTTAATCTTTTAAGATATGCCCATGGGTCATTCTCTATGTGAAAATACTGCATTTTACTCTCACTTATCCAACAGCTGCATGTCTCTTTCATCTCCTTTTGATGATGTCAAAGGGGGAGAGTTTAAGGGGGAGAGTGTCTATTGAGGGGGAGGAGAGTGAAGGAGAGTCTAGGGGAGGAGGGTCGAGTGATGAGGTGAGTGTTTTGCATTGGCAGGAGTTAGTGTGACATGAAGCATGCATGCTTCATCTCTCATTTTTTTAGGTGCATTGTCATAGATTGACTCATAGTGTTGCCATCATCAAAAAGGGGGAGACTGTTGCATCCCTACGATTTTGATGATGTCAAACACTATTAGTCAAACTTGATTAGCCTATAAACACATATACTTCACATAGTGTTTTTGTCTGATTTACACTGAGCTGTTTGGAAATGCTCTTATGAAATTCAGGTCGATGCATTCAGTGTCTACTCGGTGCATATCTTGTATTCCGTGCACTTCACAATCGGTGCAGTTTTTGTGTTATGAAATCAAGTCGGTGCATCCTTTGCTTTACGCATATTCAGTCCATGCAGATGTTGCATCTTAACTAAATAGGGTTTGTGCATGCTAGCAGCTAGTCGATGCAATTCTCGTTGAGGCACGCGACAAAGTCCGTGCATGTTGTATTCCTAGCACAGCAAGTCGGTGCAAAAATCATTGTTGCACGAAATCAAGTTGGTGCAACTCTCGCACCATGCACATAAAGTCTGTGCACTCTTCTGTGCTAAGTCCGTGTATCACACCCCGAGCGCGGAAGGAACCCGGAGTGCGTGACAAGCTTATATCGATCATGTCAATCAGAGCGTTAGTGTATTCAACACAAAGACAGAGTGCACAAAAGTAAAGATAACCCAATTGTTTATTCAATCACAACCTTAAAAGTACTTCTATTACAATCCACTATATGAAAGTGCTAAGACTTAATAAAGGGAAAAGTACAACGATTGACTCAAAAATATAGAAAGATAAGACTAGTCGACACTTGGATAGACGGAGAGCTCTAATCTCTTCACTCTTGACCTTCCCCATCCGATTGAGTCTCGTCATCGGACTTACCTGAAAAATAGGGGAAAACACTGGATGAGCGAACGCTCAGTAGGAATTATATCTCAAGAGTTAGCTTGCTTTAAGTAAATTACATGTTACATGAATGCAATAAAGCTATGCATGTTTACGTAAAATGACAAGAGAGAGAGTATAACAAGAGATAATTGAGTGAACTAGCATGTCTTTCAAGAACTTATATCAATAAATGTCAAGATATTCAAGCAAGTATATTCATCATGTCATGTCGGGAATTGGCTATCATGTTTCAGGCAAGTACATAAATACCCTTTCCGGGGCACGCAAGTCATGTCATGTCAAGTCGAGTATGAGATTGTGGAATGTCTAATCAAGATAGTCATGCACTTCGGTGCAATGCCACACCGTGATCATTACAACTCCCATGAGCACTAGTACTTTCGGGTGCTCCTCCCAGGACCAGATCGGGCCCTTATAAGCGCAGACATTGATCGTGTATTTTTCGACATCCACTATGGTTATAGCCAATATAGAGTTTCAATGGAATAAGCTTGTAGGGACTTTAAGGTAGATCTTGTGGAATAGAATTTCAAGGATTGAACATGATGTATAAAGACAACAATAACGGTACAATCATGATTAACGATAAAATTAGGTGGAATCGACTCCCTAATTAGGTGCCATGATAATAAGAATAAGCGCTCATATAGCGATGGTCGCTCGTTCTTGGACATGATAAGCTAGATAGAATTGAGGTCCACAAGTATGGCACCTAATTCATAAGAACACTAATGGCATGGTTTCCCATTCCATTAATTTAGAGTATTCTCATGACATCCTCTTAGCAAGTCATGAAGGCCGGTATACCATGTTTCTTTAGAGTGACATGGTAATCAAATAGTGACATAAGTTTTAAGGGTACAACCAGCTCGACTGCCTCGAGGGAATCCAAGGCTAGCGAAGTCTTACGGAGGTCTCAATGATAAAGTCACTGGTCCAAAGGAACGGAATGTTCTATGGAGAGTTCGTCTATCACCGAGAAATAGTGGGTAATCGATAAAACAACGTGAAACATGGGACTATATTCACGGAATGGAATATAGTGCCTAATAACTAACCCATTGTAAAAGGGTTACAAAAGCCACGAAATCAGGAAATCAGTCAATTGGCGTCTGGGTTTAAGTCTTCATTTTTTGAATTGGCGCCCTTGTCAGGGTCGTCAGTTCAGTAAATGACGACTGTTCACACAGTCGTTATATCCAGGTCTTGTTAATATTAAAATCTATAAACATTCTAAAATTTCAGATATTATATAAATGACGTCTTATATTAAGGCTTCAATTTCGTAAACAGCACCCTAGTCAGGGGCGTCATATATCAAATTTAAGGACAGTATACACGTCGTCAATTATCAAGTCCAGGAATTTATGTACGTTTCCATTTTCATTATTTATCACGAATCTGACGCCTATGTGTAGGGGCGTCCATTCAAATAACGACTTGGTCAGGGTCGCTAATTCCTGTCATCTGATTTGTACCTAATAGGTACAATCACAGACACAGGCTTTATAAAATATGCCCGATCAAGAAACAAATGACATGAATAGAGAGGGAAAAATAGCAGGAATTTATGGACAGGGTCATGCATTAGTTTACATGTAGGAGTTCATAGTTATTAAATTTTGAACAAGTGGGATTTATTAATTAACTAGCTAGTTGACGACTGTTTTCACGTCGTCATATCAAAATAATGCCCTAGATTGGGTCGTTAATTCAATTTAGGCAATAAACAGAGAAAACTCAATCCAGAAACGAAATATGTAGCTTCTACAGACCTATATGCATATTTTTAACCTAGGAATTTCAGGGTTTTGCCAAGTCTTGAGAAAACATACCTTGGGTGATGATTTGGTTGATGACTGATGAATAAAATGGAGGTGGTAACCCTTGATACGATACTCTGTTTTAGTGTAAACAGAGGCAGCAACTACAGCAGTCGAAGAGCAAAAGATAAAGAATTCTCCCACGATCTTCCCGTATGACGGCAGGACGAAGAAGAGGAAGAAGATGCAACAACTTGCTCCTCTAGCTTCAGCGGCTGGAGGCAACAACAGCAGTAGCAGCAATGGTGAAGAAAGGCAACGGCCTTCAAACCTCCGTGCAGCAAGGAAGAAGAAGGAAAGATGAAGAACTTCACGTTCTTCACGTACACCACGGCAGGGGCAGCCTTCGGAGGAAGAAGCAGCTTGTTCTTCTGCTTCTGGTGATAGAAGAAAGGCTAGCAGCAAGGGGAAGATGAATCACAGTAGTAGGGTGTCTTTGATCAATAACGTCAACAGGAAGCTCGACGGAAGGTGGGTATTTATAGGAGAAGGAATCCTAGTGGGTTATAGGAGTTCGATTAGGATTAAAAACACAGATATCCACGTATGGATCCCTTTCCTTAATCCAAATTTACCCAGATAACATCCCTGTTCGAACCAAACACCGACTGTTCCTTTTAGAAATGACGCCTCATGTTGGGGCGTTATTTCAATAAATGACGCTTGTATACACAGTCGTCAAAAATTAAATGACGACTTGCTCGGAAGCGTCATTCACCTTTCCCTATTTGTTAATTTAAGGTGTAACGATCTTCCTGGATTTTTATCTTTTTTTCTTGATGTGATCTAAATGGGAAATTTTAGGGGTACAAGTTTTCCATTTTTTATCTATTTTTTCATATAATTATTTTTTCAAATTTCTTTAATTCAAAAACGGGCACTATTTATTTTAGAATAAAATAACGACTTTTATTAAGTCGTCACATTTGCAATCAACGCCTAAAGCAATGGCGTGAATTGCATTTTGGCATTTCTCCTTAACCTACAAAGGACTAATATTGTTTATATATCCCTATTATTTCTATCACTCTCCTATCTATATACTTTATTTGACTTTTGCTAATTGTAAATAACGACTTGCATTAAGTCGTCTTTCACGTTGGATACGCCTGCACGAAGAGACGTCAATTGAGTTTTTGGCCTTTTCTCAATGCCCTTGAAAGAACTGAAATTGCATATATGCTCATTCTCTTATCTTTTACATAGCTTTAATGTAATTAAATCTTATATATATCCTTCTCCCTTCTAATAAGATTATAATTTAATAAATATGGAATATTAAATTTTCTAAATTAGTAAAAATATAAATTGACATTTTCTTCGAGATTTAATGATTCTTAATTCAATTAAAATTACGTTGTGCATTAAATGCTTACCTAAATATAACAGCCATTCTTAAATTTATTGTAATGCAATAGTGGTGTCCAAAAGTTCTTTTGTTAGACTTTTTAGGACGTAAGAGGGTCATGTACAAGGTCTGGGCCTTGTTTAATTATTGTTTTTAATTTATTTAGACTTTCTAGTCCTTTAATTTACCAGGGTTGCTACACCGTGCATAAGAAGTCATAGGTCTAATCTCAGTGCATGTATTGTGTGTTACACAGTGTCTCTGTCTGTGTCTCATGCTAGAGGTCGGTGCAATGTTTGGTTTAGCACCTCGGTGCAAGTGTCTTCCACGCATGATCAAGTCGGTGCAATTCTTGTTCTGTAGTTAACAAGTGTGTGCTATTCTCTACTCAAGGTCGGTGCAATCCTTGTGGATGCACGCACGTAAGGCTTGTGCATGTCTTGGCTTGTGCATAATTAAAGTATGTGCATTGCTGTAAAATTTGTACTTATCCTACAATTCATGACACTTGGTCTAAGCATTGTTTGAGATACGGTCTGTGCATGTGTATATGTCATTAGCTTTAAGGTCAATGCATGCTAGTTAGGGTTTTGTGCTTGTCTCGCTATATGATACGTAAAGTCTGTGCATGACCTTGGTCTATATAGCCTTCACTAATATCTTCTCTTGATTGGCAGGGTTGTCACCTGGTCGAGCATGTGTTGAGCGAACCCAAAACTAGTGAGGTCACTCCACGTGGAAGTCAATGTACCAGGTTTAAGGGCTCGTGATCTGAGAAAGGGAACATATAAGATGATCCTTACTCGTGCAACCAAAAAGGGGTCAGATCTGTGAGAACAAATGGGCGTGAATCATGTTAGCCACACACTATTGTCTGGCTATAAAAAGAGGTTGAAGAATGCAAGAGAAAGTAGCTGAAGATTAAAAAAAAGGAACATCTGAAGCCACTACGAGTGATGAAACCTCCCTATTCGAGAGAAGAGCCTGTCTAGTCATGGGAGAGTCTGAGTGATCATTTCTTTGTTTTGAGCTTGAAAGACTGCTTCTCTGGAAGCTACATTTTCACTGTTTTGTGTGACTGTTTTCTATTCATTTCTTCATTTTCAAGTTGTTTCACCCATTTCTTCTATATTGCTTTGTTACCCTCTAAGTGTTCTTGGAGGAAGGCAGATTGGTTCTCCAGTTGCGAGTGTAGGGAATTCGCTCGTGTGTACCCTCTGGCTTAGAGGAAGGGAGGTTGGTCCTCCGGTTCTAGTCTTGCTGGGGCAAGGTCAGGTTCAGATCCTGTGGGTTACAGGATTAGTGTAGAGGGATTTGTTCCCTTGTGGCATGCTGTTTGGTAGCAGGTGTTGCAGACTAAGTCTGCGTGTTTAAATTTGCTTAGTGCAAGGAAGCCTTTCTCCGGAGGAGAAAGGGGTGGACGTAGATTGCAGATCGCAATCGAACCACCTTAAAAATCTCTGTCACATCTGTGTGGTTTGCTTGTTTGATCTCTTGCGTGGAGTGTATGGGTGACTTCTGATTGTGTCTAAAGCTCATAAGCTATTCACTTACTGTTCCGCATCGGCCTCCTCACGTTAAACTTCTACTCGTTGGTCTTCTCCGTGACTCAATTAGAGAAACTCTCTTTCTACGTCTGGTTTTTTCGTAGCTCCTAATTCAATTTGCTTTAAATCGAGTGTGATCTATTCATCCCCCCCTTCTAGCTCACACTCTTCGTTCTATCAGGGGCGATGAAGATATAGAAATACTGACCGTGATCGCCACCAAGGGATGACAACGCCAAAGGGATGGAGAAAAGAGTGCAACGACGCCGTGTACCTTGGAAAGATGAAGACTTGATCGCGCGTGATATGGGGTACGGGAAACGATGTGGGATCAACCTCCTCATCCTCCAGCCGACTAGAAGAAGAGGGCCTCACGTTCAATCATGCTTTCCTGCAAAACAAAAGACAACACAAGAGAAAAACCCACTAGAAAACCAAAGTGTAGCATCCAATCCCGGAATGATAAAACATTGCTAGAAATTAAGGGAGAACGCACCAAGGGGAGGTTTTTAATGCCTATGGAAGGGTGGAAAACGTAGGTGTGTGTATTGTGATGACAATAGAATAAATAGAAAGAAAAATCACGCAGTATAACTGCGTGAATTGTGCATGCAATATGAGGAAAAATGCAGGTGTAGCAGAAAACATGAATCTGTGATGATTTTCAAAAAGTAGGAGGAAAGAACTAAGAGTAGAGAGAGAGATAGAAAGTCCTTGAGCATGAAAAATGTAGTCAATACTTCCCTCTTCAGACCAAGATCGAAGAAATGAGATGGCGATGCAGCATGGCTTGGCCCAGAACAGAAGAAGAGCCCCCCTTCGCGACCTGCGAACTGGGTTCTTTAAATTGGAGTGCAGAAACCCTAGGTCGAATTTAGGAGATAATGACCCACTTTCGGGGATTTAGATGCATAAACCTTGAGATAATATCAAGGGTAAGAGTCCTGGACTGATGGAAACCGAGGTGGAGGCTTATCTCCCTCGAAAGTGATGTCAAATAGGAGTCCAAAGACTCCTGCGGTGAAGAAATCAGAGTTCAGATTAATCTGGATTCTCTATCGAGAAAATGGTCTATCGTGGGGCCGCCAGGGGACAAAACTATCATGGGAGGACCGCAAGGGGAAGACAAATGGTCTTGGGGGAGACCGCCAGGCGATAGGATCGAAACGAGGTGAAACAGGCACAAAAAGGGAGGTAGCGGTCTAGGGGAGACCGCTACCATCAGGTAGCAGTCTTCCCTTGACCGCTATCTGATGATTTTTAATTTTTAAATTTTTTTTTTGAAAAATCCGCTACCATCAGGTCAAGGTAGCAGTCAACAGTTGATCACTACCTGAGGTAGCGGTCAATAGTTAACTGCTATCTCGGAGGGCTGCAGGGCCTTGCGCGGGTGTGTTCTGGATGTCCGTTTATGCTCCGAATTGGCCCGAAATGGTCCCGAAAGTTGGGGAATTGAAAACAAATGAAAAGGAAAAAAACAATCCTCTCTCTAAAATTTCTAGTGAGAGAAGCTCTCGTCTGATTCTTCCCGCTTTCATTTTTTGCTTTCTTCCTGGTGAGCTCCCCTCCTTGTCGGCCATGGCGGGCATGGTGGGGGAGATCAAGATCCCACTGGAAAGTAATGAAGCTAGTGTCACAGAAGCTGTAGTTGTTTTTCCTCGGAAGACCTTTGCTCAGACACTAATGGAAGATTGTACTCGACCGCGCCTTCCTCTCCAGGTGAAACCTCCAGCTTTTACAGATCAGGGCGAACCTACTGTATTCTTCTCGCAAGAAGATATCCAGGTATCATGTATGCCTTTTCTGAACGAGATCATTCCCAAATGCTCCTGTGGTCGCCCATCCATTCCGGAAATCAAGACATGTCTCTCGCTACGACTTCATTTGAGATCTGAGTTTATCATTAGCAGATTGAATGCAAGACACATTCTGATTCGGATGGGCTGTGAAGCAGATTTTCTTAGAGTTCTTCTACAAAAAAATCTTTATATCAAAGGCTTTTTGTTCAGATTCTTTAGATGGACACATGACTTTGATTTTGAAGCAGATCCTCCTACTGCTCCAGTCTGGATTGGATTTCCCTCCCTTCCTGTCAATTTCTATCATGAGGAAATGATTCGATCAATAGTAGGCAATATTGGTCCGGTGCTGCGAATTCATGATGCTACAACAGCTATGTCTAACACCTCTGAGGCCTTGGTCTGTGTTGAAATTAATCTTGAATTACAGCGGAAAACTCGAATTTGGATTGGAAAAGGCAATGGTGGCTTCTGGCAATCAATCAATTATCATAGAGTGCCTCACTTGTGTTCCCATTGTCATAAGATTGGGCATCAAGAAGGGAACTGCAAGAAGAAACAGAGGAAGAATGAAACTCGAAAGTAACAGATAGATCATACTGCTTACCGTGAAGGCTTGCCGAATCCACCAATAAATCGCAGATAGGTCTTTCGGCCCCGGTAGGTGGATCCTCCGGCTGCTCGGCAAAATGTGGCAATGGGAAATAAATTTGAAAGTCTTCATCAGGTCGTGGAGTCTCTTGAATTGCAGCAAATTAATTCTGATGCAAATGTCGCCATTGGGGCATCTCAGGATCGGGTGCAGGCGACTGGGGAGACCTCGGCTCCAATTATATTGCAGTCTACACTTGTGGAGCCCCCCTCCTCTTTTAACTCAGCTTTTGATGGATGTACAGATAAAGGACCTAATGGTCTTCAGGCACTGGATGTTTGTGAATTACTAGTCAGTGAAGGGGATCCGGTTCCCTCTCCCTTGAACAGCCTTGCTGGTGAAGTTGAAGTGGATAATCAACAGAATTATGTTGAGCCTAAAGAGATATCAATTTTAGATTCCGAGACTTTGGTTGTGGTCTATGATGTGGAGGTTCCCAGCAATGTTGAGGAGACAGATTTATACTCAGCTTGCATTTCAGTGGCTGACAAGGAGCGGTTAGATAATGAGATACTGCAAGTCAAACTGCTTGGAAAAGAAAGTGAAAATATAAATAAGCCTCCTGATGGTGGGGTCATCACCAGATCTAAAGCCAGATCGATGGCGGACATTATTTGGAATCCCCAATGATACAATCTATTATTTTTTGGAATATACGGGGGGTTGGGAATTCTGTTTCCCATAGATGCTTAAAACAAATTGTGCTGTCAAATAAGGCCAGCTTGGTGGCCATTTTCAGAACCAATGATATCTTTTAACAGAGCTCCCCAATTGGGAAGATATCTCAATCTCAGGGGCTGTGCTGGCAATAATTCAGAAGAATCCAAAATTTGGGTCTTCTGGCATGAAAGCAATAATTTGGAGGTAATAGTCTCCTCTCCCCAGCATATTACTTTGGGTCAAAAAATTGACAATTCTTTTTGTGCATATTATACATTTGTATATGCCTCTTGCAATCCTCGAATAAGACAGGATCTCTTCAATGGCCTAGCTAATTTTGGTGCTTCGGTGTCGATTCCATGGTTGGTGGGGGGAGATTTTAATTGTATAGCTAGTTTGTCTGAGAAGGTGGGTGGAGACCCCCTGACCCTAGCATCAATGTTGGATTTTAATTCTTTATCCTGCTCTGGTGGTTTGATTGATGCTGGATTTCAAGGACCATGTATGACTTAGACAAATAACAGATCTGGTGCTGCAAACATCCGGGCCAGGCTTGATCGAATTTTTGTAAATAGCAACTGCCTATCTATGGCTTCCCATCTTACTATCAAGCATTATCAAGAGGCCCTTCAGATCATGCTCCTTTGCTGATCTATTTGGACAGCTTGCCTAATTGGCCTGGTCGTTTTGTCTTCCAGAAAATGTGGTGCACTCGTGACTCTTTCAAACAATTGGTTTCTAATGTATGGAAGCAGGCCCGGACCAACCATCCAAATGCCTTAAACAGGCTGTTCTTTAAGTTGAAGGCTATCAAGGAAGCTCTTAGAAAATGGAACAAAGAAGTTTTTGGGGATATTTCTCTGAATAAAAGCCAAGCTGAAGCTGAAGTTGAAATTAAACAGAACCTTTTTGATACAGATCCTTCCCCCATAAATAAAGAGGGTCTCTCTGCAGCAAATGCCAGGCTTCGTCAAGCTCTTTTTAGAGAGGAGCTTTTCTGGAATAAAAAATCAAGGATAGATTGGATTGAAAGTGGTGATAGAAACACTTCTTTTTACCATGCAATTGCTCAGTGCAACAGAAGAAGGAATGTTATAACTAGACTTAAGGTTGGAAGCCCAGCTGAGTGGTGTAATGAGCAGGCAACCCTTCAGAATCATGTAGTAGCCTACTTCAAACAACTTTTCTCATCAGAGGAGCATATAATAGATCATTATATGCTGAATTATATCCCCCAGGTTATAACTGAGGCTCAAAACCAGTCTCTTTGTGCTTTGCCAGATGCAGCTGAGGTCCGAAATGCAGTCTGGTCTTTAAAAGGCTCCAGTTCCCCTAGCCCGGATGGTTTTAGTGGAGATTTCTTTACCTCTGCTTGGGACATTGTGGGGGAAGATGTTATAGCAGTGGTATGTGCTTTCTTTAAAGTATTCCCCCTTCCAAGGGGAATTTCCTCCTTCCTCATTACTTTAATTCCCAAGGTGCATGAACCTAAGTCTTTCAATGATTTTAGACCTATCAGCCTATGCAATTTCTCATACAAAATCATTACCCGGATTATTTCTGAAAGGCTGGCTCCACTGTTGCCAAGTATAATCTCTTTGGAGCAAGGAGCTTTTGTGAAAGGCAAATACATTCTGGACAATATAGCACTAGCTCGACAACTTATGATGGATTTGAACAGGAAAGTGAGAGGCCATAATGTGATTTTTAAATTAGATATGGCTAAAGCCTATGATAGGATGGAGTGGGATTTCATTATAGCAGTTTTGAAGAGAATGGGTTTTAACTCTAGATTTACTTCATATATTGGTATGATCCTTTACAACAGTTGGTTCTCGGTCAACTTTAATGGTATGGCAACTGGTTTCTTCCAGTCTAGCAAAGGCATAAGACAAGGAGATCCACTTGCCCCCTTCCTGTTCATAATAGCATCAGAAGTCTTAAGTAGGGGCCTCTCTACTTTATTTCAATCAGGTCATCTGAAAGGCTATAAAGGGCCAAGGCACAGTAAACAGGTTACTCACTTACTATATGCAGGTGACACCTTGGTTTTTCTAAATGCTAGTAGGCATAATATTGAGGCTTTCAAACATTTTATCAGCTGTTATGAAAACAGTTCAGGGCAGAAAGTCAATGTTATAAAGAGCAGTTTTATTTTATCCTCAAAGGCTCATGATTCTCTTAGACAATCTATCCGCTCTCTTACAGGCTATAAGTATCAGTCTGATAGCTTGAATTATCTGGGCATTCCTGTTAAGAAAGGCAGATATCTGTGTTCAGATTTTAATTTCCTAATAGACAAGATACAAACCAAGTTGGAAGGATGGCAGTCTAGTCTATTGTCAGCAGCAATAAGGGCAGTGCTAATTGATTCTGTCCTGCACAGTGTGCCAGTCTACCTTGCCTCAACATGTTTTATACCAAAGAAGGTAATACATATCATTGAAAGTCTGAGTGCTAATTTTTTTTGGCATGGTCAAAGCACAACTAGGAGACATTGGGTAGCTTGGCATGCTATCCAAAAGCCTCGGGTGGAGGGGGGACTGGGAATCAGGGATTTGATAGGAGTTCAAATTTCCCTGGTTGTTAAGATGCTATGGAATATTTTACAAGGGTCATCTCTTTGGTCTGCTTATGCCAGGTGCAAATTGATCAAATTCCATTTTGCTAGCTGTTCTAAGCCCTTTCCTGCTGGTATGCCTATGGTTGTTTTCAGGCAAGCTAGAGATATTATTATACAGCATAGCAGATGGTTTATTGGTTGTGGGGATGGACCTGATTTTCTGAGGGACAATTGGATTGGGAATGGGCCTTTGTATAGTGTAGTCTCAGACAGTTGTGTCAATGGGGGTGCAGGTCCCCCCTTGGCTTCTGTAAGAGAGGTCTTGCTGGACCCTCAACATGCTATTAGGGAATTCAGTGGTCCTTCTCAACTCCCTAACATTCAATTGACCAATGAAACTGATATATGTGTATGGACTGGATCTCTAAAGGGTAATTTTTCTGTCAAGTCAGTATACAATATGATTCGGTCTAAGGGCCTGAGGAGGCCAGCCTGGGCCAAGTTATGGCACTCTGCCATACCCCCGAGGGCTGCTTTATTTGCTTGGAAGATTCTACATCGAGCTGTCCCGGTTGATAGCAGGGCTTTGGACTGTGGGATACATATGGTTTCCAGGTGTAATTGCTGCTCCCACCCTAGCCAAGAAGATCTTAATCTTGTTTTTATCACTGGAGAGATGGCTACTGAATTATGGAGATGGGTATATCCTCTGATCAATAACAGAGCATGGTTTAGTGATCAAATTACAGCTCGGTTATGGAATCTCATCTCTGTTACAAATATGTAGTCAGCCTTTAGCTTTGTTGGGATCCTTGCTGTTATTCTGATGCTATGGGAAATATGGAAGTTCAGATGTGCAGCTATATTTGAAGGTGTGCCTATCAACTATGTAGTTATCAAAAGGAAAATTATATACTCTATTACCATGGCTTTAGACAGATTAATTTTCCATAGACCTATGTCACCTGTCCAATCCAGATGCCTTGCTGGCCAAGATTTATTCCCCCGGATAGTAGTCAAAAAGCCAATTATTGTCTCATGTAAATTAGCTATGCAAGGCTATACTCTACATTTTGATGGAGTCTCGAAAGGTAATCCTGGCAGAAGTGGGGGAGGTGGTTGTATAAGAGATACAGCAGGAAGACTGATGGCTGCTTTTGCTTTCACTTATGGCATTGGGTACAGCCTTGTGGCTGAAACAAGAGCACTACATGATGGCCTTGCTGTTGCAAAGCAGTGTGGCATTAGATTAACAGCCATTTTTTTGGATTGTGTTGTTCTTGTGGAGGCAGCAAGGAAGGAAACTGCCCCAAGTTGGATGACACTCCCATGGTGGAAGAGGATTATGCTGCTACTCCAGGAGAATAGCTGCCCGGTCCAGCATATATACAGGGAAGGAAACCAAGTGGCTGATTCCTTGGCATCCTATGCATGTAATGCATCTTCTAACTCAGTCTTTATTCGAGATAGAGATCTTCCATGGCCGGCCAGGGGTGCTTTCAGGATAGATAAGGCAGGACTGCCAGCTTTTCGTTTCTAGTTTTTCCTGGTTATATTTTGGTTCTTCTACTATATTATTGTTGGGTTCATAAGGGGCTATGGCTCCTCTTTTCCTCAAGGGTATACCTCAAGGATTTTGTAATTTTTTCAACAAAAGCAATAAAATCAAGGGCCCTGGTGCTGCCTGGGGGAGTGAGAACACTCTTCCTTTCTGAGGAAGAGTGCACTTGATCAGTTCCAGCTCCAGATTGGCCAGTTCTTTGCTTAAAAAAAAAGTTGGGGAATTGAAGATAAAAGCTTCCAAGGCTCAATGGGCTTGAAAAATGGTCAAGAGATGGGCTCGAAATAGGCTCCAATAAGGCTCCAAAATAATGGTTAATTCAAGGCATCACAGAGGTGAATAAGAGAAATAAGTCAACTTGTAAGCTGAAAATGGGTGTCAACAGATGTCCCTGCTTGATGTCTGCTTTGCAAGGGAGCGAAAGTGACGCGGAGGCGAAATGGAAAGGAGATGGAGCAAAAGTGACAGCGGCGAGAAATGGAGATGAAGCAGAGATGAAGCGGAGAGAAATGAAAAGTAGGCATCAAGGCCAAAGACACCCGTCATAACCAACAAGCGACATGAAGTCTCTTGAAAACACCGAACTAACCACCCAGAACGGCTGACAAGGATGAGACATGTCTGGAGAACTAACTAAGGAAGGAAAATGAAACATGACCAAACTCATTGGGGGTACAATCCACGGACAATGAGGGGATCAGAAAGAACACAGCTGAAAAGCTAGAAAAGAAAAATAAAAATTGAGATAAAATCTAGACAAGAATCACGCTGGCCAACCAGACCAAGCAGAAAGATCAGAGAAAATGTTCAAATTCAGAGTGGAATGAGGATCTCTTATTCAAGAGAATTGAAGTGCAATTAACCATTGCTGAGGAGAAATCTTGAGAGAATCGCGATATGTGAGTGCTCAAAAATAACATGATGCATGCTGGGCTAAAATAAAGAAATCATCAAAACGAATGTAAAGAAAGATAAAATAGAAAGTACTCAAGAATAATATTGCTAGATGAGCCAAAACAGGGTCAAGAGTCTTCTTACAACCATGGCGTGCGAGACAGAGTCCATCGTCCCCCACTCGACTCAAACTAACGGCTTATCCAACGATTAACCGTATGCTCCTAGATCATCATCGTTTTTGTTAAAGGGGAACATCAGATCCCAGAACACAAAGACAACTAGCTGGTCCTTGAGAGGCTATAATAAGGTAGATACCATATAGTAATGCAACAATGAGTTGGGATAGAGAGCCATACCTGACTTACCTGCCAAGCAAAAATGGCATTTTTTTTTATTTTTTGCATTTATAAGATAACAATGACAACAAGATAAGAATGAAGATAACATAACACAATACAATCACCAAATTAACGAAAGATAACACAACATAACATAATGAGGGATGAAATCACATGAACAAGATATGCAAGGCATCACATGATCAAACAATAAGCGTGAGCGGGACTAGAGAACACGGTGGGGCAAGGCAACACCACAACACGGTGGGACAGCACACCTGGCGGGACAAGACCATGGTGGGACAAAGGCACATGGGACAACAAACCATGGGGGACAAAAGATACGGACAACACGTGTGTGGGATGACAACAACGACACATGGCATTGCGGCACAGTGGGACGAAAACATGACGGACACGGAAGGACATAAACACGTGTGACAAGGACACAGCGGGACAAAAGACATGACAAATACGCTCTTCAATCAAAGCCCAAGATCAGATAAAGTGGAACTGCTAGGTTCTCAATCATGAGAGAAAGCCCTCTCATAGAGATATAATGAAATGAAACGAAATGAGCTAAGAAGGACATAAGCTTTAGAACAGATCGAGAGAGTGGATTGAAGGAGAGGATAGAACAGATAAAAGAAATGTGGACAGGAGACAGAACAAGAAATGTAGAGTAAAATATGGAGCGAGGAAAGCTTGAAGCACATGTAACCTGCACACTGAGCAAACATATCATATTCATCCTCAAAACAAACAGATAGAAAACACCTGAAGAAGGGACCAAAAGACACAAATTTTTGGATTTTTGCAATTTTTTGTTTTTTTGATTTTGAAAATATCTGATTTTTTTTAGAATTTTGACAATATTTGATTTTTTTGGAATCTTCGACAATATCTGAATTTTTTGGATTTTCGATAATATCTGATTTTTTTGGATTTTAAACAATACCTGATTTTTTTTAAATATGTGGATTTTTTTTTAAAATTAGTAATCTACAGCACCCAAAGACGGACTCAAACTACTGGCTAAGTGTTCGTTCCTCTCCTCTCATTAAAGACTCCCCTTGAGCAGGGCATGCATATGAGGGTGACTTGCCACAACCAACCGCCTCTAAAGAACGGTGCCCCTACTAAGGCCATACCCGGGATACAACCCAGCCTAAGAGGGAGAAGTAGAAGAAAAAATTTGAGACAAGCTTTATGCGGGATGAGAAATGTCACGACTTGAATTCCTTCTAGGGCACTACCCCTCAAAGATACAGTCTGTTGCGCCGGGGCTTTGTGTCTTTGATTTTGAGACCCATATTTATCAAGCACGCATGCAACCGGGCTCATGACGTCTCGTAGGGAACTGTACTGCCACTCTTACCATGTCTTTGATTCATAATTTTGCTTATTGAACATTGATTTCTTGATTTTGATAGCCCTTAATGGCTAGACATAGCATGAAAGCTTATTTTTGAGGGTCAAGACTGCCCCTTTTTGAGACCTCTCTCGTATTAGGGAGCGCCTAGGTTGGTCATCTCATCCATCAATCTCTTAACATGCACTCGACTGAGCAGAGAAATGAAAAGACCTTTGTGCATACCCAAAGTATGGCCAAACTAGCAACGGTGCTGCACAAAGCAAAATCAGCTATGGCTCGCCGTGTAGTGTGTGAAAACCCATGCAAAAGGAACACCCTCAACGATCGGGGAAAGAAACTAGACTCCCAGCGCGGAGCTAACACCAGCCGAAGAATGCTGTAGAAGCGAACTCATTTTGACTAAATTAAGCAAACTCAATTAAAGCCACTCAAACCATGTTGAGGAAACAACATTATAACCATGCGCAGGAATAATAGAAACAATGAAAATGAAATCATATTCTCGCACAAAATAAAGATACCTTGCAAATCCATAGCGTGAAAAATAACACCTTGAAGCGATTTGGATCAACAAGCTTTGAGTAGCGCGAGCTTTGTATTCATTGCTTGTCAAGATCAAGATGGAAAGGATAGCAAGGCTTGAAGATTCCTCTACACGGAGGAGCGGCAGACACCAAACTTGTCACGCCCCGAGCACGGAAGGAACCCAGTACGCGTGATGAGTTATATCATTCATGTTAATCAGAGCATAAGGAATTCGACCTTATAGACAGAGCACGCAAAAGTAGAGATAAACCAAATCCAATTTATTCATAATAACCAATAAGGTTAACCATTACACAATCTCCCTTTTTAGAGGAGAGTACTAAAGGACATTCTAGACTCAATAACAGAAAATTAAAATGATAGACTCAGGAAAATTGGAAAAAGACATGACTAGATAGATGCCACTATGACTGGATGGCTCTATGCCCTTTACTCATTCCCGTTCCCATCCGATTGATTCTCGTCATCGGAATTACTTGAAAAATAGGAGAAAACACTAGGTGAGCTAATGCTCAATAGGAATCATATCTCAAGATCAAGCTTGTTTTAAGTAAATTACACGTTCATGAATGCATGTCTAGCTGTGCACGTATACATGATAACGATGAGAGAGAGAGTGTATCAAGAGTTAATAGAGATGATCTAGCAATATTTCAAGATAGTCGCGTAAAATGTATCAAGATGGTCAAGCATGTAAATATATCAAGTCATGTCACGTGAATTGGCTATTATAATATCAAGCAAGTAAATACCCATTTCGGGCCATGCAAGTCATGTCATGTCAAGTCAAGTACTATAGAGTTTGTGGAATGCCATAAATCAAGCTAGTCATGCACTTCGGTGTAATACCACACCGTGATCAATCAACTCCCATGGGCACAAGTACTTTTGGGTGCTACTCTAAGGACCAGATCGGGCCCTATATACACAAGCATTGAGTCATGTATATTTTTAGACATCCACTATAGTTATAGCCAATATAGAATCCCAAGAACAAGCCATTGTAGGATGATAAGGTAGATTTTCACGAACGAAGGAGTTCAAGGACAGAACTTGAACAAGTAGGGCATACCGATAAACCGTATGAAAAACCGTGACATGTCATGAAACTGGGTAATTGGCATCCACTCAGTCGCCACCAATTATAGAAATAGCGCCCACTGTCTGGTCGCTAATTCCTGTGAACAGTACCGGCTGGATGAAATAGCACCCAGGTTCAGGTCGCTAAATCAGGGAAATAGCGCCAACGTCCAGGTCGCTAATTCCGTCTGGTGCCCAGGTCATGGTCGCTAATTACTGACAGAACAGACTTCTCAAAAGAGGCCAGAAACAATGCTCTATGATGGCTAATGAATCACGTTTCTTCAGAGTGACGTGATAAGTAAGGGTTCCAGGGTTTTTAGGATACAACTTGCTCGGCTGTCATGAGGGAATCTAAGGCTAACGTAGACTTACGGAGGTCTCCATGATGAAATCACCAGTCCGAAGGAAGGAATATCCCACGGAGGGTTCAAGCATCATCGAGAGTTAGTGTGTAATCGATAGAATCAAAAATAGAAACCCCATCTACGGATGTGAGATGAGAGTGTCAATAGACTCGCGATATGGGCCAGAAAACGTGATAAAACTAAGAGTCAGGAATCTGCGCCTCAACAGAAGTCGCTATTTAAAGAATTAGTTGCCTTCTAAAAGGTCGTTCAATCTTAAATATAACAAAAATTTCCAAAAATAATAATAATTAATGACATTGTGCATGGGCGTTAATTCTAAAAATTTTCAAAAATTAATATTTATAACTGTAAAAAGTGACTATGTATTATGGCGTTCATTCTTTAAATGACGTCATGATTTAGGTCGCTCAATCATGAATTTGATATAAATTCTATTTATTGGATTTTTTTTACAATACAACGCCACCGTATAGGGGCACTCATTCTTTAAATAGCGACTAGGTGGCTGTCGCCCATTCTTTGTTTGATGCTACGCATCGGACAGATACAATCTTAGACACATAATACTGTTCATGTATATGGAGTTCAGATAATCAGGAAAGTAAAGACATAGATATATAGAGAAAAATATAAAGGGTCCAGAATCATGCTCATGCAGAATTTTTAACGTCAGGTTACATAGATATTTAATTTTTAACAGGTAGTATTTATTAAATATGTTTACATGAAATAGCGGTAGGGCTATAGTCGTAGGTTAAGCTGCGCCTCGAAGGATGTCGCCAATTAGAACAACTGGCGACGTTCCGAGAGGTCGTTCATTAATTGACGGCCGATGCCCGGTCGCTATTTTCATTCAAGGTGGAAATCTACATAAGCCGACTGACAGAAGATATATGGCTATGCTAACCTATTATATGCATGCGTTATATTTATATTATGGGTTTATACTTCAAATCTTGAGAAAACCTACCTGTTGGTGGATGAAGAACGTCAAACAGGTAGCAGGGAAGAAGAGAAAATAACAAGAATAGCAGCGGCAGTAGCAATTGCACTGCAATAGAACCTCAACAGATGCAACCTTTGAAGGAAGAAGAATCACTCCTTCTCGACAACTGTAGTAGGAACGTCGAAGGCAGTAACTACTGCAACGACAGTAGCAGGAATATGAGTTGCAATGGTCAGGGAAGAAGATGAAGAACTGCATCGTCCTTAGCCGCAGCACAAACGTAGAGAAGAGAACAACTTTTCTTCCTCACGCACGGTGGCAGGATGATGAAGACAACGTCGACGCACGGTAGAACAAGCAGCAACAATAGCCTTGACTTGTTCGATGGAGGGGTGTATTTATAATGAAAAGGAACCTAACAGGGTTAAGGTTCTAATGGAATTTATCCTTCCACGTAGTAATCCTAGTGGATCTAAAGTTTCCCATGTAATATCCTTATTGCTAAATCACCAGCCGCCATACTATTGGGTCAAAAACCCTAAGGCATGCAGGCTTTGAACGTAAGGATGGTTTAGCTTTTTGGAGCAATATATCTATATATATATATACTATATTTCCCTTGGACGTAAGGAAGGTTACGTGCTTTTAAGGCCCATTCAGGATTAGTTACTTTATCCAATATATATATATATAGGAGGCCCATATGTGTGTGGGTTAAGGTTATTAAGGCCCATAGGAAGGTTAAGCCCTTTTGTTTCCTCATTTGGGTTTTATACTTTGTTTGATTGGGACCCTTTGACTATTTAATTGGAAGTTTTATTTGTTTAGGGAAATTATATCCCTATACTTTATCCGGGTTGCTACACCCTCCCCCACTTAAAAGAATTTGATCCCCAAATTCAATCGCGTATAGACATGGAGGGTGCAGAGTACTTACGATTTTGGAATAAGTCGAGAAATCTTTTCTTCATAGATTCTTCAGTCGCCCAGATAGCTTCTTACTCTGAGCACTTGCTCCATGGAACCTTTACCATGGGAATCGTCTTGTTCCTTAGTGCACGAACCTCACGATCAAGGATCTTCAAAGGCTTTTGTTCATAAGTGATATCCATTTGTATCACCAGGTTTTCATGATCTATGACGTGGCTCGGATCATGAATGTACTTCTTGAGCATAGAAATATGGAATACATTGTGTACTTTGGATAGCTGCGGTGGCAAGGTGATCCGATAGGCAACCTCGCCAACTCTTTCTAGTACTTCGAAGGGACCGATATATCTTGGCGTAAGCTTGCCCTTAACACCAAATCTTCTAATGCCGCGTCCTGGGGAAACCTTGAGAAAGACGTGATCCCCAACTTGGAACTCGAGGTCTCTCCTTCTAGAATCGGCGTAAGTCTTTTGTCTAGACGGAGCCATCTTGAGTCTTTCTCTAATGAGTTGAATCTTTTCAGTGGTATCTCTTACCATGTTCGGGCCTAGTAGTTGCTTTTCGCCAACCTCGTCCCAACATAAGGGTGATCGGCAACTCCTTTCGTACAATGCCTTGAAAGGAGCCATTTGGATACTTGCCTGGTAACTATTGTGATATGCAAACTCGACCAGGGGTAGATGGTCATGTCAGCTTCCACCGAAATCAATAATACAAGCTCGTAGCATGTCTTCCACAACTTGATTTGTTCTTTTGGTCTGACCATCCGTTTGAGGATGAAAAGCTATACTAAAGTTGAGTCTTGTTCCCAACGAGTGTTGTAGACCCTTCCAAAAGTGAAAGGTGAAGCGCGGGTCTCGGTAAGACAGAATCGAGACAGGAACTCTATGTAGTCTGACAACTTCTTTGATGTATAATGCAGCTAGAATATCGACTTACCATCGACTCTTTATAGGCAAGAAGTGTGTCGACTTGGTCAACCGATCTATGATGACCCATATTCCATCATGTCCTCCTCTAGATTTAGACAGACCCATTATGAAATCCATGCTGATATCTTCCCACTTCCACTTGGGAATGTCCAGGGGATGTAGGTTACCGGCAGGCTTTTGGTGTTCCGTCTTGACTTGTTGGCAAGTGAGACAGCGAGAAACAAAGTCTGCTACCTCCCTTTTCATGTTGGGCCACCAAAAGGTTCGTTTCAAGTCTTGGTACATCTTGGTCGATCCGGGATGAATTGTGTATCTTGATCTATGAGTTTCATCTAAAATTTTCTTCTTCAATTCCAGACAATCCCATACACAAGTCCTTTCTCGGAACAACAATCTTCCATCGGATGCTAACTTGAAATCAGGTTGCTCTTCTAACTTGCCCTTAACTTCAACCAGCACCGGGTCATTGTCTTGAAGTCCTTTGATTTCAGAGAGTAAATCTGGTTGTATTCTCATGTGTGATAGAGTAATACACCTTTTCCCCTCATCAGTATTTATGTCAAGCTTGGAAAACTATTCCAGCATCTTCCATTCTCGGATCATACAGTTGGCCAATAGCGCTCTCGACTTTCAACTGAGGGCATCAACTACGGGATTACCCTTTTCAGGATGATATTGTATAGTGAAGTCGAAGTCCTTGAGATACCCTAGCCAACACCTTTGTCTCATATTCAATTCTTCTTGAGAAAATAGATACTTGAGACTCTTGTGGCCGGAGTACACAATGAATTATTCTCCGTTGAGATAATGTCTCCAGATCTACAAAGTAAATACTACCGCGGCCAATTCTAAGTCATCCACCGGGTAGTTCTCCTCATGCATCTTTAATTGTCTGGAAGAATAAGCAATGACTCTCCCTTGTTGTATTAACACACATCCGAGGCCAATGCCAGATACATCGGTGTATACCTCGAACTTCTCTCCTTCAATAGGTAATGTCAAGACTGGGGCAGTTGTAAGATGATCCTTCAAAGCTTGAAAACTTTTCTCGCAGTCTTCGTCCCACTTATAAGAAATCTCCTTGCGGGTCAGCCTAGTAAGAGGAACGAAGATCTTGGAGAAGTCCTTGATGAATCGCCTGTAATAGCCAGCTAGGCCTAAGAAGCTTCGGATCTCAGTGGTATTTATGGGTCTTTCTTCATTCTTCACAGCCTCGACTTTGGACGGATCCATCGAAATTCCATCCTTCGAGATTACATGCCCTAAGAAAGATACTTCTTCGAGCCAGAAGTCACATTTACTCAGCTTGGTAAAAAGTTGATTCTTCCTCAAGATTTGCAATGAAATCCTCAAATGCTCTTCATGTTTTTCCTCGATCTTTGAATATATCAATATATCATCAATAAAGACCACTACGAATTGATTTAGATGAGGCCTGAATATACTGTTCATCAACTACATAAAGGTTGCAGGGGCATTCGTTAGTCCAAAAGGCATAACAGTAAATTTGTAATGTCCATACCTGCTCCGGAATGCTATCTTGTGAATATCCTCATCCTTTATCCTCAATAGATGATATCCCGACCTGAGATCGATCTTTGAGAAATACTTAGCTCCAGATATCTGATCAAATAATTCATCGATCCTCGACAGTGGATACTTGTTCTTGATAGTAAGATGGTTCAACTGTCGATAGTCGATACAGAGTCTCATCGATCTATCCTTCTTATTGACAAATAACACAGGCGCTCCCCACGGGGAAGTGCTCGGCCTGATGAATCCTTTCTTCAAGAGCTCCATTAACTGCTCTTTTAATTCCTTGAGCTCGGCGGGGGACATCCTATAAGGTGCCTTAGAAACCAGGCCAGCACTAGGGACAAGATCGATGGTGAAGGCCACTTCTCTTTGCGGGGGTAATCCGGGCAAGTCTTCCAGAAATACGTCGGGAAACTCTCGAACTACTCAGATGTCTTCTATCTTAGACTCCTTAACTTCCTTGGCGGTCACGAAAGCCATGAAAGCCATGCATCCTTTCCTTAAGAGCTTACTAGCTCGGAGGGCCGAAATAAGGGGTGACTTGTTTTGACTCCGAGGACTAGTGTAGACAAGTCTCGGGAACTCCTTAAAAGTTACTTTGTTGTTCCGGCAATCTACAACTACCTTGTGTGTGGATAGCCAATCGGCTCCTAGTATGACATCATATCCATCCATATCCAGGCATATTAGATCGACAGGTAGATTTTTCCATTTTACCATAACTTCACAATTTAGATAATGGTGTGAAATCTCGGATTCGTTCCGAGAGGAGTTGAAATAACTAGAAATATCCACTCCGGTTCCATAGGTAATGGATCAGCAAACTTCTTGGAAACAAAAGAGTGTGATGCGTCGGTATCAAATAAGACACGAGCAGACTTGGAACAAATCTTTAATGTACCTTCCACCCGTCTGCCTTCATCTTGCTCCGCTTCTTGAAGAGCTTCGAAATGTGCTTGCTTCTTCACCGAGCGCTTCTCGTCTCCGACTTGATCATTAAGTAAGGGGCGGTCGGGGATCTGATGATCACGGCTCTCGCAATGGAGACAAGCTTCCAATCTTCTCCAGCATTCTTCAGCCTTATGGCCGGCCTTGTCGCAGTGCTTACACACCTCTTTGGAAGGTGTGGTAGTAATGGAGAAGGACTTGCTATTCTTCTTGAACTTCTTCTCTTGGGAGGAATCTCCTCTGTTGCTTGACCTCTTCTTATTGAAGGCTGGTTTAAAAGTGCCGGAGCTTGTGACATGCTCCTTCTTATCCTTTCCATGGATCCGGTCGGACAGCTCCGTGGCGTCTTCTAACAGCTGGGCTCACCTTATCATCTCTGAATAGACTTGAATGTCCATCGGTGCTAGTTGAGTGATGTATTGGGGTCGAATCCCATTAAGAAATCTTCTCGCCTTCATTTTCTCGGTACACACCAAGTGGGGAGAAGACCTTGATAGATGGGAAAATTGTGTTGGGTTCGGTGCGTAGATTCAGCGGGGGGTGAATGAATCTCCCCTTAAAAATTTTGCCCAATTAAAAATCTAGTTCGCTAACTAGACAAAACTAGATAACCTGAAGAGCTAATTAAATCTCTCCTTCTTCAGAAGGACAATGACCAATAGCGGAATAACAATATCAAAGGACACTCAATACCACAGTCAAACACATGGTGTGCAATCAAGCCATATCGCTCCTATGCATTCAACTAGCGAAGACAGAAATAAACAAATCAAACCACAATGCAAGAGGAGTTTTTAGGTGGTTCGGTCCTCCAGACCTACATCCACCCCACACTCAACCCGTGTATGGATTACTGCTGACTCACAGCTTGAACCGCTGGGCATCACAGCTTGCCTACAAACCGCTGAGCCTCACAGCTTGCTGTCCGAGGTATCCACCTCACCCACTGAGCAACACAGCTTGCTGTCCAGTGGAATTCACCACTGCAACCGCTGGGGATTACAGCTTGACCCATCCAGAGGCAGCACCTCTGCAAACGCTGACTAAAAGCTTGAAGAAAGGTATAAAATAGAAAACAAAAACAGGAACCAAACAGCAACAGAAAGCTGTATGCGATGAAACACAATGTGGCTCTCAATAGAGCTGACTGGGCTGGATTTGATCCACGGTCTAGTAAGGACTGATCTTCAGACTGCTCTCCTCTTCTCTCGATCTCACTGTCTCTCCTCTATTTCTTTCTCTTCTGCTTCTTCTCTCTTTCTCCTTTTCTTCTCTGCTTCTTCTGCTTCTCTTTTCTTTCTCACTGGATCATGCAGGCTCTCCTCTGCTTCAGTCGATTAGCCTCCTTCTGATGGAAGAGGCTTCATATATATATATATAGAACAGCAGGAAGCAGATAGGGCGTGTGTCTTCCACATTTCTCGCCCAGAAGCCTCAGTCCACGTGGCAGCATCCTGTTAGCCCTTCCAGCCTTGGATCACGTGCCATGTGCCAACCTCGGATCACGTGCCTTCATTAAGCTCCACGAACAGTACCTGTCAGACAGAGAGAAACTTATCAGTTTAATGTCGACACCTTGTACAGACTTTATAGTATGTAATGTGCAAACGTTGTATAGACTTGATGCAGTGTATGCAGCTCACCGATGTAGTGTGTAGACTTTGCAATGTATGGACTTTGCATTGTGTAATGCAAAATGCATCAAGCAAACTATGCACAATGATAATGAGTCCACATGCAGGTCACCAAGCAGTGTATGGACTTAGATGCATGCGACCATGATGTACAGGCTTTGAAGTGTGTAATCCAGAATGCATCAAGCAAAGTATGAACATTACAAATGGATGTATAGACTTTATAAAATGAAGCGCACAAGCCATTGTATAGACTTGGCGTTATGAAGCGCACAAGCCGTTGTATAGACTTGACGAATGAGACGCAACATGAGACGCTCAATGTACATACTTTACGAATGAGGCGCCCGATGTACAGACTTCACCGATGTACATACTTTGCATAAGACGCTAAGTGAGACGGTGGATGTGCAGACTTCACCGATGTACAGACTTTGCATAAGACGCTAAGTGAGACGCTGAGCTGCCAAGAATGTATAGACTTTGCTCAGTTCAGCTGGTGGATGTACAGACTTGAGATGAATGCATGAACAAGCCGATGTACAAACTTGCCAGTGTATAGACTTTAAGTGCAATGCAAAAGGCTGTACAGACTTTGCTAATTGATGCATGAACCGACGGGGATGTATAGACTTAGCCGATGCAGACAAGTCCGATGTACAGACTTCATGAACGATGCATGCAATGCACTGGATGATGTACAGACTTCCTATATGCTCAAGTCCAATGTATAGACTTGCTGAGATGATGCACCTGAAGAATGTACAGACTTTAACCAAGACATCGTGAGCAACTGGACGATGTACAGACTTGCTAAGCAAGGGCTGTACATACTTTAAATACGAGAAGCACACGATGTATAGACTTATAATGCACCGATGCAATGTATGCACATAGCAAATATTGAACTGAAGCAATGGATGTATAGACTTGATATCTGACAGAATGCAATGCATCGACCAAGTGTTTGCATATGTAGTAACTAGCAGTAATGCATGTACACTAAACACAATGAATGGCTCACTGTCATCGTCACTGTCACTGTGTTGCTATCATTAAAACAAAATATCATATGCTTGTGTCTAAGGGGCACAACATTCTCCCCCTTTTTGATGATGGCAACAAAGTGACAGGGTGAGTCACCAAATTAAATTTCTCCCCCTTTGACATGATCAAAAAGAAAGAAAAACAAGAGTGCAAGGTGCAGTATACATGCAGATTTCCCCCTGAATGAATAACTCCCCCTGAATTATTTCTCCCCCTTTGAGAATAGAGATCAGAAAAGTTCTGAAGGCTGAAACCAATTATGATGAAAGGAAATATCAACAAAAACACAGGGATAATCAAGCAATACCCCAATCTATAAGCACATTGCATTAGATTCAGATGCCGATGAATGGATGAGGAAGAAGGATTTTTATCAGCACACCAAATTCATAAATCTTGATAAACGGATTTCAGACTCTTCAATTATAATAGATTATGAATGATCTTCAACTTACTATCAAGATTTAAGAATGATGAATCCAAAGTTTATCAGGAAAATTCAATACTCATATCTGAAACATCTTTTAATAGAAATGAACCAAACAAAAACTCATCTGATATTCATGTTTAATCTCCCTCCATCTTACTTAATTAAAATTCAATGACTCCTTTGGAAGTTACACAAGATAGTATTGAGATTAAACAGAGATAAATGTGTCTGAACTTGTCTTTAGTTTTTCAGAATTTTCTATTGATCATCACTTATTTCTTAAGCAAGTTTGGTTAAGTCAACACTTTTTACGTGAGACACAACACGTCTTAGGTGAAGTGACCCACTTACTCAGTGTGACAACCATATTGCCTCTCAAAGAGAACAGAGTTAGCAATTTGGAGTGTCTTTTTACATGAGGAGACACCTTGATCAGATGCCAGAATCCCCAGTTACTCAACATAACCATGCCATTGCTCTGCCAGATTTTCAAATATTTTTTATAAGAGAGGTAACTATGGCACTTCATGACATGGGCTTGCTCTATTTCTTTGATAGAGAACCCAGTTTCTCTGTGACCAAAATCATTGCTCTGACCAAGATTTCTTTCAAGTATTTTCAGATTATACAAACATTTCTCAGATCACTTGAAAAGTTTAAGAACAATACCAACTACATGTATCTTAACCAAGGAGAGCCATGGTTTTTAAAATTTCAGATTTCAGAAGGTTTTGCATGAAATTTAATGAGATAGTTGGTTAAGATTTATTAAACAAATGATTCAGATACTTTCAAGTCTTTTAGATCAAAACTTAATGAATACATTAGTCTTAAATCAATTTGATTCATCAGACATTCTTAAGCCAGTATAATAGAAGATTCTTCTTTTTAGAATATTTCTGATTTATGATTAGGGTGCACTGACTAAAATCTTTCCTCATTCAGATGAATCAACATTGACATTGCAGCAAATCAGTGGAGTCAACAAAGCATTTTATTGAGAAAATGGCAGAAATCAATCATGATGAGACGAGGGTTGAACATTAGAACAATTCAGTTTAGAAATCAATAGCTGAGTCTGGAGTACAGACAGAACAGCTACACAAGTGGAGACAACAGTGAATTCATATTTACCAAGAGAATGGATCAGATTACTGGACAGAAGGAGTTCAAGAGGTGAAGAAGTAATCAAACAGGAATGCTCCCCCTGTCTAGATGCAATGGAATATCCTTTTAGGTTTTTCAAATTTCATGACATGCACTGTTCTTCAAATGCAAGCAATAGTCAGACTCCCCCTGACAAGGTGCATGACATGCAATTAAAGCACTGCTCATGATTTTAAAGTTTATGCTCAAGGAGAATTCATGCTTGTTCAATCAGAGAGAGAAACTATCAAATGCATCAAGTTCATTTCAAATTATCAAAAAATTTCAATTAAACACAAATCAGATCAATAGGATGCTCAACCATCTCAAACAAGCAATTTTCAAATGATGGAATTTAAACAGTGTTCAGAACTGACCTGAAGAGTAGAATCCTGGGGTTTTCCTTTTAGAGTGCCTTGGCTAAATTACCCCTCTTTGTTCATTCCAAGGCACACCTGCAAGTTAGCACACTATTTGGCATGGGCAGGTACCCAAACAGTCTTATGTCCTGCATTAACAGTGACATGTGTTCTAAACAGTCTTTTAGCAAAGTTATCATCATGATCCATCAGGTAACAATTTTTCATGGAATGACCAAACTTTTCACAATATCTACATGATGTAACATTGTTATACTCATGTAATCCATGTGAGTTAGCAAAGAAATTTCTGTTACTTGCATGAAATTTTGATTTACCATTACCTGCCCACCAGCATTCAGAAGCTCGGTGGCCAGGTTTTCCACATTCAAAATATGTAAAAATCTTTTCTTTAAAAGTAGCTTTATTCCTACCAAAAACATTTCTGTTTGCAGGGAATTTGACAAATTCAAAATTAAGTTTCTTTCCCTATTTATGTCAGCAGTGGGCTCCAGTGTGGCCCAGCTTGCCACAACAATAACATTGAATTTTCTTCTTATGACTTGCATGATTTTTAGTCTGAACAGTTCTATCATGCAAATTTCTAGCATTGAAATCATCATGTTTCTTTAGTTTACAATTGTGCATGAGATGACCAATTCTGTGACAGTAAAAGCACTGAATTCTTTTATTCTGAGCTAAAGAAGATTTCTTAACCTGAGAATTCCTAGCATGAATTCTGTTAAATTTCAGATCATCCTTCTTCATCACAAAACACTCAGCCATCTCATGACCAAATTTCCCACAATAGTAACATGACCCCTTTTTAGTATGAGTGTGTGAGAGATCATGTGTCTTGTGTGTAGCTTTCTTTGTACCAGCAGGAGTGTTTTTGTTCATTTTCTGAGAATTTTCATTCTTTTTCAGTTTTTGAATTTGTTCTGTAGATTTGGAATTGACAGTGGATTTTAGATTTCTCTGAGCACTGAATTCGAAGATAGGTACACTAGTTGTGCTGGTTGACTCAGAACTATGCACAAATGAAGTGTGAGTTTTACTGTCAAACCCCTTTTTATTAGCTGGGTTAAAGCCTAGACCCTCACGTTGGAAATTAATTTTGCAACCAAGGAGCTTATCCAAATTATCCTTTCCACTCACAAATTTTTCAAGAGACTTGTTCAAGTCAGAGATTTCAGATTCAAGTTTTGAAACATTAAGTTCTAGGCTAACAATTTCAGTTTCATAGGAAATGACCTGGTTATGCAGCGCATCATTCAGAGTTTTCAAAGTTTCATTTTCCTGTTTGAGTTTGAGCTGATTTTCAAATTGATTTCCATCAACAACACACTTTCTTTTTTCTAGAGCACGTAGTCTCTCTGACATAGCAGTGTTTAACTGCTTCAACTCTTCATTCCCCTTTTGTATCAGTTTCAATTTTTCATTTTCAGATTTCAAATTTTGGATTTGTTCAGCAGAATTTTCGTCATTAGTAATGGAGCTTAACTGTTCTATTATAGCTTCTTCTCTTTGTTCATTTTTCAAACTTTTATTGAGCAATTCATTATTCTCATCTCTTAATGAGGCAACTAGTTCCTTATACCATTCGAGATCAAACTGAAGACTCTCGTTGACTTCTTTCAGACATGAGCAATCCTTGCAAGCAGATTCACATGTTATTTCAACATTGACTTTTGAGCTCTGTTTCCTAAGACATTCATTCTCAGATTTTAAGACATTCAATTCAGAGCTAACACACTCTAAATCTTTTAGCAACTTTTCATTCTGAACTACATTATTGTCATGAGCCTGATCATCATCAATTAAGCTAAGTTTTTCTTTTAGTTCAGCAATTTCACAAGCAAGCTCTTGATTTTCCTTTTTGTGTAAACCAATTTTTTTGATAAGTATTTCTTTCTCAGATTTCAAATGATCTAGATCTGAAGTAGCAGAATCAAACTCTTTTAGTTGTCTTCTGAATATCTCATTTTCTGTCTTCATAATTACCATATCCTCACCTCCAGAATTAACATTCAACTTCCTTTTTAGAGATTTATTTCATTTTTTCAACTTTTGGCAATAATCAAGCAAATCATTATATGCTACAATCCAATCATCCATATCATAATTATCAAATTCAGAAGGTACCTCATCTTCATCTTCCTCTTCATTTTCTTCTTACTGTCCATGATCATCCACCATCAGACATGTGTTGCGATTCCTGGCTAGCTTCAGTTTCTCTAAAATCTCTTTGGTAGACCTGCAAGAAGAAACACATGAGATTAGACCTCTGTCAAGTGATGCTTTCATTAACTCTAATGCTCTAGAGTTGACAGAGTCTTTCAATCTATCCTTATCGGTCCATCTAGATTTATCTTTTGATAATTTGTGTGGACCGTGGACCATTACCTTCCAAAGTTCAGGATCAGTCAATCTAACATACCAATATAAGTTCTTCAGCCATAGATCAAGATCATTACCTTTGAAAATTGGCGGATGAGCCATTTCAACAGATAGCAAACAACAGCGCACAAAACAATCAACAAGAAATATATCAGAAGCGAAATAGCACCGAATACAGCAGGATCGGATCTGCAGGTCGTTGGACCCTCTGTGCAGACACCCTCTTTGATACCAAGTGTTGGGTTCGGTGCGTAGATTCAGAGGGGGGTGAATGAATCTCCCCTTAAAAATTTTGCCCAATTAAAAATCTAGTTCGCTAACTAGACAAAACTAGATAACCTGAAGAGCTAATTAAATCTCTCCTTCTTTAGAAGGACAATGACCAATAGCGGAATAACAATATCAAAGGACACTCAATACCACAGTCAAACACATGGTGTGCAATCAAGCCATATCGCTCCTATGCATTCAACTAGCGAAGACAGAAATAAACAAATCAAACCACAATGCAAGAGGAGTTTTTAGGTGGTTCGGTCCTCCACACCTACATCCACCCCACACTCAACCCGAGTATGGATTACTGTTGACTCACAGCTTGAACCGCTGGGCATCACAGCCTGCCTACAAACCGCTGAGCCTCACAGCTTGCTGTCCGAGGTATCCACCTCGCCCGCTGAGCAACACAGCTTGCTGTCCAGTGGAATTCACCACTGTAACCGCTGAGGATTACAGCTTGACCCATCCAGAGGCAGCACCTCTGCAAACGCTGACTAACAGCTTGAAGAAAGGTATAAAATAGAAAACAAAAACAGGAACCAAACAGCAACAGAAAGCTGTATGCGATGAAACACAATGTGGCTCTCAATAAAGCTGACTGGCCTGAATTTGATCCACGGTCCAGTAAGGACTGATCTTCAGACTGCTCTCCTCTTCTCTCGATCTCACTGTCTCTCCTCTATTTCTTTCTCTTCTGCTTCTTCTCTCTGTCTCCTTTTCTTCTCTGCTTCTTCTGCTTCTCTTTTCTTTCTCACTGGATCGTGCAGGCTCTCCTCTGCTTCAGTCGATTAGCCTCCTTCTGATGGAAGAGGCTTCATATATATATATATAGAACAACAGGAAGCAGATAGGGCGTGTGTCTTCATCATTTCCCACCCAGAAGCCTCAGTCCACGTGGCAGCATCCTGTCAGCCCTTCCAGCCTCTGATCACGTGCCAGGCGCCAACCTCGGATCACGTGCCTTCATTAAGCTCCACGAATAGTGCCTGTCAGACAGAGAGAAACTTATCAGTTTAATGTCGACACCTTGTACAGACTTTATAGTATGTAATGTGCAGACGTTGTATAGACTTGATGCAGTGTATGCAGCTCACCGATGCAGTGTGTAGACTTTGCAATTTATGGACTTAGCATTGTGTAATGCAAAATGCATCAAGCAAACTATGCACAATGATAATGAGTCCACATGCAGGTCACCAAGCAGTGTATGGACTTAGATGCATGCGACCATGATGTACAGGCTTTGAAGTGTGTAATCCAGAATGCATCAAGCAAAGTATGAACATTACAAATGGATGTATAGACTTTATAAAATGAAGCGCACAAGCCGTTGTATAGACTTGGCGTTATGAAGCACACAAGCCGTTGTATAGACTTGACGAATGAGACGCAACATGAGACACTCAATGTACAGACTTTACGAATGAGGCGCCCGATGTACAGACTTCACCGATGTACATACTTTGCATAAGACGCTAAGTGAGACGGTGGATGTGCAGACTTCACCGATGTACAGACTTTGCATAAGACGCTAAGTGAGACGCTGAGCTGCCAAGAATGTATAGACTTTGCTCAGTTCAGCTGGTGGATGTACAGACTTGAGATGAATGCATGAACAAGCCGATGTACAAACTTGCCAGTGTATAGACTTTAAGTGCAATGCAAAAGGCTGTACAGACTTTGCTAATTGATGCATGAACCGACGGGGATGTATAGACTTAGCCGATGCAGACAAGTCCGATGTACAGACTTCATGAACGATGCATGCAATGCACTGGACGATGTACAGACTTCCTATATGCTCAAGTCCAATGTATAGACTTGCTGAGATGATGCACCTGAAGAATGTATAGACTTTAACCAAGACATCGTGAGCAACTGGACGATGTACAGACTTGCTAAGCAAGGGCTGTATAGACTTTAAATACGAGAAGCAGACGATGTATAGACTTACAATGCACCGATGCAATGTATGCACATAGCAGATATTGAACTGAAGCAATGGATGTATAGACTTGATATCTGACAGAATGCAATGCATCGACCAAGTGTATGCATACGCAGTAACTAGCAGTAATGCATGTACACTAAACATAATGAATGGCTCACTGTCATTGTCACTTTCACTGCGTTGCGTACTTGGCCATTGATAAGGTTCTTTGCTTGAGGACGGCGAATTCCGTGGCCTTCTTTTCTTGAATACGGTCCGAGAAGTATTTGTTGTTGAAATACTCCACGAACTCGCCCCACGTAACTTACTCATGGGGTAATGTAGCTTCTATTGATTCCCACCAAAAATGAGCATCCCACTCTAGTTGTAACGTCGCTAATAGTACTTTCTCCTCATCCGTGCATTGCAAAACACGGAATATCCTTTCTATCTCCTTGATCCAGTGTTTGGCATCGTCAAGGTTGGACGTGCTGGTAAACTTTGGTGGATTCATATTACGGAAGCTTCGATGGAGATCTCCCGCTCCACGGAGTGCTCCGCCATGCGCCACTTGTTGTAGCGCCTGGGTAAGACCTTGGACAGTGCGTTGCATGTCACGCCATTGAGCACCTTCGGCGACCATGATCCTACAATAATTAAGTAACTATATTAATATGTGATTAATCCAAGGGTCTAAGTTCCTAAGTTAACTTAACCCATGGCTCTACCCAATCTCACCAGGTAAAGGTATAAACCTATCCTTGGACTTGGTTTCCTAGGAATTGAATATCCTAAGCTCTGATATCACAAAAACTGTCACGCCCCGAGCACGGAAGGAACCGAGTACGCGTGATGAGTTATATCATTCATGTCAATCAGAGCATAAGGAATTCGACCTTATAGACAGAGCGCATAAAAGTAGAGATAAACCAAATCCAATTTATTCATAATACTATTCAGGTAAACCATTACACAATCTCCCTTTTTAGAAGAGAGTACTAAAGGACATTCTAGACTCAATAACAGAAAATTACAATGACAGACTCAAGAAAATGGGAAAAAGACACGACTAGATAGATGCCTCTATGACTGGATGGCTCTATGCTCTTTACTCATTCTCATTCCCATCCGATTGATTCTCATCATCGAAATTATCTAAAAAATAGGGGAAAACATTAGGTGAGCAAACGCTCAGTAGGAATTATATCTCAAGATCAAGCTTGTTTTAAGTAAATTACACGTTCATGAATGCATGTCTAGCTGTGCACGTATACATGATAACGACGAGAGAGAGAGTGCATCAAGAGTTAATAGAGATGATCTAGCAAGATTTCAAGATAATCATGTAAAATGTATCAAGATGGTCAAGCATGTAAATATATCAAGTCATGTCACGTGAATTGGCTATTATAATATCAAGCAAGTAAATACCCATTTCGGGCCACGCAAGTCATGTCATGTCAAGTCAAGTACTATAGAGTTTGTGGAACGTCATAAATCAAGCTAGTCATACACTTCGGTGCAATACCACACCGTGATCAATCAACTCCCATGGGCACAAGTACTTTTGGGTGCTCCTCCAAGGACCAGATCGGGCCCTATATGCACAAGCATTGAGTCATGTATATTTTTAGACATCCACTATAGTTATAGTCAATATAGAATTCCAAGAACAAGCCATTGTAGGATGATAAGGTAGATTTTCACGAACGAAGGAGTTCAAGGACAGAACTTGAACAAGTAGGACATACCGATAAATCGTATGAAAAACCGTGACATGTCATGAAACTGGGTAATTGGCGTCCACTCAGTCGCCACCAATTACAAAAATAGCGCCCACTGTCTGGTCGCTAATTCCTGTGAATAGTACAGGCTGGATGAAATAGCACCCAGGTTCAGGTCACTAAATCAGGGAAATAGCGCCAACGTCCAGGTCGCTAATTCTGTCTGGTGCCCAGGTCATGGTCGCTAATTACTGACAGAACAGACTTCTCAAAAGAGGCTAGAAACAACGCTCTATGAGGGCTAATGCATCACGTTTCTTCAGAGTGACGTGATAAGTAAGGGTTCCAGAGTTTTTAGGATACAACTTACTCGGCTGTCTTGAGGGAGTCCAAGGCTAACGTAGACATACAGAGGTCTCCATGATGAAATCACCAGTCCGAAGGAAGGAATATCCCACGGAGGGTTCAAGCATTATCGAGAGTTAGTGTGTAATCGATAGAATAAAAAATAGAAACCCCATCTACGGATGTGAGATGAGAGTGTCAATAGACTCGCGATATGGGCCAGAAAACGTGATAAAACTAAGAGTCAGGAATCTGCGCCTCAACAGAAGTCACTATTTAAAGAATTAGTTGCCTTCTAAAAGGTCGTTCAATCTTAATTATAACAAAAATTTCCAAAAATAATAATAATTAATGACACTGTGCATGGGCGTTAATTCTAAATTTTTTTAAAAATTAATATTTATAACTATAACTAGCGACCGTGTATTATGGCGTTCATTCTTTAAATGACGTCATGATTTAGGTCGCTCAATCATGAATTTGATATAAGTTCTATTTATTGGATTTTTTTTACAATACAACGCCACCGTATAGGGGCACTCATTCTTTAAATAGCGACTAGGTGGCTGTCGCCCATTCTTTGTTTGATGCTACGCATCGGACAGATATAATCTTAGACACATAATACTGTTAATGTCTATGGATTTCAGA
Source organism: Amorphophallus konjac (assembly GCA_022559845.1). NCBI lineage: Eukaryota > Viridiplantae > Streptophyta > Magnoliopsida > Alismatales > Araceae > Amorphophallus > Amorphophallus konjac. The sequence continues at coordinate 221,160,570 of CM040121.1, read as the reverse complement.
TAATCAGGAAAGTAAAGACATAGATATATAGAGAAAAATATAAAGGTTCTAGAATCATGCTCATGCAGAATTTTTAACGTCAGGTTACATAGATATTTAATTTTTAACAGGTAGTATTTATTAAATCTGTTTACATGAAATAGCGGTCGGGCTATAGTCATAGGTTAAGCTGCGCCTCGAAGGATGTCACCAATTAGAACAATTGGCGACCTTCCGAGAGGTCGTTCATTAATTGACGGCCGATGCCCGGTCGCAATTTTCATTCAAGGTGGAAATCTACATAAAACGACTGACAGAAGATATAAGGCTATGCTAACCTATTATATGCATGCGTTATATTTATATTATGGGTTTGTACTTCAAATCTTGAGAAAACCTACCTATTGGTGGATGAAGAACGTCGAACAGGTAGCAGGGAAGAAGAGAAAATAACAAGAATAGCAGCGGCAGTAGCGATTGCACTGCAATAGAACCTCAACAGACGTAGCCTTTGAAGGAAGAAGAATCACTCCTTCTCGACAACTGCTGTAGGAACGTCGAAGGCAGTAACTACTACAACGACAGTAGCAGGAATATGAGTTGCAATGGTCAGGGAAGAAGATGAAGAACTGCACCGTCCGTAGCCGCAGCACAAACGTAGAGAAGAGAACAACTTTTCTCCCTCACGCACGGTGGCAGGATGATGAAGATGACGTCGACGCACGGTAGAACAAGCAGCAACAATAGCCTTGACTTGTTCGATGGAGGGGTGTATTTATAATGAAAAGGAACCTAACAGGGTTAGAGTTCTAATGGAATTTATCCTTCCACGTAGTAATCCTAGTGGATCTAAAGTTTCCCATGCAATATTCTTATTGCTAAATCACTAGCCATCATACTGTTGGGTCAAAAACCCTAAGGCATGCAGGCTTTGAACGTAAGGATGGTTTAGCTTTTTAGAGTAATATATCTATATCTATATATATACTATATTTCCCTTGGACGTAAGGAAGGTTACGTGCTTTTAAGGCCCATTCAGGATTAGTTACTTTATCCAATATATATATATATAGGAGGCCCATATGTGTGTGGGTTAAGGTTATTAGGCCCATATGAAGGTTAAGCCCTTTTGTTTCCTCATTTGGGTTTTATACTTTGTTTGATTGGGACCCTTTGACTATTTAATTGGAAGTTTTATTTGTTTATGGAAATTATATCCCTATACTTTATCCGGGTTGCTACACCCTCCCCCACTTAAAAGAATTTGATCCCCAAATTCAATCGCGTATAGACATGGAGGGTGCAGAGTACTTACGATTTTGGAATAAGTCGAGAAATCTTTTCTTCATAGATTCTTCAGTCGCCCAGATAGCTTCTTACTCTGAGCACTTGCTCCATGGAACCTTTACCATGGGAATCATCTTGTTCCTTAGTGCACGAACCTCGCGATCAAGGATCTTCAAAGGCTTTTGTTCATAAGTGATATCCATTTGTATCACCAGGTTGTCATGATCTATGACGTGGCTCGGATCATGAACGTACTTCTTGAGCATAGAAATATGGAATACATTGTGTACTTCGGATAGCTGCGGTGGCAAGGCGATCCGATAGGCAACCTCGCCAACTCTTTCTAGTACTTCGAAGGGACCGATATATCTTGGCGTAAGCTTGACCTTAACACCAAATCTTCTAATGCCGCGTCCTGGGGAAACCTTAAGAAAGACGTGATCCCCAACTTGGAACTCAAGGTCTCTCCTTCTAGTATCGACGTAAGTCTTTTGTCTAGACGGAGCCATCTTGAGTCTTTCTCTAATGAGTTGAATCTTTTCAGTGATATCTCTTACCATGTTCGGGCCTAGTAGTTGCTTTTCGCCAACCTCGTGCCAACATAAGGGTGATCGGCAACTACTTTCGTACAATGCCTTGAAAGGTGCCATTTGGATACTTGCCTGGTAACTATTATGATATGCAAACTCGACCAGGGGTAGATGGTCATGCTAGCTTCCACCGAAATCAATAATACAAGCTCGTAGCATGTCTTCCACAACTTGATTTGTTCTTTTGGTCTGACCATCCGTTTGAAGATGAAAAGCTGTACTAAAGTTGAGTCTTGTTCCTAACGAGTGTTGTAGACCTTTCCAAAAGTGAGAGGTGAAGCGCGGGTCTCGTTCAGACATAATCGAGACAGGAACTCCATGCAGTCTGACAACTTCTTTCATGTATAATGCAGCTAGAATATCGACTGACCATCGACTCTTTAAAGGCAAGAAGCGTGCCGACTTGGTCAACCGATCTATGATGACCCATATTCCATCATGTCCTCCTCTAGATTTAGACAGACCCATTATGAAATCCAAGCCGATATCTTCCCACTTCCACTTGGGAATGTCCATAGGATGTAGCTTACCGGCAGGCTTTTGATGTTCCGTCTTGACTTGTTGGCAGGTGAGACAGCGAGAAACAAAGTCCGCAACCTCCCTTTTCATGTTGGGCCACCAAAAGGTCCGTTTCAAGTCTTGGTACATCTTGGTCGATCCGGGATGAATTGTGTATCTTGATCTATGAGCTTCATCTAAAATTTTCTTCTTCAATTCCAGACAATCCGATACATAAGTCCTTTCTCGGAGCAACAATCTTCCATCGGATGCTAACTTAAAATCAGGTTGCTCTTCTAACATGCCCTTAACTTCAACCAGCACCGGGTCATTGTCTTGAAGTCCTTTGATTTCAGAGAGTAAATCTGGTTGTATTCTCATGTGTGATAGAGTAATACACCTTTTTCCCTCATCAGTATTTATGTCAAGCTTGGAAAACTATTCCAGCATCTTCCATTCTCGGATCATACAGTTGGCCAATAGCGCTCTCGACTTTCAACTGAGGGCATCAGCTACAGGATTACCCTTTTCAAGATGATATTTTATAGTGAAGTCGAAGTCCTTGAGATACTCTAGCCAACACCTTTGTCTCATATTCAATTCTTTTTGAGAAAATAGATACTTGAGACTCTTGTTGTCAGAGTACACAATGAATTATTCTCCGTTGAGATAATGTCTCCAGATCTACAAAGTAAATACTATCGCGGCCAATTCTAAGTCATGCACCAGGTAGTTCTCCTCATGCTTCTTTAATTGTATGGAAGAGTAAGCAATGACTCTCCCTTGTTGTATTAACACACATCCGAGGCCAATGCCAGATACATCGGTGTATACCTCGAACTTCTCTCCTTTAATAGGTAATGCCAAGACTGGGGCAGTTGTAAGATGATCCTTCAAAGCTTGAAAACTTTTCTCGCAGTCTTCATCCCACTTATAAGAAATCTCCTTGCGGGTCTGCCTAGTTAGAGGAACAAAGATCTTGGGGAAGTCCTTAATGAATCGCCTGTAATAGCCAGCTAGGCATAAGAAGCTTCGGATCTTAGTGGTATTTATGGGTCTTTCTTCATTCTTCACAGCCTCGACTTTGGACGGATCCATCAAAATTCCATTCTTCGAGATTACATGCCCTAAGAAAGATACTTCTTCGAGCCAGAAGTCACATTTACTCAACTTGGCATAAAGTTGATTCTTCCTCAAGATTGCACTGAAATCATCAAATGCTCTTCATGTTTTTCCTCGATCTTTGAATATATCAATATATCATCGATAAAGACCACTACGAATTGATCTAGATGAGGCCTAAATATACTGTTCATCAACTGCATAAAGGCTGCAGGGGCATTCGTTAGTCCAAAAGGCATAACAGTAAATTTGTAATGTCCATACCTGCTCCGGAATGCTATCTTGTGAATATCCTCATCCTTTATCCTCAATTGATGATATCCCGACCGGAGATCGATCTTTGAGAAATACTAAGCTCCAGATATCTGATCAAATAATTCATCGATCCTTGGCAGTGGATACTTGTTCTTGATAGTAAGATGGTTCAACTGTCGATAGTCGATGCAGAGTCTCATCGATCCATCCTTCTTCTTGATAAATAACACAGGCGCTCCCCACGGGGAAGTGTTCGGCCTGATGAATCCTTTCTTCAAGAGCTCCATTAACTGCTCTTTTAATTCCTTGAGCTCGGCGGGGGACATCCTATAAGGTGCCCTAGAAACCAGGCCAGCACCAAGGACAAGATCGATGGTGAGGGCCACTTCTCTTTGCGGGGGTAATCCGGGCAAGTCTTCCGAAAATACGTCGGGAAACTCTCGAACTACTCAGATGTCTTCTATCTTAGACTCCTTAACTTCCATGGCGGTCACGAAAGCCATGAAAGCCATGAATCCTTTCCTTAAGAGCTTACTAGCTCGGAGGGCCGAAATAAGGGGTGACTTGTTTCGACTCCGAGGACTAGTGTAGACAAGTCCCGGGAACTCCTTAAAAGTTACTTTGTTGTTCCGGCAATCTACAACTACCTTGTGTGTGGATAGCCAATCGGCTCCTAGTATGACATAATATCCATCCATATCTAGGCATATTAGATCGACAGGTAGATTTTTCCCTTTTACCATAACTTCACAATTTAGATAATGGTGTGAAATCTCGGATTCGTTTCCGAGAGGAGTTGAAATAACTAGAAATATCCACTCCGGTTCCATAGGTAATGGATCAGCAAACTTTTTGGAAACAAAAGAGTGTGATGCGTCGGTATCAAATAAGACACGACCAGACTTGGAACAAATCTTTAATGTACCTTCCACCCGTCTGCCTTCATCTTGCTCCGCTTCTTGAAGAGCTTCAAAACGTGCTTGCTTCTTCACCGGGCGCTTCTCGTCTCCGACTTGATCATTAAGCAAGGGGCAGTCGGGAATCTGATGATCATGGCTCCCGCAATGGAGACAAGCTTCCAATCTCCTCCAGCATTCTTCGGCCTTATGGCCGGCCTTGTCGCAGTGCTTACACACCTCTTTGGAAGGTGTGGTAGTAATGGAGAAGGACTTGCTATTCTTCTTGAACTTCTTCTCTTGGGAGGAATCTCCTCCGTTGCTTGACCTCTTCTTATTGAAGGCAGGTTTAAAAGTGCCGGAGCTTGTGACATGCTCCTTCTTATCCTTTCCATGGATCCGGTCGGACAGCTCCGTGGCGTCTTCTAACAGCTGGGCTTGCCTTATCATCTCTGAATAGACTTGAATGTCCATCGGTGCCAGTTGATTGATGTATTGGGGTCGAATCCCGTTAAGAAATCTTCTCGCCTTCATTTTCTCGGTACACACCAAGTGGAGTGCATACCTTGATAGATGGGAAAATTGGGCCTCGTACTTGGCCATTGATAAGGTTCTTTGCTTGAGGACGACGTATTCCGTGGCCTTCTTTTCTTGAATACGGTCCGAAAAGTATATGTTGTTGAAATACTCCACGAACTCGACCCACGTAACTTACTCATGGGGTAATGTAGCTTCTATTGATTCCCACCATAAATGAGCATCCCGCACTAGTTGTAACGTCGCTAATAGTACTTTCTCCTCATCCGTGCATTGCAAAACATGGAATATCCTTTCTATCTCCTTGATCCAGTGTTCGGCATCGTCAAGATTGGACAAGCTGGTAAACTTTGGTGGATTCATATTACGGAAGCTTCGATGGAGATCTCCCGCTCCACGGAGTGCTCCACCCTGCGCCACTTGTTGTAGCGCCTGGGTAAGACCTTGGACAGTGCGTTGCATGTCACGCCATTGAGCACCTTCGGCGGCCATGATCCTACAATAATTAAGTAACTATATTAATATATGATTAATCCAAGGGTCTAAGTTCCTAAGTTAACTTAACCCATGGCTCTACCCAATCTCACCGGGTAAAGGTATAAACCTATCCTTGGACTTGGTTTCCTAGGAATTGAATATCCTAAGCTCTGATACCACAAAAATTGCCACGCCCCGAGCATGGAAGGAACCAAGTACGCGTGACGAGTTACATCATTCATGTCAATCAGAGCATAAGGAATTCGACCTTATAGACCGAGCGCGTAAAAGTAGAGATAAACCAAATCCAATTTATTCATAATATCATTCAGGTAAACCATTACACAATCTCCCTTTTTAGAAGAGAGTACTAAAGGACATTCTAGACTCAATAACAGAAAATTACAATGACAGACTCAAGAAAATATGAAAAAGACACAACTAGATAGATGCCTCTATGACTGGATGGCTCTATGCTCTTTACTCATTCCCATTCCTATCCAATTGATTCTCATCATCGGAATTATCTAAAAAATAGGGGAAAACATTAGGTGAGCAAACGCTCAGTAGGAATTATATCTCAAGATCAAGCTTGTTTTAAGTAAATTACACGTTCATGAATGCATGTCTAGCTTTGCACGTATACATGATAACGACGAGAGAGAGAGTGTATCAAGAGTTAATAGAGATGATCTAGCAAGATTTCAAGATAATCATGTAAAATGTATCAAGATGGTCAAGCATGTAAATATATCAAGTCATGTCACATGAATTGGCTATTATAATATCAAGCAAGTAAATACCCATTTCGGGCCACGCAAGTCATGTCATGTCAAGTCAAGTACTATAGAGTTTGTGGAATACCATAAATCAAGCTAGTCATGTACTTCGGAGCAATACCACACCGTGATCAATCAACTCCCATGGGCACAAGTACTTTTGGGTGCTCCTCCAAGGAACAGATCGGGCCCTATATGCAAAAGCATTGAGTCATGTATATTTTTAGACATCCACTATAGTTATAGCCAATATAGAATTCCAAGAACAAGCCATTGTAGGATGATAATGTAGATTTTCACGAACGAAGGAGTTCAAGGATAGAACTTGAACAAGTAGGACATACCGATAAACCGTATGAAAAACTGTGACATGTCATGAAACTGGGTAATTGGCGTCCACTCAGTCGCCACCAATTACAGAAATAGCGCCCACTGTCTGGTCGCTAATTCCTGTGATTAGTACTGGCTGGATGAAATAGCACCCAGGTTCAGGTCGCTAAATCAGGGAAATAGCGCCAACGTCTAGGTCGCTAATTCCGTCTGGTGCCCAAGTCATGGTCGCTAATTACTGACAGAACAGACTTCTCAAAAGAGGCCAGAAATAACACTCTATGAGTGCTAATGCATCACATTTCTTCAGAGTGACGTGATAAGAAAGGGTTCCAGGGTTTTTAGGATACAACTTGCTCGATTGTCTTGAGGGAATCCAAGGCTAACGTAGACTTACGGAGGTCTCCATGATGAAATCACCAATCCGAAGGAAGGAATATCCGACGGAGGGTTCAAGCATCATCGAGAGTTAGTGTGTAATCGATAGAATCAAAAATAGAAACCCCATCTACGGATGTGAGATGAGAGTGTCAATATTCTCGCGATATGGGCCAGAAAACGTGATAAAATAAAGAGTCAGAAATCTGCGCCTCAATAGAAGTCGCTATTTAAAGAATTAGTTGCCTTCTAAAAGGTCGTTCAATCTTAATTATACCAAAAATTTCCAAAAAATAATAATAATTAATGACACTATGCATGGACGTTAATTCTAAAAAAATTTTAAAATTAATATTTATAACTGTAAATAGTGACTGTGTATTATGGCATTCATTCTTTAAATGACGTCATGATTTAGGTCGCTCAATCATGAATTTGATATAAGTTCTATTTATTGGATTTTTTTTACAATACAACGCCACCGTATAGGGGCACTCATTCTTTATATAGCGACTAGGTGGCTGTCGCCCATTCTTTGTTTGATGCTACGCATCGGACAGATACAATCTTAGACACATAATACTGTTAATGTATATGGAGTTTAGATAATCAGGAAAGTAAAGACATAGATATATAGAGAAAAATATAAAGGTTCCAGAATCATGCTCATGCAGAATTTTCAACGTCAGGTTACATAGATATTTAATTTTTAACAGATAGTATTTATTAAATCTGTTTACATGAAATAGCGGTAGGGCTATAGTCGTAGGTTAAGCTGCGCCTCGAAGGATGTTGCCAATTAGAACAACTGGTGACCTTCCGAGAGGTCGTTCATTAATTGACGGTCGATGCCCGGTCGCTATTTTCATTCAAGGTGGAAATCTACATAAAACGACTGACAGAAGATATAAGGCTATGCTAACCTATTATATGCATGCGTTATATTTATATTATGGGTTTGTACTTCAAATCTTGAGAAAACCTACCTGTTGGTGGATGAAGAACGTCGAACAGGTAGCAGGGAAGAAGAGAAAATAACAAGAATAGCAGTGGCAGCAGCGATTGCACTGCAATAGAACCTCAACAGACACAGCCTTTGAAGGAAGAAGAATCACTCCTTCTCGAAAACTGTAGTAGGAACGTCGAAGGCAGTAACTACTGCAACGACAGTAGCAGGAATATGAGTTGCAATGGTCAGGGAAGAACATGAAGAACTACAACGTCCGTAGCCGCAGCACAAACGTAGAGAAGAGAACAGCTTTTCTCCCTCACGCACGGTGGCAGGATGATGAAAACGACGTCGACGCACGGTAGAACAAGCAGCAATAATAGCCTTGATGTGTTTGATGGGGGGTGTATTTATAATGAAAAGGAACCTAACAGGGTTAGAGTTCTAGTGGAATTTATCCTTCCACGTAGTAATCCTAGTGGATCTAAAGTTTCCCATGCAGTATCCTTATTGCTAAATCACCAGCCGCCATACTGTTGGGTCAAAAACCCTAAGGCATGCAGGCTTTGAACGTAAGGATGGTTTAGCTTTTTGGAGTAATATATCTACATCTATATATATACTATATTTCCCTTGGACGTAAGGAAGGTTACGTGCTTTTAAGGCCCATTCAGGATTAGTTACTTCATCCAATATATATATATATATATAGCCCTATGTGTGTGGGTTAAGGTTATTAAGGCCCATATGAAGGTTAAGCCCTTTTGTTTCCTCATTTGGGTTTTATACTTTGTTTGATTGGGACCCTTTGACTATTTAATTGGAAGTTTAATTTGTTTAGGAAAATTATATCCCTATACTTTATCCGGGTTGCTACACCCTCCCCCACTTAAAAGAATTTGATCCCCAAATTCTATCGCATATAGACATGGAGGGTGCAGAGTACTTACGATTTTGGAATAAGTCAAGAAATCTTTTCTTCATAGATTCTTCAGTCGCCCAGATAGCTTCTTACTCTGAGCACTTGCTCCATGGAACCTTTACCATGGGAATCGTCTTGTTCCTTAGTGCACGAACCTCGCGATCAAGGATCTTCAAAGGCATTTGTTCATAAGTGATATCCATTTGTATCACCAGGTTGTCATGATCTATGACATGGCTCGGATCAAGAACCTACTTCTTGAGCATAGAAATATGGAATACATTGTGTACTTCGGATAGCTATGGTGGCAAGGCGATCCGATAGGCAACCTCGCCAACTCTTTCTAGTACTTCGAAGGGACCGATATATCTTGGCGTAAGCTTGCCCTTAACACCAAATCTTCTAATGCCGCGTCCTGGGGAAACCTTAAGAAAGACGTGATCCCCAACTTGGAACTCGAGGTCTCTCCTTCTAGTATCGGCGTAAGTCTTTTGTCTAGACAGAGCCATCTTGAGTCTTAATCTAATGAGTTGAATCTTTTCAGTGGTATCTCTTACCATGTTCGGGCCTAGTAGTTGCTTTTCGCCAACCTTGTCCCAACATAAGGGTGATCGGCAACTCCTTTCGTACAATGCCTTGAAAGGTGCCATTTGGATACTTGCCTGGTAACTATTGTGATATGCAAACTCGACCAGGGGTAGATGGTCATGCCAGCTTCCACCGAAATCAATAATACAAGCTCGTAGCATGTCTTCCACAACTTGATTTGTTCTTTTGGTCTGACCATCCGTTTGAGGATGAAAAGTTGTACTAAAGTTGAGTCTTGTTCCCAACGAGTGTTGTAGACCCTTCCAAAAGTGAGAGGTGAAGCGTGGGTCTCGGTCAGACACAATCGAGACAGGAACTCCATGCAGTCTGACAACTTCTTTGATGTATAATGTAGCTAGAATATCGACTGACCATCGACTCTTTATAGGCAAGAAGTGTGCCGACTTGGTCAACCGATCTATGATGACCCATATTCCATCATGTCCTCCTCTAGATTTAGACAGACCCATTATGAAATCCATGCTGATATCTTCCCACTTCCACTTGGGAATGTCCAGGGGATGTAGGTTACCGGCAGGCTTTTGGTGTTCCGTCTTGACTTGTTGGCAAGTGAGACAGTGAGAAACAAAGTCCGCTACCTCCCTTTTCATGTTGGGCCACCAAAAGGTCCATTTCAAGTCTTGGTACATCTTGGTCGATCCGAGATGAATTGTGTATCTTGATCTATGAGTTTCATCTAAAATTTTCTTCTTCAATTCCAGACAATCCCATACACAAGTCCTTTCTCGGAACAACAATCTTCCATCGGATGCTAACTTGAAATCAGGTTGCTCTTCTAACTTGCCCTTAACTTCAACCAGCACCGGGTCATTGTCTTGAAGTCCTTTGATTTCAGAGAGTAAATCTGGTTGTATTCTCATGTGTGATAGAATAATACACCTTTTCCCCTCATCAGTATTTATGTCAAGCTTGGAAAACTATTCCATCATCTTCTATTCTCGGATCATACAGTTGGCCAATAGCGCTCTCGACTTTCAACTGAGGGCATCAGCTACGGGATTACCCTTTTTAGGATGATATTGTATAGTGAAGTCGAAGTCCTTGAGATACTCTAGCCAACACCTTTGTCTCATATTCAATTCTTCTTGAGAAAATAGATACTTGAGACTCTTGTGGTCGGAGTACACAATGAATTATTCTCCGTTGAGATAATGTCTTCAGATCTACAAAGTAAATACTACCGCGACCAATTCTAAGTCATGCACCGGGTAGTTCTCCTCATGCTTCTTTAATTGTATGGAAGAGTAAGCAATGACTCTCCCTTGTTGTATTAACACACATCCGAGGCCAATGTCAGATACATCGATGTATACCTCGAACTTCTCTCCTTCAATAGGTAATGCCAAGACTGGGGCAGTTGTAAGATGATCCTTCAAAGCTTGAAAACTTTTCTCGCAGTCTTCATCCCACTTATAAGAAATCTCCTTACGGGTCTGCCTAGTCAGAGGAATGAAGATCTTGGAGAAGTCCTTGATGAATCGCCTGTAATAGCCAGCTAGGCATAAGAAGCTTCGGGTCTTAGTGGTATTTGTGGGTCTTTCTTCATTCTTCACAGCCTCGACTTTGGACGGATCCATCGAAATTCCATCCTTCGAGATTACATGCCCTAAGAAAGATACTTCTTCGAGCCAGAAGTCACATTTACTCAGCTTGGCATAAAGTTGATTCTTCCTCAAGATTTGTAATGAAATCCTCAAATGCTCTTTATGTTTTTCCTCGATCTTTGAATATATCAATATATCATCGATAAAGACCACTACGAATTGATCTAGATGAGGCCTGAATATACTGTTCATCAACAACATAAAGGCTGCAGGGGCATTCATTAGTCCAAAAGGCATAACAGTAAATTTGTAATGTCCATGCCTGCTCGGGAATGCTATCTTGTGAATATCCTCATCCTTTATCCTCAATTGATGATATCCCGACCAGAGATCGATCTTTGAGAAATACTTAGCTCCAGATATCTGATCAAATAATTCATCGATCCTCGACAGTGGATACTTGTTCTTGATAGTAAGATGGTTCAATTGTCGATAGTCGATGCAGAGTCTCATCGATCCATCCTTCTTCTTCACAAATAACACAGGCGCTCCCCACGGGGAAGTGCTCGGCCTGATGAATCCTTTCTTCAAGAGCTCCATTAACTGCTCTTTTAATTCCTTGAGCTCGGCGGGGGACATCCTATAAGGTGCCTTAGAAACCAGGCCAGCACTAGGGACAAGATCGATAGTGAAGGCCACTTCTCTTTGCGGGGGTAATCCGGGCAAGTCTTCCGGAAATATGTCAGGAAACTCTCAAACTACTCAGATGTCTTCTATCTTAGACTCCTTAACTTCCGTGGCGGTCACGAAAGCCATGAAAGCCATGCATCCTTTTCTTAAGAGCTTACTAGCTCGGAGGGCCAAAATAAGGGGTGACTTGTTTCAACTACGAGGACTAGTGTAGACAAGTCCCGGGAACTCCTTAAAAGTTACTTTGTTGTTGCTGCAATCTACAACTACCTTGTGTGTGGATAGCCAATCGGCTCCTAGTATGACATCATATCCATCCATATCCAGGCATATTAGATCGACAGGTAGATTTTTCCCTTTTACCATAACTTCACAATTTAGATAATGGTGTGAAATCTCGGATTCGTTTCCGAGAGGAGTTAAAATAACTAGAAATATCCACTCCGGTTCCATAGGTAATAGATCAGCAAACTTCTTGGAAACAAAAGAGTGTGATGCGCCGGTATCAAATAAGACACGAGCAGACTTGTAACAAATCTTTAATGTACCTTCCACCCGTCTGCCTTCATCTTGCTCTGCTTCTTGAAGAGCTTCGAAACGTGCTTGCTTCTTTACCGGGCCCTTCTCGTCTCCGACTTGATCATTAAGCAAGGGGTAGTCGGGAATCTGATGATCATGGCTCCCGCAATGGAGACAAGCTTCCAATCTCCTCCAGCATTCTTCGGCCTTATGGTCGGCCTTGTCGCAGTGCTTACACACCTCTTTGGAAGGTGTGGTAGTAATGGAGAAGGACTTGCTATTCTTCTTGAACTTCTTCTCTTGGGAGGAATCTCCTCCGTTGCTTGACCTCTTCTTATTGAAGGCAGGTTTAAAAGTGCCGGAGCTTGTGACATGCTCCTTCTTATCCTTTCCATGGATCCAGTCGGACAGCTCCGTGGCATCTTCTAATAGCTGGGCTCCCTTTATCATCTCTGAATAGACTTGAATGTCCATCGGTGCCAGTTGAGTGATGTATTGGGGTCGAATCCCGTTAAGAAATCTTCTCGCCTTCATTTTCTCGGTACACACCAAGTGGGGTGCATACCTTGATAGATGGGAAGATTGGGCCTCGTACTTGGCCATTGATAAGGTTCTTTGCTTGAAGACGGTGAATTCCGTGGCCTTCTTTTCTTGAATACGGTCCGAGAAGTATTTGTTGTTGAAATACTTCACGAACTCGCCCCACGTAACTAACTCATGGGGTAATGTAGCTTCTATTGATTCCCACCAAAAATGAGCATCCCGCTCTAGTTGTAACGTCGCTAATAGTACTTTCTCCTCATTCGTGCATTGTAAAACACGAAATATCCTTTCTATCTTCTTGATCCAGTGTTCGACATCATCAAGGTTGGACGAGCTGGTAAACTTTGGTGGATTCATATTACGGAAGCTTCGATGGAGATCTCCCGCTCCACGGAGTGCTCCGCCCTACTCCACTTGTTGTAGGGCCTGGGTAAGACCTTGGATAGTGCGTTGCATGTCACGCCATTGAGCACCTTCGGCGGCCATGATCCTACAATAATTAAGTAACTATATTAATATATGATTAATCCAAGGGTCTAAGTTCCTAAGTTAACTTAACCCATGGCTCTACCCAATCTCACCGGGTAAAGGTATAAACCTATCCTTGGACTTGGTTTCCTAGGAATTGAATATCCTAAGCTCTGATACCACAAAATTGCCACGCCCCGAGCATGGAAGGAACCAAGTACGCGTGACGAGTTACATCATTCATGTCAATCAGAGCATAAGGAATTCGACCTTATAGACCGAGCGCGTAAAAGTAGAGATAAACCAAATCCAATTTATTCATAATACCATTAAGGTAAACCATTACACAATCTCCCTTTTTAGAAGAGAGTACTAAAGGACATTCTAGACTCAATAACAGAAAATTACAATGACAGACTCAAGAAAATGGGAAAAAGACACGACTAGATAGATGCCTCTATGACTGGATGGCTCTATGCTCTTTACTCATTCCCGTTCCCATCCGATTGATTCTCATCATTAGAATTAACTAAAAAATAGGGGAAAACATTAGGTGAGCAAACGCTCAGTAGGAATTATATCTCAAGATCAAGCTTGTTTTAATTAAATTACATGTTCATGAATGCATGTCTAGCTATGCACGTATACATGATAACGACGAGAGAGAGATTGTATCAAGAGTTAATAGACATGATCTAGCAAGATTTCAAGATAATAATATAACATGTATCAAGATGGTTAAGCATGTAAATATATCAAGTCATGTCACGTGAATTGGCTATTATAATATCAAGCAAGTAAATACCCATTCCAGACCACGCAAGTCATGTCATGTCAAGTCAAGTACTATAGAGTTTGTGGAATGCCATAAATCAAGCTAGTAATGTACTTCGGTGCAATGCCACACCGTGATCAATCAACTCCCGTGGGCACAAGTACTTTTGGGTGCTCCTCCCAAGACCAGATTCGGCCCTATATGCACAAGTATTTGGTCATGTATATTTTTAGACATCCACTATAGTTATAGCCAATATAGAATTCTAAGAACAAGCCATTGTAGGATGATAGGGTAGATTTTCACGAACGAAGGAGTTCAAGGACAAAATTTGAACAAGTAGGACATACTGATAAACTGTATGAAAAATCGTGACATGTCATGAAACTGGGTAATTGGCGTCCAGTCAGTTGCCACCAATTACAGAAATAGCGCCCACTGTCTGGTCGCTAATTCCTGTGAACAGTACCGGCTGGATGAAATAGCACCCAGGTTCAGGTCGCTAAATCAGGGAAATAGTGCCAACGTTCAGGTCGCCAATTCCTTCTGGCGCCCAGGTCATGGTCGCTAATTACTAACAGAACAGACTTCTTAAAAGAGGCCAGAAACAACGCTCTATGAGGGCTAATATATCATTTTTCTTCAGAGTGACGTGACAAGTAAGGGTTCCAGGATTTTTAGGGTACAACCTGCTCGATTGCCTTGAGGGAATCCAATGCTAGCGTAGACTTACGGAGGTCTCCATGATGAAATCACTAGTCCGAAGGAAGGAATATCCCGCAGAGGGTTCAAATATCACCGAGAGTTAGTGTGTAATCAATAGAATCAAAAACAGAAACCCCATCTATGGATGTGAGATGAGAGTTTTAATAGACCCGCGATATGGGCCAGAAAACGTGATAAAACTGAGAGTCAGGAATCTGTGCCTCAACAGAAGTTGCTATTTAAAGAAATAGTGGCTTTCTGAAAAATCGTTCAATCTTAATTATAACAAAAATTTTCAAAAATAATAAGAATTAACGACAATGTGCATGGGTGTTAATTCTAAAAATTTTCAGAAATTAATATGTATAACTATAAATAGCGACTATGTATGATGCCGTTCATTCTTTAAATGACGTCATGATTTAGGTCGCTCATTCATGAATTTGATATAAATTCTATTTATTGTATTTTTTTTACAATACAATACCAGTGTATAGGGCCGCTCATTCTTTAAATAGCGACTAGGTGATTGTCGCCCATTCTTTGTTTCATGCTATGCATCGGACAAATACAATCTTAGACACATAATACTATTCATGTATATGGAGTTCAGATAATTAGGAAAGTAAAGACATGGATATATAGAGAAAAATATAAAGGTTCTAGAATCATGCTCATGCAGAATTTTTAACATCAGGTTACATAGATATTTAAATTTTAACATGTAGTATTTATTAAACATGTTTACATGAAATAGCGGCAGGGCTATAATCGTAGGTTAAGCTGTGCCCCGAAGGATGTCGCCAATTAGAACAACTGGCGACCTTCCGAGAGGTCGTTCATTAATTAACGGCCGATGCCCGGTCACTATTTTCATTCAAGGTGGAAATCTACATAAAATGACTGACAAAAGATATAAGGCTATGCTAACCTATTATATGCATGTGTTATATTAATATTATGGGTTTGTACTTCAAATCTTGAGAAAACCTACCTGTTGGTGGATCAAGAATGTCAAACAGGTAGCAGGGAAGGAGAGAAAATAACAAGAATAACAGCGACAATAGCGATTGCACTGTAATAGAACCTCAGCAAACGCAGCCTTTGAAGGAAGAAGAATCACTCCTTCTCGACAACTGCAGCAGGAACGTCGAAGGCAGAAACTACTGCAACGGCAGTAACAGGAATATGAGTTGCAACAGTCAGGGAGGTAGATGAAGAACTGTAGCGTCTGTAGCCACAGCACGAACGTAGAGAAGAGAATAGCTTTTCTCCCTCACGCATTGTGGCAGGATGATGAAGACGACGTCGACGCACGGTAGAACAAGCAGCAGATGTAGCCTTGACTTGTTCGATGGAGGGGTGTATTTATAATGAAAAGGAACCTAACAGGGTTAGAGTTCTAATGGAATTTATCCTTCTCCCGTAGTAATCCTAGTGGATCTAAAGTTTCCCATGCAATATCCTTATTGCTAAATCACCAGCCGCCATACTGTTTGGTCAAAAACCCTAAGGCATGCAGGCTTCGAACGTGAGGATGGTTTAGCTTTTTGGAGTAATATATCTATATCTATATATATACTATATTTCCCTTGGACGTAAGGAAGGTTACGTGCTTTCAAGGCCCATTCGGGATTAGTTACTTTATCCAATATATATGTATATATATATATATATGTATATGTGTATATGTATATATATGTATATGTATATATATATATATGTATGTATGTATATATACATATACATATATATACATATACATATATATACATATATATACATATATATATATATATATATATATATATATATATATATATTGGAGGCCCATATATATTGGAGGCCCATATGTGTGTGGGTTAAGGTTATTAAGGCCCATATGAAGGTTAAGCCCTTTTGTTTCCTCATTTGGGTTGGTTTTATACTTTATTTGATTGGGACCCTATGACTATTTAATTGGAAGTTTTATTTGTTTAGGGAAATTATATCCCTATACTTTATCCGGGTTGCTACAAAACTATACGAAATTAGATAAAAATGAAGAGAGACGAGGGCCAAAACTCCCTCGTTAAGGCACAGAGACCCTGATAACAAGGAACCATATACAGAATAAACAAAGATTAGCTGAGATCAAGATTGACTAAAGTCTCGAAAATAGCACGAAAAAGGGTAATGACCCCGAAAGGGTGAGATAGAAAGAATAGAAAATCTATGAGAAGATTGTTGCGAAGATAAGGAAGAAGAATGATCATCCGACGTGGTCTGGGAGAGAGAATTGTGGACATCCGACAGGGTCGGAGAAGAAGAATCATAGACATCAGACTGGGTCGGAGAGTGATAATGATGGCCATCCGACAGAGTCAGAGAAGGATCAGAGGCAACACCCGAGAGTCTCGGGGAAGAAGAATCAGGTGATGTCCCGAAATCGAGATGAAAGGATGACATAGGCCGAGGCCTAAAATTGTGAGAGGGAAAATCTGGAGGATCCGGATGAGAAGAAGAGGAATGGCGGTTCGCGGACCCCGGAAGAGAAGAGAAAATCATAGAAGCATGATCAGAATGAGGAAGGTACACCACCCAAGGGTGGGAACTGAGTAGAAGAAAAGATGAATGAAAAGAAGGGGAGGAAGAGGTGGACTGATGGGGTCATCACCATCCGTCTTGGCACTCACGGCCCGTCTCCTCACCCCGGAAGCGTCTGGTATGATCTAGTTATTTATTTTGAGTCATATATTTGAGTCAAACCGTTGTAATTTCCCTTTTATTTGAGTCTAGTACCTAGGTTAAGCAGTCATTTGACTAAGTTATGTCTTATTAGGTGGTTTAAGTTGGTTAATAGGCCCATTTCAGTGGGCTAGGCCCAGGGGCACCCTCTTCCCCCTTGGATATTTATCATTGGTCCAAAAGTTAGGGACTTTTTGTAAAATGTGGGTTTCCTATAAATAGGATCCCATTCCCCCATTTGAGAAGTAATGAAAGAATGAATTATTGAAGTATTTCCAGAAATTTGAGTGATTTTTCTTAGAGTGAGAAGCTCCCCCTCTCCCTCTCTCTCCCCTCTCTCTCTTCTCTCTCTCTCTAGAAGGGGGGCGACCCTTTCTCTCTCTCCCCCCCCAATTTCAAAATTACCTCTCTCTCCTCTACCTCAGCTGCCACTTCATCCCTCTCTCCTCCACCTCATCCACTCGCCACTTGCCACCTCATCCCACCTCTTCATCTCCCTAGAACTATAACTCCCCATTTAATCCCACCCATTCTCCCAAGCACCCCTTGGCACTCCCCATACAACCCCTCCTTCTCCCAAGGGAGAATCCCACCTCCCCAAGCACCCCTTCACATCCCCAACACACTCTTTCCCTTTCCCTAGGCCAGCAATAACCACTCCCCATTAAACCAAAATTCAAAACCATCTCCTTTCACCTCCAAGCCCACGTGCGCCCCCACCCTCTCTCCCTCTCTACCCTGGCCGCAGCCCCCTTTCTCCCACCCAAGCTTCTGCTCTAGCAGCCCCCACTCCCCCTCCTTCACCCCTAGACCCCTCCAGCAACATTCCACATACTCCAGCCCCCATTCCCCTGCCATCTAGTCGCCCACCCAATCACCACATCTACCATCCTCAACCTGCAATTCCCAGGTCGTAGGTAGCATTTCTGGTGCCCTATTCTAGAGTCTTCTACGTCTTCATCGCGCATTGTCTGAGGGTGTATCAAACATCCCTGGAAAGTTCTTCAAAGCAAATTCGCATGCCAGGTGGTCTCGCCATCATCGGATGTTCCTACTGCCCAGTGGAGCCATTCTCCCTCGACTGCACAGAGCTACTCCAGCAGGGGGCCTGAACCCGAGTGCAGACATGACCACAACCGCTCCGGTCTGACTTTGGATGTGATTCTTCAGCTGAGGTCTTCTCCTCGACGTCCCCTATCATCTCCAAGAAATAGAGCGCCATTCGGACCCCGGAGCACAAAGTTCTAAATTTTTCCCTCGGAGTGCGCAGGTCATTCTCCCCTGAGCCAGATCCGACCCCCCCTCACCTTTCTGGATCTCGAGATCTACTCCAACCTTCCCCAGTAGTTCCGTTGGTCTCCGATCTAAGAGGAGTCATCCACGGTCGTAACGATTCTGGTCCCGTCCTCATCGGACCTCGGGAGCATTCGTGGTGGTCACATCTTTCTACAGCAGTAGTCCGGGAACAGTCAGAGCCAAAGCAGTTCGGTCATGTTCCAGACCCTTTCCCACCCATCGTTGACACCAAGAAATTCCCTAAAAATTCAGACATCCTCCTGGGCCAACCCAAGAAGTTTCGGCATCGGTTTTGGCCTCATCTGATCTCGACAGAGTCCGTGGCGGCACCGTCTTCGACCCCCTGTCAGACTGTTCCAGAAGTAGACAGAACCGGCGGGCTCATCACTTCGGCTTCTAATTTAGCTTCCCCCACCCCGCCTGGCCCGCCTAAAGCCCCTCCCTACGGGAGGTAGTATTTTCATGTAATTCTATTGTCCCCCACCCCTAGCCCAACCCCCTTGCAAGGGGAGTAGTGAATGTAATTCGGTATCACAGGTTGAAGCGACACAGACGCAGCGTGCGGGGAACCCACGCTTCCTCGCTCGCCCACGTCTCCGACCGGAGTTGGTTTCTTCAAACTGGCTAGGTAAGCTCTCGGCCCCTGCTCCCATTTGTGCTTGTTCATTTAATATTCATCAATTGTGCCATCGATTAAGGGAGAACTAGGGCACATCTTTCAAAAATATGCCTCTTCGGTCGGCCTACGTCAGTTCTTGGCCTATCGGCACCACAACCCAAAACCTCAGCCTTTGCATCATCAAAGCCAATCCGTTCAAGCTTCAGTCCAAGCTCTAGCTATAAGCTACACAGATCAGCTAGCTTGACGGTCTACGTGAAGCTCTAGATTGCTCGACAACCAGCCAAGCCCCAGTAAGCAAGTCCAGCATCAACACAATGGATCAACGATAATGATCCCACCAGCAACATCCATCGACAGCAGCAAGATAAGGACACCTAGCGCCATTCACCAAATAGCCAAGAGGCTCTCAAGTAAACAAAAAAAAATAACAAACAAAAAAAATAGGGTTAAAAATAGAGATACCCTGGCGGACTTAGTCGTCCTCTTTCACAAGGAGGCGGATAGGGGCAAAAAGGCCAGAACCCCGGTTGAGGTGAAAACTCGCAAGAGGACCTTAGGCAAAATTGGATAACCCCTAGATGCGAAAACCAGTAAGGGCGCATCGAAAAAAGTAAAAGGGGGCCAGTTTTGACGAAAACCCAAAAGGGCGGCAGAGTTGGTAAAGAGAACATACAAAAAAAAACTCTCTCCTCCTTCATCCGGGGCAACCAGTCCCCCGCCTTCCAGTAACCATATACCTTTCCAACTTGTCCATACCTATCCCTGATTAATGCCCTACTTCAGTTTATAAGCCTGACACCTCCCTATCAGCCATATACCATCACGTTCGGCCTACGCCAGTCAACTAGGCTGCACACCTCCATGGTTGGCCTATACCAGTCCCCGACCAATACACCTCTTCGGTTCATCAATCTTACACTCGCCAGTTAGCCATACACAACCCTAGTTGGCTCATACTTCCTCCGGCCTCACGCCACCAAGGTTGGCCCGTATACGCCAGCAACTCATGCCCCATTCTAGCCATTCATTCCAACAAACCTCAGTCTACACATCACCTCGGTTGGCCTCTAAACTGCATCAACCTTGGTTCCATCTATCATAAAGATCCATCAACCCAGAACTCCCAGTCATCAGCCCATCAATGTTAAACCACCATGAACCCAGTCATGACTCCAGCAATACACCACAAAGGCATACCAGTTCCCAGACCCCAATCATCACTCTAGCAATACGCCACAAGGGCATACCAGTTCCCATAACCCAGGCAAGACTCTAGCAATACGCCACCAAGGCTCACCGGTTCCCAGATCACCAGTCAAACTCCAGATTACTCAATAACCAGCCAACGCCATAGTCACGGCTACAACGGTGACAAGCCATCAATAGCACAAACTCTAGGTCATGTCCCCTGACAGCAGCACGCTACGGATGGCAGCCACAAGGTTCGCAGGTCAAAAAAAAGGGGGTTAAAAATAGAGATACCCCGGCGGTCTCAGTCAACTCCCTCCATGGGACTATTGAGGGCAAAAATTTGCCATCAACCCAACTGAGGTGAAAACCCGCAAGGGCACCTTAGGTAAAATTGGGTCACCCCTCGGTGTGAAAACCCACAAGGGCATACTGAAAAAAGTAAAAGGAGGCCAACTCTGGCGAAAACCCGCAAGGGTGGTAGAGCTGGTAAAGAGAATAAAAAAAACCCTCTTCCTCTCTACCCCTCACTGATGAAAGCCGTCGACCGCAATATCCCGCCAATGGTGAGCTCAACATCACTCCACAACAATGGTGGCCATTACACCCCCGAGGGTCAGTCATCGCCAATTCCAGCTCTAGTATTCGGCTACACACCTCAACACTCAGTCGACCAGTCCCAGTCTTCCAGCTACTACACATCAGCAGTTAGCTGGCCAGCTCCAGCTCCAGTCTCCAGCTCTAGTATTCAGCTACCCACCTCAGCGGTCAGCCGACCAGTCCCAGTCTTCCGGCTACTACACGTCAACAGTTAGCCGACCAGCTCCAGTCCCAGTCTCCAGCCCTAGTATTCGACTACACACCTCAACGGTCAGTCGACCAGTCCCAGTCTTCCAGCTATTACACATCAACAGTTAGCCGGCCAGCCCCAGTCCCAGTCTCTAGTTCCAGCATTTAGCTACCCACCTCAGCGGTCAACCGACCAGTCCTAGTCTTTCGGCTACTACACATCAGTAGTTAGCCGGCCAGCTCCAGTCTCTAGCTCTGGTATTCGGCTACACACCTCAATGGTCAGTCGACCAATCCCAGTCTTCCGATCACTACACATTAGTAGTCAGCCGACCAGTTCCAGTCATTGGTTACGACACCTCAATGGTCAGCCAGCCAGCTCTAGTTCTAGTTCTAGTCTCCGGCTACAACACCTCAGTGGTCAGCCGGCCAGCTCTAGTTCCCCGGCTACAACACCCCCAGTAGTCAGCCGGCTAGCCCTAGTCTCTGGCTACAACAACCTAGTGTAGGCTAGCAACCAGTCTTTGGCTAGCATACCTCAAGTTCAACCAGCAACTCCAGCAACACATGCCAATACACCCTTACGGGTTGGCCTCCAACTTCCAGTCCCCAGCAACATAGGCCAACACACCCTCACACGTCGGCCTCCAGCAACTTTAGCGACATGGGCCAACATACCCCCACGGGTCGGCCTCCAGCCTTCACTCTCCAGTAACATAGGCCAATGCACTCTCACGAGTCAGCCTCCAGCTTTCAGTTTCCAACCCTCCACGTCAACACCCCCTCATGGGTTATCCTCCAGCTCCAAGTCTCTAGTCGTTCAGGTCAACGTGCCTCATTCAAGCAGGCCTCCAGTACCTAGCTTCCAATATCTAGCTTCTAGTGTAACACCCCTGGCATTTTTTAGGATTTTCAAGAATTAATTAAAATTATTAAGCATTTAAAAGGCTTAATGGGCTATTTAATGAATTATGGGTTAAGTAAATTAATTTGAAGGCCAATTATTAACCTGGTAAATAAGTCCACTTTAAACAGGCCCATAAACCCAATTCTAAGGATTTTAGGCCCAAGTCCATCCCTAGAGACGTATTAGGGTAATTTCCCCAATTAAACCAGATAATTAAGGGATAATTAAGAGAGGAGTTTGAACAAAATTCAAATTTCCTACGCCCAAGCAAGATGCGGTCAATCGCACGATCGTGACCTTCAGAAGGCGGTCCAGGGAAGATCGCTACCTTGTTCCGTGAACGCAAGGTGATAAACCCTAGAAAAATTAGATTTTTATCCACCCAAATCGCCAAGGATCGATGTGATTTGGCATGGGGGCATGTCTAGGACTCTTAGGGATCGATTCTAACCCCAATGAGGACTCCTAGTTCGATCTAATCCCTCAACCCTAGGCCAAACTATATAAATAGGGCCCAATTTTGACTTGCACGAACCCTAGTTTTGGCTCGCATAGTTCGAAGGTAAGGCGTCATCTTTTCAGGTTGGTCCTTTAAAGTTATTTGTTCCCTTTTATATCTTCTAACTTCCTTTTAAATCTCGTGCTAGGAGAATAAGCTGTCGAAGAGTTAGAAGGTCTGGAAGTAGCTATTTCTACGTAGAGCACGCAAGAACGGCGTGTTCTTCCAGTGAGGATCAAAAGTTTACGGACCTTGTTCGAGGTATTTTCAAGTTTAGCCTTAGAGTTAATTGTTCCCCTTTGTCTCTTCTAACCGTCCTCAAAATCTTGTGAAATAAGATGAAGCGGTCAGGGAGATAAAGCATCTGGAAGTTGTTGGTTCCACGCAGGATGCGTAGGAACGAGAACCTTCTTCCAGCAATAAATTCGAAGTCTAGAGTCTAACCCAGAGGTAGGTTATCTCATGTTGGCTTAAACATAAAGTTAGGAAAAAAATCCCTAAATTATCTCATGATTTCATGCACTATACATGGAGTATTTGACGTTTTTCCATGATTGCGCATGCATAGCCTTCACTGCATACTATTCCTGCATCCTTAATTAAAAGATAAGAATTTTGGCTTAACTCATGTCTTATCATGCACTTTCTTCGTTCTAGACATGATATCATATCATATCTCTCAGTTCCACATGATTTCCATTCATTTATTGCCCTAGAAAAAGCCATGCACGTTGTTATAGCTTCTGTCTATTACAGGTAGAAGGCGGTTCCACGGAGACCGCCTTCTTCAAAAGGCGGTCCTCGACAGACCGCTACTATCAAGCGGCGGTCCTTGACAGACCACCAGCTAGTTTCTATAACCAGCTTAAACACTATGTGTTTCCCTTATATAAATATTTCTATGCATGTCTTAGCCTAGTTATTATGTTTTCTGATCATGGCATATTTCCTACTTCATGTTAGCATGATTTTAAAGCTTATTTTCATGTATGTTAATTTCATGCCAAACCTTATAGTTTTGTCTTTAAAGGGAATTTCCATGACTTGATTACACTTTGATCTATGTTTTAATCGTTCCTTTCTCACCTTATTTCTATTTCATTAAGTTCACATATGGCGCGTATTCTGGTACGTTGCTATTAGATCACATGCACTTGGTAGGAACACTCTCTTGAACTTGAGATCCTCTCCGTCAGATATTCCTTTTCTCGGACTTGGTGATCATGTTTCAAGGCCTCCGTAAGTCTCCACTAGCTTGGGATTCCCACTAAGACCCCGAGCCGGTTGTACCCTAAAAACCCAATGGTCTAGATAGCACTTGAGTTTTCCACGTTTTTCTGCACTCAGACTTGATCGCGGCCTTTAGGCGACCGCTACTTCATGTTAGCGGTCCTGGCGTGACCGCGCTCTTCCTGCAGTTCTATTGCATCGACCTGTTCCTTCTTTCTGCGTCGACTCCACTTGATTGCGGTCTTGGCTTGACTGCTACTTCAAGAAAATGGTCCTCTTGAGATCGCGTTCTGTCATCTTATTTTCCAACCCGTGGTTTGACCCAAGGGTTGATTATAATTTGTTCCTAGATGGTCCTATAATTGTCTGGAACCTAACAACTTGTTCAATAAGCCATTAATAAACTATGAAAATCTATGGTTGTACGGTTATGCTGCCGAAATTCCCTCGTGGCATAATGTCCAATAAATTCATCCTTGATCTCATGATTTCATTTTTGGTATGTTCATACCTTGGTTTTGCTATCATGAACTATTGATGGAATTGTTATTATTGGCTTATATTTATATTTCTCGTGGAAGTAGTTTGATTTATAACTTGAAGATGCAAGAGCGGGCACGGACAGTGTCCAAGGGCTCCTTGCTAGCCCCCTCGGCAGATGGCCGAAAACATACTGTAAACCATGGGGTAAGATGAACACTATCGTCACATTGTGCCGGGAGTACTTTTTTTATAAACGGGTGAAATCTACGAATTCTCACGAGGCAATCTCATGATATTTACATGCTTGTTAAAGTACATTCTAGTTACATGACTTTCTCGTTACATGACAACACATTCTCATTAATGAAAGGCCACGTTACATTCTTGCTTGATCAGGCTCTCTTATTCACTTGAATTCTCATATCTCTATAGTCTATATCTTGTTGTTACTATGGTTTTATTCGCATATTTACCGCATTCCTTTATCTTACATGTAACACTCCTAATTTTTCTAGAAATTATTCGGGGATTTTCTAGGAAACTTTTGAAATTAAATACAATTATTTAGTTTAATGGGCTACTTAAATGAATTATGGGTTAATTAAATCAATTTAAAGGCCCTATATATTAACCAAAGGGCTAAGCCCAATTCAAATAGGCCCAAAGACCCAATTCCATGGCCTTTTGACCCAAGCCCATTGCTAGAATTGTAAATTGGGCAATTTATGGATTTAAATTAGGATAAATAGGCCAATTAATGGGATAAATAGGGGATATTAAGAAAATCTAAAATTTTCAGATTAAATGCCAAATGGCGGTCTATCGCGAGGCCGCCACCTCATGAAAGCGGTCCAGACATGACCGCTACTTCCTTCTGATTCCGTGAGTGGAGGAAACATGGAAAACTTGGATCTTTGACATCCTAATCCCCATTGATCGAAGTGTGTAGACATGTAAACATGTCTAGGACTCTTGAGGATCGATCTTAACCCCTAATAAGACTCCCAACTCAATCAAATCCTCAGCCCTAACTCAAACCCTATAAATAGAGCTCAGATCCGACCTACGTGAACCCTTATTTTGACTCGGGTATTTTGAAGGTAAAGAGTTGGTGATTCAGGTTGGTTCTTCAGAACTTTTTATTTACCTTAGTTTTATCTAACTCCCCTCCAAATTTCATTCTAGGAGGTCAAGCGTCCAGAGAGTTAGGAGCCCCCGAAGTTGCTATTCCTCTGCAAGTCGCTCAGGAACCAACGTGCCGGTCCAAGGAAGATCTAGAGATTGGAAGCCCTAATCGAGGTATTTAGAAGTTCATCCTTTAGAAAAATTTGTTAACCTTTATATCTTCTACCTACCCTCCAAATTTCATGGATTTAGGTCAAGAGGTTAAGGAGAGTGAGAGACGAGAAGTTGCTAGTTTAGCACAGGACGTGCAGAAACTAGGTCATCCTTCCAGTCTAAAATTCAAAGTCTAAAGCCTGTAACAAAGGTAGGTTATCTCATGAAAAGGTTTAAAAATCAAGTTAGGAGTAAAGGCCCTCTATTTCCTTGTGATTTCATGCTTTATACACAGAGTATTTCATGTTTTACTATCACTGCGCATCTAGGTTATTCCTGCATACATGATTTCTACCCTTAATGGAAAAGATGATAATTTTGGTTTAATCCATGTAATCCATGCATCCTCATGATGTATATTTGATCTATCATGCCTTACCTACCTGATTATCATGTTTTCCATGCATTTATTGCTCTAAGATTAAGCCTATACTTCGGTTCTAATTTCTGTTTACAGCAGACCAGAAATGGTCTCTATAAGACCGCCATATTTAGCTAGTGGCCATTCGATAGACCGCTAACACCTATATGCGGTCCTCACCTGACCGCTATTTGGTTTCTGTTGTTTGAACTTTGTTAACTCCAAACAGATTGCAGATTTACCATATTTATCATATGTTAAGCCTAGTTAATTAGGTCTTATAATGCACTTGTCGAATACTTTGTCCATCCAATTAGTCAATGTAATAAGCTAAGATGATGATATAGCTACCTGAATGAACAAGGAACGAATTTGACAGGAAAAGCCCTAGCCAGAGAGAAGACCTTGCCGCCGGCCATGGCCGGCGTGGTGGGGGTACCCCCCCCCCCCCCCCCCCGCCCACTTTCTCTGTGGCTTCTTTCCCCTTAGGTCCTTCGTCCTCGTCGGGCCTCGCTGCACCTCGTCTTTCCAATGCTCAGTCTCTTATGGCGTCTCACCAGAAAACCAAGATTTTCGTACCCATAATGGCTCCTAGCTTCATAGATCTACGAGAGCCGACTGTTTATTTCTCAAAGGCGAACATTCAGGCATCGCTGCAACCTCTCAGCTCCGCCATCATCGCTAAATACGCGTGTGGAAGGCCTGCTTTCCCTGAAATTAAGAGTTGCCTGACGCAGCGGTTGTCCCTGTCCTATGATTTCGCTATCAGCCGTTTAAATCCGAGGCATCTCCTCTTGCATTTCGAGAGTGAGGCTAACTTCCTAAAGCTCCTAATACAGAAGAATCTCTACATTAAGGGCTTCCTTTTTTTGTTTTTTTGATGGACATCTGATTTTGATTTTGATGCTAATCCATCTACTGTGCCTGTCTGGATTGGTTTCCCATCCCTACCTGCTAATCTCTATCATGAGGATTGTATGCGATCTATTACAGGGAACTTCGGGCCTGTACTGAGAATTCATGACAAAACTTTGGCAATGACCGATACCTCTGAGGCCCTTGTTTGTGTCAAAATTGACTTGTCTGCTCAACGCAAGGAGTGTCTGTGGATTGATTTGGATGGCGTAGGTTTATGGCAATTAGTCAACTATCACTGGGTCCCTCATCTCTGTTCTTACTGCCACAAGCTTGGCCATCTTGAAGCTGACTGCAAGAAGAAGCTGGGAAAGGGTGTACATCATCCCATTGTCCCTGATCCAGATCTAAGGAAAGTTAGCCAGGTTTTTAGGCCTCATCCGCCAGGCCCTCCAGCTGTTCGACAAGATGCACTGCAAGCAAATAGGTTTGATGTGTTACAATAGGATGTTGATGATTTGGCGCTGGTATCTGAAAAGCAAAATCCTGACCAGGGAGGGCCTGAGGATGGATTGGTTCCCATGATGGCTGATTTGGAGCAAATGACCACCTCTGTTTCACGAAAGCCTGCTATGTTGAATCTGATCCAAGATTCGACACTACAACCAACCGGCATTTCTTTGGAAGGAACTCAGGGATTATCTTTGACAGTCGCTTGTATGCCTCCTCCTTCCAATTCTCAGCTGGATGCTAGTTCGAAACTCCCCTCATCCCAAAGTTTGCATCTAAACACCTATGGCAAATCCCCACCATTTCCAATTTTTGCACACAATGAGGATGTCTCGAACTCCAATTCTGGTGAAAATCAAATGCAGATAGAGTCACACAATGGCAGTGCCTTGATGCAAGCTCAAGTGGACCATTCAGGTCTTGCCCCAGGGCTCCCTTCATCCCAAAATGGTTTTTAGCCTGACCCTTGTACTACTTCAGATAGGCAACTTATTACCAAGGATGCTGATCTTTCCATTGGGGATATTCCGCAACCCAAACAGCGAGGCATTAACTCTCCAATTCTGGAGTAGGTTCAACATCGACGAAAGGAAATTGCCTTACAAGCGGAGATAAGTAATGTGATTGCTATACACAAAGAACGATCGGGAGTCATTACTAGGGGGATGAAGAGGACTGGATCCACAAGTAACATCCATATTAATACTCAAATTTAATGACTTTTGTTATCTAGAATATTAGAGGCATTAGAAATGATCTCTCTCTGGGTCGTGTTAAGCTTCTGATCAAAGAGTATAATATTGATTGCATTGTTATACTAGAACCTAAGATTAATGTCAGTCTCTTGGAAAGAACTTGCAAGAAAATAGGTATGGATAAGTTCCTTGCCAATCATGATATGAATGCTCATATTTGGGTCATGTGGAAAGACCCTCTGAATTTCTTAGTTATTTATCAGATGAACAACAAATTTCTTTCAAGCAATCCAATTCTGTTTTACCAGTTTTATTTGCAACCTTTGTCAATGCAAAGTGTACGGCTATTGAAAGACAAGCGCTGTGGGCTTCCCTTATTCATGTCAATTCTCTGCTTAATGGTCCCTGGATTGTGGCTGGAGACTTTAATTGCATTCTTGAGTTTGACGAGAAAATTGGGGGGAATACCCCTTGCCTGAGATCTATCTCCGATTTTAAGGACTGTGTCAATGACTGCAGTTTATCTGATGCTGGTTATGTGGGCTCCAAATACACATGGCACAATAATCAACAAGGCGGAAAGGGAATATGGGCTAGACTGGACAGGGTTCTTATCAATGCCAATTGGCTTAATTTTTTTCCAATCATTGTGGAGCACATGTCTAGGGAGGCCTCAGATCATGCTCCCCTTCTTGTCAAATTGGTATTGCCTAGCAAATTTAAGAGCAGATTCTATTTCCAGCAAATGTGGACAAGTCATGAGCTCTTTTTACAGGTTGTTGATCAATGTTGAAGGACTAGTCCTTTAGCCTCTTCTGCCATTACTACTCTATGTCTTAAACTAAAATCCTTAAGATTCATGCTACGAGACTGGAATAAGTAGGTTTTTGGTAATGTTCATAAGAACCCAATGGCTACGGAGGATGCTGTTCTGCAGGCTGAGCATTTATATGATAATCACCCAACCCAGACTCATCTGACTGCTCTAAAGAATGCTAAGACTGTCCTTGCAGATCGTCTACTTCAGCAAGAATGCTTTTGGAGACAGAAATCTAGAGTCCGCTGGCTTGCGGAAGGTGATAGAAATACCAAATTTTTCCATATGACAGCAGTGGCTAATCGAAGGCGTAATTTCATTTCTCATCTCCGAAATTCATCTGGTGTCCTTACTTCAGATAGCCAGGAAATGAAAGACATTACTGTGACTCATTTTCAAAAAGCCTTTACTTCTCAACAACATTACATTGAAATTGATAGTATTAGTTGCATTCCTCATTTGGTTTCAGTAGAAGATAATGCTTCTCTATGTGCTATCCCAAATGAAACTAAAGTTAAAGAGGTTGTATTTTCCATGTCCCTAGACAGTGCTCCGGGACTTGATGGGTTTACGGGGATCTTCTTCCACAAGTGTTGGCCAGTTATAGCTGATATTGTGATCAATGCTATCCATGAATTTTTTACTGATCGGAAACCCCTCCCAAGAAGTTTCACAGCTACTATAATTGCTCTCATTCCAAAAGTCAACAATGCAACTGAGATTTCAGATTATAGACCCATTAGTCTTTGCAATTTCTCCTACAAGATTATATCTAAAATTCTGAGCAAAAGATCATCTCTAAAGAACAAACTACTTTTGTTAAAGGGAGATGCATTGTTGAAAATATTGCCTTAGCTCAAGAAATGGTTCAGGAACTGGGAAGGAATACTAGAGGCAGCAATGTTATTTTTAAGCTGGATATGGCAAAAACTTATGACCGTCTTGAATGGGATTTCTTTTTGCTATTTTGAAGCATTTTGGTTTCAGTACTCAATTTATTAATCTCATTGAAATAATGGTGAATAATTGCTGGTTTTCTATGTATATGAATGGTGCATCTGCTGGCTTCTTCAAGTCCACTAGGGGTATTCGACAAGGTGACCAGATTGCCCCATATCTTTTTATTCTTGCTCAGGAAACTTTAAGCAGATCCTTTGTCACGCCCCGAGCGCGGAAGATACCCAGAGATGCGCGACGTGTCTATATCAATCATGTCAATCAGAGTGGTCGTGTATTCGACACAAAGACAGAGATGCGCAAAATAGCAAGATAACCCAATCCTTTATTTCATAATGGATAGACTATTACAAATCCAATACTCTGTTTAATAAAAAGAAAAGTACATAGTTGACTCGAGAAAACTATAGGAAAGACTAGACGACACTTGTAGAAGCTCTATCACTTTCACTCTTGATCATTCCCATCCGATTGACTTCCATCGTCGTCGGACTTACCTGAAAAGTAAAAAGGGACAAACGGAATGAGCGAACGCTCAGTAGGAAATTATATCTCAAGTACTAGCGAGGGGTTTAAGTAATTACATTTTTATGAATGCAATAAAGCTATGCATGCTCGCATAAAACGACAGGATAGATAGAATGTAGTATCAAGGAAATAAGATGAACTTATCATGAACTTTCAACAAGATAACAAGTTTATTCGAGATATTCAAGCAAGTACATTTAACAAATCATGTCAAGGACTTTGGCTATCATGTATTAAGCAAGCAAGTAAATTACCCTTTTTCGGGCCATGCATTTCATTTCATGTCAAGTACGAGTCAAGTACAAGATGTGTGTGGAATGTCCAATCAAGCAAGTCAAGTACTCGGTATAATGCCAGATACCTTATCATTTTAACTCCCATGGGCACAAGTACTTTCGGGTGCTCCTCCCAGGACCAGATCGGGCCCTATATGCGCAGGCATTTATCATGTGTTTTGACGTCCACTCTTGTTTATAGCCAACATAGAATTTCAATAATCAAGCTTGTAGACACGTATGACAACTTTGATAGAATAGAGTCCAAAATATGACAAAGGACATAGAATGGCGATAATAACGGTATAATCACGATATCGATAAAACTAGGTAGAACATGATTCCCTTAACTTGGGTACCATGACAAATCAGTATGGACATTCTTTATATAGAATTGAGGTCCACATGAACAGTATATCAAAGGTAAGATACCCTCATTCTTAATAGAATTGAGGTTTACAAGAATGGCATGATATGGCATGATGTCATCATCCCATTAAGAATTTCTTATGATATACTCTTTGTATAATCATAAGGGCCGGTATCCCATGTTTCTTCAGAGTGACATGGCATCAATGGTGTAATGGATTTTTTGGGTACAACCAGCTCAGTCGGCCTTGAGGGAATCCAAGGCTACGAGGAGTCTTACGGAGGTCTCTATGACTAACTCGCTAGTCCAAAGGAACGGAATGTCCAATGGAGAGCTTGTATGTCAATGAGAGTTGAGTGTGATCAGTAAATCAACATGAAAACATGGGACTATACTCACGGAGTGGAGAATAGTGCCGATATATATATATATATTATAATATATAAAACCATCGGTTAGCAAATCAGATGAAAATCAGTTTATAGTAAAATAACGACTTAGGTCAAGTCGTTTCTCAAGTAATTAACGCCTAACAGAAGGGCGTTTACATATGGTCCGTTTTGCAGAATTTTCAATAATTCAATAATTTATCTAAAACGCGCCTTGGGAAGGGGCGTTTCTTCAAGAGTTGACGACTACAGTAGCAGGCGTCTCCTTATTTATATATTTGACAGAATATCAATAATTTCATGAATTGTCTAAAACACGCCCTTAAAAGGGGCGTTACTGTTTAATTCTATTTTTCAGAATATATATATTTCAGGAATTTACAGAAAACGCGCCCTCTGAAGGGGCGTTATTAACATAATTACGCCCTAGTTCAGGGCGTTAGTTTCACAAGTCACGACCTAACTTAGGTCGTTAATTCGTCAAGGGTCATGAACAGTAACGAAGTTATATAATCAAGCAATTTTCCAAGACAGGACAGGTAAACTAGCAGGTAGAGTCATGCATTGTATTAGAATCAGGATTTCAAATATATCATCTTTATAACGTGGGTATTTATTATTTTCATAAAAGTAACGCCTGTGTACAGGGCGTTTATTCTGAAACTGACGACCATTGTTATGGTCGTTACTTTTAAAGTAGCGCCCTATTCAAGGGCGCTTCTTTTAATAATATTCCAGCAACGTCCGGGAAACTATAATAAAACTAATACATGATATGCATGATGCTTCTTGTATATATAAATTTAGTTTGAGCTACAAGACTTGAGAAAATCCTACCTTTAAGAGTTGATTTGGAGATGACCGTGAGGGGTTTTTGGCTAGCAGAAGATGATGGCTTTGATGAAGAGGCTTCTACAACAGCTTTCCTATGAGAGAAGAAACTGTATCAGTTTCTTTGAAATCTGATCATCACGTCAAAAGTGAAGAAAAGATCTTTACCAACTCTCAACGTACGGCCACCGAGCTCCCTTAACCTGTATAAAGAAGAAGATGAAGAATTGTTAATTCTTCATGCAACTGAAGCAGAGAACAAAAAGGGAAATTAAGAAGAACGGTTTGTTCTTCACGTACCTCTGCAGTCGGAGGTATCAAATAGGTTTAGGGTTGTTCGATCAAGGCTTATTTATAAGATTTTGGAAATCCTATTAGGGTTAGTGATTGTGTGGAAGTAATGCTTCCCTAATAGAGTCCTTACCCTAGTAGACACTTACTGGATCAGGTTGATCCTTCCCCTGATAAGCTCTGGGTCGAACGGGTCCGAATGGAATTAACGCCTTAGGTAAGGGCGTCGATTCTTTAATTAACGACCTAGTTTAGGTCGTTTCTTAAGAAACGTCTTGGATAAGGGCGTTCCTTGTTTTTGAAACACGCCCCATATATGGGCGTTTCTTTTACTTGCCTATTTGGTCGTGAGAGTTGACGACCGCACGTGTGGGCGTCCTTTCTTTAGTCACGCCTTTGATAGAGGCGTTTCTTTTTGAATTAACGCCCTAATAAGAGGCGTTATTTTAATTTTGTTTTACTTAATCTAATTAACCCTATTCTTATTATCTGTATTACTACTGTAATATATATATATTTTAATTTATTTCAAATATTCATTTATCAGGGTTGCTACATCCTTGCATGACACCTATATGAAAGGAACGGTGGGATGGTTTTCTGGCCCTCGGAGATGCCCTGCCATTTCTCATCTACTTTTTGCATATTACTCTCTTGTTTTTACTAAGGCAACTACTACATCCATCCGCAATCTTATGAAAGTTCTAAAAGCATACGAACAAGCTTCTGGTCAGCTCATTAATGTGGAAAAGAGTGGTTACTTTATTCACCCTAATGCCAATCCTGTACTTCCTAGAAGAATTGAGAGCATCATAGGTTTCTCAAGATACTCCTTTCCCCATAAATATTTGGGTTTTCCTCTGGTTTTGGGCAGAACCAAAAAAGTGCACTTTGCGGGTATTATCTCATCCATTCAAAAACGTATTGAAGACTAGCAAGCAAAATTCCTATCTCAAGGTGCGTGAGTAATTTTAATTAAGCATGTTCTCACATCTACTCCTATATATGTTTTGGCTTCCACCCCTCTTCATGCTGGTATCTACCAATTATTAGATTACTCCTTTGCGAATTTTTTCTGGGGATCTTCTCAATATGGTAATACAAAACATTGGAGGTCTTGGAAAGATATTTGTAAGCCGATTTCTCAAGGTGGGCTTGGGATTATGTCCTTAAGGCATATGGAACTTGCATTGCAGGTTAAAATGCTTTGGCATGTTTTACATTCTGATTCTTTATGGGTTGAGTTTTTCGAAGTCAAGTATATTCGAGGCAGTCACATAAGTGATGTAAAGTTCAAAGCTATGAAGGGCTTTGCCAGAGGTACGTAGTTGGCTTCAAGTAAAAAATCTAATTGCGCAAAACAAAAGGATTATTATTCGTGATGGTTGCTCCACAAATTTTTGGAAGGATATTTGGCTCAGTAACAGATGTTTGGCCTCTTTTGTTCATGTTGATAATATCTCAAACACTAAAGTCACTGTCAGAGAGATCATCACCCATCCAACTCAAGAGATTAAACATGTCATTGAGAGTTTTCTTCCAATTGACATTAGAAGAGCTATTTTGCATACCAAGTTACTACCAATTCTAGATAAAGCAGTTTGGTGCCTTTCCTCAAATGGTGACTGTACGGTTTCTTCAATCTATAAGAACATGATCTGCCTTCACCCGATGGAAAACCCTTCCATTTGGAACCGCACCTGGTCTAAATGGCTCCCAACTAGGATCTCAATGTTTCTCTGGAAGGTTATCTCTGAATATTAAGTCTAGTGGCATTCCGTTTTTCTCCAAATGCAGCTGCTGCAAGGATTATCATGAGGAAGACGTTAATCATTTATTTGCGAAGAGTGAATGGGCCTGCTCTATTTGGTCTTTCTTCAGTTCCAAAGGCTTATTGATTTATTGTAACACAGCGAGAGGTATCATTGTTAATGCCATTCAAGCTGTGAAAGAAAATTCTATGTTTGGCTTATTTACTATTGTTGTAATTACTTATGGCACCTGGGAAATATGGACAGCTAGAAATGCAGTCATTCATGAAAATAGGAAAATATCTTCGCATAGTTTGATTCACAAAATCCTTTTGCAGGCTAAACAAAGTATTGCATGTGCTAACCTACAGGAAGATAATTACAAAAGGAGAAAGCTTTTAGCAGATTTTGGCATTAAGGTCTCTGCAAGAAATGGTCCTTATGTTAAGCTTATCAAATGGCGGTGTCCTCCTTGGCCTCATTAAAAACTGAATATTGATGGAGCTTCCAAGCAAACAGGTGATTCGAGTGGTGGTGGCATTATTAGGAATTCTCAAGGTATCCCTCTACTTACTTTTTCACATTATTATGCGCGGGGCAATAGCATTATGGCAGAGGCTAGGGATCTTCTGGATGGTCTTAAATACTTGAAGACGGTTACATCCCAACTGGTTTTCATTGAGTGTGACTCGCAAGTTCTTGTGCATGTGATCAGTAGGAAGGTTCTTTGTCCTTGGGTGATTCTCACTTATGTCAGAGAAATTTGGAGCCTGCTATCTGCTAATGATTCCATTATTCATATTTTTCGAGAGGCTAATAAGGTGGCTGATTCTTTGGCTAACTTTGCCTGCATCATGAAATGTAATTCTTTTTTTCTTTCGCAGTAGCATCTTCCAAAACATATAAAAGGTGCTGCTCACATGGATAAGCTAGGTATGCCTAGCATTCGATTGATGTAATTAGCATTGATTTCTTTTATGGTAAGAAAATTTACTCCCTAGTAGTGGTGTGGTGGAGTGGTTTTTCTCTCTACCCCTGGTAGAGGGTGCACTCTCCCAATGTGCCTAGGTAGGGTTTCTAAAAAAAAAGGTCTTATTCCTAGTTTTGACCATGGATTCATATTAATAGTTATATTGTGCATCATCCTTGATAGATTGCATGTCTTACATGTTTTAAATGCTTATTTTAAACTTATGTTAATTTCATGCCAAAACCATATACTCTTGTATTAAAGCTAAAGTTCATGTGCTTATGAGATTTGTGTCATTGATGATATTTCATCGCTATTTTATCACGATTCCACTCTCATCTTTTGAGTCTTTCTTAAGTACATGGCACGTATCCCGATACGTGACTATTAGTTACACTTGCACGTGATAGGAACATGTCTTGGACTTGTGAACCTCTCCGCCGAATATTCCTTTTGTCGGACTAGGTGATCTTGTTTCAAGGCCTCCGTAAGTCTCCGCGAGCTTTAGATTCCCACTAAGACGTCGAGCTGGTTGTACCCTCAAAACACAATTTTCTAGAAAGCACTCACATGACCTGTGTTTTTTTGAGTCATGGATAGTAGCGGCCATCAAGGACACCGCAACTGTCAAGTAGCGGCCATCCCATGACCGCTATATCCTAGAGGTTTCACTACGTCGACTCTTCTTTCTTCATGCGTCGACTCTGTCATGTTGCGGCCATCCCGTGACCGCTACTTCAAGTTAGCGGCCAGGCTAGTGACCACTATTTAAATAAAACAGCCCTACCTAGACCGTTTTATACTCCAGAGTGTTTAACTCGGGGTTTGACCCAATGGTTGATTTTCCTATGTTCCTAGATGGTTTACTGATTATCTAGAACCTAAACCATTGTTCAATAAATTATTATTGAATTAATAAAGTTAAAGAATGTACCGTTATGCTGCCGAATTCTTTCCGTGGCATGACCATGTTCTTAATTCATCCTTGAACTCTCATATTCATAATTGGTGCATTCTTACCTTGGTGTTGTTATCATGAAACTATTGTTTGAATTTTTACATTACTGGCCACACTTTATTGTTATATCTCATGGAAGTAGCTTGATTTATAACGTGAAGATGCAGATCGGGTATAGATTGTGTCCAAGGGCTCGACACTAGCCCCCTTGGCTGATTGCCGGAAACATGCTATAAATCATGGGGTATGATAAAATACTGGCGTCCCATTACGCTGGGAGTAGACAAGTGAAAGCCACGAGGCTCATTACAAACTATAATTCCGAGGTAAGTGACTTTCTAGTGCATAGCCTTTATGGTTATGAAAAGTGCATTCTTGTTACATTCTCGTTCATGAAAGGCCAAATTTACATTCATGATATAATCTTGCTTGATCATGCTCTCATTCATGAATACTCATATCTCCAAAGTTCTATATTGCTACTTGTGTTGTTGCTTTAGTTTTATCCCATGTTTTACCGCCTTTCATTTATCTTCCTTTCTAGAGCTAAAATGCCAATTACTTAAATAGTGCCTTCACGTTGATACGAAGATACCTACTGAGCAAGTGTACTCATTCCCTACTTTTTTCCCCAATCTTTTCAGGACATTCTAACTGGTCGGATTCAGACTATTTTAGTGATGGATCCGAGAGCGATTGATGGTTCGAGAGAAGCCATAGCTAGTCTAGTCAAGAGTCAATTGTGAAATTTTCTCTTTTTATTGAGTCTAGAAATGTAAAGAGTCAAGAGTCATCACTTAGTAAACTTGTAATTATTATTCAATAAAAGTAAAGGTTTTGTCCAATTATTGTGCATTCATTCTTATGTGTGAATGTGTTAGCGCTCTTATTGTTATTATCACTTGAAGCTTCTCTTGTCGGCTGTTCATGTTCTCGAATATCTTCCGTTGTACTTATATCTCGGGGCGTGACAGTTAAAGTGGTATCAGAGCCTAGGCATAAGTAAGTCCTAGGAAAAGGTCATAGGCTAAGTCCAAGGTTTAAGGACCCACACTTATGAACTAAGGAAAGAAATTTCCCACCTATAAGAGATTGGGTAGAGCCCAGGATGAGATGGTTATTTAGAAATTATCTCTAGGATAACTCCCTTTCAATTCCGTAGGAATTAACAAATCGTTCCTTTTCTCTGGTACCATATTCTGCAATGGCTCACCGTGTTAACTGGGATGAGATGCAACAAACAGTTGCGGGTCTTACCCAGGCCCTATAGACTGTGGCCCAAGCTGGCGCAAGGGCTAGCAAGGGGAATCTGCACGGGAATTTTTGGAGTATGAATCCTCCGAGATTCTGTGGATCCTCTAACCCAGACGAAGCGGAGAATTGGATCGACGAGATGAATCGTATATTGGACGTCATGCAATGCTTCGACCAAGAAAAAGTTCATCTTGCTACATTCCAACTAAATAAAGACGCCCGCACTTGGTGGAAGGCACAACCTCAAAATGCTCAGCTTACTTGGGATGGGTTTCTTACACTCTTCCGAGTGAAATACTTCTCTGAGCATGCCAAGGAGAGAAAGGTTGCGGAATTTACGTCCTTAAGGCAAGGCATGATGTCCGTGGCGGAGTATGAACTTCAATTCTCCCGTCTGGCTCCATATGCTCCTCACCTGGTTAGCATCGATCTGTTAAAGGCTAACCGATTTATGGATGTCCTAAGGCCCGGCTTTATTCAACAACTTGGGCCTCAAAATATCCGCACATATACGAAAATGGTCCAACGGGCACATTTATGTGAAAGGACCCTGGAGAAGGTAGAGAAGTTTTGGGGGAAAGAAGAAACATCGAGCCGAAAACATGATAGGCGAGAGGAAAAAGAAGAAATGTTTAGCATCACGGAGGATGACGAACCCCATCACAATAAGAGGTCCCGCAATGGGAACGGTTATGGTAAAAGAAATAGTAATGAAAAAAGGAATGAAAATGGCAATGGCAATGGCAATGGCAATGGAAAGAGTAAAAGAGCCAAGGAGGAGGAATAAAAGTAGGTCATGGCGGCTTGCTCATTCTGTGAGAAGTTTGGGCACACGGCCAAAGAATGTTGGAAGCGTCTCGGCGCTTGTCTTAAATGTGGAAGTCAGGAACATCTCTTGTCCATGTGTCCTCTCATAAAGGAACAATCTTCAAGGGACAATAATGGACGAAGGCGACAAGGCCGACTTAATGCTGTCTTAGATGGTGAAGATAAAACGATCGAAGGTACCCTCTCAACTTGTTCGCCTTCATCATAGCCTTAATTGTTAAATACAACTAATTAACTACAAGTAAACATACTCTCCATAAAATTCATGCAACGAATTTGGAGACCAAATTCTCTTTAAGTGGGGGAGGGTGTAACACTCCTAATTTTTCTAGAAATTATTCAGAGATTTTCTAGGAAAATTTTGAAATTAAATACAATTATCTAGCTTAATGGGATACTTAAATGAATTAAGGGTTAGTTAAATCAATTTAAAGGCCCTATATATTAATCAAAGGGCTAAGCCCAATTCAAATAGGCCCAAAGACCCAATTATATGGCCTTTTGACCCAAGCCCATTACTAGAAACGTAAATTGGGAAATTTACGGATTTAAAATAGGATAAATATGCCAATTAATGAGATAAATAGGTGATATTAAGAAAATCCAAAAATTTTAGAATAAATGCCAAATGGTGGTCTATCGCGAGACCGTCACCTCATGAATGCGGACCAGACATGACCGCTACTTCCTTCCGATTCCGTGAGTGGAAGAAACGTGGAAAGTTTAGATCTTTGGCATCCTAATCCCCATGGATCGAAGTGTGTAGACATGTAAACTTGTCTAGGACTCTTGGAAATTGATCTTAACCCCTAATAGGACTCCCAAATTGATCAAATCCTCAGCCCTAACTCAAACCCAATAAATAGAGCTCAGATCCGCCCTACGTGAACCCTTGTTTTGGCTCGCATATTTTAAAGCTAAAGGATTGGTATTTCAGGTTGGGTCTTTAGAACTTTTTATTTACATTAGTTTTATCTAACTCCCCTCCAAATTTCATGCTAGGAGGTCAAGCGTCCAGAGAGTTAGGAGCCCCCGAAGTAGTTGTTCCTCTGCAAGGCGCTCAAGAACCAGCATGCCAGTCCAAGGAAGATCTAGAGATTGGAAGCCCTAATCGAGGTATTTAAAAGTTCATCCTTTAGAATAATTTGTTAACCTTTATATCTTCTATCTACCCTCCAAATTTCATGGATTTAGGTCAAGAGGTTAAGGAGAACGAGGAACGAGAAGTTGCTGGTTTACCACAGGACGTGCAGAAACTAGGTCATCCTTCCAGTCCAAAATTCGAAGTCTAAAGTCTGTAATAAAGGTAGGTTATCTCATGAAAAGGCTTAAACATCAAGTTAGGAGCAAAAGCCATATGTTTCCTTGTGATTCCATGCTTTATACATGGAGTATTTCATGTTTTACTATCACTGCACATCTAGGTTATTCCTGCATGCATGATTTCTACCCTTAATGGAAAAGATGATAATTTTGGTTTAATCCACGTAATCCATGCATCCCCATGATGTATATTTTATCTATCATGCCTTACCTACCTGATTATCATGTTTTCCATGCATTTATTACTCTAAGATTAAGCCTATACTTCAATTCTAATTTCTGTTTACAGCAGACCAGAAACGGGCTCTGTAAGACCGCCATATTTAGTTAGCGGCCATTCGATAGACCGCTAACACCAATATGTGGTCCTCACCTGACCGCTATTTGGTTTCTGTTGTCTGCACTTTGTTAACTCCCAACAGATTGCATATTTGCCATATTTATTATATGTTAAGCCTAGTTAATTAGGTCTTATTCCTAGTTTTGACCCTAGATTCATATTAATGGTTATATTGTGCATCATCCTTGATAGATTGCATGTCTTATATATTTTAAATGCTTATTTTAAACTTATGCTAATTTCATGCAAAATCATATACTATTGTATTAAAGTTAAAGATCATGTGCTTATGAGATTTGTTTCATTGATGATATTTGATCGCTATTTTATCACGATTCCACTCTCATCTTTTGAGTCTTTCTTAAGTACATGGCACGTATCCCGGTACGTGACTATTAGTTACACTTGCACGTGATAGGAACATCTCTTGGACTTGTTAACCTCTCCGCCGGATATTCCTTTTGTCAGACTAGGTGATCTTGTTTCAAGGCCTCCGTAAGTCTCCGCGAGCTTTAGATTCCCACTAAGACGTCGAGCTGGTTGTCCCCTCAAAACTCAATTATCCAGAAAGCACTCACATGACCGGTGTATTTTGAGTCATGGATAGTAGCGGCCATCAAGGAGACCGCAACTGTCAAGTAGCGGCCATCCCATGACCGCTATATCCTAGAGGTTTCACTACGTCGACTCTTCATTCTTTGTGCGTCGACTCTGTCATGTTGCGGCCATCCCATGACCGCTACTTCAAGTTAGCGGCCAGGCTAGTGACCACTATTTAAATAAAACGGCCCTACCTAGACCATTTTATACTCCAGAGTGTTTAACCCGGGGTTTGACCCAATGGTTGATTTTCCTATGTTCCTAGATGGTTTACTGATTATCTAGAACCTAAACCATTGTTCAATAAATTATTATTGAATTAATAAAGTTAAAGAATGTACCGTTATGCTACCGAATTCTTTCCGTGGCATGACCTTATTCTTAATTCATCCTTGAACTCTCATATTCATAATTGGTGCATTCTTACCTTGGTGTTGTTATCATGAAACTATTGTTTGAATTTTTACATTGCTGGCCACACTTTATTGTTATATCTCATGGAAGTAGCTTGATTTATAACGTGAAGATGCAGATCGGGCATAGATTATGTTCAAGGGCTCGACACTAGCCCCCTCGACTGATTGTCGGAAATATGCTATAAATCATGGGGTATGATGAAATACTGGCGTCGCATTACGCTGGGAGTACTTTTTTATATAGACAAGTGAAAGCCACGAGGCTCATTACACACTATAATTGCGTGTTAAGTGACTTTCTAGTGCATAGCCTTTATGGTTATGAAAAGTGCATTCTTGTTACATTCTCGTTCATGAAAGGCCAAATTTACATTCATGATATAATCTTGCTTGATCATGCTCTCATTCATGAATACTCATATCTCCAAAGTTCTATATTGCTACTTGTGTTGTTGCTTTAGTTTTATCCCATGTTTTACCGCCTTAAATTTATCTTCCTTTCTAGAGCTAAAATGATAATTACTTAAATAGTACCTTCACGTTGATACGAAGATACCTACTGGGCAAGTGTGCTCATTCCCTACTTTTTTTCCCAATCTTTTTAGGACATTCTAACCGGTCGGATTCAGACTATTTAAGTGATGGATCCGAGAGCGATTGATGGTTCGAGAGAAGCCGTAGCTAGTCTAGTCAAGAGTCAATTGTGAAATTTTCTCTTTTTATTTAGTCTAGAAATGTAAAGAGTCAAGAGTCATCACTTAGTAAACTTGTCATTATTATTCAATAAAAGTAAAGGTTTTGTCCAATTATTGTGCATTCATTCTTATGTGTGAATATGTTAGCGCTCTGATTGTTATTATCACTTGAAGCTTCTCTTGCCGACTGTTCATGTTCTCGAATATCTTCCGCTGTACTTATATCTCGGGGCGTGACAGTTAAAGTGGTATCAGAGCTTATGCATAAGTAAGTCCTAGGAAAATGTCATGGACCCAAGCCACCTCAGCGAGATAAAGCTATTTTTTCGAGTCAACCCACAATTAGAGAGAAACAATTGGAGTAGGAGGTGGCCACTCTTCGAGATCAAGTTGAGGATCAACAGAGGAAGATAGAATTTTTGATGACTCGAATGAATGGAAATAATATTTCACCATCTTCATCATAGTAAAAATATATTTCTTATCTTGTTGATCAAATTAAGTTAAATATTAATATTCTCATTTAATTTCTTTTATTTTTCATTATTTTATAGAATGGTGTGATTCTATATATGGTATAACCTCTTCTCAATCATCAGTGGATTCATGTTGCAGATTATAATATCATGAAAGTTATTTTTGTTGAATATCATATTATTTTTTTATTTACATTTTCAAGACAATCAATCACTTTTTACTCTTTTAATATAATTTTTTGGTACAATGAGAAGGTATGACATTTGTTCATTGGTATTTTAATATTTTGTAAGGTTCTAACGAATGAATGAGATTTTTGTAATATTTTTGTTTGATGGTGGTAAATGAATGGATGTTGCATTTAATATTATGGAAATAGTGACCAAATATTTAGTTGTGACTAAAATTAATAGTCATTAAAATTATAATAATATTGACTAAATATTTAGTTACGATAAAAATTAGTAGTCACTAAAATTATAATAAAAATAAAAAAATAGTCGATCATTGACCAAAAGGTGTGTTTGTTAACATTGCATACATAAAAATCAAATATTAAAATGCAAACAAAAGTGATAGTCGCTAATATTATAAAAATAACATTAAAAAATTAATTGTGACCAAATATAATAATTATATTCTCATAATAGTGACCAATGTGATAGTCGTTAATATGGTAGGAACCGCGACTAAATATTACTTGCAACCAAACTCAACTATGTCGCTATTTAGAGTTTTTTTAGATATCAACAAGAATTAACGACCAATATTTATTCACAAGTACGACCAATATTTTTGTCGCCTTAGCATCAATCTATAGTGACCAAAATCATTTGAGTCGCTAGTGGTTAAGGGTTTAGCGACCAATGCGATAGTCGCTAATATGGTAGAAACAACGACTAAATATTATCTGTGACCAAACTCAACTATATCGCTATTTAGAGTTTTTTAGCGACCAACGAGAATTAACGACCAATATTTATTCACAATTACGACCACTATTTTCATCGTTATAGCATCAATCTATAGCGACCAAAATCATTTGGGTCGCTAGTGGTTAAGGGTTTATTGACCAAACATAAATATTATTCGCTATGAGTATTAGCGATAATGATACAGCGACCAATGTGTAGTCGCAAATTCTTTTAGTGACCAATTGTTATTATATTGCGACCATAGACTTTGGTCGCTACAGGTCGATTTTCCTGTAGTGCTACCTTTGTCGACAAGACGAATACTCGATAGTAAGAGGGAATATTCGTGAGTGCGGATTGTCAAGCGATATGGGAGATCGGATGCTTGATGAAATCCCCATCGACCGTAAGTGATCGATGTTTATTTAAATCGGATTGAATCCGAACACCTTCATTCATTCTCATTAGCAAGGGGGATAAGAAGCCGTAGAAGGGGTTGACATGGCAAGGATGGCGCAATTGCTAATGAGGCGACTGCCCATAAAAGTGGGAATAAAAATGTACACATGAACATCCACATTTCATTGATAAAAGCCGTGAGTGGCATTACAAAGGTAGATGAGCTCCTTTTTTCTAGCATGTGCAAGCCACGAGACAACCTCGTCGCTGGCAACGGTCCTCGAGTCATTGCTTCAGAAGAGACTCGACTGCGCACTTAACATTTTCCCGAGTGGGATCATATGCTGGGAGGATACAAGCTCTGAACGCAGCACAACTGGTGTTGAATTGACCATGTAGGGACCCAGGTTCTGCCTAGGTTTACCCTCTTTTAAGACACCAGCGTCTCGACATGAGTGTGCTTGGAGGACGGTATGCTGGTACTGTAGATATGCCACTATATTAGGACACAGCTCCATGCTTTGACTGAAGCACATGAAGAGACTGGCTTACGACCACACCTGTAAGAGGAGCGGTCGGGATGTAACTGATCCGGAGGAAAACTAGCTTTTGAAGGATAAAGGGCGTCCGGATCATAACTGGCCTGGGGCAAAACTAAGTTTAGGCCAATGACAAGGTGACTGGGATGAAATTAACTATGCCCCGGATCATAACTGGCCTGGGGCAAAACTAAGTTTAG
This sequence comes from Amorphophallus konjac, assembly GCA_022559845.1. Classification (NCBI taxonomy): domain Eukaryota; kingdom Viridiplantae; phylum Streptophyta; class Magnoliopsida; order Alismatales; family Araceae; genus Amorphophallus; species Amorphophallus konjac. Next base: position 221,116,096 of record CM040121.1, on the reverse strand, counting down.
GCCAATGACAAGTTAACTGATCAGGGGGAATTATGACCCAAAGCATAGTTAGATGTCGAGTTTCATATAAAATAATTGAATTTTTCATAGTGACCAATTAACTGGAATGATTGTCTGAATCGAGTCGAAAACAAAGGGAATAGACGACAATTGTATGAACTGGGACAGCTGAGCGAGCTGTATGAACTGGGACAGCTAAGCGAGTTAGAATGACTGAATTTAAGTGACTAGAAAAATTGGGACAGTCGAGTCAACTGGGATGGACTGTCAGTGGAACTGAATAGGATTGGCTCAACCCGAATGGCCGAATATAGTCGAGTTGAGTTAACTGGATCCAGAGATGAATGATTGAATAAACTGAGTTGACTAGAAGTAGAAGTCACTGAACTGAATGAATTAAGAAATGAGATGACCCCTAAAAGTACATTCATTAACAGAGCATCAACTAAGGTCACTTAAAAAAAATATTGATAAAGCTCCCAGCATAGCTTGAAATAGAGAAAAGAGCCTAAGAAGTAGCAGCAATACCCTTGTCTATTCCTTTTTGACGAGTAAAGTCAAAGTCAATAATAGCTTGTGTGTGATCTCTTTGACTCCAGATGCCTTTGGCTACTAGGCTTCCTTTGGTATTTATAGACGAGGGATAGGAGAGCCTCTGAGTGCTGGAATCTTCAATTGGTCCAATTTAAATGCCCTCTAATTTGATTGGGCCCAAATAAAGCGGTGAGCACCCATTTCTTATCACAAGAGGGTGTTGAGCGCCCATGATTCATCAGAACAAAGTGTCGAGCACCCATAATCGGTCAAGGTGAAGACGTCGCTGAGATGCCAAAGGTTAAAGATCGTGTCAAGATAATGGCGTTGAGCGCCTATAATCTGTCAAGATTGAGGCGATGAGCACCCTTAATTGATGCAAATGACATCGCTAAGCTGCCCGGGGTGAAGAATGGTCAAAACAAAGGCGTTGAGCGCCCTTGTTTTGTCAAATCAAGGTCGCAGTGTCCTTCTTTTGTCAAACAAAAGGGAGCAAGTGCCTTGTTTTATCAAATTTAGGGGGACGGGCACCTTTCTTTTGTCAAATTAAAAAGAGCAAGCGCCGTGGTTGCTATATATTCCCTTAGCCCTTCTCCCGCATTCACACTGTTCATTAGCGTGCTGGCTTTGACTTTGACGGTCTGGACATTGCTTTCACTGGTTTTGACCTCAACTGGACTTTGCTTGACTTTGCCTTGACTGGTCTTTATTTTGACTGGTTTTTTCTTTGACTTTGATTGGACTTTCCTTCTTGACACTACGTGAGTCTTGTGAATTATAATGACTATTTTATAACATTGAGGTGGGGTAAAAATATAGAATATTGATAATGATTATATTATCAACACCACGCTAAATATCTAGCAAATAACAAATCAAATTATTATCATCAAAAGGAAAGAAAGACTTAGAAGAGTCAAGTGTATGCTTCATACCTCTCAATGGGATACATCTATTGATAATACACTGGCCCACCAAGTCTAGATTCTCCTAGTAAATGAATAAGTAAATGTGTCATGATATCAAAGAAATTAGGAAGGAAGATCATCTCAAGACGACATAGTGTGACCACAATCCATTCTCCATGGCGATAAAAATCATCTGCTGATGAACTCTTTGAGTAAAACTCCACAACGAAATTAGACATTTCAATTAGTGCAGAACTCACTTCCTTTTGTGTCATTCCTCAAATAGGCACTGGAAGTAGTTCACTATGGGAAATGGTGGTATTAGTGACAAAATTTTATGATGGATGATTTTCCATCCGAATATCTGTCAAAAATTACGACGGATTAAATTACGTCAGAAATTCCATCGGTATTTCCAACAGATAAAGTTCTGTGGGAATATTTGTCAAAAATTTTGACGGATATTTGGATGAAAAAGTAGCCATCAAAAAATTGGCAAAAATTGGCACCAAAAATTAGAAATGCAGACCACTTTGTTGATGGAACTTATTTCCATCGAAAATCCATCAGAAGATCTCCTCCTTCCCCACGACGCCCGAACCCTCTCCCTCCCACTCTCTCAGTCTCTCGCTCTCACACTCTCTCTGTCCCAATCTCTCCCTCTCACTCTCTCTTTCCACTCTCTCCCTACTGACGAGAGGCCGCCGAAGTCATCCTCACTGTCGCCGCTGGAGCCGTGCGTGCTATCACCTCGCCCCCGGTGGCCACCACCACTTCTCAATGGCCACCCACCACCAATCATCGTAGCCCTCGTCACCGGAGCGTAGTCGGAGCTTCTCAATTGCCACCGGTAAGTCCCCCCTCATCCTCTGTCTTTTTTTCCCCCTTTGTTTGTTATCGCTGGGGGGTGGGAGGGGGTGTCGATGGGGGAGGGGAGGGGTGTCAGTTTGGGAGGGGGAGGAGGGGTTTCCCCGGTGGTCGGCGACGAGGGGAGGGGGGTAGGTTGGGGAGGGAAGGAGAGGGGGTTGGTGGCAGACGGGAGGGGAGGGGAGGGACACACAGTTGGGAGGGGAAGGGGGGGGAGGACAGGGGGTTGGTTGGGGAGGGCAGGGGGTTGGTTGGGGAGGGCAGGGGGGCCTTTGTCTCCCTCTCTCTCTCTCTAACACATGCACACACTCATAGAGGGGGGTGATCTCCTCTATCTCCCTCTCCCTCACTCTGTCTCCACTCTCTAACTCTCTCTAACACACGCACTCACAGAGATGGAGGGGCAGAGCCCCTCTATCTCCCTCTCCCTCACTCAATCGCCCTCTCTTACTCTCTCTCTCACTGTCGCACATACGCACACAGAGAGGCGCAAGGCCTCCCTCCCATTCATTGACCCTCTTTCTCTATCTCTTACAGTGACGAAATTTTCATGCAGGGCTATTAGCATCGAGGACGGCAGCAGACTTCATTCTATCTTTTTGATGAATTTTCACCAATAAACGGTCAGTAAAATATATTTTTAAAAAATATTGTATTTGATTTTAGTTTGTTTAATCTGGTTTAAATTTATTATTTATTATTATTATGTGAGTGTGTGTTTAAATTTATTATTTGAATTTACTATTTATTATAATGGGGGGGTGTGTTCGGGAAAGGGAGGGGGGGGGCGATTCGGTGGGGTAGGGAGGGGGGTACGGTGCGGAGGGCGGGGGGTTCGGGAGACAAAGGGGGGCACAATGGGGAGGGGAGGGTGGGGGGGTCGGTGGGGGACGAGAGGGTGTGGAGGGGAGGGGGGTTCAGGAGATGGAGGGGGGCATGGTGGGGAGGGGAGGGGAGGGGGAACGGGGGCACGGAGGGGAGGGGAGGGGAGGGGAGGGTGGGGGGGTCGGTGGGGGATGGGAGAGGAGGGGAGGGGGTAGGGAGGGGACGAGAGAAGAGAGGAGGGGCATGGGGAGGGTGACTCATTGGGTGATTGGAGGGGAAGGGAAGGGAGGGTGGGGGGTCAGTGGGGGATGAGAGAGGAGGGGGCCCACGGTGACCGGCTCAAAACTGTCTCACGAGAAAAACACATAAAGCCCTCACCCTAGGTGGACTCCGCAATGTGCTAGGGTCTTAACAAGGGGCAAGCCTCATAGGCACAGCCAACACAAGAACAGAGTTGCCAACTCACCCGCTTACTCACACCTACGGTCTGCTCAACTCACATCAACCTATCTCACCCACACGGGGAAACCTCTTACTCAAATACACCCAAAAATAGAACCACAAGTTACCGCACCTCGGTGACCTCAATTTCATATGTCGTTGGCTTGGGACGGCCCATCACTAAGTATATTTTAACCCCAAAATCATTAATTATCAAACCCAGGGTGAACGACGCATCATACGGCCCAAAAAGGCAGCCTAGACAGCAAATCGATTGACCAACACCTAGGGTCAGTCGACTGACCTGCACTGGTTTGTCGACCGGTGCACTGGTCGATCGACCAACACCCGTGTTGGTCGACATACCTGCACTAGTCGGTTGATAGACCTGCACTAGTTGGTTGACCAACCAGGCACAGTATGTCGATCGGTGCAGGCACCATGCTGCCTACACAGTGGCTGGTTTGTACCGGTCGACCGATCAGTTGGATCGATCGACCAATTCCAGTCAGGAATCGACGAAAACTCACCGTGGGGTGCTTGTCCACGCCCCACTCAATCCCGATCAAGGGTGAAATCATCGGGGACCTTTCCCCGAGTCTCAAACCACCAAAAGTAAGAATTTAAGCAAGGAAACGTCGCTCGATGTTTTTGGTGGGGGAGGGGAGGCCTGGGACGGAGAGGGAGGGGGGCAGGTCTAGGTGGGTGGAAGAGGGGAGGGGAGGCGGGGTCCCATGGGGGAAGGAAGGGGGTCCGGTGTGGGTGGGTCTTCGGTGGGGGAGGGAAAGGGAGGGGGGTCCGTCAAGGGGAGGGGAGGGAGTATGGTTTTTTTTTGGGGGGGGGGGTCTTTTTGTCCTCTCCTTGATGGTTTCTTCTATTTACTTTTGAAGTTCTTCATTTGAATATTTTTAAATTAGATGTCATTTAATTCGATGTATGCATAATGATAAGTGAGACGTTCCCAAATTTTCGTAGGTGACTTGTGTAGGTTCTTTTATTCTTTTTTTGTAAAGGCAGAGGGTTTGCCTCTCTTACAGAATTTGTATCCTCCCTTTTTAGCAATAAAATAACACTAGTGAATTCAAGGTGGAGTGAGAACATTCTCTTCATTTGGAAGGGGGTGCACTTTCCCTTTGTTTCACTAGATGTTTTTGATTAAAAAAAAAGATAAGTGAGACGTTCTTTAATTTATGTTATTTAATTACATGGGGTATGCCCTCTGAGCTGAGGTGCATGGGTGTGACCTAACATTACACGCACCGCAGGAGAGCGTGTTAAACCCGTGTCAATGAACCTTCCCATTCAAGACTTTGGGATTGATGTGTATGTTCTCATTTTTTGATGAGAATATATATATCTACCTCAAAGTCTGGAATTGTCCCGTTTGGATAGTCTGTGAATGTTTGATCACACTTAGGTGGTCATTTACTATATGTGTTTGTATGGTTTGTTGATAATTTCGGTTGCATGTTCTCTCTCTTCTCTGGTATACTTTATTGATTTTGAGTATTGTTGTACCCCGACATTTTCTCAGAGAAAATAACAAGAAACAAAGGCTCGGGAATTTCCCCGAACACCTTCAGGGCTTCGTTTACCCAGCCCCTTCTATGATGTGTCGGGCCCAACCGAGGGTCCTAGCCAGCTGGTCGTGACACACGGCAACATCAATAATTTATTGGGGCCACCCTTGATCACCTAGCTTGCGATTTTGCCCGCCTTCAACTGAGCCACCCGGGCCAACCCGGGGGCGCCCCGATCGTAAGCCACGACACGTGGCACGCAGTAATGAGGCCGAGGTTATCCCCAAAATGCCTCCCTTCAGCATTCTAAAGTCAAAGGAAGACTTGTCACAGTCAACCATCGGCTCCGAGAGCCCTTACCACACCCATATGGCCCATATTCGCGTATCAGGAATTTCCTCGAGCACCTCGTGGTCATATATATCCCAGCCATTCTACAGCAAGCCAGGGGCCGACCTGTGGCTTGGACACACTAACCGTATCCTACGGCAACCCTCCAGCAAGTTGAGGCCATCCCCAACCCTCAGACGCGCGGCAATGAGCCGTTTACTTTCAGCACCCGGGCCAACCTGGGGCTGCACCGTCAACCTACCATGCAACGCGACATGTCTCAGCAAGGCCGGGCCCACAAGCTGGAGACAACTTCCCTCAGTTCTTACGTGCCATCATTCGCATCCCAGGGCTAAATCTAGGGCCCACCAGTCAGCTACCCAAGCTGTTCGACAACCCGAAGTGTATCGGGAATTTCCCCGAACACTTTGCGAGCGGCAGCAACAACACCAAATGATTGACCCCCATGGCCCAATCCTAGCACTCCAGAGGCTCGAGTCCTTCAAAGGACAACACCAAAGGATGGCAAAAGGTCCTCGTGACCACCCCCCATGGCAATGGCTCGCCCTGGGGGGGAGTTCACCCCAGGCGAGGCCGTGCCCAAGTGGGGGCGAACCCCCCCTCGGGAGTCTCTCCACCCAACCTGGCTGATCTCAGTGTATGCCCGTCCCGGTCCCAGTCATGCACAGGATCAATCCACGTACCAGCTTGGGAGTGCTCGCAAAGATGAAGTCTCGAGTTCGCGCAAGGAGCGAGTCAACGTCCTCGTACAACGCGCTTAGCACAAGTCGGCCAACCAACCAGTCTGTATCCCATATCCTTGTCCTCTTGCGGTCACACTTGGTCAAAAGTGGGCCCAAGAGATAAAAAATGGGGAATTTATAGACTTGGGCAAAAAACCCCAGCCAGCCATGTGTTAACCCCCCCTGGGGGGGTTTACGTGGACCTGCTCGGCCCCCCCGAGCAGGTCTGCGTAAACCCCCCATAATAATAATAATAATAATTCTTTTAACAAAAAAAGGGAGCTTTCTGCCCCATGTAAATGGGGGGGGGGGGTTTACGTGGACCTACCCCCCCCCCAGAGCAGGTCCACATAAACCGCCTTCCAATAAAAAAAATATTTTTAAACAAAAAAAAGAGACTTTTTGCCCCGCGTAAACCCCCTCCCTCTCTCACATAAATAAAAAAACATTTTTTTAATTATGCGGGCCTACTCACCCCCTCCATTCAAGTCCGTGTAAACCCCCCCAACCCTTCAACTTCTCCTATAAAACCCCCTTAGAAGCTCAAGGGGCATAGAGAGAGATGCATGTGTGCACGGACACTCACCTACAGGCGCTCAAGGACTCAAGTCCCAAGGCCTCTGGCAAAGACGTGAGGAGCAAGGCGTGTTGGGTGGCTTGTTAATCGGCTCGTATATGCCGAGGGTATGTCAAATGTACTCCGCTCACATGGCGTTTAGCCGTTTCACTCAAGTCCATCCCCTCGCGTATGAGATGTTATGATAATGACGATCACACTCGGACATCGGGTCCACCCACGTATGGCGCGTTATGATAACAACGCACATGCCATAATGCCATATTTTCTCCTACCATGGGACCACGTGCCTGCCGCTCACCCCTAGCCGGTCACCGATGGTCCCGACTGCTGACCCGAGTTAGTCGGACCCTGGCCCGGAAGTAATATTCCTTGGACTGAATCCAACTCTCCGGCATGAAGACACTCGCCTTCTGGGACCCGTACCCAACTGCTCACCTAGAGCCGTGTCCAGCCTCCCTCAGGCGCCAGCCAGTGTCCGCCCCTACCATCCAGTCTAGCCCTTCCTCGGCAACTCAAGCATGCCCTTAGCTCCTTGCGGAGAGCCTTTGTAAAAACACACGGATATCCGCTTTATCTTGCATTGACCCGGGGACCGACCCACTTGTCGGAATTGTCATGTGGCTTGCACCTGATGTACTTCGGCCTTTTAGGCCCACTTGTATACCCTGCATGGCATCTATAAAGAAAGAAACCAGTTGTCTATGCATACCCGTACCCGGGTCTCAGTCTCACCTCCACACCAGCCAATGTGTGACCAGTCTCCCAGACTCCAGTTAACTAACCCTCCCAGTCGAGTGCGACACTCACCCTATAGGTGCAGGGTATACCCGATCCTCTATCCATGCCTTCAGAAATATCCAGGCCCTCCTTCAGCACAGAACAACGGTGTTTGGATTCAATCTAATGTAAAACAAACACCGGCTACTTGCGGTGGGTGGGGAAAGACGTCTTGTACATGAATCCCCGTAATCACCTACATACTCGTATCCGTGGAACCTCCCTTCTCTCCACGTGTCGCCCGATACCCTCGTGCCCACGTGCCACGTCCTGGCGACGCTTCCCCTCTTAAGATTCGGTTCCATAGATGATTGTCGAGAGATCGATTGGCACGCCCGCACCCTGCCCAGTTACCCAGTCACCCAGTTACCTTGGTTCCATTCACCTAGAATGAGCAACCACTCTGTTCTCACATGCATTACTATTATTCATTCACTCCCGGAAACCTCTCGTGCAAGTTAACCCCTCTCGACTTTTCGTAAAAGGCGAGTGTACGGTACTGCCGTGAGAAACATATGGCTACAAAAGAAAATACCCCTTGATATAACATAAACTCCCCCATTTTCCTTTGTCATTTTATTTCCCCCTTCTCGCCGGGGTCACCGACCGACGTTTCGCATCGAAATAAAGTTGGCACGCTTGGTGGGACGTCTCCCGCCTTTCTTCTTTTTGCTGAAGAGAATCTGTGCCAGCCCTGAAGCCATGGTGCCCCTTTCTTACCCTTACAGGAGAGGTAGAGGAGGGACATATTCCACTGCAGCTTCCAGCTCACGTTCTAGCAGCCAGATCATGCCCGGTAACCTTCTTCGATCGTCACTCTCTCCAGCAACCAGCAGTCCAGCAGCTATAGCGACCGTGACATATGGCCCCATCGTCATCGCCACCCATGCACGGGTGGGCTACTTGGCGATGCCGATCGCTTTCGGCAACTTCATCCCCGTCATTGGATCGCCCTACATTTTAGGCGTGGTCCCTGTGGCTGTCTCGCGACCAATCCCAGTTCCTGTTCCTGCTCGTGCGGTCGACTCACTGCATGCTTTTCCAACACCGGTGGCCCGCCCGAGTACCAGACTCGGGGCCTCCACTACCGGCCCCCTTAGAGTTCCCAGATCATCTCTTGCCCGAAGAAGCGTCAGCTCCCGGGTCCAGCTTCGGCCAACTCCCAACACGGGCCTCGCGCCCAGAACTTCGGCTACTACTCTAGCACCTCGCTCGGGCTTCCAACCCTGAGCCCTAGCAGAGCCTGCACCCGGCATGGGCCTCCTGCCCCGGGTCCACGGCTCCTCGGTAGTTCGCTCGGGTTTCCAACCTCGAGCTCCAGCCGAGCCTGCACCTAATGTGGGCTCCTTGCCAAGGGTCCAAGGTTCCCCAACGCTTTGCTCAGCTTTCCAACCCTGAGTCCCAGTCAAGCCAATACTCAACACGGGTTCTCAACCCATAGTGTGAGGCTCCCTAGCATTCAATCTGGGCTCATAACCACGGATCCCAGCAAGGTCGGACCCCGATGCGGGCTTTCTACCTTGGGCTTCCAACTTCCCAGCTCCACAACAGGGTCTATACGCCCATGACCCAGCAATGCTGACTCCCAGTACAGGCTTTCCGCCTCGGGATATGGCAACCTCAGCACCCAGCGTGGCCCTTCGGCCCTTAATACCAGCAGTGCCGACACTCAACAAAGGTTCACAACATCGAGTCTTCGGCACCCCACATTTCCCACAACATCTGTTCTTGGTGCAAGAGTGTCGTCTCGAGCGCTAGAAACACTTCTATCGGCCCGGGTAGAAGCCTACACTCGTGTCACTCAAATGTCGGCTCTCGACATGGGCCTTATGCCCCGAAGCTCGATCCCAACACCTCTGGCCGACAGCTTTGCGCTACCGGCAACGATAGATCAGGTCTTCTCTGTCTACCACCTTGGGGCAGGGTCCTCTTTAGCTCCCTAGAAAAAGCGTCGTAGCGGCCGCAGAGGCAAGCGGTCCGCTACTGTAACAAGCAATTTCGATAAGAGCACTCTTGTCGACGACTTGAGGATTCATCTCAATGGAGGCGAACCAATTGTACCTTGGGATCGGACCGTGCCTATTATACCCACTGGCAACCACTTTAGCATCTTGCAATGAACGTGAGAAGACAAAGTGGAACGAAGAGAAATCAGTGCCTCAGCAACTAAGCGGGGGCATCTACACCTATTCAGCAGCTAGACTCCCAAGTACAGTCGAAAGAATGGCGACAAGAGAAGACAACAACTTAGCCTAAGAAGAATCTGGGTTACCCCGGAGGAGGCTCAAGCTATTTGAAGGGCATGTTCCAAGAACTCCCTTCAAATGTCTGGGTGCAGCATCACTCGAGACATCGCTGAATCCTCATCGGCACAATCCGATGTCACCTAGCCATTCAGTCTCTCTAGCCAAAATAGGCCGAAGCAAAGAAGGGCTCGAGCCGGGCCCCGCTGCCTCCCGATCTCAAGTCAACTTGGGTCTTACAACAGAGGATCCACCTCGAAGGACCTCAGTCTTTGACATACTGGGGGCACCAGCCTACTCTGAGAAGCATTCCCAGAACAAGCGGATGGTTCGGCTCATCAACGACGCGATTTGAGTGTTCGCGTGTTACGCCACCGGCCACCAACCTGAGACCCAGTCTGATGACCTGAATCATCCTCTGTCCTAGATTAGGAGGCCTCGCCCTCAAACTCAACCCCCGGTGCCGCCAGGTCACATCGGCACTTCTGTCGAACCACAAGCGTCAGAGCACGCTAAAGAGGTTCCAGTCGAGGACCGTGGCACTCTTGCTAATGCGAATATAGTCAACAATGATCTACCAACGCAAGAGGGTCAAGAGGTGACTCTCGAGACTCTCATAAGGGAGAACCAGCACTTGAAGGCCCTCCTGCAAGATCTTATTCAGAAGCAAGACCTCCACCCCCAACAACCTGCTTGGCCTCCGGCCGAAGCACCGGCACCACCAGTTGGGCACAATGGTGTCAACGCCTTACCAACAGCCGCTAGAACCCCGACAGCAGCAGGGTTCGGTACGTCTCCAATGGAAGCTCATCCACGAGCATCCAATATGCCAGTGCCAGAAAACCTAGTGGCACAACGGTAGATGATCGAGCGGATCATCGAGACGAAGCTCGCCCAGTATGGGGAAGGGGTCGCCACTGTAGACATCTACATTGTACCATACCCACTGCATCATCAGTTGAAGAAGCTTCCCCCGGAGTATGCCAAGCCCCCGAAGCTGCAGAAGTTCGACAGGAAAGGGTCTCCACATGAACACTTGGCCTACTACATCACGGCCATGGGCGAGCTAGCATTAGACGAGTCATACCTCCTCCGCTACTTTGCCACCTCACTCACAAGAACGGCCTTCCAATGGTATTCCTGCTCAAAGCCTAACTCTGTGGTCGACTGGGCAGATCTCCAGAAGAAATTCCTCGACTGTTTCTAAATGGCTGAGCGCAAGATCTCCCTGGCAGAGCTTTGCTGTCTCTGACAGAAGAAGGGCGAGAGTGCCCTCTGTAGCCACGCCATTTTTTACACTATAGTGAGTAAATCTCATATTACACCATGATACCCCGAAGTGGCTTTCACATTTGAGTTATTTGAGTGATTTCCGATTTTTACATGATAAAAATTGTATAACATAAGGAATTGTATGATGATTGTTTTCTACATAAAAAAAACATCATTGTGTGTTAATGGGCTTGGCCCATCCTTTAATTCTGGTGTATTAATGGGCTTGCCCATCCTTTAATTCTTGTGTGTTAATGGGCTTGGCCCATCCTTTAATTCTTAAAAAAAAAGAGAAGAGAATATTAAAGAAAACCTTGGCCCACTCACTTAAAAGCCCTCTCTATTATCTCCCTTTTTTTAGGATCTCGTCCCCTCTATTATCTCTCTATTATTTCCCCCAATATTATCTCTCTATTATTTCCCCCTTTCTATTATCCCTCCTATTATTTCCTTTATAAATACTACACATACAACCCCCCATGGAGCTCTCTCTCCCACCCTCACTCTAAAAATTCACCCAGCCCACCAAAGTTCTAGCCCCGTTTTCTCCCCCTTCTGCTCTTTTTCTCTTTTTGACCTCTTCATAAACGTTCTTCCTTTTTCAAAGATCTAAAACTTCTCTTTATTAATCCTCCTCTGATTCTACTTCCTTTTTGCGTTATACTCCATTTTTTAAAGATCTGTGTTCCATTTTACTGTTCACATGCACACATCCCCTCTGTTGTAGAGCCGTTTTCTCCCCCTTCTGATATTTTTCTCTCTCTAACCTCTTCATCACAGCTCTTCCTTTTTCAAAGATATAAAACTTCTCTTTCTTCATCCTCCTCTAATTCGATTTAATGTTTTGCGTTATACTCCAATTTGTAAAGCTCTATCTTCCCATTTTACTGTTCACCTGCACACATCCCCCCTATTCTAGAGCCGTTTTCTCCCCCTTCTGATCTTTTTCTCTCTCTGATCTTTTCATCAAAGTTCTTCCTTTTTAAAAGATCTACAACTTCTGTTTCTTCTTCCTCCTCAGATTCGGCTTTGTTTGAATGTTATTTTTTAAAGCTTTGTCTTCTCATTTTGCTGTTCACCTACACACGTCCCCTCTGTTCTTTGCATATTTTCCCTCTCTTTTGCTCTTTTTCTCTCTCTGATCTCTTCACCAAAGTTCTTTTTTTTAAAAGCTCTACAACTTCTTCTTCTTTGTCTCCTTCCAATTCTGCTTCGTTTTCCCGTTATGATCTAGTTTTCAAGTTATTATCTACTTTTTAGGTTCGAAAAGGGAGGTTCTGCTAGATTCCGAGAGGATGCTCCGGCGTACCATCCTCTCACATCATGCTCAAGCTATTGAAGCTCACCCTCGAAGCCCACCACTGGCGTTACCAATACGCCTTTTCTCACCCCGTCTTTCTTTCTTGTTTACTTCTTGTAGTCTTAGTCTTTGCATGCATCGTCCATCTTTGTCTGTAGTCGTCTTCTAAGTGCAATTTTTGCATAAATTTTTGTTCATCATATCATCTGTCTATCCCCTGCATCTTCAAAAGGGGTTTAAAGTAACACCGACCAGGCGTGTTTTGCCCATACATTCATCATTATTGTCACAAGGGACTGATACTATGCTATTCTCATTCTAATCCACTTGTCATTTCTTTCGTCCTTTTTTGAAAGGGGTAACTGAGGAAAGCCCTCTTTGTCAGCCGACCGAAGGAAGAGGAAGAAGGAACCCACATAATTTCTTGCCTTGGAGACGAGACGCGATCATTCCATTTCTATTTCGAGGTCTCCAACCTCTAGCGATCACACTCCTTTTATTATGGGGCCTCCAACCCCTGGCGATCACACCATTAACGCACACGTGCATTTTATTTTCTTTTGTTCCCTTCCCCATTTTTTTTCTGTTAAATTCCGCGGAGAATAACTTCTCATGGAGGTTTAATCCTGTCATTTCTATTTCTGTCATTTCCTTTCTGATCAAAACCCGTGGAGAGTCACTTCTAGCGGTGGTTTAATTCCCGTCATTTCCATTTCTGTCATTTTATTTTTGTTCAAATCCCGTGGAGAGTCACTTCTCGCGGTGGTTTAATCATGTCATTTCTATTTCTATCATTTCCTTTCTGTTCAAATCCCGCGGAGAGTCACTTCTCGCGGTGGTTTAATTCTTGAATTCCCGTTATTTCTATTTCTGTCATTTCATTTATGTTCAAATGCCGCGGAGAGTCACTTCTCATGGTGGTTTAATCCTGTCATTTCTATTTCTGTCATTTCCTTTCTGTTCAAATCTCGCAGAGAGTCACTTCTCGCGGTGGTTTAATTCTCGTTATTTCCATTTCCGTCATTTCATTTCTGTTCAAATCCCATGGAGAATCACTTCTCACGGTGGTTTTATTCATGCCATTTTATTTCTATCATTTCATTTATGTTAAATCCCACGGAGAATCACTTCTCGTGGTGGTTTCATTCGCGTAATTCCCCTTCCCCCATTTCAATTCCAGTTAAAATCCACAGTGAGTGACATCCCGCTGCGGTTTCGTATTGCACTCTTTCCATTCCATGTATTTTCTCATCTCTGAAGTCTCGTAGAGACAATTCTCTTCGGGGTAGTCTTTTCACATTTCACCATGCAACGCCCGTCAACGACCGCTCTCCATTCCCGTGACGTTATCCACATCTCTTGGCGATCACGGTGGGACCTCTTTTACTTTCTTTTGGTTACCCGTGTAATTTCGACACCCACGTGTGCCCCTCCTTATTGCGCCTACGTGCGCTATAGTTGTGCTCCAAGCAGTACTTTTATTTTCATCTCTCGTGCACCACGTGCACTCCCCCACAGTCCCCTGTGATTTCCTGAGAGGTTTTACGATGTTTCGGAAAGGAGAATCGGTTCTGAGCATTTTCTCATTTCTGTTGATTATTGTATTCTATTGTCTGAAATTTGTTCTGTCTTATTTGTTCCTACATCGTTCTTGTTCTGTCTCTCTGTGTGTTTTTATATACAGCACTGCATTGCATTGGCATCTCCCCTTTTTTTTTTACTTTTCTTAGGATTACCTACTCTCGGTGAAGGAAGGACTCTTCGTTCAGGAATTCCTCTCGACGGACTAGGATCTCGTCCATCGGGACCTCCGTAAGTCCCCGACAGCGAAAGATTCCCTCTTTGTTCACTGAGCTGGTTATACCACTGAAGTTCCCCAGAGCTAGTTGACCCATTCGTGGTGAGACGAGTGTCCCTAATTGGCACGGCGGTAACCAAAGTTGCAACTAGGATCCTTCCTATTTTGTGTGAACTTCATATTTGTTTACAAAAAAAAAAGTTTCTTTAAAAAAAGGAGCGTAAGGTATCCACTTGTTTGATAATCTCTGTCAATTGTCTGTTGGTGCATGTTACTACATTTCGGGAAAGTCTTGAAGATGGTCAGAACAGTTATGAGAAGTTCGAAGCCGAGGCCTTTGAATTCGACTATCAGCCCCAGATGAACAGCCCTGCTTAGGGCTCCAACACGGACCATGGTTCCCAAATTCAGCCATATGTCCATGTCGTGGGCGCAGGTCCATCCCACGAACCCTCACATAAAGAGCAAATTGCTACCGGAGAAGCATCTACCTCCCAAGACATCTCATCTATGATAGATGTTCTCACCAACGCACAGCTCAGCCCTGAGCAACTCCAAGCTCTTCAGGCCATCGCAAAGGGAAAATTTGTCTCCCTTTCTCCCCAGGAGCCGACTCCGGCTACCACTTCCATCCAAGAGCCTTCACAAGCTATTCCCTTTCCTTCACGTCAAGGGCAGGCGAGTCCGCAGCCCTCCTCCTTCCAGTCCCCGCCTTCACAAGCTATTCCCTCTCCTTCATTTCACGGGCAGTGGAGTCCACAACCCTCCTCTTTCCAGTCCCAACCTTCACAGGCTATTCCCTCTCCTTCATTTCACGGGCAGGCGAGAAAGTAGCCCCCCTCCTTCCAGTCCCCTTTGCAGTCACAGTCTATCCCCTTTCCTTCATTTCAAGGGCAGGCGAGCCAACAACCCCCCTCCTTCCAATTCCCTTCGCAGTCTCAAACCCCAGCCATCCACCAAACACCGATTCAGCCAGGTCCATCCACTGGCGGGCCGTAATACCCCTCCTGTTTTGGATTTCCTTCTCAGGCACCTGAATGGCCTATTCATCCTCAGTGGCAGGCGCCACCCTCACAAACATATCCGCTCACCCAATCCCTTCTCAACAAGTTCAATAAAATGGATGAGCAGTTTCGGGATTTAAAGAAGATCATGGACGTAAAGTCCACCCCAGAGGTCTCCTTGCCGATCCTCCCGGTGTTCCACCTCCCGACCTCTGAAATGCTTACGTACCGCAGGTACAACGGCACTGGGAACCCCTTCATTCATCTTAAGGACTTCATGTACGAGTCCTCCTTCTGGTAAAACGATAAAAGATCCCTGGCATATCTCTTCCGGAGATCATTGGATGGCCCTGCACTAGAATGGTTCTATTCCTTAGAACCCAGTGAGGCCGAGAACTTTGATGTAGTCTAGAGAAAATTCCTGCAGAAGTACCGAGACCGGGTTGGCGCATTGATGGGGACATCAAAGCAAGACCACTAACTTTTTTTATTTTACATTTATACCCCTGTGTTAATTCGGTTGCAATTGTATGGTAATTATAAGCCAATATGTTAGTCCATAGAAATCTTTGGGTTTCTTTGTAAAAAGCCAGTAAGTCCAGGAGGGTCCCCCACCCTCTTTTCCCATTGGTCCACCAAGGATCATGGGCCCTATGGGCTGGTCCATGGTCCAAGTTGGACTTGGACCAAGGAATTAAGGTAGAAAAATGCCATTTCTCCTCTTAAAGGAGGGTGCCCCCTTCCCTTTAGTAATTTTTTATTTTGATCATTTTGACCACATGGGAGAACTATTTCCTATCCCTTATTTTCCCCTCCCTAACCCTAGATCTAAGGATAGTTTAGGTCTTTTATCTATTTCTATATAAGCCTTGCATTTCCATATTTCATACAATTAATTGAAGAAAAATTGTGCATTTTGCTCAAAGCAAAGAAGGGCGCAGCCCCCCCCTCTCTCTCCACCCCCTTGCAGCTGTGAAGACTGATCTTCTGAGGTGTGAAGCCTCCTCATCAACCCCTCTCTGAGTGCGAAGCTCAGCACCGCCGCCGCCATTGAGCCGCCATCGCACCACCGCCGCCTCGCCGTCAGAATTCTGTCCACCCCTGGATAGCAAGCTATTGCCCGATTTTTATCTCCCAATCAGGAGATCTGATCGAGCTCAAATTTTGAGGGTGAGTTCCCCATGAAATGCTACCTCTCCAAAAAACATTTCAGGTTATTCCTCCATCGTTTGATCCCCGTTCCACCATAGTCTTCTCTGGTCTACACAATCTGTCCCTGTGCAGACCCGTGTTCCAGCAAGCCATATCTTCACCCCTTTCCCCCCCTTCCCAATTTCAGATCGATCTGAAATTTGGACTGAGATTTCTGTCCACCAAAGCCTTCTTCCACAAAATTTTTCATGATTTTATGAGATTGTTTATCTATCCAAAAATCCACTGCAAAATCCAAAATATGTTCTGTCTCCTACAGTCCAGATCCGACCACCACCAGCCATAAAATCCATTTCCCCTGTCAAACCACCTCAGAAAAACACACAAAAACTCTTCTCATGTTCCTTACTTCCCCTTCTATCATCCATAAAAATTTCAAGCCCTAGATCCCTTGTTTATGCCTCGGTCAACGTGCATCATGAGGCAGATCTAAATCTACCCAGTCAGATCTGAGCTCAAGAGTCAGCATGTTCATAAATACCCCACGAAAAACCCAGTGCCATAAAAATTCCTATAATAGCCTATGTTCATGGATCTCTGAAAGAGCTTCGCAACGGCGCCAGTTTCACGTCAATCCGACGTCGGAGCTGACCGCTGCAATTTTTACCGCCGGGTCGCGTGGTTTTGAAACTGCAATACTGGCTCGGGACAGCAACCTGCAACACCCGACGAGCTGAGCCGCCCCGCCTTCCACAAATCGTTCCAGCCCGACCGCCTTCCAGGGAGCAATCCTCCAGGAGTCCCCCTCGCAACGGGACCAACCCCGCCCTAGTCGACCGTCCGAGCAGAACGTGGTCCCCACATCCGTCAGCTCGCGCCGTCCGGACAACACCGATGGAGCGGTCCACATTGCTGCCTGTCAACCCAAGTTTGATATTCACTGGTTATTGTTGTCGCCCTTTACCTCCCTGCGTGGAGTGGGTAATAAACTCCTTACTGTAGTTAAGTATTACCATTGTTCCGGGAATACGAGTCTTGGCCGGGGTCACCTTCCCCACATCCGGTAGTGTGGAGGTATCATGTCCGCTCCCCTCACTCAGCATTTTTGCTTATTTCGTATATAATTCTATATGCCGCTGCTAGAGTGTTAGGATAACTTAGCTTGCTCAAATTTCAATCACCGTTGTGAGAGAGAGCGAGACCGTCCCATGACCCGATCTGGGCACGAAAGTGAGGGTTGACCACCCTAGCTCATTGCCGGTTTCTCAATGGTGCACGTCCGCACGCTTCCCTCACCAGGGACGAGTCACGAGTTTACTTAGAGTCTCAGGTTCACATTCAAATTGGCGTCGAGTCGTATCCCGTCCGACTTCAAATTGGTATCAGAGCACCAGGTTGAGTCTAGGGTAGTTTTGTCTTAGGTTGCATTTCATTCCGATACCCGGTATATCAAAAGGTGTCTCCGGAACGATAGGTTACGTGTATTGGGAAGGTAACACACTTGCGAGAGTGCGATATTCGGATCAAACCTCCGCCACGTACTGGATACTGGTTGAGTCTATGTTTGTATTCGAGTCCTCATTTTACCCCTTTTCACCATTTAGAGTCGTGTCTAGGTGCTTGCATTAGTTTTGCATAAAAAAATAAAAAAATAAAAAGTCTCTTGCACTTTGTTCCAATGCATGCCCACTCCTAGGGGAACCAATTCCCATCTCTTTGAAACTATGGCCAACCCCTACGCCCAAGTCCCCCCAATGCAAGAGAAAGCCCCGATCAGACCCGTCCAATGCAACAAGTCCGTGTCTGAGTACATTAGGGACTTCGATGAGTATCGATTTGAAAGTGGAGTTGGAGAGGAGAGCACCACGACCGCATTTCAATTCCGGAGAGGTTTGAGGCTTCACTACCAGTTTGAATTGCTTTGCCGCGACGTGACCACTCTAGAGCATTCTTATCAGGTCGCTTTAGTGGTTGAGCCTTTTGAGTCAAGGTTTGATGCTGCACAACGGCGAGCATCTACCTGTCAACAAAGGGCCAAGCCGGTCGACCGACCACATGAGCCCAAGAGGCAGGACGCTCCTACCCCACGGCCTCACCCACCCCAGCCGGGGAACCCATCCCCTAGAGCTCCATTCCCACCTAATTTACCTTCCGATCTTCATTCAGACCCACCGCATTTGGAGTCACCCGTGTTTCTAACAAGAAAGCTATTCATCACTGAGCCACTATTTAGTTGGCTCAAGATGGGCTTGGTCCCTAGATCGCCTTGCTACCCATCCATGGACCCAACACTCCCAGTAGTACCCATTAACTCCTATCACACCACTTTCCAGTCCTTTTGCTTTGTAGAAAGTGTGAAGGATCTACTAAGGAGTTTAAATTGTCAATGGGAGTTGACATGTATGTTGGCCTTAGGGTCTGACCAACCCTATAGTCATGGCTTCATGCTCCCAGCTTTGGGGTCTATCACCTCGGTGTACACCATGGGTCATATCACCTCCGAGGTCCTGTTGTTCTTCCTCGTTCTCGATGAGCATGACTTTGTCCCTCTTACGATATTGCAGTCCCGAGGGAGGACCCATATCAACTTTGTTGGGTTCACTGCGCTCCCTCTTTCTCCTTGGTGATGGTTTTGATGATAACAATATATTGTGTGCAAGCATTGTTAAAATGCTCATTGATCATTTTGGAGCTCAATGTTGATATCTTATTTTGTAGGTATGAAATGCTTGGTGGATAACATCTACAGATGCAACCTAGCCTTGTGGAGTCGACCTCAATACACTGAGGAGTCGTTCCCTTTTCATTACATGCATCGACATTACTTTTGATGTTTTCATAATGTCCACTGACCTATTTTTGTATGTGCATAGACTTCATCTTGCTATGTGGAAATCTCTCATATGTTTCATGGACATATCCTCTTAATTCTTCAAAATTATAAATATGTTCTCACGCATAACATTCATGTGTGATTAATGGAGTTTTCAGATCTTTCAAATGCATGTTACTCTTGGAGAAATCGTGTCTTAATATAGGGTCATAAGGCCCTTGATTTGGTTGAATGGCATTGGGTGTTTTTCTTTTGGTTGAATCGGACTGCCTTTAGGCAGTTTCTCTCTTTCCCACTGCAAGGGTCGACCCCATGGGTCAACCCCTGGCTCCCTGAGCTTGATTTCATGCTTTGGACTGTACTTGGTACTCATGTATGGGTGCTTGATCTGAATTGGAAATCGCCCTTACATCTGTGATTCATTTGTTGGAATGCAAGCTTGTGTCATTAATGAATTGTATGAGTTCAGACTATTTTGGACTGAACTTGCACTCAACGAATGGCTCTTAATGAGCTCGGCATACCATTTACTCTTGTTGTAATGGGTTCTATTTTGCTCTCAATATCTGAGAATGGTTCAATTTTTCATTGGACTGGATTTGGAAATCTTGGACTGAACTTGATTGTCTTGGTCTGAAATAGAATTCATATGCATGTTGATCTATTTCTGACAAAGGTTGATTGATTCAGTATTTGATATGTTGACTAAGATTGCATGTATTGACTGTGGAATTACTTTGATCCTTGCTGACAATAGATTGGGTGAGTTCAGTTAGGCTTGGACTAAAGTCATGACTCATGTGTGAACCAATATGATATCTTGGTGGCCAAAGTATGATTGATTTGTTAATGGGCTTTCATGCATGATTTAATCTTTCAAATGAGAGCTTGTGCTATGAATGAGTTGAAGGACTTTGGTTTAACTTCACAAATGAATGTATTACATGTCTCTAATAGCAGGCTGAAAAAACTATGAAAAAGTGATTGAGTATTTCATTTGTATTGACTCAAAATTGACATGTTTCTGAACTTCCAGAAAGTGCAGGTTCATACTGCCCACAATGCATTGGATCAATGGTAAGAATTTATTTTTAATGTAATTCATGTTTAGTTACATTGGGATGCATGTTTAGGTCATTGGGAATGCATTGAAAATCATTTATTAAGGTCTCAAGATTAATGGTTCGACCCCCCCACTCAACGGGTCGTCCCCTGGGCTGAAATCACCTCAAAACAGGTTCTATCTGTAGATGGGTCGACCCCCCTCTGAAAGAAGGTCGACCCCTACAACTCTGGCTGGCCAGACAGAAGTTGACTGGCCAGATGGGTCGACCCCCCTGTCCAGATGGGTCGACCCCCCCAGTTTCGCAAGTTCGCGCGTGAAAACCGTGGGCCACCGAAGCCCAACCAAATGGACTCCAAATGGGCTAAAATTTTACCCTAATGCCCTTGGGTTATTAATGAACATATTAGAGTGGTTTTGCTAGGGTTTTAGAGGGGCATTCATGTCTTTTTAATCTGGCTTTATTTGGGTATATGTATGTTACGAAATCTATCGAGGGAAATAACTTTGGGCTAATTTTTCCCATCTGCTTGCAAGAAAAGAAGAACGTGGAAGAAAGGGGCGACACCACCACCTGGAGGAGGAAGAGGAAGGAGAGGAGAATGCCATCCACCAGCTTTCATCTATCGATCAGATCCAGCTTCAAGCGTGGTTGCTGAAGACTATACCTGTGGCTTCTCCGACAAGCTGGACGACTTCCACTCCGCAGACAAATGCTTCCAGCGCACCCCATCACTCCATTGAGCGGGATATACTACAGATCTGAGGGAAATTTATTCTTCTCTCATTTCTATTCTTCCATTTGAGCAGAGATTGTTATTTGGGCGGTTCTTGTATATCCTTTCATTTTATTAAACTTGAGATATTGTCGTGTGTGAGCGGAGCTGCGTCTCCGCGTATATGTGGATTTATTATGGGGAAAGTTTCTCCGAGTTTGGTTGTGTGAAGATGGAGCTGCGTCTCCGTATGGTTTTCGAGTCTGGGGTGTGTTCTCCGACATTGTGTGTGTGTGTATGCTGCAGTGGCAGCGTCTTGAGGCCAGGCCCTGTGTGTGCATTCCTGCGGAAGCAGCGTGTGTGGTGTTGTGGTTCATCCCCGTGTTGCTACGTTAGTAGCGTGTAGTGAAGCCTCACCGAGTTTAGGTGAGGGGTGGACGTAGGGAGTCCGTCGTGGTCCTGAACCACCTAAAAATCTCTGTGTCCATTGTGAATGCCTGTGTGATTGTCTATTTCTTCTATCTCCGTTCACAAGTCAATTTTATAGGTTTTTATTCACTACATCATCGCACATAGCTTCATCCGCTATCCGTGTTAGGCTTAAATTCAATTGTTATTTGCAATGTCAATCCGTGTGAGTTCGAAAAGATAGAGAGAACATTTTAATCTCACTCAAGTTTTGATAATTAACACAGTTTATTTTAATTCCGTTGTAATTAGTTTAGATTGTTTTTAAAATCTGACATCTCGGCTGGGGGACAATTCAACCGCCCTTCTTGTCCGCCATCTAGTCTGGGCCAACAATTTGTATAAGAGCGCAGTCTCTGATTTTCATTCACAGACCTCACGGTTTAGGAGAAAAGATCTGCACATGATGGCTGGTTTGAATTCAGTTCCTATCTTTGATGGTTTTGATTATTCTCTATGGTGTGGTAAATTATGTGTTTGGATTTCTGGTATTGATCCAAAGCTTATGAGATTAATCACTCATGGTCCTCACGTTTTACCCAAAAATGAGTTAAGATGGACTGATGAACATAAGAGAATGAATTCTGATAATTTGTTTGTTTTGAATGCTCTTAAGGCTGCCTTGGACACTAATCAATTTACTTTTGTTTCATCTTGTAAGTCAGCCAAAGAGATCTGGGATGGGCTAAAGGAAGCCCAAAAAGAGAGTTGGGATGACGAATGCCTTGTGGCAAGCAACAGTGACCGTCAAAGCAAGGAGAGTTCAAAGGTAAATTCTGACTCTGATGAAGAGGATGAGCTTAGCTATGATGAGTTGATGAATTCTTATGATGAATTATTTGATAGATATAGAACATTAAAATCTGAAAACAAAAAAATTGAAAAAGAAAATTGAAAACACTCATGTTGAAGATTTCTTTTGTGATAAATGCATTGAGTTTGAAAAGTTAGTTGAGTCACATGTGTATGAGGTTGATAGCCATAAAGAAATCATTACATGTTTTAGAAAGGAAAATGAATCTTTATTGGCTAAGATTTCAGAACTTGAAAACATTGAAAAGGATCTAAGAGGAAAATTGA
Organism: Amorphophallus konjac; assembly: GCA_022559845.1. NCBI lineage: Eukaryota > Viridiplantae > Streptophyta > Magnoliopsida > Alismatales > Araceae > Amorphophallus > Amorphophallus konjac. Next base: position 221,093,642 of record CM040121.1, on the reverse strand, counting down.
ATTGTTCGGATAGTGATCAGATATTGCTCAATGAGCTGGTTCAAAATGAAAAGCTTGCTGAAGAAGTAGAAAATCTCAAAGATCGAAATAATGTGTTGATTAAAAAACTCAATTCACATGAAAAAGGAAAAAGTGTAGTTGTTGATGACTTTGAAAATGTTCATGCTATGGAACAAGAGATTGCAAGTTATAAAACTATTAATTCTCTCTTGAATGATAAACTTGCATTGTGTGAAGGAGAAATTGCTAAGTTTAAATTGCACATTGCATCTTTGGAAAATCAAATTAAGATTGTAAATGAGTCCTTGTCCATGTGTGACAAAGGAAATCAAAAATAGAAAAATATCATTGATTGTCATTGTGTGCATGAAAAATCCCCCACTGCTGAGTTTGTTCATGCTTCAAGAAAAAGAAGGAATGTTTCATGTTTTTATTGTGGCAAATTTGGTCATGACATGTATGATTATTTTCTAATGAAATTTGATGATAATGAGGCATTGAAGTCAAAAATGGAAATTGTTGATGATTCTAAAAATCATGAAAAATCTATGAAGAAAAACTTCAATGTTCATTGCTTCTACTGTGGCTTACATGGACATGTTATTGAAAACTACTTCACAAAAAAAATGATGATAAATGGTCCATGAAAATAAAATTTTCTTATAGCTTTTATTGTGGTGAGAATGATCATTCTATGGATGACTGTTCCATAATGAAAAACGATGATGAATGATTTGAGAGGAAAAATAAAATGCGTCTTGTTCATGCTAAAACTAGCCCCTCAGGACCCAAGTTGGTTTGGGTACCCAAATCTTCAAAATGGGAATATATTTTGCAGGGCACCTTGAGGGCAAGGAATGTCATTAAACAAAGGACTCTCAAGGCCAGAAATAAAATGGTTTGATTTTGAGAACCCACTCTGCTTAGGTTTACTTTGAAAAATCTGAAAAGGTAAACTTTGAGTTTTGAGAAAAATCTTGCAATTAAACAGTTGCATTTCTACTTCATTGATTTTGGTAACTTCTGAAATGTTGAGATCTTGTGAGTTTCATGATTAGATGACTTGAACACTCTTCTCTACACATCCTGTAAATACCTTTATTTTTTAAATGCTTTACACTGCACATAAAGTCTTTCACCCTTTACTCATATTCTGCAAATAACAATTCAGATTTTGAATGCTTTAGTTTGAACATAGAATTTTTCACCCTTTCAATTACTTTATTGTAAATAGCAGTTCACATGTGCATACATGATTTACATACTTATTTTCATGCTCATATCATGCATACCCTTGCATATTTGTAGATAGGAATAATTTTCAATCATATTTCAATTTACATGCATATACTTGACATTTTTGTGTGCCTGAATGCCATGATTATCTGGTATATCAAATGGCGATAGTGGAAGGTTGGATTATGTCCAACTGGAAGCTTTCCTCATGCATGATGGTGGTCTTCGGACCTACGTCTCCGCCAAGTACCGATAATCAATTTGCTTTAAAATTTTGAAAGGTCCTGGCTTGATTGCATGTATATACTTTATACATCCACTTCTTGATATCCTTGTATGACCTTTTACCATGCTAAATAAAATTACATTGATTTAGACATGTTTGTTACATGACATATATTAAGGGGGAGGTTTTTCATAAATGTGCATACACTTAGGGGGAGACATGATTGTGATGTGGCCAATTCATCTTTTACATTCAGTACAACCACCCACACACTTTGCATCTTTTTGAGATAAGTGATTCAATTTAATAAGGATTACAGTTATTCTACTCAACACTTCAAGAGTTATTGATTCTCTACATGGAAATCACATATCTCGTGAGAAAAAAACTATTTACCCCACCAAAGAGTTGAATAAGTGGAACGTGAATTCGAGTAACCGGGAATCCCCCCTGAAATAAAGGAGGAAACTCGTGTCGAAAGGAGAAACAAATCCACATCTAGAATAAGTGTGATTTGCCACCGAGTAGTCGGGAAGTGTCCCTGAGACAAAGGATACAACTCGCGCCAAAAAATGATAAAATCCACAGTTAATATAAGTGACAAAATTGAGTAACCGGGAAGTGTCCTTAAGACAAAGGATGCAACTCGTGTCAAAAGGTTAGTCACATCATATATAGTATTTTAAAAAAAATGGGGTCATACGTAGCTACCAATATTCGAGCATTGTGTATGAAAGTGTATGGATGATAAGTTCTTTTTAGTGTTCTTTAGAAAATCTGATTATCCATATTGCTTTGGAATTCATTGCTCAATCTTTCACATATACACCTTGGGTTTGATTGTCTGAATGTTGTTTATGAATCAGTCGTCTTTCATAGTTAATGCAGTACCTTCTTTACGTAAGCACGACCATCTTAGTATTGCACATGTTCATCATGGTCAACAATCAATTGCATAATTCTTACACCTATTCCGAAGGGACTTGCTTGAGTCTATATTTTATTATGCATGCTTGATTGCTTGATCCTTTTTGTTCATACCATACATCATTTCATATTGATGCATCTTTAAATCATACATGTACATATCAGCTTAAATAACCCCGTTGTCAGTCAGTTTTTGTTAATGACAAAGGGAAGAGAGTTTTGGATTACCACAATATATTGTTATCATCAAAAAGGGGGAGATTGTTGGGTTCGCTGCGCTCCCTCTTTGTCCTTGGTGATGGTTTTGATGATAACAATATATTGTGTGCAAGCATTGTTAAAATATCCATTGATCATTTTGGAGCTCAATGTTGATATCTTGTTTTGTAGGTATGAAATGCTTTGTGGATAACATCTACAGATGCAACCTAGCCTTGTGGAGTCGACCTCAATACACTGAGGAGTCGTCCCCTTTTCATTACATGCATCGACATTACTTTTGATGTTTTCATAATGTCCACTGACATTTTTTTGAATGTTCATAGACTTCATCTTGCTATGTGGAAATCTCTCATATGTTTCATGGACATATCCTCTTAATTCTTCAAAATTATAAATATGTTCTCACGCATAACATTCATGTGTGATTAATGGAGTTTTCAGAGCTTTCAAATGCATGTTACTCTTGGAGAAATCATGTCTTAATAGAGGGTCATAAGGCCCTTGATTTGGTTGAATGGCATTGGGTGTTTTTCTTTTGGTTGAATCGGACTGCCTTTAGGCAGTTTCTCTCTTTCCCACTGCAAGGGTCGACCCCATGGGTCGACCCCGGGCCCCCTGAGCCTGATTTTATGCTTTGGACTGTACTTGGTACTCATGTATGGGTGCTTGATCTGAATTGGAAATGGCCCTTACATCTGTGATGCATTTGTTGGAATGCAAGCTTGTGTCATTAATGAATTGTGTGAGTTTAGACTATTTTGGACTGAACTTGCACTCAACGAATGGCTCTTAATGAGCTCGGCATACCATTTACTCTTGTTGTAATGGGTTCTATTTTGCTCTCATTATCTGAGAATGGTTCAATTTTCATTGGACTGGATTTGGAAATCTTGGACTGAACTTGATTGTCTTGGTCTGAACTAGAATTCATATGCATGTTGATCTATTTCTGACAAAGGTTGATTGATTAATTATTGGATATGTTGACTAAGATTGTCATGTATTGACTATGGAATTACTTTGATCTTTGCTGACAATAGATTGGGTGAGTTCAGTTAGGCTTTGACTAAAGTCATGACTCATGTGTGAACCAATATGATCTCTTGGTGGCCAAAGTATGATTGATTTGTTAATGGGCTTTCATGCATGATTTAATCTTTCAAATGAGAGCTTGTGCGGTGAATGAGTTGAAGGACTTTGGTTTAACCTCACAAGTGAATGTATTACATGTCTCTAATAGCAGGCTGAAGGAACAATGAAAAAGTGATTGAGTATTTCATTTGTATTGACTCAAAATTGACATGTTTCTGAACTTCCAGAAAGTGCATGTTCATACTGCCCACAATGCTTTGGATCAATGGTAAGAATTTGTTTTTAACGTTGTAACACCCGGTAATTTTGAAGGCTAAAAAGGAATAAATATATAAATATATATTTAGATTTGGAAAAAAAAGATAACCTATACTTGATGATAATTACATATTCCTATAAATAGTTGAAAATAATATTGAATAAGTAAGAAGTTGGGTATATCGTTCTTTGAATAAATAAATAGATGGCTAGTTAAAAATTCCTTTTAAATGAAAGTTAATGTTTTCCTAGGATCGAACCCGCCTCTGATACCTAAGATAATAATTAATGAGGTAAATAGAGTGAATAAAATTATAAAAAATGAAATAAGTGAAAATAAAAGAATTAATTTGAGTTATATATATACTAATGGGCCTCACATGTGTAAATATGGATATAAAGGCTTTAAATAAATCTTAAAAGCTTAAATCGCTTAAACCAAAACCCACTTGCGGTCAACACTCATGACCATTTAGCCCACTTATACCCAAAACCCATGCTATGTATACCCCAAACCCACGTATATAGATTGCCATTTAAACACCCAAGTGGCCATTTTATACGAAATACAACCTAAAACACCAAAAGCCCATGTCTCACAAACCATTTAGACCAAATGTCCACTGTGGCTAACCAAGCTCAAAGCAAACTTCAAAATCATTTAACCGTGAAGCCCACCTACACATATACATAAACCAAAATGTGAACCCATACACCAAAACCCAAGCCCACGTGAGCCACTTGCGGCTAACATCCTGAAAAGTAATAACCCAAATACACACTTTTAAATGGGCTTTACAAAACCCACGAGAGTCCTTTCACTCAAAACCCAAAAACCATGCTCAAAGCTACCCGTATGACCCATATGCATGCGCCCGAACATTGCATGTGGTGAGGCCTTGGGGTCTTCTCGAGCGAAAGATGGTTAGCGGCTACTAACCGGGAAGGAAGAGAGTAATGCACATTAGGTTTTAAACCCCTGCCAATTATGATCGTAGGACCTGCCGTTCTTGTACGTGGAACCCTCTAGAATCCCTTCCTCCCAATAAAACTACGTCTCCGACGAACCTCCATTTCTTCCTTTACATCGTGCTGTTTCGATCATCCTCCTGCTGCCGCGCTCTCCTTCCTCTTCGTCATGTCTTCTTCTTCCTGCGGCTGGGAGCGCCCCTGCTACTTTCTTCCTCCTGCGGTGCGAACATGTAAGAAGAGGCTTCATCCTCTTCTTCCCTCTTCTTCCTGGTTGAGGTCAAGTGAAGGGGGCTCGTCTTCCCCTTCTTCCTCGACCTGCAAGCATCCTGCGGCCCATTCCTCTTCCTCCACACCCTCCGTTCAAGTTGCAGTGAAACAGAGTGTCGTTTTTTCTTCCTGATAATCGTCCAGTACCCCGTCAAAGAGATAGGTTTTCTCAAGAATTGAAGCCCAAGATAATAGAAATTAAGTTGCATTACATGTTTGCGTTTTATGGCTTACGGTTGCATGTTTATTTCAATTAACTAAATAATCACATGTTTAAACATTTTATATCCATGTAATCGCTTATCTAAAAATCATCAAAAATACGTGATTAGAATCCTTATATTTTTCTTGAAATTTTTATGCCTTATATGATAATATTCGATAGTTAATAAATTTATTAACTAAATATTACGAATCAACTGCGAATAAGGTTGGTTACTGTACACCGTAGTTATAAGTTTTTGCTTCCATAATCTTTTTCATGGGCACCGGAGTATCCTTTGGTTATGAAATTTTATGGGAGTGTTATTGGGATAGAGACCGAGGTAGTGAGAGTGGTTGCACCATTTTTCGTGCCCCCTATCTCAAGATCCCCCATCTCTCAATGAAAAATTATTTTGAACATCCAGTTAGGTAGAGTTTTTCGAGCCCGTCATTTCGATATATAGAACGCGTGATTCTGACGTGTGTACGTCGAGAACCGGAGCTTTAAAGATTGAGACTTTATTGAAATGATGACATGTTAAATGTCGTCAAATGCTTTTGACGCCATCGTGCAAAGGCGTCAAATTATTTATTATATATATATATAAATATTTATATATATACATATAACTTGTAATTATATCTTTGAAAATCTATATCTACTAAACTATGCAACATAAAATTATAAAAAATATATTTTTGGAATCCTTGAATTTTTCTCCTAATTATCATATATTCTATTTTTCTAAATTATTTTATATAAATTAATGTATCTTTGAATGTATATTTTTAAAATTATTCAATTAAATAGATATTGACGTGAATTCTTGTTAAATAAATTAAGTTAAAAATCATAAAATTAACGTCTCTCTATGTGGACGCTAATTAATAAATGACGTCACTCATGGGCATTAATTAATATAAGTTTATTTAAATATAGTTAATTATAGAATTGGATGGACATGAATTCTATAATTAACGCATTCATGTTGTCACCGTTTTCTCCCGATTTTGACCCATACCGCGGGTCTTCTGACACTCTCATCTCACGTCCGTAGATGGAGTCAATGTTTCATGATTGGTTCTCATTATACACTTCAACTCTCGGCGACATACGAGCTCTCCGTTGGACATTCCGTTCCTTCGGACTAGCAAGTTAGTCATCGGGACCTCCGTAAGTCTCCTCGTAGCCTTGGATTCCCTCAAGGCCGACTGAGCTGGTTGTACCTTAAACACATTGTACCCATTTTAATGCCATGTCAATCTGGAGAAACGTGGTAACCCGGCCATTTCATGGTGCTATTCTTGGCCCATGAGAGAATTCTCTTAGCTAGTGGAATGAGTGATCATTCCACTAGGCGATATATTAAATTGGGTATCCTATGGTTAGGTGCCAATTCTTCAGCTTGCTTCGTGTCCATTGAATTGGTGACTATCTTGTGAGTCATCTATTCAAGTTATTCATGGCAACCTATCTAGGTGCCAATTCCACCCAATTTTTTCGACATGTCATAGTTTCTATGCTTTCACGTAGATTTTATCGCAAGACGGTCCTCACTCAGGGGCCTTGCCCTTGAATTCCATGAAAAGTCTTACCTTATCCTTCTATTAAAACTTGTTCTTGAAACTCCTTATTGGCTATGAACAATCGTGGATGTCTAGATCTATCTTTAATGCTGTGCATATAGGGCCCGATCTGGTCCTGGGAGGAGCACCCGAAAGTACTTGTGCCCATGGGAGTTATATTGATCACGGTGTCCAGCATTACACCGAAGTACTTGTCTCTCTTGATCTTTGGCATTCCACACTCTCTCTCTTTTTCTCGTGACTTGCGTGCGTGACTCGACTTGCGTGACTTTACTAGCGTGGCCCGAAATGGGCAAAGTACTTGCGTGAAATAGCCAATATTCTATAAATTTCTCTTGGATATCTCTTGCTTGAAAGTTTTTA